>BSAI01000096.1:5517393-5964945 GCA_036245035.1 Adrianichthys oophorus | reverse complement strand
TTATATTATATTATATTATATATACTGGATATATATTTTAAATTAACTTGTGGAAAGTCACATCCTTGTTTTTCCAACTCTGTTTGTACAATTGTAGCAGTGAACCGGCATCTATACCATTCCAATATGGGAACTAACTTTATGTATGCAACAAGCTAACGTGCCATCTCTATGAATGCTGGGGATAGAACCCTGAGTTCCCATGTGCCAGTCCTGCACTGAGCCTACTCCCAACCTTTTTTTGGTAACACATAAAAAAAGAAAATCCCACAGTCCAACAACCCTATATGTTAGCTATGTTAGCATATTTACAATAATACAATAACACCCAAATTTGTTTGGAACTTGTTAAAAAAACGGATCTTTTGAAAAAATGCAGAATACCTCCTAAACATAAGTAAGTACAACCAGAAATTAATCCACACATAAAGGGCTCTGGATTAAAATATAATCTATATGTACACACTATCATTTAAAAAAAAAAAAAAAGGCTTTTAAGTGCGTCCTAAATATGGAAACTGTAGGTGGACATTGTGTGGCTCAACACAGTGTTTTGTCTTTTGTTTTTTTTAGCAAAGTTCCATTGGATGCTACTATTTTACAACAACTTTTCGAATTTAAAGGTAAAGAAACATTAACCTTTTCAAAAATTAGAAAAAGCTACTATTATTATTTTATTAAAACAGTAAAAAATATGTCGAAAAATCACAAACGCATTTTTGCTGTTTCATGTGCAAAAGATAATCTACAAAATTATAAAAAACATTTTAGCGGGTTACCAGAGCTAAGCAGGTGTGCACAGGTTTTTTTCCACCAAGAAAGGAGTTTGGGGAGATACGGTCCAGTATTGGGTTTGTTTAATAAAGATCAGGATTTGCTCTACCTTCTGCTTTGCTTCCATCTGTGTGTTTGTGAAAACATGGTTGCTGTGTGTCACCTTGCCAGGTCGCTGTGCTAACTCACAATGCATCATTATAATAGTCATGTGTGTATATGTGTGTGTAACCGTTCGCTCGTTATTCGTAAGTGTGGCTTTGCTTCAAATTGTTACCCTGCAAAAGACCAAACATGTATGAGTGCGAATTGTTTGGCTTCTGCTGTGCAAAATTTAGACGTGAGACTGTCAAAAGATGCCACTTTACTGTGACTGATAAGAAGCATAACTTTGCTGCTTACTTCTCAAGTTTAATAGCTGCTGTAGAATTCATGGAAATTGCACAAATCTGTATTTGTCATAGAAGGACTCTGACAGCCGGGACTGCTAGTTACCAGCTTAATCACTCCAACCCCCGTTCATCTAAGATGCCACTCAACCACACATTTCTATCAGTTTCCTACTCTCTGCCTTTTTTTCTTTCCAGCAACCTCCACTTATTGGTAAAAATAATGGAAGTTACTCGTTCTCTCTGGTCCGCTCTCCCTCATCTTCTCTTTTCCTCTCACTTTTCTCCAGATGGAGGAGGTAATAGCACGCATGCAGGAGGAGAAAAATGGCATCCCCATCCGAACGGTGAAAAGTTTTCTAACCAAGATCCCCAGTGTTTTTTCAGGTAACACTTTCACTTCCTTCTGCTCTTTACTAAGGGTATTAACTCTCTGACTGCAGTGGCATATTTTCTTATAAAGTTTAAAAATAAAAGGCAAAAATGGAAATGTAGTCCAATTTGTATTTACGTTGGGATACATGTAAAGGGGCTGAGCAACTTCAATGACAAAGTCGTGTTCTTAAGGACGACAATTTTAGCACAACAGTAAATTCAAAGATGAGCTGTCGTTATTGTCATTTGCCTAACACACAATGGGAAATACAAAAGGTGTTTTTTACAATACCAAATGATTTTTTTTAAACACACAGACCTTTTTATTTACAAATGTTTGGTGGTTTCCAGTTTGACATTTTTACATTCATACACTTCTGGTTTTTTAAACTAACTGGATTGAATGGTTTGTTTTTGCTTGGGGTTATGAGTAATTGCTAACTCGTCCTGGGTACATGCCATTTAGTTTTAGGCTGAAATAGACCAGTGCAGCCATTGCTTGAGTTTGTGCTAATTTAAAGATCAATAAACACTTTCAAGGATAGAAAACTATTCTATAATCACATTCTTTTGTGTTCAAAATTATTTACCATGCATTTAAAGTAACATTTTGATATTGTCTCAGTTCTACACAAACAGATACGTGTGCACACCTCAATATGTGCTTGTTGTGATAATAATCAATCGGAGGAGCAGCTCTGTTCATGGATTACACACCTTATTTAATGCTCTCTCTTGAAATAGGGTCAACTGGCAGTGTGAAAATGGTGTTAAACTAATGATGTTAAACCATTAGAAATCTCATCTGGTTTGGGAGCAAAAAAGCAACAAGATGTAATGAAAATAAAATGAAAAGACAAAGCGCAGATTGAAGGAGTGGCAACATGGTGGACTTGGCGGCGGAAGCCAAAGGGCTGGGTTGCCTCACTACATGAATTCCCCCATGCCTCTATTTCACACTTTTTTTTTCTGCCTTCTGTAGCTTTGTCTTCTCAACACACCCTCACCTGTCAAAATGACAGACAGTAATAATAGCTTGGAAATGTATAGCCAAAGCGCTACAGTCACATGTTGTGCTGGGGTGTGAAAAAGCTCATGCTGTTATTTTTATTATTTTTTTCTGAGATCTGAATTTGATTCTGTTGGAACCTCCGTCAACGAAGATTGAAGATAATGTCTGTCATCTAAAAAGTTTATTCGTAGCAGCAAATGAAAAACTACATATGTATTTTGCGCTCTCCTCTTACATCCATAATCTAGTGTGTTTTTAACATTTTCCTAAAACAGAAAGGGATGAGCTGACTTATTAATTGCTTGAGTTGGACAGAGTGTGTTGTTATACGCTGTATAATACATGCTGCACTATTTCGGTGTACCTCTGGTCATTTATATTAATGGACTCCAGTCTGGCTTGGAGAGGTTGTCAGATAAGAATATCTGGTAATGGATGGCCCAATATCTACTAACGGGGTGGGGGTAGAGTGGGCAAGGCAAGAGTAGTGTGTGTAGAAATGAGATGAAAAGGCCAGGTGAAGAAGTGATTTTTTTATGCCCTTATAATAGTAAAAAAAATGTTTTCTTTTAGCAAAGAAATGTTTAATTTCACTTTTTTATTTCAGGTTCGGATATTGTGCAGTGGTTGATCAAAAATCTGGATATTGAAGATCCAGGTAAGTACTTTTTTATATTTGCTGTTAATTTCAATGCATTAAAGGCCTATTTCATGCTATTCTAAGCTGTCTAAGTGTAAATTATTTCTAAACATATTGTAAAACATTACCATACTAAAGAACACATTTTTCATGAAAAATGAGTTATTTTCTTACACGGAAGTAGCAGACCTCGGTCTCTGAGGCACCGCCTTTCGCTCCATTTGGATGCCGCCCGTTTCATGACACCAACAGAGCTGGCCTCAGCAGCATGTCTGTGTTTCGCCCACAAAGACAAACAACATCTGAACTTTTGCAAAGATGGATGTGAATATTGTGCCTAAAACATGAAAGCGTTCTGCTGATCACTGCTAGGTCAGCAGAGAAAGTCTATGTATCAGGCTGGGGCGGTGCTAACAGCGCAGACGCTTCCTGCAAGGGGCTGTTCCCAATACATGGTGGAGACCCAGTCGTTTTCATTGATCGTGAGGGGCTTTTGCTCAGAGCACATTTAGAGTAATGTTCAAAGACGCGTGAATGAAGCAAAATACTGCTTCAGGGTTGTTTTTCATGAGGAATTAACATCATAATACAATTAAAAGCTCAAAACAAGTTGAATGTGTATGATATAGGCCCTTTAAAAGACAGCATAAGATTGTTTTTTTGTTTGGCCAAAACTGTCACCTTGTATGCGGCATCAGATGAAAAAAGCACCTCAAAGTAGAGACAGAAATTTGCCACCATTAGTAATTAAAACCTACTGAAATGTAGATAGGAATTGAAGATATTACACTCAAGAGAACAGCATTTTCAGTAATAAATCTCTGCGAAAGAAGTCTTGATTTGACATTTAAAATTACTCCTTTGTTTGGAAACAACATTTTATTTTTATTATTTTGCCTGTGTGTATTTTAGTCTCCTATTACAAACAAATGAAACATATCAATTCAATGGTTAAAATCAGTCTCTTGCAGCAATAAAGATGGAGAAAAAGGCAAATTGAGAATTATATTTGCACAAAAAACACCATCTTTCGGAAACTTTTGTTGAATGTAATTTTGTGCTGCCTGCCGCTGTGCATTTTCCTCTCTGATGGTTTCTTCAAATTGCACAACTATTCTTTATTTTTTTTATTGTTTTTACTTCATAAACTCTCATTTTTTAGTGATTTGCTTTATTTGTATGCAATAATTCTCTCTGTTGTATATTTTTAGGCTGAAAATGTTTCATAAAAGTTGTGGAACGGGTGTAATTGAATTCAAACTCGTGGCCACCTTCAGAACTTCATTTTCTTTTAAAGAACCCTAATGTTATCAGCGCAACATTACATTTTACGAAACATATATGTGAAAATGATGCACCTCAGACAAATTGCAACATTTATTTCTAGTGCAAAAAGTTCATTTGCCAAACTAGAGCCTTGTTAATGCTTAAAGGAGCTGTCTTATTTTATGTATTTAAAACTTTTATTGATCCAAACATTTGTTTGCTGCAAACACATCTCAATAAAAGGAGTTCTTGTTTGGTGGATGTACAGTGCATTTTGTGAAATTTATAGCTGTAATGTAACGTAATATAGAGATGCCAAAAAGAGATTCAATTAATTCGATTCACTGAGGTCTGCAGCAAGTTTCTTTTTTTTTGTTTTTTTTTTGTTTTGTGAAGGCAGATGAGCACATAATCAAGAGTGTTTTGCTACATGAATACCTCTGATAATACACTTAAACAACCCAATTTAACTCAATTTCATACCATTTCGAAATCCCTGAGGCCTCCTCTCGTATTTTCATTTATTTTTGCATTTAATTAGCTGACAGCAATGCCACTAAAATTCTTTTTGGTGGTTGTGGATGCATTCTGGGATGTGCTTGCGTATTTCAAATGTTCCAGTCCATTGAAGTCCTTGTCAGCAGCTCCTCCAAAGATGTTATGTTTACAAACTCATCATTTCAGGACCAGTCATTTAGGTGAGTGCATAGTTTTAAAAGCTGGATCAAATGTTTAAGCTAATTTGTTCAAATTGAGGAAAAGAAAAAAACACTACTTTTTATGAACGACTTGTACAGTGAAGAAAAGGATCCAAAAAAACAATTAGTTAATCCAGAAAGCTTTAGAAATGTATATTCTCCCAATGTGATTATATTAGTAATCATCAAATATTTAGATTGCAAAATTCCTCAATATTGTAATGGAAGTTTTGCAACAGAGGGGATCAAGTAACTAAAAAAGAAGAAACTGCTGTTTTTGCAAACTCAAACCTGGTGAGATCAAATGACAGAGCAGGACCCGAGACAATCAAAACACACCCACATGCACACATGCATACACACACACACACACACAATACAACATGACACGACCACGACTAAGAAAAGTAAACTAAAGGCACCAATTACCCCAGCAGGTCATGATTGGATAATGAGACACAGGTGTGTCACTGAACAGAACCCAACACAGACCAGAAATGCATCTAAAAATCAATTTTCCCAAAACTCAGAGCAAAACAAAACAAATAAAATAAAACTAAATAAAAGAACAACAATAAAATAGCTCGTTTAACTAAATAGCGTCATCTACTTTGGATGCCACAATATTCGATTGAAAACCAAACCAAATGCCACACTATTGAACTGAATCGTAAAGAAAGTAATTCGTTGCATCCCTACTGCAAACCAGTAAGCTTACATTGAAAGTGTCAACATTTTTTTTTTCTTTACAATACTCCAGACTTGGTATGAGCCAAAACGTTTTTATTCACTGTTACTTGCTCATCACGAATAAAAAAAATTTTTTTTTTTCTAAATGCTTACGTTCTTGTTGTTAACTTATGTCATACACAAATCAGCCAAAATAAAAGCGTGATCCAAAAATTTAGATTAACATTAGTGTAGCAAAGCAAAAAACAAAAAAGGTCAGCAATATCAGAGCTATCCAGTCAACATTAATGGATCTATTTGTCTGCAAGTGGCTTGCAGAGTTCTAGCCGAGAATGGAGACTTTGGCCCGCCCATTGCAGTTGTTGCATCACTAACCCGAGTTTTTTCAAACTCCAGGTTTTCATCTGCTCCAGATCCAACATGAGTGATTAAAAAATGCTCAGAAACCGTAGTTTTAGGTACAAAAAAGTACCATGTAAATACCCTGTAAGTACTGTACTGTAAAAGAAAGCGTAACTTTTTTTTTTTTGTTCCAGACATCTCAAGTTCAGTTTGATTTTTGTTGTGACACTTAGCATATAGATGTTTTGCCTCAAGAAATCAGTCTGAAAATTCTGCTTTAGCATATGTATTAACATTTAAAGCCTCATTAAATGTTAATTTTGGCAATGCTATATATATATATATATATAGATATATATATATCTATATATATATAGATATATATATGTCTATTTGTTTTTGTTCTCATGAACTTGTGATAAACACAGAAAAATTTCAAACCAAACAGTACGTATTTAAATATAGTACAGCTCAAAAATTGCTATTTGCAGTTACAAATATAATTCAAAAAAGTAATACAAATATATATAACTTATCTATATAAAAAGTATATAAGCTGAAAATGACAATATTGCTCAAAGACATACACTGGCTGGAGAGAGGTGGGGGTGTTTATGAGTAAACACTTCTAAATAACGTATGATTCCTTATTTATTAATAAATGCAGACCAGTCACAGATGTGCACACATAATGTAGCATTGTGACCTCTGAGAGCTGCAATTGTCGCCTTGGTGGTAAAGGGAAAGCCAAGCTATATTTATCTCTCAGTCACATGCAGCAGGTGTCTACGGATGTGAGCGTGTGTGAGAGCTGAGATATGTTTTATGTATGCGTCAAACAAGCCTCTGTTATCGCACTCCCTGCTCGTGTAGATTATGCAAAGCATTTTAACCTGCGCATTTTTCAGCTCTGCTATTTTTTACTTGGCAGAAAAAGCCGTGCAAAAACCTGAAAAACATCTGTATTCTGCGGCATGTAAATAGACTGATTCCTGGGTAGCTCCTAATGAACAAAATGTGTCAGTAATACCAGAGAACTGTCAACACATTAAAGGAAACATGAGCGATAGATGTCGACATCGTGAGGAACTTACAGGTTTAGAACAGCAGGGATTAACTGGTGGCAGATAAGACTCACAGTTGATGATGATGACATGTTTTCATTATCTGATGGTTTTAAATCAGTAACATTCAGCCATGTGCTGTGGAGCGCCAGAGGGAAGTGGGGCTTCACTCCAACGAAGCAAAACACCAGGTGATTTGACTGATGAGTTCCGCCTCGCCTGCTGAAGGTGGGCTAATCAGCAAGACTCCCCGCCGCACTGCTTGGTTGGAGTGGAGACCTGCCGATCTGTCTGTCAAAGCAGTGTCAGAACGAGTAAAGACGCAGCTCCTAATTCACATCCTGAGGATAGCTGTAGTTATTCAGCCGAGAACCGGTTTCCTCGTTTGAGCGTATGGCAAATTAGTTGGTAGGACAAAGACACAAAGGCTGGATCTGGATGTACGATGAGGAAGTAGAAAAGAAAAATCTAATTTAAGACTGCCTAAAAACTGGCGTGAGCATAACCTTTTAAATTAGATTATGAATGCATCAAATGGGAGCAATCCAGTGCTTTTGAAGATATCTGAAACACACAAATAAGATTTGTTGGGCTGAGAATTTGGTCGTCTCTGTAAATAATACTGCTGTGGGTACAAATGAACACTGCAACAAGGTGTAAATTGACTTTCTGTTTGTGTTTTTCTCAGTGGAGGCACTTCACCTAGGAACACTGATGGCTGCACACGGTTACTTCTTCCCCATTTCAGATCATGTCCTCACTCTAAAAGATGACGGCACTTTCTATAGGTTTCAGGTAAGCATATTAATACATGGACAGAAGGAAAATGGTTTGAAGTCCCACTCCAATCAGTTTTTGATCTAATTTCAAAGGGTTCTCAGTGGACCTTTAATTATAGATATTCTGTTATTAGGCAACATTTTAAAAGTCTGTGTCGTTTTCTAAGTCCTAGTTTCTGCAGAGCAGCAGGAGTTCATCAGAAATTTGCCTCTGAGTTGTGGGCAGGACCATGTAAGCCTGCCCTGACTTCCCATCATCCCTTTGCTTACACACTTTCCCACTAGCTTACAGCCTCTAACAACCAACAGCATTACTGGTGCAAGAAAAATGGCGAGCAATATGGGAGCTATCCAGCCATACAGTTATGAGCCAGATGCCAGCTCAGACGAGAAAAAGTACATGGATTTAGTTGTCTACTAACTAGTTGATGCATCGGAATGGAGCAGGGAGCTTATTGCCCGCCCACTGTAGCACCTACGCCAAAGCTACAGGCTTTTTCAAACTGCATTTTTTTTCATCTGCTCCTGATTCACAAAGATTTGAATGAAGAAATACTCAATATTGCAATTTAAAGCTTGATTTTCTTTATTTTTGTCCTCCCCTGTGAGAAAAATACTGCAACAACATGTTAACACACAAAAAAAAACAATTTTCAGGGTCTTTAATTTTGAATGTTCTCATGGGTTTGGACTGTAACTGTCTATTTTAACGCTAAAAACTAATTTCTCAGCTTTCACTTGTTGCCAAACACATCCTAAATGATCACACAAATCTTAGTAAAAATCCCTATTGCCTGAAACAGAAGCCACTTTTCAATATCATTACAAGAGAACAAAATGCTAGATTTCTTTTTTTTATATAAAAACTTAAAAATTGCTTTTATCTTTTTATAGTTGCCAGTAAAAAAGAATCCTTCTGAATGCTTCTATTGATGTCATTTTTTTTTTTATATTTGTCAGTTACTTAAATTTCCAAAACAGGAATAAACCAAGCACATTTTTGCTTTTTTTCCTGGCTTTACATGAGTTTTTCTGCATAATAAGCTGAGTATTTGGCCCGTTCAGTGCTACCCAAGTAGGGTCAATGTTTGTGATGGTGACTGCTCTAAGCTCTCTCTGAAAGGAGCTTACATCCTTTAAACACAGCGCCAAGCCAGTTGCACAACAAAGTGTGTTATCGTGGCAGATGCTTTTCTCTTACTGGACGCCCACTTCTCATGCCAGTGCACTCATTGACTGGATCCATCACGTGATTTGTTGTGCGTTATTGTAGTTGTGAGGTCCTTTTTAGCCGTGTTTCTTGATGACCTATTTTCCTTACAGACGCCATACTTCTGGCCATCAAACTGCTGGGAACCTGAAAACACAGACTATGGTGAGAGTGCCACTCTTTCGTGTCGCAACAGTGTTCCTTTTGTTAAATTTGATGTGACATTTTGAAGAAATTAACTTGGTTGTGTTGCCTTGCTGTGTTGTGCACTAGATTTTGACGAGTAGGTATTTTACGAGTGATGACATTTCCATGAAGTAAACAAAGCATTGAATGAGTCGAGCCAAAACATCAGAAGGTATAAGCTTGAAAAAAAAGAGTATGAACTGAATTTAAAATATACAATACTGCAATAACTAACTACAGCAATGCAATAACTCTACATTCAGATAATCATATATGATGTTTCCCAGCCCAGGTCCAATGCATGTGCCTCAGTGAGCCTGACTAATACGGTCCGATAACCGTGAAGGAAAGCAGGGATGTGTTTTTGCGCGTGCACCTGTTGTGCACAGTCGGCTGAGCCTTTTAATGCTGATACAGTTTTCATTGTTACAGCCCAGCAGTGTGGAGATAAAGCTTTTGGGAGACCAACGCTGATTTGAAAACCTAGCAGGTCTTTCATTTGTTGCAGACGGGTAAAAAAAAAAAAAAAAAAGAGCCAATGCTCACTGGGGGATTAGTGCTTGGTATAGGGCAACTGTTTCACGTGAATAATGCCTCCTTAATCAAAACAGTCTAATGACATAATGCTTCAGCATCATGGTCAGTCAACAAAGAGATGAATGGGTGATTACAGCACGGGAAGACATCAAAAGTCAGGTGCAGACTCGCGCGCAGAAACAGATGCATCCACAGGACACGGCAAATAACCTTTATAATTTGTAGAGCGGTTTAAATGTGCAGTTGAGAGGATTAAATGAATAAATGCAGGGCCACTTAAGACTGTTAAAAGGCTAGGATCCAGTCCCCGTTTTATTAACAGTCTCTCTGCCTGTCTCCCTCAGCTGTTTACCTCTGCAAAAGAACAATGCAAAATAAAGCACGTCTGGAGCTTGCAGATTATGAAGCGGTAAGTGAAAGAGGTCTGTCAGTGTCACCGCTCTCCACTTCACATATCCTCTTTGTTCCTCGTTCACACTCTTCTCAGTGCTTTCTGTGTTTACTGAAAATGACAAAATGTCATTTACTGTGAGTCACAGCATAATTTGTAACTTTATTTCACTATTAGATGAGAAAAGCTATTAAATGAACCAGTGGGCTACTTTTTAAATTTTTTTTTCACAGGGATTTTCTTATTTGCTTCTGAGCAGGGATGATTAAAGATGTTATCCAGTCATGCGCTATACACAGCACGTGCAGTCATCATAAATAACCCAGATCTGGAAAAAGCTTTTTTTTTTTTTCTTTTTTTCTTCTTTGTTTTATTTGCAGGAGAGCTTAGCAAGGCTACAGAGAGCTTTCGCCAGGAAATGGGAGTTCATTTTTATGCAAGCAGAAGCACAAGCAAAGTAAGTTTCTACACAAAATAAAGCCATTCTTAGTGACTCCTCCGATGCTTTCAATTCGATGAAACAGTCCTGTAACTACCAGCATTAATGTTTGCAGATGAATTAAACATACAGCAAAGCTAATGAGGGTTAGATGAGGCAACATGAGAAAATTTCATGGCTCTTTGTTTTTTCTCCAGAGTGGACAAGAAGAGGGATAAAATTGAGAGGAAAATTCTTGACAGTCAGGAAAGAGCATTCTGGGACGTACACAGACCAGTGGTGAGTGAAGTTATTGATTGTGTTGTCATTTATCTCCACTGTGGTTTCTTTTATCAATAATTTTGCAGATGCTTTGTATCCTTTGTGACATCGTTCCTATTGTAATCAGTGTCATGTTGAATAATTTTTCTGAAGAGGGAAATGTTCAATTTCATATTAGGATCAAAAATATTAGGCAGCTTTATGCCTAATATTTCATTGTCATTATTTGCCACAGTAGCATACAAATAAACTATTAAATAGTTCAAGCAATGTGACTGACAGATTTCTTTTTAGGTTATGTCTCTCACAGTGGACATGCACGTAAGATGAAAATTTCAGACTCCTCCGTGATTTCCTAGTGGGAGAACTTGCTAAATCAAATACGTATTTGCCTCACTGTAGATATAAGACTCACATTCATATTTCTCCATCCTCAAAATACCAAAATGCAAAAAAAAATCTGTTTTTGTAAATACACATATACTATATTTATGTTATTAAATCTGTAGGCTATTTCCCCAATTTCATTTTTTTGGAGGCTTTGTTTAGTTGTTGTCAATTTCTATATGGAAAAGCTAAAGCTTTTGGTTAAATTTTACTTTTTTTTTTTTTTTTAACTGAAAGCATAACTATTGATAAAAGGGTAGTGTAGGTACAATTTACCCATAATAATTAGGTAAAAATGCTATATAAATAAATTTTTAGCAATTTCCCCCTTTTTGTAATTTCTCCACTCGAAAGCTTTGTTTTTCATGTCAAAGCACTTTAAGGATTTAAATATGTAGTTTGCATGCTATTACTTAAAAATAGCAAAGAAGCAAATGCTCTGCAAAACCTCTTTTGTGTGTTTGCCTTTGCCTTGTACATGAAATGCCACATCAATAACTGTCACAGCACATCAGCTTCAGCTCTGCTCTTTACCTTGTTCCCAAACACTTGCGTAGCATTAGCATTTATTTTCCCCTGAAGGTTAAAGGTTCTCCTCCACTGTGTTTCTCCCAAAGCCACCGCTCAGCGCTTAATTGGAAAATAACAAGTTTAATTTATGCGTCCTTAGAGAAACATAATCAATACTAATTCAGATTTCACAGTTACGCTATCGAGCTACTTAGCTCTTTTTCTCCTAGACCAAACCTAGATTAGACTTGTTCAATCAGCTGATACGTCTTCTTTAATTTCTTGCTTGTTGACTTTTTTTTAAGTAACTGTCACTTTTTTTTTAAATTAACAAGCACATGTTTTGTGAAAATAATAGATTTGATTTTATAAAACTTTTACAAAAGCTGGTAAACTTTGCCTTTGTGGAACAATTCTAAGTTAAAAAGATGGAATCTTTTTAACAATTTTTATCAATCTATAAAATTGATCCAATTTCTTTTCTGACTGGAACCATTTTTCCTCCTGAAGCCTGGATGTGTGAACACGACAGAAGTTGACATAAAGAAGTCCTCCAGAATGAAAAATCCTCACAAAACCAGAAAGGTACCAAACATTTCTGAGCTATTTTTATTCCAGTTGTTTGTTTGCAATTGTGAGGCCATCCATACTTCTGCCTCAATGTTGTGTATTTAATTGTTTAGTCTGTGTACGGGCTGCAGAATGACATCCGCACCCACAGCCCAACGCACACCCCCGCTCCAGAGGCGAAGCAGCCAACAGAAGAAGAACTGCAGCAACAGGTCAGAAAGACCTTTGCAGTTATTGCCACTCTCCTCGTTTTTCAAGCTAAGATTTCACTTTGACAACATGATTCCTATTGTCTATGAAATTTGTTTCAGATCACCTTTTGGCAATTACAGTTAGACCGGCATCGACTGAAAATGTCCAAAGTGGCAGAGAGGTGAGTGATGTTCTTAGTGTCTTAATTGAATTTCATCATTGATCTCTTCATTGAGCTTTTAAACGGCCTAACAAGCCGTGGTGTTAGGAACTCTTAATGCCTCGAGTGATGCTGAAGGTCCGCTCTCTTTGTTCAGCATCAGCACTAATCATAAATCATTTGATTCATTTGATTGTAGTACTTTATTTAAAAAAGGGGGATTTACACCCCTTTTCAGCTCAACTTTTAATTTTAATTCCAAGAAATGAGAAATGATTGTCAATTCTTTGATGTAGTGGGCTTTACAGGGTTAACTTATGATTTTATTGAGACTACAGGTGAAAAGAGACTCCATATTTGTTTTTAGTTTTACAAACCTCTTTGTCACAAGTACAGATTCTTTAAAATCCATATTGTTGTTTTACCTCAAAACAGTTTGGTGGGTTACACTGAGCAGTATTTTGAATACGACCCCTTCCTCACGCCTCCAGACCCATCCAACCCCTGGATCTCAGATGACACCACGCTGTGGGAGCTTGAAGCCAGGTGACAGTTTTCTAAAAAATGATTGAGTACCTTTTTTTTTTCCTGGTGGGTCAACTTGTGGCTTTCATACCTGCTTAAAACATCTTTGTGTTTGTGTGTCCTCCCCCAGTAAGGAACCAGGCCAGCAGAGGGTAAAGAGGTGGGCTTTTGGGATTGATGAGGTTCTCAAAGATCCAGTGGGAAGAGAGCAGTTCCTCAAGTTTCTTGAGTCTGAGTTTAGCTCTGAAAATTTAAGGTACAGACTAACAAAACCTTTTGTCAATCGTGTATACATTTATAACTACATCTTCACCAGAAAACAGACGGATTCATGCATGACCCTAAAATATAAACACTTGTGTTTTCACTTGCATTTAACATTTTTTTTAATAACAAGTTTTTTGAAGAGAACACTTTCACATAGTTATAACAATTAACTATTTGTTTTATAAAGTGTTTTATCAGTTGGTGCAATTCTTGTCTTTCAATTCCTCATTATTTCATAATCAATTTCTCACTTACACCTAATTGCTAATATTCAAAACTAAAAAAAACAATAGAAGCATGAAGTAGAAGTATATTTTAGTAAAAACACTTCATATATCCAGATGGGAACGTACTGCAGCTGTCAGCTGAAGATGATGATGGTTAAAAGCTCTCTTGAAAAGAGTTTACTGCCCATATAAACAGCTTAAATAATTGTAAGTAATCATAAGCTGTGTGCTTATCTGGTGCATCTACATTTAACATGATCAAAAGTATTTTATTACTGTTATAAATGAAACTGGTAGAGAAAGATTTAATATTTAATGTATCAAAATTCAACAAAAGAAAATATACGTTTTTGTCAGCCGAATTTATGCTACTTTTAATAAGAAAAATGATTACTAACAAGTTGTGTTTAATCAAAATCTTCCACCTGGGAGCAATTTTTTAAATAACTTACATGCTTGACTACACAAATTAGAGTACTGCCTCAGTATAGTATATAATAAATACATAATGAACATTTGCAGCTGTTTTAAAAAAAAAAAAAAAAAAAAAGCGTATTGGGTTTTACTCACCCGCCTGTTCCAGTTAACTGTTGGTCTTAACAACCAGTAAACTCTTACCTTTGCAACTTAGGTTCTGGTTAGCAGTCCAGGAACTGAAGAAACGTCCCATCAGAGAAGTTCCAACAAGAGTTCAGGAAATCTGGCAGGAGTTTTTGGCTCCTGGGGCCCCCAGCGCCATTAATGTGGACTCCAAAAGCTACGACAAAACCACCCAGAATGTCAAAGATCCCGGACGCTACGCCTTTGAAGATGCACAGGTGAACTATCATACCTTAGCAAATGATCAATAATTTATTCCTGAGCTTAATGTTGAAAAAAAAAATCCAACCATTCTTTCGAATTTTAAATATGAAGCTAGTGCATCTTTGAAGTGAATTTTTGTCGCATGTTGCAATTGTTTTTTATTTTTATTTTTTTTGTACATTTCTGTCAATTTCTGCAATTTCTTTTCATTTTGTTTTTTCAACAGGAACATATCTACAAATTAATGAAGAGTGATTCCTACAGTCGTTTCATTCGTTCCAGTGCCTACCAGGAGCTATTACAGGCTAAGAAGAAGGTACAAACAAGGAGAAGTATTGATCAGACTTTGATGAATGAGATCCAGGCAAATTGATGGTAGAATTATCTGAAAAAAAATTCACATCTATGCAAAAATTGACAACTGAGTTTTGGTGTGTGTGAGGCCAAAGTGAAAAACCAAATGGCTTCTCTGACAGTGAGAAGTCTGTTGAAGGTGTGGAGCAGTGAAACAGACTCGCAGACAGCAATATTAATAGTAGAAAATCAGGGGTTGCACAACATGACAAATAATTTGGAATTAGACTGGCATATTTTTGTTCTTGAAACCTACTGTGTCTCACACCTCCTACACTTTCCCTGCCTGTCATTTTGGCAAAAAAGATTTAAGTATTATGCCTCGATTTTTTAAATTTTTTTTTTAAATGTTTTTTAAGAAAATGTTTAATCTGCACCAGCCTCTGAGAGTGTGCTCTTTGTTTTTGTTTGTTGTGAAATAACACATAAAAGTAGTAAAAATGCTTAAAAACATACACATCTTTATGTCCTAAGTGCAAATTAACTAAAGTTTGTTATCCTCTGCCCCCACAGAAAAGTAAGAATTTGTTCTGAAGGTTCTTGCTCACAGGTAATGTCCAGTTTACTTTATTTACAATTTTAAGATATTATACATTATGAATAGCTAGTTTTTGACAATAATACTGGCAAATAGAAATATTATTCAATTGCTTTCCAGAAGAGAAGACATATTTATTCTAATTTATTTGCCCTTTTTGGTATTTTTATTAAAATGAGCTTTAAAAAATAAGCATTAATTTGCTAACAAGTAATAAAATAACTGTGAAATATATATATATATATATATATATAAGATATAAGATTAATCAGAGCAGTCACATTTTTGGAATGTGATTAATCACAAATAATCACAATGTTTTATTTTATACAACAATATGCAGCCTAGGGCTGCATGGTGGCGCAGTGGTTAGCGCTCCTGCCTCACAGCAAGAAGGTTCCCAGTTCAAGTCCTGGCTGGGGGACCTTTCTGTGTGGAGTTTGCATGTTCTCCCCGTGCATGCGTGGGTTTTCTCCGGGAACTCCGTCCAAAAACATGCTTCACAGGTTAATTGGTTACTCTAAATTGTCCCTAGGTGTGAATGTGAGTGTGTATGGGTCTGTGATTGTGGCCCCTGCGACAGACTGGCGACCAGTCCAGGGGTGTACCCTGCCTTCGCCCATGAGTAGCCGGGTTAGGCTCCGGCAACCCCATGACCCCGAAAGGGATAGTGCAGATTGGAAAATGAATGAATGAATATGCAGCCTTTGAACAAAAATAGGGCAGAGAGAAAATGTTTCACTTAATTTTTATTGTCTGAAATTTTTAAATGTTTAAAGTGTAAACACAGACGTTTAATTTGTGTGCACAAAACACATCAACAATAAGATAAGCAAAACTTAAAAGTCTGGGGTATTACTCTAAGAAAACAAAGATGCTTATATGCAGCCATAAGAAACAAACATGTTTCTGCACTTTAAATAGTCAGGATGAATACTCTATTCTGATTGGCTGCTGGGTGTTTCGACAGATGTTCTGGTCACAATGAATGAGGTCTGCTGGCTCCACAACGCATTGTGTTGCCATGGCAACGGCCTGCATTACGTATCAGATAGTCCCCCTTAACTCGATCTAACGCTTATTTCTTTTGTAAGTGGCCATGTTGTAAACAGGATAGTTCCTGACAAAGTGTGTATTTCCAGAAACTGATGGAAGCCTGATCTGTCCGACGGAAAGTGGAGGATGGTCACTTGATGTATAAATAATCTGATGGAAGAAAAATAACTTACAAAATAGAAATTTTCTGCAAAGTATGCTGTACTGTATAGGTTTTGTAGATAGCAGATGTAAGAAATTTTCCATTTTTTAAATAATTAAAATGGTAAATAGTTATTTAGCCAAAACAAATGTTTTGTTATGACTGTTATTTTCCTTTAAACTATTCAAATGAAAAAAAGTTTTTTTATGCCACTTTTACTTAAATTGATTTTTTTTACTCCAACTTTGTTTATGAATGCATTGTAATCCTATTTTTTTAATCAATTATCAATAGGTAAATAATGATGTTTGAATTTGTAAAAGATTGTTAAAAATTTGGAGTCAATTGATTAGAAAGTGTTAAAAATGTCGTACCCCTAGAAATCCCTACACAAAGCAAAAGTCCATTCCTTTACGGTGTAACAAAGTAAAGTTTGAAATGTCAAATATAGATAATAAAAAAAGAAAAACTATTTCTACTTTTCACTTCTGCAACAGTCTGTCTTCAACCTGTTTTTTCTGCCTTTCTCTGTGTTCCCTCAGTACAGGGGGAAACCACTGGCATACAAAGGATTGACAACTTGTGTGCCATCATGCTAAAATCAATGGCCTCCCTTTCTCTGGGACACGGAGAGGGCGAGCATCCCATCTCTTCATCATCTCTGTCTGTCATCTGTTCTCCCGAGCTGCCCGTTTGTCTGTTGTCTACAGGATGTTGCATGTCCACGGAGAGGACATTCCCACTCCTCTCTGCTCTTTCCGTACCAGATATATTCCAGTTTTTTCAGAAGAAAGGATGGACTTGTGACGACACTGGCAGACTGTTGATACCAAAAGGAAGAAAGTAAAACTCCAGTTCTTTCCAGCATTAATGCTGAATTGAACCCCTTTTCTCGCTCACTTCCTGCTAAAATGATGTCAGAGAAATAACAGAAAAGAAAAACAAAATAATATAAAAAACATCCAAATATAAATCTAACCATCTACATATCAGGATACTTTGTTGCGCTATGGGAAGTGTTGTGCAGAATGAATATACAATATATATATATATATATATATATATAATTATGATTCTGATTTTTATTCTTTCTTGTGCATTTATTTTTGCTTTGCATTATTTTATTGCACTACAAAAATTAGCACGTTTCTCATTGCCACCTGTAAAGTCCCATTCAAATTTTCAAAAAAAGCGGTGTCCTGTCTTATGTAGAACATGATTATTTGTTATTCTTTCCTGTATTTATTTTTATACCATATTTAAAGACACTTTTACTTACTTGTATTATTAAAGTTGGCCCTCAATATGTAACAATTGTCTGTTTTTTATTTTTTATTTTTGTGGGTTATCAGAATTCTCAGTCTCATTAGCGCAGTGAGTCCTAAACTTTTGGTACTTACATTCAGCAAAAGATTTACCAAAATAAAATGTATTTATTGTTACTAAGAATTTATTATTTACTGTCAATATTGCTGGTATATAAATATACAATTTAAAAAATAAATAAAACTAAACTCTATCCATTGTTTTGCAGCCAGTTCCACAAACACTGCATTGTGCCTTCTACTTTAGTGTTTAATTAATTAATAATCTTCTGAAGTTGTTTATTTCAAGCACTTTTGCTTTCTACCACTAGAGGGTAATACGTTGTTTCCGACTGCTTGCTTTGCCGGGGCCTCCTCGGGACAGATCTGCAACACGCAGATAAAGGAAACTAAAGTGTCATCATCCAATAGGCCTGCTGAGAAACTTACCGCTGAGACCTCAGCAGCACATTTTTCCTCTTTTGATGGCAAAAATGACAATCAGTGTCTTTAGAGCTTGTGTGTGGCGGTCACTTTAACAGGAACCACAAAACAGACAAACATTTCTATCCTAATTGAGTGCAGGAATGCGATTGTGGCATTTTCCAAAGCGAGTGACTGTGTCTTACTGCCCTGACATAATGATTTATGGAGTTTAAAGATTCTGAGTTTTAATGTGAAGGCTTTTTATAGCACCAGTGACTGATTATGATTTAATGTTCAAGATCTGCAGAGAAGCATTGATTTTTCATTATCTATTTTATTGCCCTTAATGGTAGAAAGCCCCACATTTTAAAGCTGAAAAAAGGAAATGTTTGATGAAAAAGATTGAAGATGATAAAAGAGAGACTTTAAAGTGAAAGAAAAAATCCAAATGTGTTGATTTGCTTTCCACAGTCCATCTTTTTCCATTTGCTGACCCCAAGTTCAAATAAGAGGAGAGGGACCTGAATGGAAGCAAGGAGGTTTGATCTGATTCACACAATGACCTGGGCCAATAGGAAAAGAAAAACCCCTCCCAGTCTGGAGGAAGGAGGTGGGGTGGCTGGCATTCAAACTTAGGCAGGCTTTACAGTGACTCAAACACACTCAAAGACAGATTGCAGACAGTCTCCAGAGCTCTTAGATACAGGATTACTGTAGCTGAACTGGAGATTCCCTCTCATTAAACTTCTGGAGGCACAAAGAGAAAATTCAACTCATTGAGAAGGATTTGACACAACCTGCCCATGACAATGGGACACTGAGGACCTCTACAAGTTGTGTAATTTCTATCTGAGAAAAGGACAAGCCTGAGGATACTACAGATTATGTTGCCATGGAAACCAAAACCTGGAAGCGGACGCAAGGACCATTGAAGGTGGACGAGCTTTCCTGACTGCATCACCAGCTGATTATCATCCTGCTGCCAACTGTGGTGAGAGGTACATGAACCATTTGTCATGTTTCTCTGGGATTGCACTCACCAGTATGCAGTTACGCTTAATAAAGGGCTTTTAAAACAAGTCCAGTGTTGTAAAAGTCGCCTGTGCTTACATGGTATAATTCCATCCGTCATTAAATGAAACTTATAATACATCCAAAGTCTGAAGAAATGTATTTAAATTTGGGAAATTGGCTAATAACATTTATTCTCGCTTGACTGACACACAAATATGAGACTTAGGGATTTGGTACAACCGTGTAATTGGAACTGCAGGGGCTTGGCGGCTCTCGGCAAACAGAGATGGTTTGATTCCCACTGGGGCCACCCATTGTAAAAATCTACACTTTCGAGACACTTTAAGGTGTCCTGGATATGCGTGTACACTGAATGACTATAATTAGTGGCTGGAGGTTGAAGATAATTAGTGTTATGAAGGAGAAAATTAGTGAGTGATGACAGAAAGTTGTGCTGTGCTTCTCTGAAAGATTACCAGTCTGTTTCAGTTCTCCTGTGAACAAGAAAAACAAAATGAGACTAAATGACATACACGACTAACCTGTATTTTTCATGTACAACATAATCTTTATTAACTCTCTATGTTTGCTCTTTTGTATGTGTGCCGATGTGGCTTAGGTATTATCTGTGAACATATGCGCATAAGTGAGTGTGGGGTTCTACCACGTGTGTGGTGAATGGTGGGTAGTCTGATCCTGGTTACGGTTTCAGTGACTGTACCACCTTGTACAATCTGCCCTGATGTCAAAGAGGATTTAGCTCACAGACACACTGCACTTTTGTCACAATTCAAGCCTTAAAAACGGAAACACAAACATTTACAGAAACAAATGACCTAATTTAAAGGTTAAAACAGCATTTTTTAGCAAAAAGTGATTGAAAGTAATTCAAACTTGAGTGTTAGTTATATTTTAAAAACAGATGGGTTTAAAATAATGGCAAAAATATTGTTAAGTAAACACCAAAGGTATTAAAAAATATTAAAGTGGACTTTTAAATCTGGTACTGAATGAAATAAATTGAGAAAAAGGGACACTTTTGTGGGTTTTAAACTGCACAAAAAAGTAAAAAACTGATTTCTGCAGGTAAATAGTGTCATCGCAATCCTCAGTGGGAACCCCTGTGTTATGATAGCATGTGTAATTACCCTTCATCCTCCCCTTAAACACTTTCTGTCACTGAAGAAAACTAGCTGCCCCACACACTTGCCAGCACTTAGCTCGGAAAGTATTATATCTCAGCTGCTAGTCATTATCAAGACGAATTGTGGTGACAAATGGCTGCTCAAAGTGCTTAAATAGCCTCTTAGCAATGCTGGCATTAAAACGCATTTACACAGCAAAGCCCCCCACCCACCCAAAAAAAGCACCAACTGTTAATGACCTAACGGTCAAGTAAAGCTGGGAAAAGTACAATCCGCAAACACAGATAATGACATGGTTTCTTTGTGTGTAATTGCCACAGAGTGAAACGTTCATTTACCCCTTTGCTCATTTTGCACACAGTTCATCCTGTCTGTGCAACAGCAAGCATGCATGCGGTTGCTTCCGTGCACATGCTAGCGCCACTTTCTGTGTGTGACGGAGGTCTGAGCTGCACGGTGAATTAAATGCAGTTTTACTGTAATTAACTGCACTTACCAGTCTCTTTTGGAGACTCTGTGACGCATAAATAATTGAGGCATCAGGTTTTGTTTGTTTTAACCCACCTTTGAAGAGCCTGGGAAGCCAATAACGTGGTTTTGTGAAATGCATCAAGTTAGAAGGCCTGGAAGTGAAACTATTTTACACACACACACACACACACACACACACAAATGTGAGTATACTTTGCCTTCAAAGGCTGCCATGACTAATTGTAAAAAGGAACAATTGTTACCCAGACAAAAAACATTACCATAGCATTATCATGCCATTCTGAAAAACAAAACATTGCAAGCTCCCACTGATGATAATAGCTATTTTCCAAAAGGCTTGTGTCTACCTTAGCACTCTCTCTGGTATTTGTAATTTCATTAGAGGTTTGAATTATGGAACCAAGGTCTGCCACAGTTCAGTGAAGCAAATCCAAAGAATTTGTGGTTGGGGTAAAACATGAAGCTGTGTTTATGGACAATATTAGTGTTTAGCAGGGGGAAAGGTCCACTTCAGCTCTGTCTTACCATTATATCACAAAACCACAGTCTCCTTCAGACTCCAGGACTGCCTGATGATTAATGCCAACAAGAAATATAGACACAAGCAGCTTATGGAGAGACATACAATTGAGGGGAAGGGATCTGTACAGTCCATGGCATCCTAGTGGGGCCGGTTTTGTTTCCCTGTGGGTCAGCTGTCCTAATGCCCCCCCATCACTTTTTGTCTAACCACTAACTACCCACCCATCTACCTCAAGACTCCTTTAAAGCCACTTAATCCCTACCCCCAAACCACAGTTTCTCTTGCAACAGGGATTGATGAGGAAAAGCCTCCAGAGCCAGTGCTATTATCCATAGGCCGAATTGGGGCTATTGGAGGAAGTTTGGCTGCTGACCGCGTGGGTCATCTGTCATTTTATGTACACAGAGAGCTAGGCCTTCCCTGCCGAGACCCCGGAGTTTGGCATAGATGCAAGGAGAAGCATATTCACAAAAGCAGAGCTTGTTCCCCCCTCACCAGAATCGCACGCAGTAAAACTGACAGTCAGCAGGTAAAATACAACACAGCTCAGGACAAATGGTTTATCACTGGATGAATCAGCAGGTGGTGGAAGGACCCCGCCAGAGTTTTTGGAATTTTTAACATCATTGCAGGTATGAGCGAAGGAAAAGATTCCTCAAATTCATACAACATCTCTGCTTGATGAACAAACATCTGCTGTCTTGTTTATATCAAGCGCGGCTTGGACAGAGATAGAGGGGCCCCAAGTGCTCGTGCAGCTGTGGTGATCTTGAGATCAAGGGCAGAAAATAATTTAAAAAACAAGTATATAATTAAGAAATTTGTTTTACATTAGAGTGAATTTCAAATCTGAAAATGACAAAAGTGAACGCAGAAATTTGCACAGCAAAGAGGGCTGTTAGAATAGTTGGAGCCAGTGGCCTTGAGGCATTTTGATTCCTCCATCAGACTTTCTGACTTGATGTCATGCAACGCTTGTCAGGAGCAACATCTGCTGAAAAGATGCTTGAGTGATGGTCAAAAATGTGCTGGCACAAAACTGACAGCATACACATGGGCAGCTCCTCCATTTAGCATAAGGGAGACATGCTCCTTTTTTCTCCTTCTCGTATTTTATGGTCCAAGCATGACACAGAAGGCACCATGGTGATTACGGGCACGTTAGGTCACTCTTAGGTCACTTCTCTCTCTATAGTATATCACCAGAGAACAGAAGAGTGGATTCCCAAAAGGGAACCGTACAGTTCCCCAAGTCTTGGGCTAATAACATACAGATGGGCCTCTCTAATGCCTGTTTACATATCTGTGGCATAGTTCATGACTAAAGTAAGCAAAGCCATAATTATTTTACCCAGCGACGGGACCAATAAAATCAACGTCCCTTTCTTTTTATGGCTGTTTAAGAGGATCCTTTGATAGCAGGACTTTGTTTATTTTTGGAAGAGTTGCGTAGCCGAGAGGAAAGCAAATAGAAGTAATGACACAGAGATGCTGACAAATGAGGACTCTGGTGATGGATTCATTTCCTAAATGATGGCTGTGGGGCTGGACTGCAAAAGAGGTTCAGCTTGAATGCGCATCCAGACAATAGCAAACATGATTGCCGATATTAATGTAATGTAAGCAATACGGCATCGCATCTAAAGAAGTGAGGTCAAGAGTGGCACCGTCTTTCTCTTTTAAGGGCAGTAACACTTCTCTTCTTTTGCAGAATGCTGTGGAGAATAACCATTCCTGTCATACTGGCTGGGGTGCTCTGCATCACAGCAGAGAGCAAAAAGACCCGTCCCCAGGGCTCCATCCCATCCCCGCACAAGTCTAAAGGTAACCTTTCTGCCGAGCGCCCACAGAGACTGTTGCAGCCGAAACCAGAGGTGCTTTCCTCCAGCAGAGAGGCCCTGGTTGTGACGGAGCGGCGTTACCTCCGCAGAGACTGGTGCAAGACTCAGCCCCTCCGCCAGACCATCAGTGAGGACGGCTGCCGCAGCCGCACGGTGGTCAACCGCTTCTGCTACGGCCAGTGTAACTCATTCTACATCCCGCGCCACATGGGCCCCAGCTCAAGTCAGGGGCACAGTCGAGGCAAGGCCTCTGGCTCGGGAAGAAAGAACCACAACAAAATTCAGGAGCCTTTTCAGTCCTGCGCCTTCTGCAGGCCTCATCGCATCACACAGCTGATGGTGCAGCTAGACTGCCCAGATCTGCAGCCCCCTTTCAGGCACCGTAAGGTGCAGCGGGTCAAACAGTGCCGCTGTATGTCTGTGGATGTGAGCGGCCATGGAAAACTGTGAAAATGGGAGTTTAAAAAGCCTTTTGAATTTGAAACAACAGAGGACTTCGCCCAGCAGCGACAGGCATCAAGTGGAACTACTCTTTACAAGCAGTTGCAGTAAAGGCTTTTTCTCCAAAAAAATAAATATATGTTGAACATGTGTGACTCTAAGACCCAATTATGATTCAAACATACAAGCAGCCACTGTTTTGTATAAATGCTGTTAAATCAAGAAGATTGTGCAAATGACACTGAAGATGAAGTTCTGTTTCTTCGAAAATGCCTCTTCAGAAGCTTGGACACATTAAGGACACTGAAAGTGACCATTTCCATTTTTTGGGAGTTTTAAAAACTTACATTTTGTGAAAGCCACTTTTATAAGATGGGTGGTTAAATGTCTTCTTCCCTTGGCCCAGTTAAAAGAAAAAGATTGCCAGGAGACATCACATCAATGACTGGCTGGATTTACCTTCTGATACCCATCTTAACTATATTTTAGCTGGTAAGAAGAAAAAAAAATACTGCAGCATGTGTACCAAAGGTGCAATGTTATATATATATATATACATACAATATATAAATATATTTTATGTATGTGATAATGTATGACAAAAGTATATTAAATATATTTCATATAAAACTTTAATATTCTGTGTTTTTAAAATAATAAAAATAACAGTGACAGCAGCTTTTTCTTAAAAATATGTGGCTACTTTTATTGAATAAATTTACTGTTAAATGAGCTTCCAGATAGAAGTCTCCCAGTTCTTAACCTTTTATGGGAACTCACTTTCACACAGCAGAAAACACCACTTGCAATGGGTTTCAGGTTAAAAATCAAGCACGTTGACAAGTTGATGCAAAAACACCACGATACATTTTTCATACAACACAGCCTAGGCAGGATTTTTTTTTTTGTAAAAATTCATACAAGAAGGGCAGTTCAGATGGTAGTAATACTGCTACTAGGTTCTTTCACATACGTTCTACTAAAAAATTTCATTTTTATTGTTTGTAAAACTTTTGTTAACCCAAAAATTAAATGACATAAGATACTCTAACAATCAGCCCTGTTCTGCAGTTTTCTTCTCCACTGCACAATAAGGCACTTCCTGTCTAATAAATGGCTTTTGTAAAATCAATTTTATCTTATAGAAATGTGACAATGCTTTGCAATTGCATAAAATCAATAAAGGAGATTTTTTTACATCTGCCTGCAAACTAGATTTAAAAAACTACATGTGTAAATATTAGAATAGTAATAAAAGTTCAATTTTGTGCTACAACCATTACCTAATGGCTTCAATTTTTACATTGGAGCTCCTTTTGAAGATTTGGCTTTGTAGTCGTTTTCCATTAAAAATGTCAGCACTTTCTAGACATAGTTGAGAGCGAAATGCTTCATTTAGCTTCTAAACAGCATCCACTTCAAAAAAGCTGACAAGACACAAGTAAATAAATAGTGAAGCTAAATAAATCTTAAAAAGGACTGATGAGTTGTGTCAGATTGTGTTTGTGCAGCAGTCTTGCTGATGATTATTTTCCATTCTCTGCTTCACATCTTCTTACCCAGTTTTGCTTTCTGTGGGGGAAAAAATAGAGACCATAAATAAAGACAGTTCAAAGTTATTTACAGTCATCAGCCATGGCAGTCATCCCAACATGTTACAGTAAAAATCCAGAAGTGTTGTTTCTGAACATCCGGACTTGCATTTGCAAGCAATAGAGCCTGTCAGGTGAAGAACCGTTCTGCGTCATGGAAAGAAAGAAAGGAGGCAGGTGCTGCTAGCTCTTGCAGGAATAGAAAACAGATGACACACAGAGCGACAAAAAGAGGAATAACATACTATTCCAGTGGCATTTTTGGTTGTCACATTGTAGGAAGTCTTCTGTCTGGCCTGCTTGAAGCTTTCTTCTGCCATTTTCACTCTAAAAGAAAAAAAAAGGACCACAAGTGAGCATCTGTGTGACTCTTAATGAAACATTTGATTACATTTAAAGTTGAAATTTCTCAATTTTCATGCTGATTTGTTGAATGTTCACTTTTTTCTGCATGGAAATAACAAAATGAGCCACCTAAAGCTTCATTTTTATTGATTTTTGCACATCATCTCGTGTGGCCTTAAACATGTTTGCATGCCCATGCACCACAGGTGAGAAGGTTCCTCTAGAGTTTAAAAGGAAACAAAAAAAACGTCAGAGAGAGTCGGGACGACCGCCTGCAGCAAAAGGTTAATGTATTCAAATTAGGTTTCATTCTTTCCTACTGAGCAAGCAAAGCTCCATGTGACTCCTCTTACAAAAATGTGTTATCACAGTTTGATCTTTATTGGTAATAACAGACCAATTTGCTTTTTGTTGACATATGCGGCAATATCTTGCCTTCATCAAACCACTGGAAGGTGCATGGAGGGGTCTTGTTGCTGGGATAGGAGCAGAGATTTCAGGCTTTTTATCCCTTATGAATTTGAATGAAACTGATAGGATCTTCGAGGAACATGAGATGTCCTGAAACTTATTAGAGGAAAGGAAATTTGGGACAATTTGAAACGTAAGATCACCACTAAATGTAAAGGTGATACTAATTTTTTTTTCAAATAAATATGTTTATTTAGGTAGTTTCAAGTGTCCAATCAGGTAAAAGGGGGGAAAAAGTGTTTTTGTGAGTATTTGAGTAGCCCTCTAAATCATCCTTACCTTTCCTTCAACATAATTTTGTTCTGCTTCTTCCACTGCTCCTTAAAATCCGAAGAAAACTCATGCCAAATGGAGAAGAATGTGTTGGGGGAGACTTCTTTCTCCCCTGCCTTGGGTTTAACTGAGAAGGACACAGTCAGCTCCAGGAAGCTGAGGACAGAGAACAAAAACACTACTGCAAGGCCAAACTCTTACAACATGTCATTACAGAAAGCTAGGCAGTCTGTTGCAGAAAAAAAAAAAAAAACCTGGCAGAGCAGCACAAATGCACAAAATATTAAAGTTAATCTTGGAATAATACGGTTTAAACAAATATTTGATGGAAAAATAGGATAAAAATCCCAAACTAATGATGACATTGTGCTTTTCAGACAAGGCGAAAAGCCAATTAGTGTCACAAAAGCAGCCGAGTCCCACTTAAGTCAGACAGCTTAACTGGAATAACGTAAACAGAACCTCATATTTGGCTATTTTGCCGCCTTTGCCTTGTGCATTGTCCTTTTAGTTCACACGCCCATGAGCATCCTAAATAGAACAGAACACGCATAACGAGGCGGTTACAGAACAGATACCCCAATTGGGAAAAATGCACACAAACAGAGATGATAAATGGTAAAGCATTAAACGTGGCAGCAGACAAATACAGCGGACAGGTTGGAGTGTCTTTGTTTGGAGTGTGGTATAGGAACACATTCCTTGTCGGCAGAAAAAGAAGCCTGGAGCCATGGCTGTCTACTCTTACTCCACTTGGATAAACAACCTAGACACCACATAGGGGGCCTCACGGCGGCTGAAGGCCTGCCACAATGGCCTGCACCTTCCATGTAACTGAAGGAACCAGGAGGCATAAATATTGACAAAACAGTGAGATTATGTTTCTTTTTTGCAGCAAGAAGGTCTCACATCAAACTATATTGGATTGCATCGTCCTTTACTTTCAAATTCACAGCTATGATCACTGCTTTGAAACGATAAAAAGAGCACAAATGAATGCCAACAGGATGTTATGATTTATTTTCTCTCTCTCTCGGGTGAGGATACCGAAGGGAAAATGTTCAAACATGAAAGCTTCTTACGTATTCTGAGTCTCTGTCAGCTGCTTCTCATGCGTTTCCAGATCAGTTTTAGCTGAGGGCGACAAGAAAAAAAAATGTACGTGAAAAACTCTTTACAAATTCTTTAATTTCACATTAACTGTAAAAACCTTTCACTTAATGTACGACTTGTTTACACACAAGAGGATTTGAGACGTCACCATTTCTCATCTCGGCAGCCATTTTCAGGGTCAACAGTGTGCCACAAGATTATTAAGTGTTGGATTGTCTGCTCTTGCACAGCGGACAAATGGTGCTGCAGAGCCCAGAACAAGGCTTCTTTGTCCATGTTGTTTCAAACGGAGCCAGATGAGAATGTGTACATGCATGCATGCATGATTGAATTTGAGTGTGACATGTCAGCAGAGAGAAAAAAAAAAAAAAAAAACCATAAAAAAAACTAGGACCTTTTAGACAAGTTATCAGTCTAGAACACAACATTTTGATATTCTGCATCTCAAGACTCTGATTTCATGAAAGCTGTAAGTCCTAAATTATTGTTTGGAAAAAAAACCTGTTTATTAATAATCAAATGTAACATTAGTAATTTAATTTTCCAGTTTGTTTTACTAATAAAGTGTGCAAAACACGTTGTTGAATAACTGTAGAAATTGTTTAAATTGAAAGTTGTCCTTTTTGTCAAGGGTCAACAATTTGTAACCTCATTCTTTTCCCTACAAATGAATGTATCCTTATTACGGACATGTTAAAAATAAATGAAATGATTACCAAAACAAATGAAAGCTATAGTTCTGCGAATTACAGTATGTGCAAACGTCACATGCTATGCTATTGGAACAAAGATCTAGTTTTATTTCACAGATTAAAATATTTTCCATCAAGTTTACTGGATTTTTCCACAAGTTTTTTTTTTTTTTCCCATTTGAATGTGTATTTTTTTGTTTGTGTATTTTTTATGTAAGGTTGTAAGTTAAAGCGTTGTGGCATTTTATTCAATTTTTCTACCAAATAAGTACAACAAAAACACAAACAAATAAAGAAAAAACATCCAAAAACATTAAAATAATAAATTTAAATGAAAAAATGTCTACATTTCTTCCCAATATACCATTTTTGAAGCATTTAGTTTTAAATAAAGCATTCAGTTTTGCTAATTCAAATACTTTTGTCATGTCACAAGTTTAATGAAAATCCAGAGTTTTATCTATTTTTTTGTTAACACTTAAAATTAAAATATTTGTATCCAAGGATTTTATTGCTGAGTCTGTAAAATAAAAAGTGCCCGCTACTATTATTGGTATATTTTTACACTTACTTCCTTGGATGTTATTACCATAGGAATGAAGAGTTCTAGACCGCCATTTAAAAAAAAAAAAAATCTTTTACGTTCTCATATATAGCAAAAAAAAAAACACAGTTTTTGACAGAAATTCATCTGAAAGTATCTATCTGAAGCAAATTTTGTTTGAAAAAATAATTACACATTGTTATTTCTGAAGAAATAGTTAACAGTGATTATGTGTGAGGAAATCAGCAGATCAGTGTGTTCATGAAACTCATAACGTGTGACAATTATTCTCATTATGCTGTGCAACCACTTTTTATGCTTACTAACACATCAGCATTATGCAGTCAGACATAATTTGCTTACTTTATGAGCTTTTTTTTCCCCATAATTGGGGCATAAAACATAAAAAATTGGCAGTGTATTGTTAATTTCACCATAGTGTCTAGCTGCACGAAACAGCATGGGGGTTTGACGTCAGTTCAGATCCTATTTTTTTATTTTATTATTTTTTTACACCCATCAGAAACAGATTATCACATAGCCGTTTCTCTCAGGCTAGTCACATTGACTCCATCAAAGACCTGCATGCATGAGAATTTGTGAAGCGAGCGGAGAAAATCGAGCTAGACCAAACAACCAAGTTCCAACAAGTCCACTCCCACTGTTATTTTGTGGTTAGTTTCATGGTCAGAAAATAAACAAAAGCGGTTTGCACTGTGGAGCCAGTAACGGTTTAACCTCAGGCTCTTTAGAAATTAAAGAAATAACAAAAATAAGACGTTTGGCTATTGTTTTTTTGTTTTTGTTTTTTTTCCACCGCTGCAGCAGAGGAACCCCAACAATCTCGTCTGGAGCCTCCGGAGGCATATAGCCATGCTGCCGTGCTTACATTCTGCTCTCAGAAGGAAAAACCTCATCATTTGCATCAAAGAGAGATTTCCCATATATCTTTCAAACACACAGAGGTGGAGAAGAAAAGAGAAGGGATGGAGGTGAAAACGAGAGAGTTTCCTTTCATCGGCAAACATCCTTTCAAATGGACAGTAATCGTTACTGTTGAAGAACATATGCTATGTATTATAACCTTATTTGAATACAAAAGCAGCTGGAGAGAAAGTCTGTGAGCGGGGTCCTTCAGAAAGATTGGTCACAGCATGCATGCATGGTCAAAGTCTGTGCTACATAAAGAATGACAATTGCCTTGTTATGTTTAAACAAACATTAAACCTGAGGTCTCCAACATTTGATGTGAACCACAAAATCCCAATGTTGTTGTACACGTCAGATTTTAAAGATTAAAAGTCTGACTGCTTGACATCTTGTGGACATGACACATAAACACCATTATAACGTCTGAAGATTTTCACGTGATGTTTGGACAAATGATGCACAAGTATTCTAGGTCTTTGCAGCTTTTCCAAAAATAGATATGTGCACCAAAGTCTCCAATTTTCCTCTCACTAATGAGTTTTTAAAGTATTTGTTGACTCGCAGAAAGCCAAAAGAAGAATTCACATTGCACTTTTAAGTGAGATATCCCTTATGATTTCAGGATTATGACCATTAAGATGGGTCATTCCAGAATTGGAGAACATTTGGGCTTTAAATTTCATGTAGAATAAGCCTTCACTTTTTGATTTAGGTATAAACTGCCAAAGACTTGATTAGCTCAGCTTACAGATCAACTGTGCAATGTTTATTACAGTATATCATTCATGATTACAAAACTTTGTTTAACCCCGTTACCAATTTTTGCAGATAACACGGTTGCAAATCTGTACTAATATTAGCTTTCTTTCAGGAGTAGAAAAAACTGATGACGTCAAATCCAGCATTTCATGTGAATCCGTGCATGTTGTGTAGTACGTTTCATGGATAATAATAGGCCTATAATTGGAAATATATTGTTTATTAAAACAAATATTCTCACAGTCACACGAGATACAAATGGAACAATTAATACAAAAAATGTGAATTTTTAAAACTTAATTTTAAAAGTTTAATTTAAAATTTAATTTGAAGGGAATATGGCATGTTAGATGGTACTTCAGACTTATTTGGTATTTAAAAAAATATTTTCAAGCATTCTTTTCTCCTAGTTTTTAAAGATTTGGTCTCAACACAAGTAAACTTAGTCAGAAACTACATGTTTTAGTATTTGGCATGGAGATTATTTGAAATATGATGGGTGACATGTAAAATGCCCTCCAATTCTGGTATGACCCAAATATTTGAACTTTTTGGGCTTCAAGGGCTGCTGGGAAAAGGATACAAAACCATAACATTACCAATTAATTACATTACCGCCTTAAAATTATGGAAATAGTCAAGAAAAGCTGTTTGAAATGTGGACATTTCTCTAATTTTGTAACATTATTTTGGCTTCCAGAAACACAACTTTACAGCCTAAAGTCTGTTAGTGAAATGGATAATAAATATCTTAAAGATACTTTTAATTGAAGTTCAAGACAAAACCGTCAAGGCAAAGTTCACAAAATGCATCTAGTCTATAAAAAAGGGTAATTAAATAGAGTTTTTGTTTCAAATTTGTGGACATATAATATCCCCAAATTGTGTATTTGTCAATTGACCATAACAAAAGAAAGCAAAACTAACCTAAACAGGTTCTCACTTTTAATTATATTCAGTTCATATGCTCAAAGATTATTCATTATCGTTTTAGAATTCATAATTAATAAGAACAACTAAAACCATTGCTTAGGAATAGGAAATATTTATACATTAAAAAACTCACAGCAATACAAATGAGACATAAATAGCTAAAGATGTACAAGATGGACAATAATATTTTTAAGTTATGAGGCCTATTCTCTGTAAAACGCTGATATCCAATACAAATGGGTCATTTTTTGAGAAAGCTGTTAAACCTCAGATTTGGTGAGCATTGAAAGCAGAACTAGAGAGACAAATGGGATTGAAATACAAAAGTACTTGTTTTCAGAGTCAAGCTTGTGTAACTGTCTTTGTTCAACAATGACGAAATTAAAAAGAAATAATGAAAAGTTGGAATTCTACAGACTAATACACTGCAGAACTCTTTTCGGCCCCTCTGGGGTTTGCTGACAAGAAAAATATGCACAGAATACCTAAAACTTTACTTGATTTACTGACTTTTGACTTTATTGACTTTACTTGAACAAAATTGAAGTAATATTTGAAAAAAATAGGCTAACCTTGACTGAGAAACTCATCCATCTTGTCCTTGAAAGGATGCAGATTCTCGTCTGAGGACAGCTTGCAAACTTTCTCAGTTTCAGCCGAACATGCTAGGACAAAAAGAAAAAAAAGCATTGTGTGAACAAGAGTTATGCAAATATTCCACCAGATCTTCTTGGGATAACTGCTCCATTTCTGCTGAAAACGTGTCTCCAAAAAAAGTAATGAACCTTAAAAACTTTTTTTGGTAGTTCCTGGAGCAAGGTAGGTTTTGTGGTCTACCCATACAAAATCAATCTGCAGGCTTAACAGATCCACAAACTAGCTCAACACTGGGTGGTGGAGAGGCCACAAGATGCTTACCAGAACAGAAAGGTCAGGAATGGACAAGTGGTGATTCATTGACCATATGGGGCCTCAGCCCCATTATTTGCTAAAGTCCTTTAGGCCAGCCAAGGCCATTTCCACATCGCTTTCCAATCAGAACCCCCTTCGGGAGCTGACATCACAGCCCGCGTCTGTTGGAGCACTCATCTGACTGGTAATAAAGAGGTCTGCCAGTATAACACAATGATTTATTAATGTATGGCTCACAAGGGCCACTGCCACACGAGTTGAAAGCCAGTTACCTTCTGAGCAACCCCATCTTTACAAATTACAAGTAACGAACAGCTTAAGGATTCATTTCGGCTGCAGAAAAACATTTAGCAACGTGGATTTTATTGGTCTTGCAGCACAGCTGCATAAAGCCTGATTGAGAAAAGACCACGTTTGGGGTACAGCTGATCTGGCAGCCATTAAACTAGTTCATGTCTAAGGAGATGTCTGCAAAAATGTAGACACTTTCTACTTAAACTATCCCTTTTTTAAATTCCCTCCTGTCAAGCATGAAGCTTCATCATGCTTTGCTGTAACTTTTTATTATGGAACAATATATATGTGTGCATATATTAAATAATTAATCACAATTAATCACACTGTTTGGTGAGTTACATTTTTGGCAGCAATATACAGCTTTCAAACAAAAAAAGGCCAGAGAGAACATGTTTTCCTTCATTTTTATTGACTAAAATGTTCAGATTTATAAAGTGTTAACTCAAAAGTGTAGTTTGTGTACACAAAACATGTCAACAGTAAGATAAGGAGATCTCTAAAGACTTTTTTGTCTTCAGTATTACTCCAAAATGGTCCAGCTGAATACTCTATTCTGATTGGCTGTTGGATGTTCTAGAAGAAGTTCTGGTCACAATGTTCCATATGCTCAGGCTTCTTTAAAACAAACTTTTCCTTCATGATGTGGACAAAAACAAGCGGTAAGAGGTGAACTTTCTCTCTGAACTGATCCTTTTTATTTAACCTATCTTGACAATCAGCACATTTATGTTTCACTTTCCTTTGCCACTGCTGTTGAGGCCTGTCGGTTCAGCGACGCATTGTGTTACTAAGACAATGGGCTGCATTACGTATGAAACAGTTCCCCTTTGTGAGAAAGTGATCTAAACCTGAATAAAAAAAACAAGACTAAAATATGAAAAAAAAATCGATTGAATGTTTATTTCTTTTGTAAGTGACCATTGTTATAAGCGAGATTAAGCATGACAAAGTGTGTATTTTCAGAAATTGACACGAGGCGAGAGTCTGAACCCGGGGCAGAAGGTTGATTTGCGGATTGTGATCAATCAGAGTTTTTATATATATATATATATATATATATTTATTAACGTGCCATTGACAGCCCTACTGTGTATATATAAGCAGGTTTGACTTCCATCAAATGGAAATCCTTTCCTCAGATTAAAGCAGAGAAAGTTTTGGTCAGAATACTAACTAGCACAAGACAAACATTTTATAAGATTTATAAATATTTATCAGACATTTCATAAAAACAGTGATAACCACTAAATCCTGTTTTTGCATGCTTTTTTTCTTTTTTGCTGTTTATTTCAGCTTTTTAAAGAAAGAAATATTCCCATTATCTTATTTCTAATTTCTATGTATTGTTCAATTTTAGTTAAAACTGAGTTTTAAGTTAAGAAACACGTACAGACATACAATTCATATTGTACAGACATACACGCAGATTGAGCAAAAACATTAACCCATTGACGTCTTTTGATGCAAATATGCATCTAACCGCTTCTGCTGCAAACTTACTTTAATATCGCTTTTACATTAAAGCAAAAACATGATTTTTTCCCTTTTTCATACATGGAAATAAAATCCGGTGTCAAGGTGTTAAAAATGAAAGAACCTCGACTAAAAGAAACGTGATGGAAGTTTATGTCAGAACAGATTCGGTGTTTAACAGATTTACTGTGAAGACACCAAAAAAAAAAAAAAAAAGCGGAGCAAAGAAAAAATGAAAGTTTAAATGATACTGTTTAACATTATGTAAAGGGTACTACTGCAACATGGAAAGACGTGTCTTTAGGTCTAAATTTGGTTGATGTATTACTTTGACATTAAAATTCCATATGGTTTCTAATTGGCATAATATGCTCCTGAAGTCAAAACTATTTTTTTGACATTTTTTAGGTTTGAAATTAAAAAAATTTATGAGGTTATATAAAACAGAAACTTCCTGAAAGGTGCCTGGTATCATCGGATAGCAGAGGAAATGATATAAGTTATCCTAACCCCAACCAAAAGGGTTCAGAGCTGTAGAAAAACGTTTATGAAAGCTTAAAACTAAAAAAAAAAAAAAAAAAAAAAAGCGTAACTGTCAGGGTTGCCAGTTAAATTTAAGCTTTTGTTCAAGTGATATGGGGGGACTTTTTCACAGATCTCTCTATCATCATTTTTTCATTTTATTTTATATTTTATTTTAAAAATATTTTGCCTAGAATCTGAATATGAATACAGTTATGAAAAGCAAAAAAATAGACACTGAATCTACTAAAAGTAGAGCAAGGTTTTAAAATCATTTTGTCATATTTATATTTAACCATTTTTTGATAGGTACCATTCTAATTATTAGACGTGCATTGAGTATAAATAAAAGTTTAATATGCCAAAACAAGATCCTTATTCTTCACAACTAAAAGGCAAATGTCTGATGAACTGTTGCCGCTCTGCTGAAACTATGTCCTAAAATGACAGGTTTTTGGATTTTGCCTAAAAACAGAATAATTATAATTAATAGACCCTGGGAATGCTAAAATGATGAAAAAAGTGGGACTTTATATCTGAAAGTTAAGGAAGGTTATCTCAAAGTATTCTGCTTATTAAGTTGCATTCACACCGGACGCGATTTGCATGGCAGGGGCATCGACTTTCAATTTTAAGTCAATGTGCAGACACCATCTGAGATCTGGTGAACCCAGACATGGCAATGTGGATTCCGGCGCCCCAAAACAAGCATCGACAGAAGCAAAAATGTATATTTTTAACATCTATTTTAAATCTATTTTATTGTAGTCAGCATGTCTACGTCTTGCATCTTCTTTGAAAAAAAACAAACAAACAAACAAAAAAAAACAACAAACACAGAAACCTATAAAAACCAAAGTGGATATTGAGAAACGCTGAAAAAAACTGACAAAAACTGAGAGATGACAGCAGATATTTACTCCAGAAAGACTAAGATGCTCCAGCCAATGAAAAACCTTTCCAATTCCCCAGCCACAGTCACTTTTGTTATTGCTGTGTTTGAAATATAGAACGAAGGCTGTAAAAATTTGTAATCACCCCGTTTATTTTTCAGATTTTACTTTGTGAGAACGATAAAAGCCTGATGGTAAAGACAAACAGGAGTCTGTATCTGACAGGTCCCATCTGCTTCTGGTTAACTTGTCTGTACGACAAACAGATGCTGTAGTTCTGTTGATCCACACGTAACCGTAACTATTCAGGTTTGTGAAATTATTTTTAATTGAGCGAGATATTTTCAAGAAATGTGCCCATCTCCAATTTGTGGATGAATAAACCATGAAACCAAGACAACGTAAAAGTTTAAACATTGTAATTAAATGTTTACGGAAAAGCCTGGGATAAAATTTGGTAAACTTTTGGGGGGAAAAAACTGCAGTTTATAAATTTTAGATTTACAAAAATGTGGAATGAAGAAGGGCTACTACCGTTTAGGTCTTTTCTCAGCTTTCGGAGATCTCTTTGAAAGTCCTCAAACTTCATCTGAGAGGCCTGGAAAAGGTCCTGGGGCTCAGGCAGAGGGTAGACACATGTCTCCTTGCCAGCATCCTGGTGAAAGATAACACACATACATGCGCAAGAAAACTGAATATGATGCAAGAACACACGCACACACATCCTACTATGTCAAAGTCAATCCTCATCAAATGAAAACGGGCCTCCCTTTACAGTACACAAAAGGCAACATTTAAATTCAGAGAGCTGCAACTATTCTAGAGTTGTGCATAAAACATGCAAAAGAAAATGACAATTATACCCGGGTTGAAAGAGTAAATTTTATTTCTAACTAAATTACGAGCGAGCATTTGTGAGAGCTGAAGCTATGACATGCAAGTTGATTTTGGCACGCTGCTTTTCTGAGTTCATCTCATCTGGAGAACCTAATTATTTACACTAACGCTCCTTTGGATTCTTAGCCAATGAACAGAGTGCAGGTTTGAATGAAACCAGACCAGAGTCGGCCGTGAGCAGAAGAAGAACAGCGAAAGACAGGAAAAAAAAAAAAAAAAAGAGGAAAGAAAAAAAGATTTCTCTGTTCTGCAAATGAAGAAAGGGAAACTAAATTATTTGATAAAGTATAAGCCGTTGTGTCCTCCGGCTAGACGGGACATGAAAGAGAGCTCTGGAAGGATTTCTAAGCAAATCAAACTCTAACAGAAAAGTGATTCAAATAAACAGGAACCAAAACATACCTCATCAAAGTGCCTTAGATAGTAAGCAACAATGTAGGACAAGAGACTCTGGGAATTATCCTGAAAGAAAAAAAAAAGTACCCAAATAAATAAACCAAAGCTCCCTTTATTTATTAGTTTACTCATTTTGGAACATGTTGTTTTAATTTGTGTGGATGGAAAAAAAAAAAAAAGATGAAGACAGTGGTTTTACTGTAGAAGCAAGAAACACAACTGTGAAAGGAGACAACACAACAGAGGGGGCTTGTCCTTCCAGCTCAGAGACTGTGGAGAGCTAAATGTTCTTTATGGATACCCTCGCTCCTTCCACCACCACAAACACACAAACCGATGTGCCCTTTTATGGCAATGCCAAGGGCACACTGAGCACGCTGTGATATTGAATCAGAACTGTAAACACAGCAAAGTTTACACGCAGCAAGGAGCTTCCCATTGAAATCCTGGACTCAGTTTCTATGAAAAATTGTCATCCATTTCTGTGCTTGGTACATTTTAATGAACTGTCATACTTAAAGCTTTTCTGATACGTGTGCTAATGATATTTACTTTGCTCCAACAGCTCGCACTTACGCTGCTTTTAACATCCTTCAGTTTTGGCAGAATGTCTAAGGTGAAGCCATCGGCTTGTCCTCGAGAACGATTACCTCCATTCATATAGTTGCCAAAAGCCAACACCAGGCCCAGTATCCGCATTACACCCTTATTGCTCTGAAGACTCTGAAGAAAAATAGATGTAAAGACAAACTACAAGTCAGAAAATAAGACAAAAATTTAGATAGAAATGATGTGAATCACTCACCATGCACACTTTTTGAAGCATCTCCATCTTGCGCAGGATTGAGGTGATGCATTCGTGGAATGTTGATTGAAAAAGGATGCAGAACACCCGCTCAGAGAAATTGGAAATTTGTGATAATTGAAAAAGAAACCTATAGATTTGAGGAGGTGGAGGAATAGTAAACTGTCTTTTTTAATTTACAAGTCATCATTTGAATTTCAAGAAGTGGGTTGGATTCTTACTGTTCAGGCTTGTCCAATGGCTTGGCATCCTCTTTGTCTTGGGCTGATTTAATGTGCTTCCTAATGCCCTCCATCTCATCATTTTGAGCCCTCTGTGGGGTGAAAAATGCAGATTTAGCCAATGCAATATGAAACAAATGCATGCATTTTATGACAGACCTAAGCAACGTTTAACCTGAAGCAAAATAAGCTTTCCATTCATGGACAGACTTTTTCAACATGAATTTATTAGACAGATGCATGGAGACCAGCTGGGTTGGAAGGTAGATGGACACAAAAATACATTTAGAGTAAAAATCTCAGACTGCTTTTTTTAGCCTGAAGCAAAAGTTTCATTTTGAAGAATAAAATATTTAAAAAAATAGAAATTCTGAAGTATTAACCCAAAAAGAAGTCACAGTGAATACAGAAATCTATTGAAAAATAACCTAAAGCAACCAAACCCAAGTCAGTAGCATTGGATAGACTTTTCTTTATCCAGCCTGGTTAAACTTGAATGATTTTGCCATGAGGATCGGATAATACTTCCAGAAAAGAGGAGTGCCTCCACATTATTCTGAAGAACACTTAAAGCTGCCATTGTCGTTACGAAGGATTTAAATAAACACTAAGGGAAGGGGCCAGAAATAATAGACTCTTATTTAACAAGTCAGAAAAAAAACATAAAAAAACATTACCCGTTGCTACTAAGCAGAAATTAAGATAATGACGGGAGAAAAATGCTTTGAAGTACACTAAAAAAATGACTCAGTACTTTTGTCATTTCTTTTTTATTATTATTCTTTTCAAAATGACCCTTTAAGTATGTTTGCTTATGTTGTGATCTTTAATGGGAACTGCCCTGCTCGTGTAAAAGCGGCTGGTTTTTCAGTAAGCTGCCCCTCATTTCAGTTATTTCCGCTTTCAAACCAGTTCTTTGTCTGGAGGTCATAGAGTTGCCATTCAATTGTGGCGCAGTACTTTGTGTTGAAAATTTGACACATAATAACTCGGTCAAAATTGTCCTGACAGTCTATTACATATGACTATCATCGACAACGTCTAATATATATATAGGTGTACTTGGGGAAATGCAATCATATGGCTGGAAAGTGCTGTTTGATGTGTGCAACCTTGCGTGACACTGTTTGCCACACAATCCATCAAAGACTATGAGGTACCTTAAAATACTGTAATACTCCTAGAAACAATTGATTATTTGGGGAAATAAGTAAAAACACATCAGGACACTAAATGAAAACTTTAATAATTGAGTGTTTTATGCTTTAAATGACATGTTTTGGCGTTTTCTATCTTGTAGACCACAAATGTAGATTAAAGCAATGAAGGCCTTTACCTCTAGTTCTAGTGTTAAACCATTCTAAATTTTTCTAAAGGTTGCAAGTATAGAAGGCATTAGGTTTTGTTTTTATTGTAAAGGTGCTAAATGAAAGTTCTCTTTACAAAAATGTTCTTAATTGCAGTTTAGGTGTTTGAGAGCTTTGAAATGGTTTTGGTATTAAAGATTGATAGAATGTTGTTGCGCAAGTAAAGTAAAGAAAACATTTTTTCAAAAAGTTTTCATGAAAGTTTGAAAAGAGGTAATAAAACCTCCAGATGGTGGTGAATACATAAAACTTTATATTAAAATGTTATCCTAGCATCTGTATCAAAGTAAAAAAAAAAAAAATCAATTTAAAAACCCTAATCTGTCAATATATATTGATATTTTATTTAAAAATGTTCTACTAAATGTATTCTTCATTTAAAAAAAAAAAACGTATCTGCTGCATTTGTCTGTATAGGGCTTCAGCTGCTCAACAGTCTTATGATAATTGTTGTAAGTTTTTTTTTTCTTTTCTTCCAAAAACACTTGTTATTCAATAGGAAACAGATTTAGACTGCAGTCAGACTACTCCAGCACAGGCACTCTGTCTATAAAGCTGAATGATTATAAGTCTTGCAGGATGAGGTCTGTCATAACCATGGACCAACTGGGAAAACAAGCCACTTTGATGTGGCAGCATAAGCCTCTCTGAAACTCCCAAACAGTCTTCTATGTCAATAGTCTATTAACATATTGTTATGCATCCTTCCAATGTTCACTGATCTGTCATCGTAACATTATCTATACTTGATATTTGCTCCTTTTTCACTGATAATGGCATCATAAACATTTATCAACATAAAGGTTGTATGACTATGTTGTAGATTGTAAATAGAGTCACTTCAGATCTTTTTAAATATGATCAAAATTACAAACAAATAATGTCAGAGCAATTTAAATGACTGCCAGTTGCAGAATTCTTTTTAGACTGAGTGTTAAAGCTAGTAAAAACAAGAAAAACTCAGAAAAATAACCTATTAGGGGAAAAAAGTGGGACAAAAAATGTATTTATGTCTAAAACATTGAACTAAACATGAACAACAGACTGTCCCATCCCGGTGAAAGTTGTGTTTTTGGTGTTTTTAACATGTTCTTGTAGCATTTTTTCTAGTGATGGAGGAAACAATTTTAAGATTAAAACTGCCATTTCTGAGTATTTATTCATTTTAATTGTGTTGGATCAGGAGCAGATGAAAACCAGAAGTTGAAAAAAGCTCAGGTTTGTGATGCAGCAACAACTGCCATGGATGGGCCAAAGTCTCCCTTCTCCGCTCCAGTTCTGAAGCATTCACTTTTAGACAAAAAGATCCATTAACAGCTCCATTTTCCTTGTTTGAGCTGCCATCTGGCTTTAAACTGTGCAGCTGCATAGCTTCAATTTTGAGCGCGTTTTTTTTCCTCCAAACAAATGTTAGCTTGGCATTGTAAGGAAACAACAAAGGTGATGGGATGTCATTGTAGGGTAACTTCTGTGCCTACAGTCCTGCCTACAACTCTGAGATGAATTTCCGATGAACTCCTGCTGCTCTGCAGAAAATATGTCTTAAAAAAACGACACGTGCTTTTTATTTTCAGCTAAAAATTGCATAATCAAAACTAAAAGATCACTGGGAACCATTGGAGAGGAACTTTAAAGCAGAAGGCGTGAAGATCAGGGAAAAAAAGACATTTGAACAAAAACAGTTACATATAAGGCAGGCAATTAAAAACAATTAATGACAGCAAAAATGACAATTGTGTGATAAATTATCATAAGTAAAGTAAAGGATGAATGGTGATGTTTAATGTGTAAAGCTTCATAGCAAAATTATCAAAGTGCTCAAGCTCTTTTTTTAACAGACTACTGTAACAGAGTTTTCACAAGACTAAAATCAGGACACTACAGCGTATTCGGAACTCAGCTGCTCGGGTTCTCACAGGAACCAAAAAAGTAGATCACATCAGTCCAGTTCTGAGGTCTTTACACTGGCTGCCTGTCTGCCAGAGGAAACACTTTAAGGTTATGCACCTGGTTTATAAAGCTTTGAATGTTTTATCACCAAAGTACATGACTGACCTCCTTACCCACTATATACCAGCCAGACCTCTCCGCTCATCTGGATCCAGTCTTTTGTCTGTTCCTAGAGTCAAAACTAAACACGGAGAATCTGCATTCAGCTTCTATGCTCCACAGATCTGGAAGACTTCCAGAAAGCCTTAGATCAACTGAAACACTCAATGTATATAAATCCAGGTTAAAGACTCACCTGTTCTCAGCTGTAAAGTATAAATGTGAAGCACTTTGAATTGTCTTTGTACATGAAATGTGAAATACAAATAAAGTTATCTTGCCTAAAAGGCGGAGGAAATGTCTTCTTCATGAACCATAGCAGGCAGTGGTTTAAAAAAAAGATGCTGATAACTCAACTCTCTCCCTCAAATTCTACTTTTGGAAGCACAGCTCCAAAGTCAGAGCAAAGTGCTCAGCAGAAAAAATATGGAGCGAGAAGATCTGTGTGATAGGAGAGAGCGTGGCCATAAGGAGGTCATGTGTGACAAGAAAGGATTCTAAATTGTTTTCTAAATTTATCAAGGGAACCAAAAGGAGATAAGCTAAAAACAGGCAAAATATGAACTTTTATATCAGAGCTGTCACTAAAGCAATTTCAGGAAAAAAAGTAACTTATCTGAGGATCTCATACATCCTTACAGTGAATATCCAAATGCATGTGCTTGTTTTTTAACCCTTTCTATGACTAGCAAAATAAACAAAACTAAAAGTACTATACATTAAAATACAAACTTCATGCACAACAATATAAAGTTCACTTTTTTTATTGCTTTTAGCCAGACTGCATTCCTGACTATTATCTTGCTGCCAGGGAATGGACGGCAGTTCTGTACTGGGTGTTTTTAAAAAAAAAAAAAAAAAAAAAAAAAGCAAGCTAACTATCTTTCACAAGAGGCAAAGATAATAGATATTCATGTTTCCGAAGCAACACAAGTTTTACATTTTCAAAGAAGAAACTGTAAACTTTTAGCTTCCATGTATGAGCTCCTTGACCCTCAAAATCTTGATGCCAGCAGTCTATTTTTTTCCCTCTGCCTCTCGCCATCTTTTTCTCTGGAGTTTGGCCATGCCATGGCTCCTTGGAAAACATCAAACACCAGCATCAAACGTACTGAGAGCCCGATTAGTATTCTACACACCGCCGCCTTGTGTCGGTGAGGCCAAGCTCTCCTTTGCCTTCTCTGGAGATGTTTTCAAGTGTAAATATATTTAATACAAAGCAGATCCTTTTCAAAGGGGCAGCAGTGGAGCTCAGCAGTGTTTGGTGTAATTGGGGACAAGTAGGCATTAGCGTGTGATCTTCGAATTGCTAAGGCATGTTGCAGGGGTTGTTAGTATGAGAAATACAGTCCCATGTGGAATATCAAATGCAAAAGAGAGGAAGATGATATTTGTGATGCCAGAATTCTTGCAGTAGCCAAGTGGTATTCATTAGTCAGTTTTCTAATGCCGAGCTAAACAGAGCCAGAAGGGCCTTAATCACCATTTATGTCACTCAATTTTTAAGGAAACTGCATTTATGAGATTCACTGTAGCCTGAACCGCCAATGAATATGCCCCAAATGACAAAGTGCATCGTCCAAGAATGACATGTTGAACCCCAATAATGTCAGTAAAAAAATGAGGAGATCACTTTGATTTATAAATCTCACAGGACAGCCTGTGGCTTTAACTGACCTCTGCAACATTAATGCCATTGCCATCTTAAAACAGATTCTGCTCTTCACCCTAATAGCCTTGAGTCCAGATTATGGCTTCATCTGGGAGGGGGAGGCGGCATCCCACTATTACTGTGGCCCTTTTAAGCGCCATTGTTCAAAGATCGTGGATGTAATCCACAGACTGTGCGGCTCTGCCTCCGAGTCCATACATCGTGTTATGTGCACATTTTTTGTGCTGTTCGAAGGGCTTGTTTGCGAGCATGTTTGTGCGAGCGCAAGAAAAAGAGCGAGGCAGAGAAGTCTCTGATCTAACTGCTCGCACAGTGAGTGAGGGTGTAACCATTAGGAGCCCCTTACATTCCTCAAGACAGGCTGACTGTGCTGCCAACTGTGGTTTAGGGGGCTGGAGACCCACAGACAGGATGGAGTCTTGCAATACAAAAGAGAAACAATTTGGCTCCTCAACTCAATAACACAGCCTTAGGCCATACGGGGGAGAAGGAGAAAGAGAAGGCTTGAAATCTCGGTGAGTGGAGAGGTTAGAAGACTTTTGATCCTAAGTTATGACACATTGGTTCATAACTACAGCTCGTCTGAAGCCGGAGTCTTATTCCCATGATCAACATTATTAATATGCCTCTGGCAGCCAAAGGTCCAGGCCTCTCCTGTGTAGTTGTGCCAAAAAGCAATTCACTGGAATTTCACAGCATCTTAAAAATGCATCAGTTATAATGCGGAAAACATGCTTATTTTCATGTTGCATAATTTACAGACCTGACTTTGAAAGGGTCAAACTATTTCGGCCAGAGATGAATATGTGTGAATGACAAGTCTTTCGAAAAATACTGATGACAGCACTGCATTTTTTCCCCCCTAATATCATTCAGTACTGGTCATTTTCCTTGGCAAAGCCCCTAAAAAGAAGAAGAAAAAAAATCCAAACATACACTTTCAAGTCAGTGTGACACAAATTCTAGAGTGTCTCCACCATTTCCCTTTCACAGGGTCCAACCCAACATGTTTACTACGTAAAATCATTGATTCTCTTCCAGGCTATAGCTGAGAGACTAACACTTGAATGACTGTATCCAACTGTATCCAAACAGCTCACATACCAGCATGGTTTGTGGCTTAATTGTTTGTTTTAGTATCTAATGCATACTTCCTTTGTTCATCCCTTCCAAGTGAAACGCGGAGGAAGGATTTGTTGTAAAAGAATGTGTTCACAGCATCGCGGCATGATTAACAGCATATGACTGACTTACAATTAGAAACACACCGATGTGATAAAAAATCTGGCAAAGCTAAAAAGGTGTCTTCTGGTCAAACATTTTTTCTCCCGCTTTGTGGTCTTTTCAGTTAAACAATAAAAACAAAAATGCAAACGCAACACATGGAAAATTGCTTCCATTTCATGGAAGCAAAATGTTGGGCCTCTTTATCGGTTGTTGGTTTGTATTCATATTTCTCACCAATACTCATGATTAACCTTAATAAAAGGCCCAGTCCAGTGAAACTCATATTTTTGGTGGTTTTAACATGTTCTTGGAGCATTTTGTCAGAATGGAGAACATATATAAAATAATTTAAGATTAAAACTGCTTTTCTGAGTATTTCTGTATTCAAATCATGATGGATTAGGAGCAGAGAAAAATGAATAGTTTGAAAGAACTCGAGTTTGTGATGCAGCAGCACCTGGCTCTAAATTGTAAAGGTAGATAGCTGTGATATTACTTTTTTTGCTTCTTTTTTTTTTTGCTACGCTAATGTTAGCTTGGGCTTGTGAGGGGTTATAAACTAGCAGGAGAGAGTGTAAACAAAGGAATGATGGGTAAATTAGCACAGCTAACTTTCCCACCCACAAACCGAAATCGAATTTCTTATGAGCTCCTGCAACCCCGTAGTTTCATGTTAAAAACATGAAACAGGATTTTTACATTTTGATTAAAAACTATATCATCATAATTAACTCTAAAAAAAATCAAGCAAACTAAAAAGAAAGTAATGTAATACTCACATTTTCATAAAGAGCTTGCAGAGTCTCCAGATCAACTATGGTGTTGTCCATATTTAGCACAGCTGTGCATGCAAGAAAAAGGGGGACATGGTTACTTTTAATATTAAAACTCAAGCAAGTCTTGACATTTCTGTGCCTTCAAGGAACACATTAACAAGTCAGAAATCATCCAAGGCAGAAACCACAGAAAAAGACAAGTTTTCAAATTCAAGTTCTGCTGTGTGGAGGGTGAAGGTGGTGTATAACAGATAAAAATCTCCCATCACTCTGTCTGATGGGAGTTACTCAGTCATCCGTTGTCAACATGCAAGGGGCCACCTGCTAAAACATAAATATGAAGGACTTAAAAATCTGTCAAAGGTCCCAAGATCTGTGTTTGAACTTCTGTGTTTGAATTCCTGCTGTCGCCTTTTTGTCTCGGCGCGAGAACCTGGCGCCCATGAGCATTAATCCCTTGAAAGTAAATGTTTAAAGACAAACAGAGCCCAGAGGTTTGCGGTGTTGAGGCTGAGGTGTTGCTGTACACACAATCACCAGGCGCAGCACTCAACACTTACATACGCATTTCATCATGCCGTGGGTGTAGCGCTCACTCGCGTTGTTTTGATCTGCTGATTTGCTATTGACATTTCGAAAGGGAAGGTAATGTTAAAACTTGGAGTTAATAGTATTTTCTCAAACATTAAATATAATAAACGTTTTACAACACACTTTGGAGACACTTAGGGACTGTGTAAACAGATTTGTGGAAAGAATAGAGTTGAGCAAAAGTAGGAAAATTGCTTTGGAAAAGGAAGTCACAAAAACGTAAGTGGTCTTCTTCCTAATGGACATTTGCTGGTTTGATGCCCAGTCTTGTTGGCTACATGATAAAATGTCAGTTGGAAAGATGAAGAACCACACACTCTGCAATTATTTTAAACAAAAGCGCCTCTTAGCTGACCCCCCCCCGACACTTCTAGAGCTAATAACAAGACAACTGCAATTGGGGTCATTTTCATCTGAACAAGAGACTTTCCTGTTAAAAGTTGCTCGAGACTGATTTAAATAGACAATGGAGAAAGTCAAATCACCACTGGGACATGGCTGTTTTCTGACCGACAGCCAATGCCATCTGCCTACGTCTAATCCTTCCACCTAATTCAATCCCACCATGGCTCCAGAAAACCACTAGCAATACTGTGACTGGTGCTCCAAAGGCCTCACAGGAAGCCAACACTGCACGGAAGTGTCCTATGAAACACGCCAGAGCGCCGGCCAAGTCTGAGAACAAACAACAACAGCTGTGAGGAAAAGAAAGGAAAAATGTGTTGACTTCTCACTGAGAGGCTGTCTGTCATGAACGAAAACATTTAAATTAATGACTCGCAAGCTGTTTTTATTCAAGTTGGAGATGTTCACATGATGACGGCTTTGCTAGTCATCATCTATATAACAGAATCAAGTTGAAATAAAATTCGCACAATGGCGAACGGGGTGATTAAAAACGCTTTGATGGAGGAAACTTGTGAATAAATTATGCATTTTCAATGAAATCATCCTAAACCCAGATTGTTGGAGAGGGACTTGAGATCATTTCAGGAAGACAATAACAAACGCACCAAAACTAATAACGCAATCTTCTGGGGCTTTGTTCTTTGTGGAGCAAAGAGCTTTCCAAGGTTTTAATTATTCATCATTTTGTTCAAATTTATGACTAAGTAAATTATACCAAACACTTTACTTTGCTTGTGCAATGTACCACATAACCCAGTGTTTTGGGAATTAAGCATATAATAGCAAAAATTACTAAACCAAACTGCGAACATTTTCTTTTTGATCTTATTCTTCGGGATATTTCAAAGTTTCCAATTAGAACTAATGATCTACTGCAGTAAAACTATCAAATTTTTAGGAGATAAATCATGATGCTAACGAGAGTCGCCCTCATTTGTTCCTCCATTGTGATCTCGTCACAGGCAATAAAGTTACACCAAGAAACCCCAAGTCTCACAGTAAGTTTGAAAATCCTCGATAAAACTGTTCCAGAGGAGTGGAAGCAACAAGATGGAGCAAGGCGTTCGGATACAGACGAAGAAGACGATGAGAGCAATCGTAGATGAGAACAGGAAGACAGTCCGTTCATATCAATGCAACGACTTCATATTAGCAAAGCTGCTCAGACAAATTGGTGACACTATAGAGAAAGATGGAGCCACAGGAAAACACTACGTGGGTGGTAAATGTAAACAAACGGCTCAAAGGACGAACAAGGCAAAATGGAGTGGAGGACAGAAACAAAGGCAAAGTTGTTCACAAGGATTTCGCCTCAATGGTGTGACAAAGTTGACTATAGGAGAAAATAACTCTCAGAGTCCATTACCAAAAAAATGTGCATTTTAAAGCTACATTTCTACCACTCCTACTGAAATCCAGATTCTTTTTCATAGAAATATTAGTTTTAAAGTGCTTTTTATCCTTTTTTTTTTTTTAAATCAAGTGCATTAATTTTTCAAAAAAATATTATTTTGCCATGGGGTGGAGAAATGTAGAATGCAAGATTTCTATACTATTCTAACATTTTTGTTTAAATTATCTGTGGGTTTGAAACACAACAGAATGAAACTATACTATAGTACAGTTGTCCTTGAGCATTAGTGCAAACTAATGTCCCCCAAAGTGGATTTAAACATTCACAAAATTTAAAATGGGATCCTGGAGTTGGGAAAATTGTCATTGAAGCATTCAACTTCAGAAAACTGTCCAATCGGCCCCATCAGTAAGTTAGGCTCATGGCTGTTTACGTGCACATTTCTCCAACTTATCACTGATAGGTGTAGTACTTTTCCCCTCTCACAGTGCATCAATCCAATTGAGATCATTTTTATGGAGGATGAGGGAATAAGCAGTACTGCACATCAGAATCTCCGTACAGAATACAGAATCACCAACACTGTTCTTTTGCATTGAAAGATGCTGCATTAGACTCCACTCGTCCTGAACCAATTGACCATTACATTCATGATCACATGAAAATGCTTACCATTCTGGATGTCCTTCATGTCGAGGTGAATGCTGGACATCAGGATACCGACAGCTTGTGAACGCTTGTTGCTCAACAGCTTCACCACCTACAGAGATGATGATGCAAACATTTGTGAGCAGCAAGGTTAAAGAGAACACGGTGTGCACTCAAACCACAATAAAATAAAAAGCTGTGCATTCAGATACAGAAGAAAGATAGAATAAGTAGATAAAAACACAACACTTTTGAAAGTAAAGACTAAATAAAAAAAATGCTTGAGGTAAATGTGGACAGCATATATGGAGATATCAAACTGTTTCCCCAGATTTGGTGCATAGGTAGAAAAAGACCAATTCTGCCTGAGCTTCCCCTTGAATCTTAATATGTCAAAAGCTGATCATCGCTCCAGAAATAGTTTCTTGAAACCATCACATAGTTTTACAAACAAATAAAATAAGAAAAAAAACTAAAATGCACACAGCCAGTGTGGGGAAGCCTAAGTTGGTGCAAAATGGTCCAGAGTAATCTGGACCGGGAAGAAACACAAGAGGTCACACAGCTGGCTGATTAAAAAAAAAAGTGTTACAGTGATTCAGGCAAAGGGTCTCAAAGGGATGTATTAAAAAAATATCATCATATTTAATAACTGCTTTAAGTAAGCAAGTTTGAACTTTATCAATAAAGTGGTTTAGTGATGACGTTTTTACATTTTCGTCCACTTAAAAACCAAGTTTGACACTGTTGGCTTCCCATGTGGAGCTGAAGAGCCAAAATCAACTGGAAGAAGGTGACAGGAGATACTTGTGCCAAACCATGACTTCCATCTTCCTACCATTAAATGTACCTAAGATGTTAAAGCGTCCAGTCTATGAGAAGAGGATTAACAGAGAAAGGGTTGAAATGTCTAAATATCCTCAGCATAAAAGAGGAACACTGAGATTTAGGCCCACCCAGTGTATTTTCTATCACAAATTTGCTCTTCAAACAGCATTTTTTCTTCTGCTCCAGATTCACAACATTTTGAATGAATAAATACTCAAAATTGCAATTTTGAGCTTAATTTTCTTTATGTGTTGACCATCATCAGAAAAATGTGACAAGAACATGTTAAAAACACCAAAAACACTTTTTTCATCAGAATGGGCCTTTAATGGTGTACAATCCTTCAAGCCATCATGACCTAAAAAGGATTAAAAATGGGGAAAAAAGAAAACCATCAGCTTTCATTTTCTAATTACCAGAATTAGGTCTGCTTTGCAAAAAAATAAAAACATCCAAGTGAGATCAGACTAACTGAAGCTCGTCTGAGTAAGCAGAAGTATGCTTTGGGTTGAAAAGTGGTGAAAAGACAGCACGGGAAATCCGAAGCCTGTTGTAATATAGACAGAAAGCTTCCATCAAAACCAGATCACACAGACCACAGACCCCTTAAACACACAGGAAGTTATATCACCAGGCCTAACTGTCTGTTTTCCTGGGCCCAACCACAGATCGAGGGGGAAGACCAACCAAGATGCTTTGCTGCCTGGTTTCCACAGTGAGCCTCTGACGGAGGTGAACCGTTCATAATAAGAAGGCTTTGGTCACACAACGTCAAAGTGTAAGGCATGTCACACCATTTTTCCTCATTTTAGGAAATTCCCCCAAAATTCATCAACAACATTTAGCTCTCTAATAAGAATAGTTTTGAAACAGCATTATTTGTCTAACATTTTAACAAAAACAACTGAAATCTAAGCAATGTTTTGCTTCAGTATTCTTCCAAGAACCACATGTTTGTACTTCATGGATAACAACTAAACCATCAAGTTATTCAAATTATGATCATTGTCATTTGATTGGTTTATAAACTCGGGATCAGAGGTTTAATTTGTCCAGACGAGCTACAAATAGCATCAGAACTTTTTTTTCTTATTCTCCCAAAACAAGCTCAGAGTCTAACGTCATTGTAGTTTGCTGGATTGCAGAACAAAAAACTGAAAATGTATTTATTTTGATCAGATTTTAAGTGTGTGCAGTTTTTTTTTGCTTAACAGACTAGAAACAAAGACATTTCTAAGTTGTTTGTCGAACTATCCTAAATTCTACAGTAGTTAGTTAAAAAAATATAAAGCAAGGAAAATCCAAAAAAGCCATTCCCTGTGGTCTTTTAATATTGATTTGTTTTTGCCAAAATAGAAAAAAAAAAAAAAAAACTGTATTTCTTCTAATGACAGTTTTTGCAGAGTGGAAGGAGTTCATTAGTCATTTGAAGGGGCAGCCGTGGTGCAGTTGGCCTCTGATCGAAGGATTGCAGGTTCAATTTCCGCCTTGCAGCCATGTGTCGAAGTGTCCTTGGGCAGGACACTGAACCCCACATTGCCTATGATGGAAGGTTGGCACCAGTGTTCGGCAGTGGAGCCACCATCTGTGTGTGAATGGGACCGTAACTGTAAAGTGCTTTGGGCCTTCAATGAAGGTAGAAAAGTGCTTTACAACTATCAATCATCCTTTTATTTCCACTCTCTGTCGATAGCTTACAGCCCCTCACAACTCCAAACCAACAAAAACAACAAAAATGTCGAGCTTGCCAGCCACTTGTAGGTTTTACACAGCTGCAAACTTAGTCAAATGGCAGTTTTTTTTGTCTGTTCTTAAAATGTGTTTCAATCTAGTGATGTTTGGTTTCCAACTAGATTTGCCTTTGTCCTTTTTGTAGAAAAAATAAAAAAAAAGATCTTATTGTTTGTAAGTTTTTACAACAGGAACAAAAAGAGAGGCTAAATCAAGTCAAACACACTGTTGGGCAAAACTGATAAATAACCAACATTTTGAGACTCAAAAACCACCAGAACTCACTGCTGCGATTACACAATTCTTCCAGGGCCAAAAAAGCAGAAGAAAAGCTCACGGTAAGGTCCAACTTTACCCAAATGCTACACAGAGAAAGATTTAAACAAGCAACGTTCTTCATGTGACATCCTACTTGGTCTGGAGGTAGAGGGTTGTTCAAAGGACAGGCCTGTTGCGCAAGTGCGAAAGATGTATTGTGCGTAAATCAAAAGTGATATTTCGCTGTCTCGGATACCGTCTGCATCATATAACCTTTGAAAGATGTTTGTATTTTTGAGTGAGGGAGAAGATGCAGATACATTTTTTTCCTGAATTTCTAACCAGCAATTGAACCGGTTTTATTTGGAAAAAAACAAGTACTCAACAAATTATAACTAAAACCAGGCTTTTTTTTTTGCATTAAATTTTCAAGGATGCCTGGAGAGGATCTTTAAGTCATTTTTCTGTCATGTCAAGGAAGCAGATGATTTGCAGCTTCTCCTAACCTTTTGTGATGATAGATTTAATATTTTTTGGAATCCCTTTCTCGGGGAAAGCAAGGCCGTTGTTTTATTAATTCCATTAAGCAAACAAAAGGACAGTTTAGGAAAAAGGCCTTCTCTAAATATTTCTGGAAATAATTATGACAGTGATTTATGTCTTGCAAATCCTCTGTTATTCTGAAGAACCTAATATTTAAATGTTAACTTTGTTTTGTTCCTTTTGAAATGAATGTAAAGCAAAATATGTTGGCCTTTTTTCCTCCAAAAGGATTACAAAGACACAAATCACATGTGATTTTGGTGAAAGAAATTGTTATTGATGTACAAATGGCAGAAAAACCGAATTATTATTCCAAGCATCAACCCTCCACCCAAATAAATAGCACCTCATAATGGGAATCTGTCCACCCTTAAGGAAAATAAAATGTGGGATTTTACAGAAAACACAAGAAAAAAAAAAACGATAAAACTGAATATAAACACATAAACTCTACATCTAAAGTGTGCTCTTTTAGTGTCAAAAAAAAAATTAAACTTTTATAGTTGAGCTAAGACAGTAATACATTGCAACAACAACAGCAAAGAAGGAAAATGAGTAAATGCCAACAAAACAAGCAAGAAGCTGCTCTCTTTGTTTAAAAAAAATAGTCATTTTGTATAAAAAGCCTATACAAATAAATATATATTTAAAATCTCATTAATGTAGGTATGGAATGCTCCAAAAACAGAGTAGCCTTTATTCATTTAATAATGAAGTTATGTTTGTTAAATCTACTATCAGAAAGCACATTTACATTACAAAAGGAAGGTTGTTTTGGTTTTTGCAGTTTGCATTGACAATATCTCTTTACAGATGGGTAACTGTAAACTACAAGCAGTCAGATGCATGTCTGCATCTCTTTTAATTAGGATTATTCGAATTTGATTATTCGGCTTTTCGTTTTTTAAAAACATAGTTTCTGCAGAGCAACAGTTCATTGTAAATTTACCTCTGAGTTGTGGGCGGAGCTGTTGGTGCAGAATAAGCCGACTTCCCATCATCCTTTTTTTTACGCTCTCTCCCTTACAGCCCCTCATACGCCAAACCTAACATTACCAGTGATACAAAAATGGCGACCAATATCAGAACTATCCAGCTGTGCAGTTTTGAGCCAGACGACAGCTTAGATGAGCAAAACGAAGGTGTTAATGGATCTAGATTATTTCTCATCAATGTTGATGTCTGACACAAGTAGAAGCATTAAATGAATGTCTGCTCTGAATTTAAACTGGATTTTCCTCCTTTGTAAAACACTACAAGCTTTTAAAAACAAATTTGACACCTAAAAGATTTTTTTTTTCTCTTTTTTATAACATGGGCAAATTCAGAATGATAGATTTAATGCTTTACTCAGTTGATGTACAGTCGGTGTGTGCTGAGGAAGTCTGACCATTAAACTAAAGCATAAACAAAGTGCATTGGGAGGAACCACACCATGAAATGCAACTCAAAGGCTCCTCGCGGCCCAACTTATTTCCCATTACCCCTTCCCACTCTCTCCCAGCAGTCATCATGGCCATGAGGTTTCCTCACCGCACGCGAGTCATTGGCTTGGTGCCACTAGATGGTCACAAGAGAGTAGGTTGGGAGCCAGAGCTCACACCACATAATAACTGTCTGACTACAGCAGTTCCTCCTGTCACTCAAAGTGACTTTGGAGTAAAAGTGAGGAGGAAAAATGGAAAGGAACAGAACAAGAAAGAATGAGGGCTGGTATTGCCCTGCCTGGACAATTTTCTATTTGTGCATATTTCTGATTTGAATATTATAAATCATTTGAAATTAGGTGCATTTGAAATGATGAGATTGGACGTATGTACCTGCTTGGCCTTTGACTTGGTGATTGTATCAGAAATAGGCTTCTTCTTCTCCTTAACAGCAGTTTTGGAGAATAGCTCCACAAACTCTCCAAAGTCTAGAGATGGTTCTTCAATTTCCTCCCAGACCAGTGGGCCAGAGTTTCTAAAGATTAAAGAAAGATTAATTAATCATTTACAAATTATACACTCATAATCTATCATTATTTGGTGAAAAATACACAAATAATCTACTTGTTACCATTTGTAAAGTAAAAATACACAAACTTGAGAAACCTGCCGGCAAATTCGAAACCAATTTGCCTCATTTTCAAGTAAACAAAATTTTGTGTGATTCTTGATTTTCTTGCAGCCAGTTTACCAAACCATATAAGGAAAGAAAACCTGGTTCAAGTCAAGTCTCGGTTGACCACAATGCTTGGCCTGCTTCACTTTTATTTTCCACAAGGTTAGCATCTCCATTACCATCTCCTCATGCGGCCGATCTTTATCTAAAGTGGACAAGCTTCCTCTGAAATCTCTACTGTTGAAAATGTTTGTGTAAATGATGCATATCTATCTTTGCTTACTTTTTCGCATGCAGTTGTATGCGGGTCCAGTAAAGTGGCTTCATTGGCTTGGGGGGCTCGATCACTGCCTTGGCAGGGGCTGCTTCCTGGGCCATCGGGGGAAACATGGGGCCTGGTGGCGGTGGAGGGCCAAAGCCCGGAGCAGGGGGAGGGGGGCCTAGTCCAGGTGGGGGAGGAGGAGGAGGTGGTGGGCCCTGTCCTGGTGGGGGAGGAGGCGGGGGTGCTGGTCCAAAACCAGGAAGTGGAGGTGGTCCAAAACCAGGAAGTGGAGGAGGTGGAGGGGGTCCAAAACCAGGAAGTGGAGGAGGTAGAGGGGGTCCAAAACCAGGAAGTGGAGGAGGTGGAGGGGGTCCAAACCCTGACGATGGTGGTGGTGGTGGAGGGGGTGGTGGGCAAGGTCCTCCATCAGGTAGAGGTGGTGGTGGAGGGGGTGGTGGGCAAGGTCCTCCATCAGGTAGAGGTGGTGGAGGAGGTGGTGGTGGAGGGGGTGGTAAAAGGCTTGCCTGGGTGGAGTTCTGCTGCCTCTGCTGGCACGTACACATAAAGGCATCAGCAGACTTGGAAATGGAAGGCACAGCAGAGGATGACCCTCCATTCAAAGGAACTTCCAACCTCAACCCCTCCTCCAGAGGTAGAGTCTGAACATACACCTCCTGGCTCCTCTTCTCCTGCCTTGCCACCCTCGTGTGGGCTGCCTTGTGGACTCCATTGCCCAGAGCTCCCATATTGTCGCTCCGATTCTTTCCTAAGGATGCCTGCTGGCCCTGCAGCAGAGCAATCTTAATCCGCAGATCTTCAACTGTCTGCTCCAGCTGAGGGATGAGGCCATTTTCATCCTCTGAGGATGACTGCGCCGACTTCAACCAGCTTGATTCTGTCTGTCAGTAAACCAAAAAAGCATTTTTCTCAAAAAGCAGAGAGGGAAAACATATTTTATGAAAACCACAATAATTGAGGATTTTTTTAAACACATACTGGACACAAAGAAACCTGGGAGACATCTATTATTATGGACTTTCTAACAAAATCTGACACTCTTGTTAAAAACATGAACAATTGAACAAGCCAAGAAGCTTAGTGACAAATATATGTACTGAAGGAGGCTCTGACAGTCTGCAGTCTAGAAACAGTCAGACCTCTGGCTCCAGCATGGTTAAAGCAGGGATGAGGGGATACCAAGAGATTTGACCCCAGAGACAGAGTCTTACTGGGAGTGTTGATGTCTCCTTAAACACATTCCTAAGCTGTGGTCACGTCACTCCATCTTTGGGCCCACGCTCAGAAAGAATGCCACTTAGGCTCTCTTTTGTTTTATCATTTCATTCCTAGTGTGCTATCTGATGGTCTTTCATCGATCTCAAAGCAAGCCTGACCTCTTGTGGACAAGTAAAGAATTACACCACAAGATTGATCTAGAATTTTTGAGCTAAAAGATAAAGGTGTGACATACTACAAAAATAGAAAACTCTTGTAGATAATTTGACATAATAATTCATCAATAAAAATATAAATGCCATTTCTTTAAATCAAGTATTTTTGGTAAGCTATCATTTCCATAAAAAAACTACAATTTGCTTTTCTTGAATACTAATGGAAAAAAATGCACAATGAAAAGATGAGAAAAAAAGAAAAAAGGTAAAGACAGTGATAAAATCAATTAAAAAATACTTTTGATATTGGGGATTGCTGCTAAGTTTTGATATTTGTATGCTCTTTTCAAGGAATCTCCTCTTATTAAAAATTTGATTTAATATTTTTTAGGACTTTTCCCACCTATTTGAATTATCCAAACATGCTAACAATTCATTCAATGTAATTAATTCCTCAAAAAAAGAGGTGTAACCAACCTGAAAGTGTCCCGCAGTGGGTGACTTGGCTGTAGTTCGGCGCAAAGAAGATCTTAAACTCTGTACCCTGCCTGTGGTGCGTCCCCCATAGAGATCCCACAGGTGAGAGGACACTGGGAGGCCCACACAGGCCCACGTGTAAAGTTGCTCCTCCTGTGTTTAGTTTAAAATGCAAAAAACAAACAAAAAAAACTGTCAGTATCTTAGCTTTTATTAAATTTTACCAACAGTTATTTAAAAAGAGAGAAATGTTGCAAGATTCAATGTAGATAGAGAAAAATAAAAGATCGGTTTCAATATTTATTTTGACCGAAGCCTCCAGATTTTTATGACCTGTATTATAATGGAATAACCTTGACCTTGAAAGTAAAATGGGTACAATAAAAGAGTGAAAAGTTAAACTGTTGCCTCAAGATAATCATAATCTAAAACTAATGTAGGACCCAAAGCATGAGAAAATGTGAAGCTATAAAAGACTTGTAGATCATTAAATTAAATAATCTTTGGTGTTGAATCATGAAGCGTACATTTTGGGGGATTTATGAACCATAAATCCATGCTGAACCTGGTGACAAGTTCAACGAAACTCACACAGACAGCTGCCAGAAGAAAAGACAATTTCTCACAGTTAATGACACAGTGCTGCCTGTCAGGTGAAGGAGCTCAAAATATGACGGTCATTATGGAGATATTTGGAAACACTGAAACATGGATTTATGCTTATGAAGCAACAGAGCTATGGGTTATAATACACATTTCCACAAAGTGAGCTAGCTCCCTCTCTTCCCCTCTGGTTAAGGCAACATCCTGAATTTCAGAAAAGTCATAAAAGTCTAATGCGGTGAACTAACTGATTTGCTTTTAGGTCACCAACCTCCCATGTTTTAGTAGCAGTATTTATGAAGTTGAAATTCAGCAGAGACAGGATGTGGGATAAATATAACTCACTGCCAGAACTTTTCACTCTCAATAAAAAGTGTGTGTGTGTGTATATATATATATATATATATATAGGTAGCATTATTCTAAACGTGAAAATAATATTGTTGTGCTTCTTTGACATCTCAGCGGTCTATGTATCTTATTAAAATGCTTCATTCAAGCCTGATGTAGGGGAAAAATCCTCAGCAGACTTAAGAGCAGATGGCACAACTCAGTTCTCCATATAGTGAAATTTTTTTTTTTTTTTTTTTGGAGGCCGCTTTATTTATTTAATCATGTTTGGCAATGGTGGTTCTTTTTTTAAATTGACAAATTCCTCCTGTATTTTTATTTAAGCTTTGTGCTCAGACCACATTAAACTCTTCAACGGGGTTTCGGCTTCCTCAAAATTTAAGAGTATCCTTTAAGAATCCTGCAAAGGGTCTCAGACATGAACATTTGATGGCTTTCATGTCAGTAGAGCGGCCGCTGATTTACAAAAATTGTTTGTAATGACACAAACACAGCGAATATCCTTTCCAAATACAATTTGCATGATTATTGTTTAGTATTGCGATGTGGACTAATCATGTGAGCATAAACATCACTGTTTCCACAATCCAAGGCGTGTGGCCTACATTGCTCAACAGGCTGAATCTTAAATTCCAATCTAAAAGTTCTTTTTCTGACCAAATTCCACTACATTAACACCAGAAACTTGATCTACAGCAAAAAGAAACTCAAACTTTTACTCTGTACAAACCCAGCGGGATGTAAACTCATGCCACTCAAAAGGATTTCTCAATTAAACAATGTTTTGACAAAAGTGAAGTGAGGGGGTGTGTGATTTATATTGGGTCCAAAAATGCTCATTTGCTCTAGATCTGTTTTGTTTTTAGAAAAAATGTGAATGCAGCACATGAAGGTTTGAAAAAAATAGAACATGAAAAAGAAAATCCGGAAAGCAGAAAAATTGTGAAATAAATTTACTTACAAATTTACTTCAAAAACTTACACATTTTCAAGATTTCTAAGCAGTCAAACAGAAGCATATAAGCTTATAGAAATAAAATAAAGAGAACACTGATTTCTTGCCTGCATGCAACAACAGATGTTATTTATGGCCAAGCTGAATAATGCAATGACTTCAGGGCAAGACTAGAGCAGGGAGTATTCTGTCCAATCCTGACATGATGAGCTTCTTGCTGGCAAATACAAGCCTAAGCCCAAGGCACGTGGAGCCATTGCATAACACGGTCAGCAGATGGTCTACACAAGCACAACTGTGAGTTTGAGTGTGCATGAGATTTTGTGTCAGAGTACCATTTATGCAGCCATGCAAGGAAATGTCTGAGCATATACAAGTGCCTGGGACTAGCTTTTACTCATACGTTGCAATGCATTATCAGTGTTGTCATTCACTGACGGATTTTGCACCGCAATTGATGCTGCACAGTAAACAAGCAAAAAAACAAAGCAAAACCCATTTTAATCAGTTATGAAAAAAAGTCAGTGAAAGGCACTTTTATTTATTATTTTATGTTTGTGTATCAATGTGCATTTACATCTACACTTCCAAACTAGCATTTGAAAGTGTAAATTATCTAAATATTCTTGAGATTCTATGTTTGAGAAAGTAAAAAGTACTACATAAAACTTAAATAAATCCCAGATAATTCTTTTTCTGTGCTGTCTCTCAATATTATATGCATCAAGCTATACTCAAAGTTTTGTTTTCAAACCTATAAAGCCACAAGGATTTACAAACAGATGAATGGATTTTAAAAGGAGCCTGATGAACAGAAATTAGAGAACGCCTGTGCAGAAGAGTGTAATGCATTAGTGTTAAGCAGAGCACTGGCAGACAGGAGAATAAATGATTCATAAAAACAATGTTCACATAGGCACTCAGTCAAGATGGATCACTTATTGTCAGGTAATGACTGTCATCACGGCTCAGTAAATAGAGCATAACTCAGAAACTGTGTTTTCCCATCAGTTTACATTATAGTATTTTGAAATAAATGAAATTACATAGATAAGTAAGATGAGGCATAATTGCCTCCCAACCCAGACTCTAAGTCGTGTAACAAAATGAAGGAAGACTGGCCTCTATCTGCTCCAATAAATGTGATGTCCTTTAACACGAGTGAGGAGTGAAGACTCACATTAAAGATTACTGAGACAGTGCCGTCACTGTGGTGCTCGGTCGTGCTGTCGCTAAAGGGGTTGAGCAGGCCATAAGCAAGCATTCGGTGACACAGTTCCTTTGCTTCAGTCTCCACAGACTCGCCTCCATGATGCAAACAAAGCCTGTCCAACAAAGTGCGACCTGCCAGAGAAAAGAGACGAACAAAAGAGCTCAAACTTTCCATTCTCGTTTTTAATACTGTTTTCATCTGTTTTTCAGATTTGGATGTGATAATTAAACACCTACATGTGCAAAGTGAGCTCACACCAGTAAAACGTGGTTGATGGGAGGTGGTGTTTTGTGACGTGCAAACAGTTCTAAAAATGCCATGTGATTTTGACCAGACTTTAAGCTCAACATTTGAAATCATCTGCTTTTTTAAGTAAAAGTTATTTTGATTCAGTTTTTAAGACCATTGTTTGAACTCCAATCAGGAAGAAAAGGACTCAATCTGCCTGAACAGCAAGAACTGTTTTGTCAGCAAAAGTGGCCATGTGCACGTAGTACATAAAATAGAAGAGTGGGCTGCACGGTGTAGCGGTGAAGGTCCCAGTTCCAATCCCGGCTGGGACCTTTCTGTGTGCATGCGTACGTGGGTATTCTCCGGGCACTCTGGCTTTCCCCCTACAGTCAAAACACATGCTTCATAGGTTGATTGATTACTCTAGATTATCACTAGGTGTCCCCCTGGCGACCTGTCCAGGGTGACCCCACCTTTGCCCGAGAATAGTCAGATTAGGCTCCAGCAGCCTCGACACCTCACAAAGGGGTACAGTAGGTTAAGAAAGTGGATGGATGGATACAATTGAAGGTGAAAAAAAGCACAAGCTGAAGAAACAGTGGAATCATTTGCTATTTTTCCCCCTTTTTCTTGTTGATCATGTCAGCTGAGGAAAACACCAAGCCAATTATCAAAGCCCCATGACTATCCTGTGGACATACTTTAGTATACCAAATTATTTTTACAAAAAAAAAAGTGCAATAAAAAAAAAAAGTCTTTACATTTTTTACCAGCTTTTTCTGTATTTGTTTAAAAAAAAAAACATATTTTACATGAAGGGTCCTAAAACCAGATTTCAGGTTTTCCATCTCCTTCAGTTCTTCCACTAAAATTGATCACTATTAAAACACAAAAATATGCATAGTTTACACAAAATGGTTTTGTTGTTAACGAACATTAGAGGATTTACCTGATGATATTTAAATGAAATCCATGTCACAACTTGATTGCATTTCATTCTGTCACTTGGGTCAATTGGTGTCCACTGGTCAGGTATTTGTGTACTTCTTAAAATAGACAGTAACATTAGGGGCTGGGGGCCGTGGTGGGAGTATTGTGGCTTTTGTCTTTCTGATTTATGAACTCAGACAACCTTTGGATGACAGCTGAGCTCCTGCCAGTGTAAACAACACAACAGTAGGACCTATCATGGACATGTTCAAAACAGATCACCATTATGAATGGGAAAAAAAAAAGGTTTTTACTGGAAAATATATTTTTGCACAAATTCCAACTTCCAGAGGATGAAAGAAACCATCAAAAATTAGAGTAACAATATGTACCTCCAACAAAGAACATTGTTTTTTGTTTTCTATCTTCAAATTAGGGGTTAGCATGCTAAAATGTTCTAAATAACATTTTATAAATAAATAAAATATAGGGTTGTGTTAGGAAGGGCATTCGGTGTAATGTGCAAATCAGTGAAAGCTGATTCATAGTGGCGACCCCCTGAGGGGATCTGCAGAAAGGTGAACACCACACTCTGAACATAGCTACCTTTACTATGCCATCATCACTATCAGGCTTTAAAGCTACATTTAAACTTCAAATTAGGATCACGTTGTTTAAGTCACTTAAAGCTAAATGGGCATGCCGTTACAATGATAATTCTTAATAGCTGTAATAGAATTTGATATTTTGTTGGAGCCACTCAAAGAAGAGTCACAAAGCTTAGTAACAAAGGGGAGCAAGTGCGACTCCACAAGATTCTGTTCTTTGAACTGATAAAAATCACCAATAATCATTGACAGCTTAAAATGTTTTCATGTTTTGGAGCAAAATACTTTATTTTGGAAGATCATGTTGCATCTCTGCAGATCTAAAGTAAGACTTTGAAGTGTTTTACATGTGACTCACCAGAAAACACATCCAGGTAGGGTGCAGACGAATTGGAGGTCTTCCGCCCGTACTGTGTTCTCTTGGAGCCGAGTGTCCAGTAACTTCCACTCGTGTGGCTCTTCTCTTTTGATTCTATCTCCGGGACTTTAGACACACCAGGCTGATGTCCTGCCAGGTCATCAGGTTCTGTAGACCAGTCTGCAAAGATGCTGTGGGGCCCATCAATGGAGCATGAGCGTTGTTTTCGCGTTGCCAACCCCTCAGCTTTGCTGGAACTAAACGAAGCAGCGGTGGCATCCGTTTTCCTGGGCACGTTGGGGCTGGTGATGGGGGAACCCACTGGAGAGGTGAGCTGCCTGGTTGTCGTCTTTACATAAGAGGGGTGGACTGGGGGGTAGAGCTTGACAGTGGAAGGTGAAGTGGCCGATGTTCGTCTCAACTCAGAAACAGGAGGGCTGTCTGGTATCAAGTGGCTTATAGACATGCTACTTTTTCTTCTTGTGAGGGACAGGAAGTCCTGTTTCCCACTTTCCCCCTCCTCCCTATCAAGAGAAAGGTCCATGCTGCTTAAACTCTTGTGCGTCCCAATTGGTCCTGTTCCTGTAAAAACTGGGTCTAAATGAACAGAAGGCACACATACGGTTTTGCTCTGTGAGACTGGATTGCCATGACTATGCTGTGGTTGTTCTGCCGGACTCTCCAGGTCACTTTGGGGCTCCTCGGCGCTCTCATATGAGGTGGTGACAGTAGTGTCTTGGAAGCTGTAAGTGCTGTTAGTCTTTGGAAAAAGGCTGTCGCTGCTTCTCTCTGTGTTCAAAGCTGAAGACAGAAGACTGCTCTCACCGGATGAATGTCTTGATGTGGAAATTTCATTCTCACCTTTTTTATCCTGCAACTGTTGATCAAAACTTTCACTGCCAGCAGGAAAGGAGAGCGCCCTCCTGTCTAGATTAAAGAGCTTAGGAGGTTTTGTGTCAAGAACTTTGCCCATTTGAGAGGTCAGGCTCTCATTTGTTAATGTTCTGGCCACTGCTCCTATTCCCCCGTCATTGGCCTCACACTGGTTTTGAATGGCCTGCTGAATGTCAGAGAGCAGGTCCTCAGTTTCAGCTGATGCTGAGTGAAAACTGTACAGGTCAGCATCTGACTCTGAACTTATCTTCCGGTCAAACTCCTCCATAGACTCGTGATTGTCTTCATTTAATTGGCTTACATCCTCTTCGTCAGAAAGCATAAACGTCTCATTTGCCAAATAGCTCAAGTCCACTCCAGACTTTAACTCCCTCTTGCCAACTTGTACCAATCTCTTGTCCTCCATCATGTCATCTTTTGTGGGTACTTTCACCCTGGATAGGCTCTTCCTGATCTTCATGCCAGAAAAAACAGAACCCTTAGACTCTGATTTTGGTTTCTTCTTCCCGCCAGGTTCCCCTCCTGCTTTGCTTATCTTACTTTGGGACTTTTTAGACCGTTTATCCAGCTCTCTCTCATCAGCCTCACTGTCACAGGAGACATCCCCTGCTGCTCCTGCTCCTTTTTTGTGCTTGGTATCCTGGTTCCCCATGTTTCGGAGCAGTCGAACACCCTTGGCTAGGAGGCCATGCTGCTGGTAGCGAGGCAGAGCATGCTGAGTCTCCTCTTGGGCTGCTACTAAGGATTCTTGGTTGGTCAGTGCTCTCCCACTGATGGCTAATCCCTGCTGCCTGCTTCCCGCTGTTAATGGCAACTGTGAGGATGATGCAGGCTCCCCCAGCACTGCTGATGCTGAAAGGAGGACGAGACTGGCACTGACAGCAGCAGGCTCACCCCCCCGCCCACGCACGGTCTCACTCGCTCTCTGATCCTTCCTCTCTTTTTGCCCCTCCTTTTTATCCCCATCTGCTCGTGCGAGCTCGGGCGTCTTGCATAACGGACTGCTGATGGAGCGAGCCAAGTGCTGGTGTTCGGGGGTTCTTGTTCCTGCTTCATTTTCAGCTGGACCGGCTTGAAACCGTTTAGGACTGTGCTGTTGGTGTTCCAAAATGCAGTGCTGCTGATTAATGAGTGAGTGCTGTTGTTTGTGGAGGATGTGGGTTACACTGCTCTTCCTCCGTCCTTTGAAGGTTGTGGTGAAGAAACTTTCTTTGAGAAAAGGAACTTGTGTCTCAACTGTTTTAATTGTGTGCATGATGTCCACTCTGGCTTTAACAGGAAGGGAAAGAACCTGTGAAGGGATGAACAAAAGGGAGAATTTTCATTTTATACAATGACATGTTTACATTCCCTAAAGTTGAGAGAACATTTCATGTAGAAAAAATTAGGTAAATCTGATATCCATGCCAGAACGGATACAAAGGAGCTATGCAGACTTTCTATAAACATGAAGTATGAATGAATTAGTTTGTTTTTGTAGATAGCAAACAAAAAACGTGGTTCAAAATTTCCTGATTGTAAATAAAAACAAAAAAATCTGTCATTTGCTTTTTGCTGATAGGAACAATGATTAAATAATTGAATAAACAAACAAATAAAAAAGGAGTTAATTTTTGTTGATAGTAAACAAAAACATGTGAATTTGTTTTTGCTGATGGGAAGCAAAAACAACAACAAAATCACCGATGTAGTTTTTGCTGATAGAAAAAAAAAGGTAAATAAATGAACAAACACACAAATGAATACAATAATTTTAATGTATTTAATAATAATATGTAAGCAAACAAACAAAAAAAAAATAATTGATGTAGTGGATTGATGTTCTTTTCTGTTTTTGCCACACACCTTTTAAACAGTTTAGTTTTTCCTTTTTCTTGTCGTCATTCAGACCGTCTTACACTTTAGCCTTTCCAATGAGACAGGCGCAGACACACACATTTCATTTATACAGTCTAATAATCCTATTTTTTAATGATTTTTTTTTAGATATTTTAAATCTGTGTTGCTAAGATACAACTTTGTATGTTTTTTCTTTCACAAATAGAACAACTGAATGATTCAGAAACACTATTTATCTGTATTTGTTTCCTTCACAGAACTTTGGTTTTTAACTGTGAAAATCTTAATGTTAATTTATTCAGTATCATTATTTCCACTCTTGCATGGAAAAAAAAGCTTTTTTAAGCACCCTTTCTCAGATAATAGTTTAAAGAATGCTTATAATAAAACAATAGCACAAAGTTTTAACTGCCATTTACAGCAAAAAGTCAATATCTTTTAGAAATATAAAACAATTAAACAATTTTCTTATTATTTTTAAGTAGGTATAACATTAGTGCATCCTTTTTTTTTTTTTTTTTTTTAGTTTATATGGCTTACAAAAGATATACAAGTAATCACTGGATATAAATAAAAAGGTAAACACTGACAAAATCGATGCAAAAGCCACTAGTAGCATTTGCTTTTTTAATCTGTAATTTGAAAAAAACAAAAAAACAAAAAACAAATGAAGTCACTTCCTCTGACCTATGACCTTTTTCTACCTGCAGTGAAGAGTTTACCACTGGAATGAGATGCTAACACACAACTAATGCTGACTTGGGTGTGTCCATTGACTTGACTTGTTTATGAACAGCACACTGTTAAAAATCTATATTTTGACCAAGATACTGTAATTTACTAAACACCAGGTTTTACAATTGCATTAAAAGAGCATGAAGACACCAGATAGTTGGCAAATTATCAGAAGAAATAATTCTCTCACTGATGCATGAACTTGTTTTCTTAACTGGACGTTTGACCGTCAAACAGCAGAATTACTTGCCATTAAGTTTTCAAAAGGACATTCAGCCATTAGTATAGAAACACTTTGACTTTAACTTAGTTTTACACTTCTTGTAAAACATTGCTTTTAATCACGTATTAGCAGTTGAGTGTTTTGTGTGTTTCAACATGCACTTCAACAAAACACTTTATTGTTATGGTAGAGACAAAAGTAAACTAAAATAAACCTAGAAATAATACAACAAAAAATGCCTTTATTTGAATCAAATAAAGGAACAAGTTTAACTGAGCGACTTAACTAAAATAATCACAATAAAAGGAATCACACTGCCCTAAAGAAAAGAAATCTCACGAATTTACAGGAATTCTACTGTTCTTTTCTGTTAAATTTACCACATACACATACAAAGTAACTAGGCTGGCTTTTTTTTATTAAAAACATGTAGATATAAAAAGGAGCCAAACTTGCCTGGCATGTGGATTCCTCTCACTGGTTTTAGGCTGACTGAGGAAAACAACACAAACGGGTGTTTGTCTTCTCCTGTGAGCAGCTCCTTAGCCATGGGTCACATGAAGTTGGTATTTCCCTCATCACATGTTCATCTTCTTTTTAGTTCTGCAAGACTCCCCTCTCCAACTTCACCAGACCTCATCATGGGAACGAGCAAATATAAAAACTAAAGAGCTGTTCCCTATTTATTCAGGCCGCGTCTGTCTTTTCCAACACGAGTTGTGGTGAACAGTGAGGGGAAGATCTTATGGAACAGAACTGAAGCAAAACACTCTAAACTCTGCAATTTCAGGGTAGAAAAAAACATTGAATCACACTTGATTCATGCTGGTATGATCCAAGTTCAGGCCTCCTTTCTAATTGGCCAAAGAGCTTCAGCTGGGGCATCTCAGAATGACAGCAGTGACTGCAGAACCACATGAAAAGAATGCAAAAAAGATTCAAATTAATATAGAGTTAAGCTATATCGATGTCGATAGATATGCAAAAAAAAAAAAAAAATCAACTTTATTAAAGATTGACAGATTTTAAACACTGGATGTAAAAAAACAAAGCTAAAAGACCTTTAAAGAACAAAATTGTTGTTAAAGCTGGCTTTTCTCCTCCACGTGCATGTTTCAGAGTAAAATTCAAACTTTAACTAAAAGTTTAATCTTGTGAGTGTGAAACAAAATAAGGAAGAAAAAACTATTTTTTTCAATGAGACACTATCTGAAACAAATTTCAAATATTTGAATACGTAACATGACCCAAAACATATTAAAATTTGTAGTCCATCAACATTTTTTTCAAAATACTACCAAATCCAATATATATTTGTTCAAAACTATAATTTGCTAAATACCTACAAGTTTGAAATGGACTAAATAGAGACAAACATATATTACAATTTTTAAAATAAATTTGTAAGATTTGAGACAGAAAAACATATTCATAAGTCTTTGTTTTTTTTATTATTGGCTTAAAATAAACATGACTGACATACTTGGCAAAAAAAATATTCACAATTTTTGTAGTTTACATTCAAAACATTAAAAAGAAAATTTTAAAAAGAAATCACGTTTTATAGTTCATGTTTTGTGACATTGGATCACACTGTGTTCAGAGCAGGCAAAATGTCTCACAAAAAATATATATTTTTAAATACATCTGTTAACACGTCAATGACAGTCCATCCACGACTTCTGAATCCACCACCCCTAAACCTATTCATTTATTTAATACAGTTTACATCGTATTTTCAGTGACCTTTTGCACAATATTGTAGTAAAAAAAAAAGAAAAGTCTGTGTAGCAAATACTGCAAAAGCCACTTGATTCAAATAAGAATAATATAATGTGCATTACAAACAATAATAATAATAAGTATGATAATTATGTGGACTGTTGGCTATTTTGTGGTGTTAGCCAACTGTCTACAAAAACCCACCTCATGGAACTGTTATAATATACGTAATATATTACAACATAAATTACTTCATGGCTGTAGGTTTTGACAGCCATTTATACAAATCGAATAATAGAACACGTTGAAGAATTAGTTGTTCCAGAAACAAATGATAAACAGAAAAAATCTAAAAATATCACCTATAAGGATTCTAGTGTTTCAATTTAGGTCACAAAAAACAGACGTTTGTGTCAAACCCAAGTGTTTACAGTACCAATTTGTAGTAAAGAAACAAGTTCCCATTGCAGTGTAAGTGCTGGAAATAATAAACCTTCTCCTACGTTTCTTATTCTTGACCACTAGAGATCACTGTTGCTATGTTGTATAAAAGATGTTGCGAGCGATGAAATGCCTCAGCTGAACAACTTTGTTTCTGAACAAATGGGGTCCAAAAAACCAGTGTGAATCTAGTCAGAAATATCCAAATGTACATAAAAATATACATCATCATAATCAATACTTTAACTGAAAACTGCAAGTACAAAAAAAAAAAAAAGCACACACGCCGATGTACTTATTGTCTCCACCATACAAATCACAACACTTACATTGAACACAACAGCAGTTCACTGACTGTGGTGCCACACATAATATTCACTATTCATTTAATCAAAATGTTCTTTTTTTTGACTGGCTCAAGGTTTCTGGATCACTTGGAAAACAAAAGAGAAATATCACAAAAAAAACTATTTTTTGTTGACAAAGTATAAGAACGCAATTTCATAAAGTCATATCTCATTAGACACAGTAAAGCTATAGCCATGCTGAAAGGTAATTCACTGAGGTTCTAATAAAAACACATGCCAGTCAAGAGAAAGTTACTGCAAATCTGTAAAAATGTAAAAGCCTGTGAACACCAACCTGTTTCTTACCTCGGCTCAGAGGAACACATTACAGACACATTTCATTTGTTTGAAATGCAAAACCCTTCTGTACATTACAAATCTAGGTACCCGGCAGTAGGAAATTACAACAAATGTGATTCTCTGACCTTGTTACACAGACACATTTTCTATTTGTGTCAGTTGCACTTTTCTCCTGCAATGCATTTTAAAAAGCCCTTTTCTTTTATTTTCCTCTCAGTTCATTTTCACTTTAACGTGTAGTAGCATGAAAATAGTAAGGAGCTCTACAAGGAGAACCAACACAATGTTTTTCATTTCTACACTTCGTCTCCGGTTAACCTTTACACACATCTTTGCTGAATGGCTGCACCGAAACAAACAGACTGTGAGATCACCACATTTTATTGCTGTCACTAAACATAACAGCAGAAAAGAGACAAAACAGATCTCAAAGAAACAACTTTCCTTTCCAGGTTCTGTGTTTATTTTTTTTTATTTCTTCCATCAAACATCCATCTTGTCCGTCCTTTACGTTGAATCTCTGGGAATCCTTCTGTGAAAAACCACAGATTGTCTCTGCTGAAACTGTTGCTTCCTCCTCTTTTTCTGGTCCCAGCGGCACAACAAGATCATCTTAAAGGTTGTACGGAAAGTCTTGTTGCACAGCGCATAGCACATGGGATTGACTGTACTGTTGACGTAGCACAACCAGTATCCCACAGCCCACAGGGTGTCTGGAATGCAAACCTCACAAAAGGTATTGATGAGCACCATGATGTTGTAAGGGGTCCATGTGATGATAAACGCTAAAAGGATAGCACTGAGAGTTTGAGCTGCTTTTTTCTCTTTCAATAAGGACATGCGTTTCCTCTTGGTGATTTGAGTCCGAGCCCGGGATGCAAAACGCTTCGCCAGAGCTGCGTCTTTAAAGGAAATGGGGACAGTGGGAGACTTGGAAGCTGTGTTGGTGGTGGTGTTTTCAGATGCAGTGGTAGGGATTGTTGGTGTGCCAGCCAGAAATCCTTGGTTGGAGTTAGACTGGATTTTAGACAATGACTGAGTCTGGCGTGAGCAGAACTGTTGGTGGTAGCTATTTTCTGTATTGTTTGTTCCCTCACTTGTGTTAGCAACAGTGGCGTTTGAGGTGACGGTTAAAAGGCTGTCTGGGTTTTGCTCGGCACCTTTCAGAGGATCTTCTTCAGATACTCCATCCAAATCCTCACACGACGTGAGTTGAGAATTGACTGCAGCCTTAATACCAGGTAGACTTAGAACAATGGAGAAAATTGCATGACTCTGGGAAATCATCTCTTTCCCAGTACAGTCCTCTTCTTCTGAGGAACCGGAGTGGTCCAAAGAGACTGCAGCATCATTGTTGTTCCAGCTGTCACTGCTGCTCTGGTCTGGATCCCCGTCTCCTTGACGGATACTCCCAGGCCTCCAAGAGCGAACACCATGCCAGCAGTGAAAGCGACCAACCAGCTCTTGACACGTGCTCTTTTTCTTAGACAGCCTAGTGAGTTCGTAACTATTGCAACTTCTAGAGCTTCCGGTCTGATGCACAAAACGGGCTCTGTCACCCCTCACCTTCCCAACCCTTGTGCCTACCCCTCCACGACCCACAGAACCCTGCAAACCAGCTAACTCTTTGGAACGGTTCTGCGTCTCTTTGTAAATCCGCCAGTAAAGAACGCTCATGATGGTCACAGGTAGGTAGAAAGCTGCCATGGCTGTGCAGAAAGTAGTAATTGGCTCTGAGAAGAACTGAATGTAACACTCGTTTGGGGGCACCGTCCTTTCGCCCACAAAATACTGCCAAAGCAGTATGGCTGGGGCCCAAAGTACAAAGGAAACAAACCAGGCTAAGCCAATCATGATCCCGGCTCGCTTTGTGGTTCGTTTGGCTCGGTAGGTCAAAGGCCTCGTGATTGAAAAGTAGCGATCAAAGCTAATTACCAACAGGTTCATGACTGATGCATTGCTAGCAACATAGTCAATCGCTAACCAGATGTCACAGGCCCAGTTACCCATCGCCCAGTAGCCCATAATAAGATAAGACGTGTATAAGTTCATGGAGATGATCCCTATTATCAGATCAGCCACTGCTAAACTCAAAAGAAAGTAGTTATTAACTGTTTTTAGCTGGCGATTCACCTTAAAGGACACCACTACCAGAATGTTACCAATAATAGTGACCAGTGACAGTGTGCCTGTGAGCAGGACAATGAGGACCACTTGCCAGACAGGGTGACCACCCAGGGGATCAAATGCTGTAGTTTCTGTTCCATTTTGTAGAGTGTGGTTGCTCCCAAAACTTAAATTATAATCAATGGTATCCGTATTTAAAGCTGACCAGGGGTCTCCTTTGATTTCTCCACGATGAAGAGCATTAGATTGTGGGTACGTTCCGGCCTCCAATGGTGAAGAGCTGGCAGTCAGCAGGTCTGTACTGTTGGAGCACATTTTTATGTTCTGGCATATTCTGGAGAGAGAAAAAAAAACAGGAAGAAAAAAGAAATTAGTGGTGACAATAAATCAGTAGTGAAGGTGCGATGAAAGAAAACAAAGCAAATGACAGTGACCTATAACCAAATTTAAGGACAATCTGTTTGATCGCTATAAACTAAAGTCATGTTCATCCCTACCAGTGCCTGAGCTAGCAAGGTTAAACAGCTTTCTGTGAATGAGAGAGAGCATTTAATATCAATTTCCTGTGACACTCAACAAATTAGGGCGCCATGACCTCAATGAGCACTTGAAGACATACAACCACGAAATGCTTAGATTCCTCTGGTTTTGCGTGCATGTTTGCGTATAATCTACTCCATTTGAGCAGAATGCATGAAAATACATCGCAGGAGAGCCATCTTGTGAGATAGGACAACAACAAAAATGTTGTTTTTTTTGTTGTTTTGAGAGTAAAAACCTCATTTTTAACCTCTCCAGACCCTTACAAACAGCATTAACACAGAAACGTAAGAGCACAGCAGTTTCATAGAGTACAAGAGGGGATTGCTCTCAGACAATATTTCATCCAAGACAGAAAGGCATTTGAAGCCGAACTCTGCACCTGGGCCTTGAATCTAAGACCTCCCATAGTGCTGTTGAATGAGCTCAACAGCCAGCAGCGTCTCACCACCGCATGTGACACGGAGTGCAGGCTGGTACTTCTATTATCGGCGAGCTCCTGCTGTCTCTGCTGCGAACACATAACACCTCATTCATACGCTGATACGGATAGCACAGTGTCACATTCACTCATGGGCGATTGATCTCAAAGTGCATTAAGTATCTGTATAAGGACAAAAAAGAAGAGATTAAAACATACAATGAACTTAAGGATCCTAAAAAACAAATGATGGAGTTGCAAAGATAAAAGCAAAAAAATAAAATAAAAATTTCCTTTAAAGAAATGACAACCAGCATGTGTTTATCCGCTTAAATAAAGAGAATCTACTTTAAGCTTTTTACAAAGGCAGAACAACTACTATGAACAATGCAGCACTGTTTTACACATCTCTTAATTGGCCAATAAAGACGCGCGTTCGCTTTGAGATAAAAAACTGTTTTAGAGGGAATGCATCTAGAAATAGTTAATAAATTATTGGGAAAAGAAAAAAAACTTACAAATTGTGGTTACTAAAAAGGGAGTTTGAACAAAATCACAAACAATGAACATATTTTTTTCCAATCAAGAGAATTTGCAAACACAGGCAGATTATAAAACAAGGAAAGAAAGTCGATATTTACCAGTTTTTTTAAAAGCGTTTATAGTCCCACCTCAATCATCTTTTGAGCTTCAAGTGTTCGCAGTGGTCTTTTAATTATGATTATGCCTTTTTTTTGTGTTTTTAAGGACACTTTCTGCAGAGAAATTCTCCCTCTGAGCTGACTGTTGCTGCTGTTAGAGTAAGTCCACACCCTTCTTTTCATCTTTCTGTTTACACTCTTTCTTAGAGCTCCTCAAAACCTCAACCAAGCATTACAGGAAAAACAAAAATGGTGAGCAATATCAGAGATATCCAAACGTGCCATTTTGAGCCAGATTTGAGCTCAGACGAGGAAAACGAAGACATGGATCTATTTGTCTGCAAATGGATACACAGGAATGAAGCAGAGCAGGGAGCTTGTGGCCCGCCGTTATAGTTGCTTCTACATCACACCTACAAGCTTTTTCCAACATTTTTTCGTCTGCTCTTGATTCACAAAGATTTGAATAAACACAAATGCAATTTTCTTGTTTATATTTGTCGTCATGATGTTTGACTGCATTAAGCTCTTAACATCTGAATTTATTTCCAGCTACGTAAAAAAAAAAAAAAACTTGTGTTTTTTCTTTTTAGTAGATGTTACATTAGGGAAATGATTGAACCAAAGTTTTTTGTTGGATATTTGTGACAACAGGCATTAATGGGTTAAAATAGTGTCAAGACCAACAGCTGAACAATAAAAGTATTTGTCTATGTTAATATTCTTAAGAATGATCTAATATTTGTTCTTTGTGACTATGCTTCAACCAAAAATAATCTTAATGCAGAGAAATACATCAAAGGTTGTCAAGAGAGTCAGAGTTGAATGAGACATACTGCTTCAGAACACAACTCGTTATGCAGACTGATTACCAACAACAAAACTGCTGCTACTTCCTCTTTGCTCTGATGCATTTTTAAACTTGTCTTGTTTTCAAGTTGTTTTTAAAATACCCCAAAAACTGTGAGTTAGTTGTTAACCATGCTGTGACTTAAAGCAATGCCACAACCAAAATTCTCAGGAAAACTAAGGAAGCTCAAAGAATCTCGCAGACTCCAGAAATTATTTGCTAGCTCTGATATCCTTCCAATATTGCCTGCAAATAAACTGCAAAGACTAAATGTGAATATTTATTCAAATAAAAAGTAAAATGTATTCGCGTAAAAGCTATCTTGGACCCACATCTGTTTGACTGTGGTGGATAAGCGTCCAGCATGTCTGTATTTTTAGGGCAACATTGTTCAAAAAAGCAGCAGGAAATTAAACACTGAGCATTATGATTTTTTCTAATAATAGTAACAATCAATGTAATAGTATTATTTCATATGGACAATACATGCAAAAGCAGACCAACAGTGACCATAAAAAACATACTCATGCAACGTGACTAGACAGGAAGTGTCTCTGAAATCAGATGAAGAAGTCATTTTGGTCTGAACTAAACAGTAATAGTTAGAGAAAAAAACTGGTCAAATATGTATTTATTTATTTTGTAATTTATAACAAAGGGAAACATCAATGACACAACATACAATTATAAGTCAATATTTAACATTACATCCATTTGTTGCGTAAAATTGAATTCATGTTTTTAGGGGATGAATGCAAACGAAAAGCTTTCAAACATAAGTATAATAATGACACAGAATCTGATTAAATTGGTCATGCTGCAGTGATTAAGGGTCAATCAGACACGTCTTTAAGATGATGGGAGTTTTATTTCTCTGCATCAAAATAGTGCCCCATTTGCACCCATACCATTCAAACAGTTTCTAACTAACTTACACAGATTTACCCGCATGGCCTTCTCAAAACAACAGACTTGACAGAAACAAGCTGCTTTTGAAAATGAACCATGTTATGAGTGAAAAACTGCCTAACATCTCAGAAAGTTGTTTGTCTCGGCCTAAGGTTTGCTTTCAAAGGTGAAACAAAGACAGAGAGAAGCTGTTACTAATTTATGTTGTCTCAAAAGTCATATTCCAAGCATGGAGCTATCATTGCTTTGTTTAATGATTTATTTAGAATATCTGACTACATCAGACAACACAAGGCAGCCATGCTATTATTCTCAGTTCTCTAAAGTTACTAATCAAATTTAGTAGTGACTAAAAATGTAAAACTGTTAAATGCTAAAACTACAGAAAGCTTTTAACAAACTATTTGCCAAAAGGATACAAAAACAGCTTTTATCTTTAATGTTTAACTCCCACTACTTTCTGATTTTTTATTATATGGTCCTTACTACACCACTTGGTTACCTACGATAAAAAAACATGCAGAGAATATGTCTAAGAACCATAATCAGAAGCTCAGTTTAGACAAAATCACAAAAAAAGGGCTAAAGCTAAAGCACCCAGAACTGCAATTAAAAACATGGAGGCATTGCACGAAGAGTGATCATTTGACTGACAAGATTAGATTTAAAAATTCATGAACTGGCAATTCCAATTGCAAAACAACAGGCTGAATGCTTGCATATGCAGACCACCTACCTGAGGTGAGCAACAATTATGCGAACATTGGCAAAGATGCACTGGAATTATAATAATTAAGTTGAAAAACAAATGAACTAGACATTCTTATTAAGGCCTCTGCTACGCTGTCAGTCTGAGGATTCAGCGTTGTGCAGTAAAGGAGAGCAATTAAACATTTACCTCAGCTGACACAGGACGTTCCAAGGTGAAAATAGGGACGGTGCTTGTTTAAAGGTGGAATGAATTTTGACAAGTAGTGGCTGGCCCAGCATAATGGAGTAATCTATTTTGTCTACAATGCACAGAGAAGCAGCTTATTGGGAAGCACGGACCCAAGTGCTCTGAATCAAAGGTGTTATCTTACATTTGCAAATAGTACATCAATAAGTGATGTAATGCACATCTAAAATTTCTAATATTAAACCAAAGCAACAGCCTTGAGCACGTGTAAATATTTTATGGTGTGCAGCATAGTAGGCCAGTGTTGGTGTCTCTCACACAATATCATGGATATCATCCATCCATGAGTTATTTAAAGTGGAAACAAAGACATGCACAAAAGCAGGTGTCCAACATGTGGAGGTGAGCAGTAATAAATTCATCAATGCTAACCTGCTAATCGCCCTATGATTATATCCTTGGCGTGTGTCCTGAGAAACAAAAAACTCAGACTCAAAAAGGTTTTTTTAGGTGTACTGGTACAGATTTTTGCACGGAGATGCTTGATTTTAGTTGCTCAGGAAGCAAACACAAGTGACGGAAAAATATTTCAACTTGAAAACGTTAAATGTTGATTTACTGCAGATCAAGAGACATATTTATGTTTGGAGCTATGTAAAATTGTGTAACCTTGTAATTTTCCTTACAAATGGGCATTAAAATTACTTTTTGCTTAATCCTGTAAAGCACATTACATCAAAGACTTGACAAGAAAAACACGTTTTTCTTTGGAGTATAAATGTTTTTCAATCCTTTGATGAAATGAAAAAAAAAAAAAAGTTGCAATATACTTTTTTTGAATATAGACAGTTTCAACTACGATATGTTGAGTAGCAGATTTTTGTTCATAAAAAGTTTAAGATGCAAACATATTTACTTGAGTCTTCAGGAAAAAAAGCACCTCATTTACCCACTAGCTCAAATGTGATTTACACATTTTTAAAAAATGTGTAGCTTTATTATAAAAATATGTCAACAATTTTTGAATTCATCCAATACAAGTAGTCATTTCATGAAATGAACAATAGATTAATTATTCTCACCACAAAGATTTGAAAATTAGCTAAAGTTTTCCCGCTAAAAGTGTTTCTGGGTTTACACGAAGGCAGCCGCTTTGAAATGAGCAGGAAAAGTCCTTCTACTGCCTCTAGTGGAATGATGATGCACTGCAGGGCAGAAAACATGGACCAAGTTAGGTTTTTTGAGGAAGTTCTTGTCATGCAAATGAGATAGGGGGTCTCAGGAATGCATGTATCAAATATGATACAAATGGTTATATGCAGTTAAGAGATATTGATATATAAATTATTTCTTGAAACCATTATTGCAAGACATTTTGTGCTTTTTTAAAATTGAGAAAAATTAACACTTATAGAGATAACATTTTTCAATGAAAAATGTTATCTCTATAAGTGTTAATTTTTCTCATTTTTCAATGAAAAATGTCCCAAAAATTTCCACATGCATTAACATTTCCAAAAACAGAAGAGAAAAGCATTTGTTAAACAAATCTTAGATTCATTTCAATGACATATTAGAGACTATCAGACTACATGCCTTCTAGTTAATAATGAGATTTTAAGTAATTGTCAGTCTGGTTTCAGCTGTGGCCACAGGAGTCTGGACACTGCTGCTGCCGGGGCTGTCACAAATGACCTTATTAATGGGTGGGAGAGAAAGCAGCACTGTTCACTTATTTGTGGATCTGGTATTTGATTCAAATGAATTTAATTTAGCCCTTTCTCTGCTAAATACTAAAAAAATGTGGCTGTAGATGGACATAAGAGGGTTACAGAGTTCAGTTTTGACAAAGTTCTGTTTGTAAAAATTAAAATCCCTCATGTGAAATATTTTATCTGAGCTTTTCATCAAGCTCATTGTTGTTGAGTTAATCTAGTTTTTATTGAGGAAAGGCATAATTGTTCAGTCTTGTTGCCAAAGTGAAAGTTGGTGGATTCTCTTTTTTTGGCAGTGCATTAAAAATATTGTGTATTCATGCGTTCCCATCCATGTTCTGCATTTAGAACTGGCTGAATAGGCTTTCTCCTTCTTTGCTTGTTATGCACCAATAAGCTTCAAAACCTGAAATCAGGATAGCTGATCCCACTGAATTAATACAGTGCAATTTTGTCACAGGGGATAAATCAGGCATGTCATTACTCTTTCAATCTCGCCAATTTTGTAACTTGATGTTGATGACCTTTGCTATTTGTTTTTGTCCTTTGTCCATTTCCTCGTTCAGATAATGGAGTCATTTCTTTTCTTTCTTTTTTTTTGTATCCTTATAAACTGATGATAGGGATGACCCGTACTTTATATTGTGTTATTTTATGCATGATTCAAGTATTTTTAGCAACCATCTGAAAGCTTTTGTAGTTTCCCGTTGTGCTCAACAGTTTGAAACGCATCTTTTTCTGCAGCTCTGAACTGCTGTTTGGTTAGGTTAAAGACCGACTCGGATAAAAATCCTGCTTTTGGTGTTTTTGACATGTTCTTGTGGCATTTTTCTGATGATGGAGGATATCTTTTTTGGAACTGTTCTAAATCAGAAGCAGGTATAAAAAAAAAGCTTATTTCTGAAGTAGAAAATATGGCCGGGTAATAAGCTTTTTACACCGCATCCACTTGCAGACAAATAGATCCATACACGTCTTTGTTTTCCTCGTCTGAGCTGGCATCTCAGTGTTGTACGGCTGGATATCTCCAATATTGCCTGTCATTTTTGTTACACTGGTAATGTTAGGTTGGGGGTGTGAGGGGCTGTAAGCTAGCTGGAGAACGTGTAAAAAGATGGATCAAGGGAAGTGTAGGTGGGCTTACCACCAGTCCTCTTAAGACACTTGGTTTATTTATTTAACCTCATCCCTGAGCTATTTGTGTTGGGATGTATTTTGGGGTTATTTTTTATGTTCATATTTTTGGAGCACTACAGATTTTTTTGGGCTCTAGTTGTTTCATTTTAATCTGATTTATGTTTTTTTTTTCCCTTAAGTTAATATAACCCAGCAAAAAGTTAGTCCCTTTTTAAAATTAAAGTTGGGTTGAAAAAAAAAGAAAAAAATAACTTGGGTTATTTTAACTTTGGGGTTTTGAGAGAGTAGCCACAACTCAGAAGTGAATTTGAATCTGATGAACTACTGGCACTTTGCTGAAACCATGTCCTAGAAAAAAAACATGTTTTTAAAAATTTATTTATTGTTTTTTTTGGTAAAATACTGCATAATCATATTTAAAAGATCACTGGGCATGCTTTTAAAATAGATCACAAGATGATAGGAGTGGAACGTTAACAAGTTGGATTACATAGAGTTTTTTTTTTTTATTATCTCTAATGAAGTATTTAAATAAAACAAACTGTACTAAACCCCACTAGAAGTGATACTGGTAACACGTCTTGTGAAATTTTCACAAACAAAGAGAAAATACACTTTTTACCCAAACAGGATTATCCTTTTATTACCAGTTTTGTATTTTGCATTGTAAAAAACAAAACATTTATTTTCCCACTATTCTGTCCATATTAATGCAGTATATGGTATATATAGAAAAAAGCCCAGAGAGGTATGTTGTTTCTGATGGATTTTAAAGAAGAGCTAAATCTATCTCAGGCTGGCGATGATGGTGTTGCTGCCAGGGGATGGTGGAAAGGGCTGTGAAACAGTCTGATGCCATCTGTCAGGTACTTGCTGCTGACAAGAAGAAGCATTTATTGCTTTTCTTGGCAGAGGATGACTTGTTAAAAAAAACATGAACAATGCTTTGGGACAACTTTTAAAGCTTACACAGTGCTGTCACGTCATTTTTTTCCCCATCATCTGAGAATCTATCAGTTAGTGTAACAGTCAGTAACTCTTGATTAGGAGCAGTAACAAAGAAAAATTCTAAATAATTTATTTTTATCAACTTATTTCTCATATTTCTAATCTATATTCTTTTGTACATTTTTAAGGATTATGTTTGATGAAATAAAATCCTATTTACTTTGTGTGGTTGTCTGTTTTATTAATAACTGAAATTCACAATATTTTTTTTGCTCCTGGTTGTTATTAATTTTAGATCAGATTACTTGAAGGTCTATTGTTGTCTTTGTTTATTCTAATTACTGTCATGGCTTAGACATGACAAAACCCATTCTAAATAACATTTTTTGCACTTCACAAAAGCAGAAAACTCTTTTTTCTTCCAGAAAAAAAAGAGGCTTAGGCAAGTAAATATTTATCTGCAGGAAAACATTCATGGCATACCTATCTTTCATTGTATTATCGGAATTTCAGATATCGTCACAGTTCTCACAACAAAAACATGTTAGCTTGTGTTTGAGTAGATTCCATGATATATATTTACAACCACTACCACGTTTTTTTAGTCCTGCGTCTTTTTCCCTGCAGCTATGTGCCAGATAAGGACATTTTCAAGCCCCCAAAAATTCAAAAAGGCTACAACATTTATTCTGTATTTTCAATTCTCAATAAATGTGTCTGTCAAAAGCAGCTCATGAATAATCCATTATCACAAACATGCTTCCAGCACCCAAACATCAGACATGACTGATAAGAGAAGCAGAGAAAACTCAGTAAGGGAGGACCAGACCATCTCCACAACGGGATGTTTAAGGGTGAAAGTTTTAGACTGTTTATAGGAACCTTATCGTGTCTTCCCTTCAGACAGTTTCCTTTGACAGAAAGATGTAAAACCACATGTTTTAGAGCATTTTGCAGCAAATTTATGCTTCACTTATCAACATTTATATTTTGGTATCAATTGCTTTTTATTTTGAGTTATCTGGTAGTTGCTCAGATTAACTTTTTATTAGTTGTTTTGTAAAAACAAAGACATTTTCTCCATCTGTCATTAATGACCACTTTAGCTGCTTGTCTAGTCCTTATCCCTATTTTACAGCACATACCTACTGTTTTCTTTGATCACTGCCAGATACTTGTTGTCGACTTTCCTTGCCTTTGGGTTCAGTCTTGTGCCAGATTCTGTTCAGTACCAGTTGGTGTTGTGGAATCCTTGCCCTCCAGTGCCTGTTTGTTTTTTTTATTGAAGTTCTCTGCCTTTTCGATCCATCTGCCAGATGCTTGAGAAACTGTATATTTCTGTCCCTCACCACACCATAACGGAGGCACCAAGCACTGCTTTACGGCCTGTTATATTCTATTCATTGTGGTTTTAACATGCACTCTTGTAATAAAGGCAATACATATGTAAGCTATATCAATGACAGCTTCTGGGATCCATACCTCTTCAGGATGCATTCTTCTGTGCTCTGATGTAGTTTAACACGTAGTTCAAACAAAAACTTAAGTGGTTTATTTACTGTAACTTGTAAAAAAACTTTCACTTTATTCATTTTCATTGTGGAAAAAATTGAAAAACAACATATTTTGAAATATCATTCTCAATTTAATAAAAAAAAAAAAAACAGAAAAAAGACATGATTGTGTGTGAGCTTTGGAGGGAATGTTTTTTGATCCCCTCAAGGATGGCATTTATTGGAAAAACATCATCGAAAAGTGGACAGAGATATCATATATTGTGAGCTGAATAAATGTTTCTTTTAAAATAAATTCAAGTGCACCAGCACTTTCATTGAGAAAAAGTTGACATCATATTTATTCACTAAATAATAGCAGAAAAGTTTTTTTGTTTTTTTTTCTGAAGACTGATATTCCACTAAGTATACCACTGATCCACAAGTAATAGGACCAGAAATCATTTTTCATTTTTTCATTCCTTTTATTTTTGGTACAAATGACTAATTTCACATAGAACCCAGTTTGTTAATCAATTCCCATAGTGACTACCTGTTTACCACTTGTCCATAAAATGTAAAGAGGGCTTGCATGGTAAAGTATATATCTACCACATAAAAGATTGAATGGATACAGTTGGATCCAATTAGAAGCCAATAGCCAATGACAGCCAGCAACAACAAACACCAATACACCCCAGTCCATGACTTTATCATCCTCGGCACTGATAGCTATTACGCTTCAAAGAATTTCGAGTTGTAAACCTGTAAACTCGCCCCATTCCATTTTGCAACAATCATTTGTCAGTCTGATATTTCAGCTAATTTGTGTTGTTTAAATAAAAAAATCAATAGTTTTAAATCACAGAAAAGCTACAGACTTACTGCATATGATACAAAAAGCAGAATCCAGAAATGTTAACAAAAACAAACTTTTCAGAACAGTGTTCTTGTTCACATTAGGGTCTATTTAAGACACAGGAATTCAGTGTTTTTGTACAACAGCGATAATCTATAGACATTAGCTGTACATGTTCCAACCTTGTTCCGATTCAAGCGATGTGTCTTCATAGACACAATGCATTCTCATTTAAAAGACTGTAAACCGCTGTCATTTGTAAAACAAAACTCTGAATTCGAAGCAGGGCCGGATATAGGAATGGGCAAGGCATGGGGTGACAAATGCAGGGACGACCCCCCCCCCCCAAATCCAAAATTAACTAAAGAAATTTAATCACAAAGAAAACTTACCCCCTATCCCAAAATATGTAAAATAAATAACATCAAGATTTTAACCCTGGTATTTTAGTCGGGCTGGCCAAATCTGGGCCTGACGTGAACGGTAAAAAAACATCAACTGGCTTGTTTGTACTGTAGAATTTTCACCACCTGCGGATATTAATCAATTAAGAAAAAATGGTAAAACAAACTCTTATTCTGTAAAAGGCAACGCATGAGACATTTCCCCAAAACTCCAGCAACTAGTCCTCTCAATGTGAGCCATAAAAGGACTGTGAAGAGGTGATGTTGCACAGTGGCAAACATTTGCAGTCTTCCAGCTCATTAACTTTAAATAGTGCAGCCAGAACATTAGAAAGAGCTCTTTATGCAACGCCCCTTCATATGACTCCAAAACCCATTATGGCATCAATAATAAATTGATAGTGATGTTACTAAAAAAAAAAGTAAAAAGTTACAAGATTTTAAATTAGAATTAAATGGCGGAGCTGGTTTCAAGATAACAAGAATTCCAGTTGAAATGGCCAGGAAGTTTTACTCACACTTCTGTTATTTCTAGACCATGTAAGCTTGATTTGTTTATTTTACAGTCGTTTCTGGTGAAGTAAAGCAAAAATTAATTACGTGATAAAGTATGACCAATTCCTTTTAGTGGAAGCCTTAAAAGTAATTGTTTAACTCTTCTGCTTGGAGTTTCAATCAAACAACCTTGTTTGTACGATGGAGGGAGTCCAGTGTTCCTAAATAGCAGGAAGTAGTTTCCCATAACTATTCTGCTTGAATTGTGTTTATTCTCTGTTATGACTAAGGACAGCCAGGGACTTGCTTTTATTGGGGTGTCTTTTTTTCTGCAGCCGCAGCAATCCAGATTACTGCAACACAATGTCTGATCCCAGTTTACACTGGCACCACGAGCTGTAAACAGGCTGCTGTCTGACTGGAGCTTAGTCTGATAAAATAGAAACAGAGGAAGTGAAATACTAATCAGAGTGAAAGGTTATGCTCAGTGCCAAAGGATGTGCATGGGCTGCAGCCAAAGCAACACTTGCAGAAATCTCTGTTAAGACAAAATTGGCACAACCAAGTCCCACAGGATTTAAATTAAGCAGAGCTGGATTGTACACTTGTACAAAGGATTTTGTGTTTGTTTCACAAATTTTGTTAGATGTTACTACACAACCTCTGAATTATCAAAAATAATAACATATTTCCCTTTTAATTCAAATGTGTTGGAATATTTCCTTCAGTGTGGTAACACATAAAAAGTCAAGCCAATTAAACAGCTACTCTCTGCCTTTGACTCAGAAAATTGAAGTTTATACACATTGTCACAGTTCCCTTCTCAGTAATATAAATCTGATGTAATTTTGAATTTCATGATATGTTTTTTTTCTTTCTAAAACTTTTTTTTCAATGATTTGTAATGATCTGATTCATGCTTGGACAAACATGTTTTATTCATTTATTCAAACAATGTAATCTAAGACCAATAGCGCAACTGCAGCCACTTAAAATGAAATTTGTTGTAAGAACATAACCACTGAGGCAATAATATGGATGTACAATGCAGTACAACTACTGACAGAGAGAAAGGCAGAGGGATTTTTATTGAGTATTTATATGATAAAGGGCTGCTATTAAGAAATTCTAACCTTCAATTTTTAATTGATTATACACTAATGGGATGACTTCATATTTTATGTAAATTATTAGATCAGTCATAACCCATAACGGAGCATGGTTCAAGCTGCTTGTTAAATAAAGAAATTCCTAGAGCAAACATATATTCAAGTAACCAGGATAATTACAGGTCAATGCTACTTAAAAGAAAAGACGTCATGATTAAGATCGGTGTCCCAAAAATACAGCCTATTATCTCGTGAAACCTGCAAAGTGGAAATTATTTAAACCCAATAAGGACCTTTTGTGGTCAAATAGTATTTCACAGTGTGACACTTTTTTTTTTTTTTTACAAGAAAAGTTATTTTTCATGCAACTGAAAAGACAAATGGGAGATTTGAAGAACAAACACAAAAGACAACAGATCGTTTAAGGAAAAAAAATATTGTCCTGGAAATTAATAAGATAAAATATTTATTACCATAGTTTATTGATTAACTCCTAACTGTAGTTGAATATTTTTAGCATTTAAATGAAAATTATGACCAGATGAAGTGCAAAACTAAAATAGGAAACTGTATTTTTAAACTCGTTTTAAGAAAAAGAGTAAAAATCGGAAAAATATTGTCATAACATCAAAATAAATCACTAAAATGAAAACAGATAACAACAAAAAAATCAGCTGATTAAGTAAAAACTTGCATTGCAAAAGCCATTAGAAAGCCAATGGAAAAAAGTCAATTTGTTTTACTTTAGCAGACTTACTGAAAGTTAGCAAAAACATATTGGGTTGAGTATGGTCTTACCCAGAAGTCGTATTTTAGGAAAAAAATTCTGTTATTTTGCTGTTGAAAAGCTTTCTTGATGCGATTAATTTTCTTGCAAGATGAAAAGACTTTTTTTCCTGAAACACATCTTTTTATTTTCCTAAAATTTTGTTTTTGCAGTGTATAAATATAAACAGCAACAATAACCAAACAAAAACATTCTGAATTCACATTGGAACTGTGTTTTAGTCTACTTTTTGGTTAAGAAAGTAGGCAATAATAAATTAAAATGGTGGTTAACACCAAATGCACACCTGTATGCTTATTTTTAAGGTTTTGGAAGTTAGAGGCCATGTTAATTATATTTGAATTCCAAAAAGTTACAGTGTATGTTTTCTTTTTTTTCCACTCTAATATCTAAAAAAATCAATTGTTGGTTGTACAAGATATTTTATTTTTACTAATGCCCCTACTTAAGCCCTACTGTCCTTTTGCAAAATACAATGCAGTATACATTTTTTGTAATTGTATTGTAATCAGTGTTCAAAAGCCAAATGTCTAAATTCATAGAAAAATACAATGAGTTACATCAAAGGTTTGAGTAATTTTGTTTCCAACAGGACAAATCCTCAACTCCTAATCAGCTCATAATTAAGCACAACTTAAGGTTAACATCAATACAACTAGAAAATGCATAGATCATACAGTTCATAAAAAAACGAAGTTCAACCTCAGGACAGCACCTTTAGCTGCAGCAACTTGAAGCAGAAGTCTTTTCATCTTTGGCCTTATCGGTCTCTTGCATCAACTCTCTTTTTCTTTGCAGTTCATTGAGTTTCGAGGGCATCTGTTACGGAGAGACTTTTTCTCCTGAGGTTCTGCTCCAGCATTCCAAATGTGATGAAGTCTGGACCTGGACTTGCCCATTGCGGCACCCTGAATCCTTTGCTTCAGTGACATTCTGAGTGCCAAGCACACTGGGGTTCAACAGAGGTCATGATTGACCAAAACTACAAGGTTCACGTTCCTAAGACATGATATGATTTCGGTCAAACACGTGTCCAGAAATGTTTTTCAAATAAAGCTGTGGCGCAATTTTAATAGGGAAGATCTACCTTATCACATGCCGCTGGGTGTTCTTCATCACTCCTTGATTGTCATAATAGGTTTAATAAAACATCAGATCAGAGATAAATTTCACCTCTTACTGCTTGTTTTACTCCAGAAGATGAACCAAAAAGCTTGTTTTAAAGAAGCCTGTGCAGTGATATAGAACATTTGGGATATGTGAGCGGAACTTCTTTTTGTGCGCATGGACTGCTGTGTATTCACGTGCACAATGTTTGTTTCTTAAGGCTGTATATCAGCATCAGTTTTCTCGTAGTAATACTGCAGACACTAATGTTTTTACAGTTCTTTAGAGTTCTGCTTATCTAAGTGTTGATGTGTTCCGTGCACACACAATACATTTCCAGGATGTCTGAGTTAACAGTTTACAATTAAAACATTTCAAACAATAAAAATGAAGGAAAACATTTCTCACTGGCATTTCTTTTTTTGTTCAAAAGCCGCATATTGTCCCATAAAATTTACCTAGTAAAACATTGTGATTAATCGTGATTAATCACGATCAAGTGTATGGAGTGTTTATAATCTGATTAAAAATCTGATTAATCCGAAAAAGTGTTATTAATTTGATTAATTTTCTTAATCGGTTGACAGCACTAATATCTATCTATCTATACATATGTTTATGTACTAACTGAATTACAGCCTACATGCATTTGACACTGAAAAGTGCAGCCTGTCAGAGGAAAAACATTATCAGACAAAACAACTCCACATAAATTAGGTTTGCAAAACTTCCTTTTAATATTGCTTCAATGATGGATGTCTCATTTCAGAGTCAAGCAGAGCAAGTCTGTGCATTTGTTGTTTCAAAATAACAACTTTAATTTCTTATTATCCAGTAGTTCCAGAACTTTTCTGAAACAATTCAAGTTTCAAAAAGCTGCAGCCCAAAACATGGAGAGGAAAACACTGCATTTCTTTTCTATCTGGCTTCTCATCATTACATGCCTGGCAAAACCAGAATGAAATTGGAAATTATTCTTCTACCTCCTGAGACCCTGTGTGCACATATTGCTTAGAGAAGTAAAAAAATGCATTCCAAACAAATGCTTGGTCCTATTATCTTAAATATTATTTTTCGTCAATATCTGGAGCACCAAGTTCCCTGACTGTAGGATTAGTTGTTGTTCCTTAAGTCTGTGTCACACTGCTGCTAAGAACAATTTGTGCATTGTCCACATATGTGATTTCGGCCTTTCATCATACATGCTTGATATTCGTAATTCATACAGTAGTTTGCAGAAGGATTCACATTCCTTGAACTTCTCTGCATTTTCTCACATTATGACCACAAATATAAATATATTTTGTTGGAATTTTAGGTGAAAGACCAACACAAAGTGGCCCACACTTGTGAAGTATTCAAGGATTTCTTTTTTTATGTTTGGCTTTATGTTTAGGGTGGTTGTCCTGTCGGAAGGTGAATCTCCGCCACAGTCTCAAGTGTTGTTCAGACTTCAACAAGTGAGAAAATGTGAGGAAATGTGGAGAAGTTCAAGGGGTGTGAATACTTTTGCAAGCCACTGTAAGTGCGCCTTGTGTTTGTCATTTATCGATGTGCGCAGATGTCGGTTGAGTGTTTTGGCCGACAGGTCTTTAAGTGAATTGGGGGGGGGGGCATGTACGGCGGGATTGGATGTGACACTGGATGTGCGCTGGACCCTATTGTGGATCTTCCCTCCCTGGGGGTTCCTTAGCTTGGCATTGCAAGGACCCGCTGTAGGTGCTGACCATAGTGCTGACGCATTGTGATTTCTGTCCAATGCTCTGAAGGAGTCTTTCCTTTCGGAGCGCAAGATCGAGAGGCAGGATTGGTGCACTGTACATCGTTACGTGGTCACTGTACCACAATAAATTGTAAAAAAAAAAAAAAAAAACTCCAAAAACACAACTTTAAGCAGAGCGGGTCTTTAAACTTTATTGATTTTTTGTATTTCCTTCTTTCAGGCCTTTAACAAATTCAAATAATTTCTTTTGCAAACCTTTTGCTTTCCACTATTACAGCCCACTCTTGTAAAAAAAAAAAAAACATTTATTGTAGAATGAAAGACAACAAATTACAAATAAACATTTAGTTTTCACAGAGTAATTGAGAAGCAACAGTTTAGCATTTTCAAAAAGCTTGTTGTAACAAGAACAGAAAAAACATTCTACTTTGTTTACTCATTTTAATGTGACAGCACTTTCTGCTTGTACTTTTTATCATTAGCAGAACATTTTTTGTTTGATTTCACAGTTGTTGGTTTCATTCAAGTAAAAATAGATCCCATGTTATCCTGAGACGGCCTCAGCAAGAATATTTTTTCAGTTTTTTTCAAAAATCTTACGATCACAATGCAGCAAATGAATGTTAGAGGATTAGTAATTCCTCTAGTAACGTTGTCATCATTTACTGTATTACAACGAGGAGAAATATTTCCACGTGCACTAAGCCGTGTGATGTTGTGCAACAGGCTCATGAGATTTCACACACATCCTCACCTCTGCGGTGGGTCTCTGTGCTTTTTAAAAGCCTTGGTAACAAGCTGCTGCTACTCTACAGACAAGACAGTCTTTGACACTTAGACATGCCTTGTGTAGTGTGTGTGTGTGTGTGTGTGTGTGTGCGTGCGTGCGTGCATGCGTGTGTGAGAAAGAGATCAAGCAAGAGAAGAAAAACAGAGGCAACATAGAACCAGTGGAAGTATGGCTCAGGAATATGTCAAGCCAAAAGGCTGCAGCCACTTCAGAATGACAACACGGAGAACGTTAAGCTCTCGTAGTAAATCTAAATCCGGATGAGGACCAGTGCATACTTTGTATTTCAAAATAAAAGTAAAGGTAACGTCTTTAAAAGATAAAAACAGCTTTTTTTTGGTAGATGAAATAAAACATGAGTAAATAAGAGCATTAATTTTACTATAATGGCAGCTCATTCCTAACAATCCCTACCAAATCTAAACTCACATTTTGAAAAACAATGTCATTTTCTGAGTCTAATTTCAACCGTGACCTTTTGCCTCCCTCCTCGTGCTTGCACTTGAACACAACCCTGCCCAGATGCTGTCCACATGTAACTGCTGCACAAGTTCAATGTGATCAATCCTTAAAAGGAAGAACAGCCATCTGCCTATTGAACATGCACTCAAAGGAGAAGCAGAAGGAGAAAAAGCACACACTCCAATCCACATAAACATGCTTCAGGAGGAGGAGAAGGGTCTTTAAATGATGGAGAAAGAGTTGCAAGGATATGGAAGGTCGGGTGAAGAGCAAGGCAAGAAGGTGAGAGGATGCAGTAAGCGGTCTGGAATGTGAAAAGAGATGTAGCTAGTCTAAGCTCCTGCTTGGAGAGTGTAAGATACAGCAAAAGGATATCATGTGTTTATGCAAGAGAGGCAGAACAAAACAGAGATCTCCTCTCAGGACAAAAGGCCCTTGGCTGATGTAGAGCATGCCAGATGACATACATTGATGTGCACTCTTGGTTTTTGCAGAAGTGCTTACATAAGGATGACAATCCCTGACCATTGTAGAGTCGGTTAAACGCTGCAACTCTCTGTCAGTGCACGCAGGTATTTAAACACACGCCATCAGCTGCCAAAACTCAAACACTCCAAAGGGCAATGAGTCAACAAGGTGATTACAAGATATTCTTGAAAAGGATCCCAGTCCTGTGTTGCCACATAGAGAGCTGTTGTTGACAGGACGGGTTATAACAGTCTAAATACTTCTCCAGGCGGATGCAGACAGGCTTATGTAGACAGTTGACAAAGCATTAAATCTATTACAAACAAAGACTCAGAGATGTAAAAACACAGAATCCAATGTCTTTGTCTACCTTTGTGTGCTTCAATCACTCAAATGTTTTTAAACCATAATCCATCGCCATTGTCTATTGCAGATGTTTTCCCACGCACACCAAAACAAAAAGCGCTGCAGCTATTTCATTCAATGATATTAACTAGGTGATAGGACAGTACCTGTCACAGGGGCTGAAAATAGCTTTTAAATTTGATTTCCTAAATTCTCGGGGGAAGTCATGGTGGCCTCATCTGTCTCTCTCAGAAACAAGAGCAGATTTGCTATTTATCTGCTGCAGATGCACCCAAACAACACACCAACATCTGCAGATCAGGTCAGAGGGAAGGGAGACAGGAGGAAACAAAAGAAAAGCAAAAGTAACAGTTCAAACTCAGGTGCAGCAGTTGCAACACACAGTGAAAAATACCCTAAAAATGTGCTGGAATCTGGTTTCAGTATTGTTGCAGAAAGCCCCAATTTCAAAAGTAATATAATTTTACCATGTTGTGTAAATACGGCAGTAAGACAATACAGTTTAAGACAGCTAATACAACTCATCAAATTAAGAAAGCAGGAATTTCCCAGTTTTTGAGCAGGTAAGTGTAAGTCAGACATCAGAATTTTGGTGGCAAAATGAGGCAAATTCCCTGAATTTGCTGAGTATTTTACATTCATGAAACATAATAAACTTGGCAAAACTGATAAATCTTCACAATGGCTCTCTGTCATTCAGATCATTGAAGTCACAAAATATCCAGTTTTTATTTCAACGTAACATACATGTTTTCAAATGTCTCAAATTCTCATTTGTTGTTTGAAAAATCCTTTGTTGTGATAGGACGACAGATTGGCATTACTTTACTAGCCCATTTTCATTTTTGTTTCAAATGTAAGACACTTTTGTGAACTCCCACTCCAACTATGTTTTGATCTATTGTAAAATTGTTGCCAGTGATATTTTAATTATTATTGTGTCGGTTTTAGCCAAAATCAAAAAGCATGTGTCATGTTTTAAGACAAATTTTCTGCAGAGCTGCAGAAGTTTTTCAGAAACTTGCCTTGGAGTTGTGGGCAAGAGTGTTGGAGCAGAAGTAATCCTGCGTTGATATCCCAGCATCCCTTTGTTTACACTCTTTAGCTAGCTTACAGCCCCTCACAACCCTAGGCTAACATTAGCGGAACAACAAAAATTACAACAATGTAGAAGTTGTGCGGCTGAACAGTTTTGAGCCGGATGGAAGGTCAGACCAGGAAAATTCAGACATAAATGGATCTATTTGTCTGCAAGTGGATGCATCAGAATGGGAGACAAGGAGACAGCTTTTTCAAACAGCAGGTTTTTATCTTCTCCTGATCCGTCACAATTTGAAAAAAAGACATACTCAAAAATTTTGTTTTAATCTTAAATCAGTGTCTATTGTATATGTCGTCCATTGTGAGAAAAATGCTACAAGAACATGTTAAAAACACAGAAAAACACAATTTTATTGGAAATGGTATTTAAATACCACTCCAGCTTAATATCGGTTAATGATATCAAACTAGTTACATGGACATTGGTCAAAATACTCCTAAATATTGGAACATTTAAGTTACTTTAATATCATAGATACAAACAAGAATAAAACATATTCAAACTTAATATAAAAAAACAAAAAAAATCTATAGAAAAATCTATTTTGATAGAATTGTATATGAATTGTATACACTGGTATGAAATTGGTGTCTGTGTTTATTTGAGAACAAGTATTTATTTATTTTTTTCAGGTTTTAATTTTAGTTTGTCTTGCCTTAAAAACTTGCACTTTTGGATGGAAAAAAGACAGGACACTGACATGTAAAATATAACGTTTTTTTGTAACAATCGTCAGGGTAGGTGAGATGATAAAGAAAAGAGCTTAATCCATATATTCTGTAACCTTCTGTCATAATGCAAGATACACTAACATTAATTGTTCAATGTATTTATCTTAACCAGTGTATCAGGTGTTTAAAATGTAAAAGTATATGTAATTTGGAGGCATGCGGCTTTAAATTAAATGTAAGCTTAGGCACATTTTCTTAATTGGTTTTGGAAAAAAATATATTAATTAAGACAGAAATGTTCAAATAAAACCCCAACTACTGACAGTTGAAGCACATTAGGAGCTAAAATAATCAAACATTTAGTAGGTGCCAATGGGTTAGCGCCATGCAAAGTTCATGCTCTTTTATTGCAATGTTTTACTGCGCACTTGCCAGTAAATGAACCATGAATGCTAAAAGTGACATGTGAATGATGGATCATTCTCACAGCCAGCTGCATTTTGCCCCTGAGCCTTCCTGCAATTGTTTTAGTAAATGTCCACAGGAGATCTTTTATGTAAAAGAGTTGCTTCGTAGCTGGGATTTACAGAAAAGGCTTGACAGCCTGTGAAAAAAAAAAGCCAGAGATAACATTATCATTCAGATAAGTTGCATCCCTTTGAGAGAAGCTCGTTTTCCTTTGCCATTCCCAGAAAGAAAAAAAAAACGCAAAATATCTGAAACACATTCTGCAATTAGAATAACAAGCCAAACCCCAGTGCTGTTACACAAATGGACTAATATCTTTCATATGAGTCCCCTGCACATTGTGAATAATAATCAGTGGGATATAATAAGTTCTTTCCGGCACAATGTCATAAAACATTATGAGGACGGAGAACAAGGGGATCCACAGAAGCGTTTGATGTCGAACTGTTTAGAAAACACTTTGACTCTTGATGAACAGAGAGAGAGTGCTAATTCACAGGAGTTAGATGTGTTTCAAACACAGACTAAGTTGCCTCGATACTACTGAGTATTGAAAAAATAATTTTTCAATCAATATTAAATGCAGACCTCCAAGGAAATTAAATTGCCAATAGCTGCGTTTACATGTGAAAAACGCCTTTGATTGGATCAAAGATCAGAACTGTGTTCATGGGCCCTGAAAAACTTTATCCAATTATAACAAACGTTTGCACGCACCACTTTGCACTGGAACAAATTATTTTGACATTTGCACATAATTTGTACATAATTTTCTAAACATTTACCATTTTATCATTTGCTGTGTATCTGCAGTGAAGTCCCTCATTGTTACAGTACAAGAAGGAACCCAATGGTTGCATATTTTAAAACTGAAGAGGGGAAAAGATGAAATGTAATTAGATATAATTTCTAAAACATCAACCTATAAAAGCCAATATTGATAGAATCATTAAAAACAAATCTGAATGTGCAATAAAATCACATATTTTCAGAAATAAGATGTTATAAGAATAAAACTATATATTGTTAAGAAAAAAAACGACATTAAACTACTGTTGCAATTCTACACAGTATATTTTTTCCAATATTGAAAAATGTTTTATGATTTCACTATTTAACCTCTGAATTGCAACTGTATAATAACCTGCTTACAAATGGATGTGCCATGTACTTGCTCTTGGGTGAGACACTGAAGCACAAAAACCTAAAATGCTTTTTTTTTTTTTCACAAAACGAGCTTCTGTAAAATAATTTCTTGTTCTTGAACTGCATATCACAATGTAATTTTCAATTCCATTTTACCTACTGCAACACTAGCAATGACGTTTTCTGCTTTGAACTATGTCTTTCGCTTAATTTTTAAAAATCAGCTGGAACATTTTTCTCACCCTGGAGGTTCTGGAGTGTTTCTCTTATCACATGTCAGCACCAAAGAAGGAGGCCCTTAAACTTATTTAAACAGCGTTGAGAGAAAGTGTTTTTTTTTTCTTTTCCACTGGTGAGGTTAGCGGCAGAAGATAAATACTGCACGTATTTATCAAGTGTCTCAGTAATTCCTAAAGACTTTGTGATAGAAAGTGGTACATTTTAGCTTTGAACGTACTTGCAGGAGTCAGAAAAGGTTCTTCTGAAATGTGACCTGGTCTGTATCTCATCCCCTGTTCATTGTTTCCCAGGGGCTAAAAGCTTTATCTTGTGCATTTCAGTGGACTCATTTGGAATGAGAGAAACAGACAGGAAGCAGCAGGCAGACGGAGACAGTAGAAAGTATCATCTAAAAGCAGTGTGGATGAAGAAAAAAATCCTGAGTCTAAAATTCCACTGATACCATCTCACTTTACGTCATTGTCATTTTCTTCCCTTTTTTATTCAGACTCTTCCACACAATTGTATTCCATCAACTTAAATGGTCTGCATATTTATTCTTTTGATCAATGGAAGCATAAAACTGCTTGATTCTATCGGATGTGCATGATGGCTGCACAGAAGTAATAATTAATCAGCTGCACTCCTTTTTTAGTCCGATCTGTCTGAAATCCCAGCCAGATTATTTTCATTTACAACTGATTTTTAGCTCTTTACATTTAATAAAGGTTACACATGAAGATAACAAATTTAGATTATAATTAATTCTAGAAGTAAAAGTTACAAAAAAAAAAGATTAGAATGGTTGTTATATCTAAAATGAATATACTCCCTTTTGTTCCTTCTTTATAATGTACATTATTAACACCAACATCAGTAACATATCTTTTTGTGTCCCAAATTTGCTAATTCAGCTATTTTACACCAGCAATCCCAAAAGATTTACAATGAACATCATGCATTTACACCAAATAAAGCAGAATGGAGGCTAAAAAATTATATATATATATATATATATATATATATACATATATATATATATTTTTTTTATGACTAAAATTTTTTTATTTGTAAATTGTTAACTCTAGGGCTGTCAACGTTAACGCAATTATTTATTTTTTAAAAAAGCGTTTATATTTATTAACTCAGATTAATCACACTCGTGAAACAACTGTCTTCCGACGGTTCAGGCTTCCGCGGCGTGCATCAATTTCTGAAAAAGCACACTTCGTCAACCACAATCCCGCTTATAACAGGGTCACTTGCAAAAAAAATAAAAACATTCAATCAGTTTTTAGTACTTTATTCTTGTTATTTTTTAGATTTAGATCGCTTTTCACAAAGGGGGAACTATTTAATCGTAATGCGGCCTGTTGTCATGGTAACAAGTAAATGCAATGCTGAGTTTGACTGCAGCAGCAGGGAAACCAATTTATATGCTGATCGTCATGACAGGGTTAGTAAAGCATCAGTTCAGAGAGTTGTTGCATATGTGGTTATTATGGCAAATGTTGAGATCATGAAGGAAATGTTTCTTTTGAAGAAGCATATAGAACATTGTGACCGGAACTTCTTCCTGAACACCCAGCAGCCAATCAGAATAGAGTATTCACCCAGACCATTTAAAGTGCAGAAACCAACTGTTTGTTTCTTATGGCTGTATATCAGCATCTTTGTTTTCTTGGAGTAATACTGCAGATATAAAAGTCTATAGAGGTCTGCTTAGCTTACTGTTGATGTGTTCTGTGCACACAAATTAAAGTAACACTTCATACATGTAAACATTTCAGACAATAACAATGAAGGGAAAGATTTTCTCGCTGGCCTATTTGTATTGAAAAGCTGCATATTGTAGCATAAAATTTAACTTGAAAAACATTGTGATAAATCACAAAAGTGTGATTAATCTGATTTCGGATTGACAGCACTAGTTAACTCAGATATCCTAGAAATGTAATGTGCATGCACAAAACACATCAACATATCAACAGTAAGATAAGCAGAACTATATATATATTTCTATATCTATATATATCTGCAGCAAGATAAAATAATAATTACTGGAAAAAAAGAAAAAAAAAGGAGTGTAAATAAGTCTTTATAGCTGGGAGGGGTTGAAATTGAAAGCTGCAGGTATTCATTTTCAAATAATCTCAAATGACTTCCATTTGTTTCACACAAAGAAAGGTCTTCTGGACAGAGCAGAAAATCAAATGAAAAAACACTTTTCATTCCCTCGGCAAGTAAATTTCACACTTCTCAAGAAAGTGAAAAACTTGACTAGACCGCTTGCTTGCTCTGTTGCTGCAGGAATTGACTACCAAGATCAACAAACGACTTTGCTTAGCTCACATTACTTTTATTTGCTGGGCTTTTTTCCTTGGGTATCCAAGGAGTTTTAACCAGGAATATCATAACAAATCCACATCCTGGACCTGCCATTTTGACAAATGCATGCTGCCCAGCTGAGTTGTTTGACTGCGTGACACAAGTACAAAGGGCAATCCCCTCTGTAAACATACTTAAAATCATGCATTACCTTTTCTAAATTACTGAAAACAAACATTCTTTATGTTTTTTTTTACAAAGTTAGAGGACATCAGAACATATTCTCTATGCCATGGAGGTATGACAATTACTCCTTTATGTCATCATGCTTGAATTACTTCACCTTTTTTCATCTCTTCCTGCTGTATGGAACTCTGGCAGCCTTCAGGCAGGACCACATAAAAATCGGCTAGTTCCCATGCCACAGCTTTCTTACAGTTTTTGTTAGATCTAAATTCAGATCTAAAAGTTTAAGAAAAGGTAGAAGAGAGACATATTTACATGACTGACTCAAAGACATCCCACTTGCTGTACCAGAAGACATTCAATCTAAAACAAAGAAGTATAGTACGCGATGTTTGTACACATCTATCTTTAAACATATTTTTTTTCTATTCTTGTTTTCAAAAATGTCATAAACTTTAGTTGCGAAAATAAAATGTTTCTCTTGTCAAGCCATATGAAACACTTCAAATCAGGGTTTGTTTTTTTTCTGAGGATGATTCATGTTCGCAGGGCTTTTCTGCTAATTGAAGCTTGTGTTTCTAGTTTTACCCTGAAATTAAACTTTCAACTTAACTCACAATCACTTTTTCCTTCCTGACATTAAACGCAGAAGAAAATACATATATCAAGCAGACAGGGTGATTCATTCTGGAGTGTTATGGTAGTGTCAAATTCTGCTCCTGTTAATGTGCCCTTACCAAGGATGCCTTATTTGGCTTTTTACATCTGTCAGCCCTGTGGATTAAATGAATACCTTTTAAAATGTGCTTCATTTTTCTTCAGGGCTTGACAGAATGAGAGAACAAAATATATTACTAGTTGGTTGAAATAACCCAGACCCCAAGTGGAAACCTGTTTTGATTCTCCACCTGTGCCCATGTGGAATATTTTTAGAAAAGATCTACTCCTAAGAGACCAAAGATAATGCGGGTTTATGGGAAGAAATGCTTTAAATATTGAGCCATCTGTGAACTGCTAGAGCTGGTTGCTCACTACCTTTAAAGACCCGCTCCAATCATCTTTTGCTTTATATTGAAAGTGTTGCCAGTGGTCTTTCAAGTATGATTATGCCGTTTAGCCAAAGAAAAAAGAAGTGTCACTTTCTAGGACATGGTTTCTGCAGAGCAGCAGTAGTTCATTAGAAATTTGCCTTTAAGTTATGCTGTTACACTGTTAGCATAGAACAATCCCAGCCCTTTTTCGTTGCTGAGAGTTTGGAGCAAGGAGCTTGCCTTAGTCACAAATAGGCTCTTTTTCAAACAGGATTTTTTTTGTCTGCTACTGATTCACAACAATTGAAATAAAGAAATACTCAGAAATGCAATTTTTGTCTTTTTTTTTATTAATGTGTGTCCTCCACCATAAAAAATGCTACAAGAACATGTTAAAATCACCAAAAAACACAATTTTCATCAGAGTGGGACTTTAACACTGATGTCTTGATCAAGCTTTGCCCAAACAGAGGAAAATTCCCCCAAACAGAAAAAAATATATATATGTTTCCCCTAATTTTACAAATAGAAGCATTATCAAAAACAAGAGATAGTGTCAATTAAAATACCCATACTTCAGTTTTGAAATACCAGTTCTGTTTCCTAATTAGAGTGTCAGGCTTTTGTAACAGTGTGGAAAAAAAGGGGAATAATGACAAATGAAACGTAGGCTGGTGTGAAATGGCACTTTCTCTTGTTCCTACACACTCATATTGCTAGTGCACACTTAATGCATGAGCCTCGTTCCTTCCATTTGTCTAGACTGTGGACAAGTCTTATCCGAAATGTGCAATTATCATGTCAAAAAGAAAGGACCTTCTGTTCAATTTCACGTGGATGCTGGTATAAGTGGTGTGACAAAGAAAGCAATACGATCTAAGTCTTCTAAACTTCTACACTGAGGAGTAGAGACTGCTCTCAAGAGTGGCAAGCAATTGTTAGGAGAAATGATCAGATAATTAAACTCTAGTTTAAGTAAAAGTGGTAGTGTTTTTTCTAATGTGGAAACCTTAACAGAAAATTTCCATTTAGTGTGAGACCACAGTCCAAGCAGTGTTACAGTAGACAGTTTTCTGCATTGAAACAGTGAGGATGTAAGGGCATTGCTTTCATGAGTTGATGAAAATCTGTCATGGCAGCACTCACATCATTTTATACAGACATCTTTTGTTTTGTGCGGTTGAACCTTTTTGTATAAATCATTCTCAGTCTTTGAATTAAGTTACAAAAGGAAAAAAAAACTCATTTTAAAGAGTTTTCATGTTAAAACAATCATTTGTTTACTTTTTTTTATTTTTCCTATAATAAAATTTGTGTTGCTGAAAAGGTTTACTATTAATTTTATGAAAAAAAAAAACATTTTAATGACTAATAAAAAGTTATCATGCTATTTGTTTAAAGAGTTTATTTTTATTGTGTTTGAAATAATTTTGAACCCCAAAATTAGGATTAACCAGTGTCAGGAAAGACATTCACCAGCTTTTGGATTAATTTTTTGTTGTGCTGATTTTTTTTTTTTAAATAAAAGTGTTTTTGCCCCAATATAATTTAGCATTATATCTAAGAAGAAGACAGAACTTTAATAGAATTTAATGGATAGAACTATAATTTAAAAAGTTAACAGCACACCTGAGTATCATTCCGTCAGAATAATGATCAGAGTAACTGTAAACTGTAAAACAGAACAGATTGTCCTGACACTGAATTTCTTGATCTAGATGGGTTTTCAGATATACTTTATTGAGCAAAACAGCTCTACTTTAAACGATTTTTGGATAAATATGAATGAATGAATGAAGATGTAGAACAGAGTTTTGATTGCGCAGCTGCAATGACATCTGGACTCAACAAAAAAGCCATCTAATGTACAGTAAGATGTCAACAAAAAGATGTCAATAATTATATTTATGCATGGCTATGCACATAAGTGGAGGGATCAGTGGAGTTCAAGAATATTTTTTACCAAGAGACAATGCACAAAAGAACATTGATCACACGAAATGTAATTAAGCTGAGTTGTGCAAACTTACAAACTTGCTAATGTCTGCCTGTAGTCCCTATGAAAGTAAGAACAGGAAAATAAGAACAAGTAAAAGAAAAAAAAACACACACAAAAGCACCTGATCAAGAAAAGAGCAAGAGAGATCAAGAACAAGAGAGCAACAGATCAAGAAAATACACAGCAAAGCTGAGCACATAATCTAAATTAATTTATACTTTTCTCTACAATTAATCTTTTCAATGACATTTTTAAGACACCAATGTGATGATACTCTTGAACATTGATAAGCCTGGTCCTTCAATAAAAGGTTTGTCTTGTAAGAGTTGCCGTGCATGCATGACAAAAAAACAGTGAGTGCAATCTGAGAGATTTGCATATGAATCCACACTTGCATCATTTCTATTTTTATCATTTCATTGACACAGTTAGTGTAATATTTAAGAACATCAAAGTGCTTTCCAGAATAAAACAAAAAAAAATTGGGATGTACAATTACTTCTGAGTAAGACAAATGAATTTGATTTCACTTTGGAGCAAGAAAGCGAGCAAGTCGTTATGAAAAGACCCAAGCAAGCAGAAAGTTTCTGGCAATATTCTGGTATATTTTCAATGTTAAACAAAATAATGGTCTCAGCTTCAAGAAAAAAGCAAATGCATCTATAAATGTTGGATCCAAACAGTTTTAAACAAACCAGAAAGTCCAGAAAAAGTCCTCCAGTAAGCCTTTACTCCGAGCTATAAATCTCTCCTTAGTCTTTTTAAACTTGAACTATTTGTAATGTTTACCAGGACTGTTTTCAAAGTAAAAGCACCCCTCTTTTTCCTTAGAAAAAGTGCCTTACAAGCCCATCAAAGCACAAGTCTGTTAAAGGCATTAGATGCATTAATTTGTACACAAATTAGGTACATTATTACTGCTTGGTGGTTATAGTTTATGTGCTCCCCTTTTTCTTTTAAGTAGACATTTTAGATAAATTCAAATTTTTGCGAGAAACAAGTGGACAGTCTACGTTGTCTTGGATGGCAACAGAAAAGGACCATCGCTCCAGCTTGGAAAGACAGGGTAATTTCAAAGTAGATTATAATAACTTTTTTTTAATCAAAAAATGAGTTTTCTTTACATAGAATTTTCCTTTGTAATTAGTAGCTTTGACTATCATCTATATATCTATTGTTTCTGTTCTGCTTTTGGAGTGACAGCAGCTGCAGTGAATTGTTAAAGATTGTGTTTTAACATCCTTTATTCAAGCAATGTATTGTCATAATTTTAGATTTGATTTTCAGCACACCTTTACCTATATATTTAACTGTTTATGGCAAGAATCTCATGAGATTTTGATGGGATGTTACACCTACTAAAGAACCAGAACTGAAAAAAAAAAAGCTTGCCTCTGCTGTTATCCTCTTTTGATGGACTTTTTACACAGTCGCGCAAAGCCAACATTTACCCAAAGTGCTCTCTTAAAGACGACATGGATTTCACTGCACCTTAATGTCCCTACAGTCCCCAGATCTCAAGACGTTGATCTCTTTCAAATGTGCTGGAACTGCAGATCTACATTATAGATGCGCAGTTGACAAACCTGCACATTAATGGGTGAAAGCTAAAGCTGTCAGTATGAAGCACAGTTTCCCTGATCCCTTTAAAAACCATCTCACGTGTGGTGTAAGCAGCAAAAAGGGCAAAACTTCTAACATGACATTGTGATTCCCATTTTTGGGGAGAAGCACCACAGCAACAGTTGCTTTAATTAATCAAGTGTTGTAGTTTCTAAACTCCAGTTTGTATAGAAGTAAAACCTTTTTAATTATTTTGTTTTGGACAAGTAGGTCTCATGAAGATAAAAAAAAAAACATGTCATAATAGCCCTCATTACAACTGTTTTCTTTATCTATTTGTACTTTTTCCCCCAGTTAATTTTTGAATCCCTACAAGCTTTGAGGACTCTGACATAGCATTAGTAATTTGAACAGAGAATTTTCAAAAGTGATAACAGTATGCCTAAAGGAGATTTATATTAAGAAAGGACAGCGCTGGCTGACACGTCAATGATTGGGTGCGAGGGGATTACTCTGACAGAGTCTGTCCTTCAGTTGTGGAAGAGATAAGTATTTTTTGACACAAGAATTGTGTAAAACAGTTTGAGTGCTTTATGCATTTCATTTACTTCCCAAAATTTTCCATTTCAGAATCAACCAGCAGGGAAACCATTTGTTTTAGAAATATTATACTCTGCTATTGATACATGTTTTGATTACAGGTTACAGGTTGTCATCAACCATTGTTGTTTTTGAGCATTTATATTAAACAGACACATAGTATCACCACCATATAATAGATGGTCAAATTAAATACATTTACAGTACACACAAGAGTTTTTATATTCTCTTTAATTTTATTGAAACATACAGATTTCTTTTATTTGTTACAAAATAATCACATGTAGATTAAATAGGTGGACAAGCTAGTAAACAAGAATTAATTGCAAATCTAGTCACATTTTAGTTTCATAAAGTTCAGCCTAATGTTGTTTTTCCACATTAAAATAATCTAAATGGAACATTATGCCACACTTTATGGCCACATATCTATGGAAAAGTCATTAATTAATTAATTCATTCATTCATTCATTCGTTCATTCATTCATTCCATCCATCAATACAGTCGTTGATCATTTTTGCTGCCATCACATGTGCACTGAGATGGTCTTTGGTCATTTTTACGTCATAGTGTAATGAATCTACCGTAACTCAATCCAAATACTATTTTCCAGTATCAGTTGTAATCGATTTATTTAATTTTTCAACAATTTGATAATAGTATGGGTTAATTTTGATTCATCTCCTTGATGGACAGATAGACCGATAGATATGGTTGGATCGTAGAAATACAATTCTATGCATCAGTTATGTCAATTAATCAATATTTCCCTAAAAGCATCCATGCAAGCAAAAAAAATAAAAAAATTTACAAGCCAACAAATAAACTGGTTTGCTATTGCCATTCTGTAATCAAAACTGATAATGTGAGTATTCTCAACATTTAACTGGACAAGTAAATAAATAAATAAAAAACCCTAACACTTGTATTTTAAATAAACATCATCATTAGACCTGCCTCCTCAACCAGTTTCCTTGTCTTGAACAGGAATTAAGGACCTTTTTAATGAATGAACATTCTTCCCAGGATCTTAAAATTCAGTTTGACATATTTGGTGCTCAATCTATTTTTTCAAAAATAACAACAGAAATGTCCTAAATCTTGTTATTGATGCCAATAGTTTGTTGTCATTAAAAAAAGAAAAAACTCCCTATTGAGAAATTGTCCTAACCATTGTTATTAAGGCAAGAAAAGGTTGTTACATCTTTTTTCCACATGAGAATTAGTTTTCTTAATACTCTAAAGTTATGTCAAAACTCACTTTCAAGTTTTTTATCACACTTAATGGGCTATGAAGAATATCCCATTATCTGAAATAATTCTACATTTTTAATGCATACACAGTGAGAGACTTAATACAAAACTTCAACCGTCAAAAATAAGTTATGTAGGAGAATTTGTACAACGGCTTTCCTAAGGAGTAATAAAAAGGAAGTGTTTGCATTAATCTCATCAAACTGATGTGCTGATGCAGCTGGAATGTTTTATGTGGTCTTCATCTAAGTTCAGTGTGCAACATTTGCTAATTAGAACAAGGCACTGAGCACAGCTGAGGCTGATGGGAATGTCATCAGTCAGGACAAATTAAAATGATGATTGCTAAAACTGCAGCAAATAATCCTGAGGGTATGCAATGTATTATTTAGTAATATGGCCAGCACTTTTGCCACCAATTATCCTTCATAACCTATTTCCACATTTCTTAAAAAAAAAAAAAAAAAAAAAAAAACTAATGAACTTAAACAAATATCAAACACATTATACCTTAAACAAACGCAAAATATGCAAGAACCATACACTGTAGTGGATAAATAAGATGTAATGTTTAAGGCTTCAGGAATATCATAACTTTCAAACTGGAGTCTGTGAAAAAAAGTTTACATTTGAAAATAGTAGTGAAGCTCAGTGGTGAAAATAAAATAAAATAATTGTTTTTGATTGCTTCCAGGTATGTAATAGAAAACATTAAAGTTCACATTTTTGAGCATCTACAAAGAATTTAAGGTCGTATTCAGACTGGAAAAGACCATTGGTCCTGATTGAGGCCTGAACTGTGGTTTGTGTTGGGATTGTGTCATTGTTGGGATAGTTCACTTATTCAAACTTTTTATTTTGTTGACCAATTTTGAACGTCTATTTCAACATCAGATACACTTACTTTTGCTGCTTTGGTACAAAGAAGGCATGCTGCAAGGCAGTTACTGAGGAGGCGACAAGTATGAAGGTACGGTGATAGGTGTTATGACATGTAGATTGTCAGGAAAACACTGCGAGAAGCAATGTGTACGTTCTCACTCTGTTCACGTCCCGTAAAGCTACGGTGGCCATTTTGGTCCAGTTGTTCCACTCTGAGCACAGAGCCTTTGCAGACTGAGGAATTTCAGAGCGAACTGGGGCTCAGTCCAATTGGAAACAAACCAAGACCACCTCAAAAGATCGGTCAGAGTGAATCCTGGTCCTGGACCAGGGTCTGCTTGGGTGTTTTCAGATAAAAAATGTGTTCTGGATTATCAGGGGAAACGAACTCTGGCTCACTTTAAGCAAAACCAAATGTATCTGAATACACCCAAAGACTGCCATTTTTTTTTTTTTAAAAGGCCTTTAGTTGCGCCTTTCTTTACACTATACTGTAATATTATATCAGCAAAGTTGGCAAAGAGTCCAGATACTTCTGTTTTACCTTAGAATGACATTAAAACAGATCGGACAGGAGTCTATATTAGGGGTGTCAATATTGTTTTGAGGAATCAAGTTGTTTTGGGAAGTTTTGTAAAGTTATATATTTTTCTTTAATTACATAAAAAAGATAAAGTTATGATATTTCTTAATGCTGTAATACATTGGTTAGTTATTAATTGTACCGAAGGCTTCAAAATAAAAGTTTGCGTAAAAGCACCCTAATAGATGTCTAATCACCTAATAAATATAATTAATACATATGGAAAATAACCAAGACTTTTAAAATGTTTGTTTTGTAAAAAGATTGATCGTGTAGGTCACGTTAACATATACAGTGTCGACTTGTTTAAGCAATGAGCAAATGAAACTGCTCTCATTTATTTTTCCATATTTTTAAAGTTAGTGTTTTTTACTTTTTAATTTTGAGTTTTTATAATAAATCACCTTTACCCTGGAGATAGACAAACATGACATCTGTGATGGATAGCAGAGCTGTAAAATGTGAAAAGGCAGACTTAGGAAACAGACAATTCTGCACCACAGAGCCAAGAGGCACTTTGCCAATATGAAACTACCCATTATCTTGAAAAATCATCTTCAGGGAAAACAAGTGATTCAAAACTGTGTTGCTCTGGGTGATGACAATGATGGTACCCAGAGTGGGAAAAAAAATTATTTATAAAACAGCAACATACACACGTATGCACAGAATTCTGCTGAATTAGGAATGAAAGGATAAATAAGGAAGTAAAGAAGGTAAACGGGTGGCAATAGTGGATGCAAAAAAAAAAAAAGAGTCAGGTAGCAACGCATGACATGAAGATATGAAAGATGAGTAAAGGAAAATGGTAAACACAAAAAAACAAAAAAGTGATACATTATAATGGACTGTAACGATTATGTGGTCGTAACGTTTGGCTGGACTGGTAAGCGGGAGCAGCAGACCACAATGAGAGTGTTGAAGCGTAGAAGGCAAGGAATTCTCTTCTGTGGTAAATTGTGTGTAGCTGGTTTGCGTGTCCATCATTTCTCTCTGCGCTCTAATTACAGGTGGTTCCAACTGGCTACACCTCCCCCCCTCGGTGCAGATAGGTGCTGGTGACACACGACCGCGCTGGCATTTGGAAATGAGAAGTTAAATCTGGGAATAATTGCTTTTGGACACTTGGGGAAAATGTTGTTTGTTTTAGATCCTCACAATAAGCCTCTATTTCTTTTTTTTTCACTAACCTAAAGATCCACAAAAAGCTGTTTTTATTAAACGAGGGGAATGGATCCTTGCAACAGAACATAGAGAAATTTCACAGTTTCACAATTATATCAAGCAAGTTTTTCACATTTCGGATTTACTAGTGCCGTGAGGAAGAGTTGAAACCCCTGCTTGGTGTTTTTCTAAAATACTTTTTTGTAAGTTTTCTTAAAAGAAACAGAAACCCAGAGGTAAACTAGACTGAGAAAACAAAGCTTAACTTAAGGAGTGCTAGCATGGTTCATAATTGAATATTTACATTAATTAATATTTAACAATTACCTTTCCTGGGAAAAGGTAATAATAATTGCTTTTTGTATTAGATTTTGGAAGTTTACACAAACTAGTAGGAACCCTGAGGAAAGCCCTAAGAAAAACAAAGCCAATCTTAAGGTGCACTTACAATTACAGTAATGGTTCAATTATTGTAAAAAGGTAGGAACATTTTAGTAAAACGCATTGTTAAAACTGCAACGCTTTGGGTTGTAGAGAAGCAAACATTTTGGATTTCTCTGAGAAGCCAGCATGGAGCTAAATTATGAAGGAATGGATTTGTACAAATCTGCAGCTTTCATGCTGTTGGGCTAAAAGTCTGTCTGCTGTTCCGGAGAGCTGCTGTCCCATAACAAGCCAAACTAGGACATCAAAAACACATACAAATTTTGCTGCTTCTGCAGCTCAACCTCTGGTCCTTTTTGGTCTTGTGCTCCAGGATTTGAATGCTTTTTAATCATTCTTCGTTTAGACTAAAGCTTTGTTTGGTAACAGGAAAGCCAGGAAAATGTTTGGGGCTCTAAAGGGCAGTGAGGAACTCTTAAGGGCTGACCAACTTTTAATAAGCACAGCAGTAAAATTGTTGAAAGTTTGCAATGACAACGGCAGGCGAACCCAGAACTCCTCGAAAATACTCTAACTTGTCACTTTTTAGCCATCCATGCTCATGGACATAAGACATAAAACAAGTCATCAAGATTAACAGAAACTATCAGTGTGACCCTGGTGCTTCTGGTGTAGCCAAAGTGAGTAATATAGTGGGCTAAAAATCAAAATATCTAATTTGGGGTTGATAGTTTTTCTTTATTTTTTTCATGAAAGTTTAGTTGAGCTTAAATGTTTCTCTGTAAAAGCTAATTTGCAAATGTATTTTCACAAATCACTACTAAAGTATAGCCCTCTGTAACACGCCTTTCAAAGAAGAGTCTTTGTATACCGTAAATCTTCCAATAATGGCCGGTCTCTAAAAGACGCTGGTCTCCAATAAAAGCTGGGTCTAAAAGGTGTTAGTTGTAATAGACGGCGGTCCCTAATAAGACCCCCACCCCCCTCCCTAATGGTCCTCTATAAGCTTTTAAGTCCCACTGGTTTAGTGAACTGCAGCCTACTGTTCTCCTGAGAGCCCATCAGCCTCGGCTAATTATGATGCTGAAAGACCGGTAAAATACTTCAAAGTCACGAGCAGAAACTTACTGTTAATTTTACCGAATTCTTCAGTACTCTTTCCACGCCTGCGGTAGCTGTTTTTCTCCTTGCCCACCACCTGTCAGGGCTCACCCAGATACTCACCGGAGTATTGAGTGCCAGTCTAATTGCACTGCTTCCGGTCCATAGTTCACCCAGGTGTCTCTGGTTTTGTCATCAGGCACCTTCCATATAATGTGTCACTTAGTCCATGCGTAGTCTGGTATTTGCTTTCCTGCTGTACAGTCTAAGCGTTTGTTGTCTTCCTGTCTCTGGTTACCGACTCTTGCCTGTTTACTCGTCTCTTGACCTCTCCTATGTCTGACCATTGCCTGTTGTTATTACTTTGCCTCTGCCTGCTCCTTGTTCTCATTAAACCTAGTTGCTTATAGATCCACACCCCTCAGCCTCTTCCTCATACCACCAGAACTTTTTCTTTCACTTTCTCCCACTCTCTCTCCAAACTTGTCACATCACTTCAACAAAAGGTAAAGTACACAAACACCCTCAAAGCAATATACACTTCAATCATAATCTTTTAAAATAAACAAATTAATAAAAAAAAACATAATAAATGAATATTGCATCCTAGTCTCACAAATTTAAATGAAAATACCTTCAAATTAGACTTCTAACAGCAATGATTAGGTTAAAGATATTTGCAATTAAAATTTATTAAATAGATAAATTAATTACAGGCCACAATTAATTAATTGCAAAGTTTAATCTCAAAAATTAATCCCATGACACCACTAATTTATAAATATATATATATATATAACACTTGTATCATCTCAAATTGTATAATTGTGTCATGTGAGGAAAATATTCAAGTATTTTTGCATTGGAGTTATAAAAACAAGTTAAATTTTAAAAACTGTTGGCTGCAAATGTGCTTTTCTTCCAATTTCCTTCTTCCAATGTTAGCTGTATTCCATCAGCTTGGGTGTAGACAGGACCTTGAGATGCAAATATTCTAAACAACAATAGCTTTTTTGTTTAAAAAAGGTTTAAAACATCACAAACATTTTTCTTGAGAGAGAACATGATGAAAAGCCCTCCACCTTCATTAGTAACACTTCTCTTCACTTCTTCCTCTAAACTTAAATAATAGAACTGTAAAACTGGAGTCTTTAGTAAGATTTTTTTGTTTTATTCTGCCCCTTTTACTTATTTAAAAATGTAAAGAGAAGAAAAAGTAATGTAGGCGGGTGCATTTATTGCAATTGAGAAGTCTTGGCTTGTGTTCACACATACAAATCAACAAAATTAGCTTTTCAGACGTAAAGACTAATTGCACAAGAGGGAATAAGACTCATAAATAGCCTATCCTTTGTGGGCTCATTACTAAGATAAGGTGATCATTTTAGCAGTCTATCAAATCCCTGCCACCTCCAATGAATGACAAGATGTCAGCATCAAAATGCAAGATGAGTCTTTGCTTGACATTACAGACTTTGTCAAGCCCACTTCAAATTAATAATGATCCTATTACAAATCCTGACATCCATGATTGAGCTCGCTGATTACAACAGTGAGAGTCAGGAGCAATTAGGCAAAAATTGGAATGTAATATGACAGGTACAACACATCTCTTTTTCTCCAAAATCTAGGGAGATGAATTTGTAATTTATCATTTGTTGGATGATAAAAAATAATCGGGAACCTTTAGAGTCAGAGCAGCCGGGAAGAATTACAGAACCACAAGAGTGACAAGTGTGGGGCATTGGTCCGGTGGCCGAGTCCCACCATCACAGCAAAAAAAAAAAAAAAGTAACTGTGCAAACAAAAAAAAAAGATCTGTGCAAATAAAAGAAACACTGCTGCAAATAAAAAAACAAAACAAACAAACAAAAAAAAAAAAACACTGCAAATAAAAAAGCCACAACGGAATTTGATTATCCGGGATTGCTTTTTGCAGATGCACTAGAAGTGGATTATCAGGGATGAAATATTAAAAATTACATTCCCATAGACAGACCAGTGTTAAACTGAGGTCACTTTCTCATTCATTTTCCAAATCTTACTCTTTTTTTTTCTTCTTCTTCTTATCACAGAAGTGCACAGGCAAAAGCAATCCCCGATAATCCACTTCCTTGTTGGCTTTTTTATTTGCAGCTTTTTTTTTAGTGTTGACCTAGTTTCTTTTTATTTGCTTCAGCATTTCTTGTTATTTTTTGAGTTTCTTTTTGTGTTTCCACAGGTACTTTTTTTGTTGCGATGACGGTTCTCGGCTACCGTACTTTGGAGCTAAAAGAGAACACCCACATCAGTAGATTCACAACAGAACCCTCTTTAAGTCAGAGGCAACTGCTCAATAAAGAGACAGGTGTACTAGCAGCAGAATCATACAGACAACCTTTCAGCTTTTTTTAGCTGCACTCCTTTAACAGGTTATCCCACAGCGACTAACAAGAGGAAGGGAACATAACTACCCACACTTCAATGTGTCACCTATGCCAGTCGCTCATAAAGAAAACCAGAAAACTTTCTTAAGAGGGAGTGATTCCCTGTGACACAACATCTCTTCAAATTAAAAGCACTTTCAAGTGGTAGAATAAAAAGCTTGTTTTAATTGAAAAATTGGCCTTTTAGTATATTAAAAGTTAATTATTTAATTTTTATTTTGTGAGGAAGAGCAGCTCACTGTTCATGCAAAATGCCTGAACATCAAGTAGGAAGTTGGAAGAAATATTTGACGTTTGAGGTCAAATTAGTTTAGATTAGAGCGGTTACTATTGAAATAAACTGTTTAAATTAATTGAAAAGGATGAATGCATGTCTATTGTGGCCACTTTGTTTACGACTTCTTTAATAGTTAGTGTTTTCAATTTCTGGAAGAAATTATCCAAGCTTCCTCTGAGTGCACCGAGTCTGAAGCTCCCAGTTTCGTCATCTTGCTGAATGGTCCTTCATCCAAGCCCCACCCCCAAAAACTAAAAAGGGGCCAAAAGACAAAAATGAAGGTTTATGGCTTGAAACAAAAAAAAAAAAAACGACAGTGTCAAAAGATTGGAAAGTGACATTTTGGGTTTTAAACTTAACATAAAATTTGAAACTGAAAAAAAAAAAATCAAGGTTATATTCGATTTGCAGAAATCTCTCTCCACTTTTTTAAAGTCTGTTTTGGGTTTTATTTACTTTAGGTTTAACACCAGTTTTTCAGCTTTTAGTTTCAACTTGTTGTATTTCGATCTTTGGAGCCTTATTTGCCACCATAGTTTCCTCAGATGACAAAGAAAAAAGGACGTTGTTTTTAAAATGACAAGAGGAATCTAATGTATTGTATTGTTAATGTTTTATTTTTGGGGGTACAGTTCTAGCAGTAATTATATTTGTAAATTCTCACCAATCAGCAAGAAAACCATCCATTGAAGGCACCACGACAAGTAAAAAAAAATAATTCAAGGAATGAAATAAATCCCAAACTCTGGGAGGTGAGACAACAAGATGAAATTAGCATTTCATAACCTGAGCCCCTTCACAATGGAAATACTGCCATGCAAGACGATTACTGCGGCAGACCTGAAATAATCCATGCAGTTTTTGATCTACACTGTAAAAACAGGCCCCTAGAAACAGGTCAATAAATCTTAAAATTTAGAACATTTTCTTTCAATAAGCAACAAATCTGGTAATGTGGTAAGAAAAGTGGTCTTACCAAGAATTCTTATTTTAAGAAAAAAATATATATATATATATATATTTTTTTTTAATATTGATTTTTTTTTTTTTTTGTGTCTTTTTTGTTGGACCGGACGGAAAAGGAAAGGGGGAAAAGGAGAGAGTTGGGGGGTGGAGGGGGGGAAAGAGAGATGGTGGATTATAGAAGTTAGAGAAGGACTACTGTGAAGGGAAGGTAGATTTGTTAATCTACAGGCAACAAAATGCTGGAGCTTATACCCATTGCAATAGTGAGTGTTGGTCTAAAATGGGCAGGGCCTGTCCACACACTCAGCTGTTACATACCTGCCGGCTCCAAGAGTGTTCACAAACTTGTCCACATCCAGTTCACACGCACACTTGTGCATACCAACCAACACATGTAAAGCATTACATTCTGTCACGCACACTATTTGAAGGTGTAAAGGTGAGCTTGACGCCTGTGCTCAGGTGAATGTTATGTTAAGCTGAAGTGGATGATGGAATGCACAAAAAATGTGAGAACCCCCAGCCATCCCCACACCAAGACACCCGCCGAGGCGGCAGCGCCGACCAGGGCCCGACCCTGCACCCATACTGTGGGGTCAATGGAGGAGATCCACCCGCCAGGCAGCCCGGCCAAGCACCCAGACCAGGGCCCGCAGGACAGCCACACGGGCCCCCAACACCCGAGCGCAGTGAGGTACGGAAGCGCAGAGCGCAAGGCCCAGCCCAGTCAGGAGAGCAGCCCTCCCACCGCGCCAGGTGGCCCAGCGCGGGGCCCCACCCCCGAGAGCCCCACCACCCCAGACAAGCCGCCCACCACCACCCAGGAGTTCTGGGCATCCCCCCACCCCAGCCCCGGGTACGAGCCCGGGCCCCCCACGGGAGACCCGCTCCAAAGCTCCAGGCAGTTGCGGAGATCCAGAAGAGAGCACGATGGGGGTCAGCTACCCCCATCTAGAAAAGGGATGACCAAGAGAAGTGGGGGTCCCCGAAGGTGTATATTGCCTGACCAGGCTCTCCTAATGTTATGACCCAGAAGGGGCTCGGCACCCGAGGGTAAGGGCCAGAACCCACACCACAAGGACTACAGACACCCTCCAGGCTCAGATGGAATATGATCCCCCGCTCATGGACTTGCCAGAGGACAAAGGGATCCCTCTCCCTGCGTGGGGAGGGGGCCGCCGGGCCCAGGAGGCCGACCCCCAGGAGACAAGGCCACCGCTGCTGAAGGCCCTGTTCCCTCCACCAGGGATGGGGTAGGGGACAGAAGATCAGTAGTCCCACCTTCCTTGTGTAATGTATTGTGTGTGTTGAGGTGTGTTTCTTGTGGTTGAAGGGTGTGTGTAATAAAGGGTGCAGTTAAAATTGGCGAGCACGGCACTGAGGACATCTCCTGATTGCTTACAGGGATGTCCAATCGCCCTCTCACCAAGGAGCCCTAAATGTCTACGGTGCAGTTAAAATTGGAGGGTAGAGCACTGAGAGGACATCTCCTGCTTGCTGGCAGTGATGTCCTAACACCCCCCCAAGAAAAAATATTTACATATACAGTCATTAGCCATATTTTCTTAAACAGATTATTCTGCAACTGAATAACTTTCTTAATTAGATTTTTTTTTTTTTTGCAAGATGAAAATAAGGCACTTTTTTCCTGAAATTGTCTTGTACTTTTCTTGTACTTTTGTATTTACTTGTACAAGATTTTCCTGTGTACTTTTATTTTCTTCCTTTGCACTACAAAGTTTGATGGTCATTAGCTGCATTACACAGTGTAAGTGTTCTTAATTAAATTTGAGGACCAACAAATAGCACGCTATTTTAGGACATTAGGTCAGCGCGGAACATACGACTATTTACTAATCACAACAAATTTTCTGTATTGAAACATCTGTTGCTCGCCTAAAGAACAACTAGGGTTCAAATAGGTCTAAAATGAAAAATATTCAAAAATATGCTCTGCTTAAATATTACAGTAGTTTGCAGGGTGTTGCTAAAAGTGCAACCCGTAACATTTTAAGATAAATAACAGCTCTAAGAATAAGCTAATCAGTCAGATAATTCCCTATTGAAATCTAATTTGAATTCTGGCAGCATTGTGTAAAATGTCAGGGAAATCAACTCGGGGGGATAAAAAGAGGAAAGGGGATGTTACCATGGCAGTGAAAAAGGCCAGTCAGGCATACTGCAGTGATATGGAGCTGTAATTCAAGGCCAATTCATTCCAACACATATGCCATTGTTAAATAGGATTTCAAATTTGCTGTTACTCATTCACTCACATCCACAGAGGCAGCATTTAGTCACAGAAAGGCTACAACTGCAGAAAAACACCCGTTGATCCCATAATGCATGTTTTTTTCCATTCGTTTTCAACACTTTGGCAGCAGCCAAAACCAACTCTCTCAACAACCCTGTTTTCTCAATTCCTTTTTTTTTTTATCTCTTTTCTCATTTTCCTTTCTGAACAATCTCTCTCAGCCTGTTCAGAGAAGTGCTTTTGATTTCAGACATGGAGTTCGGGATGCAGTGGTGGCTCTTCGGCAGCCTCCTCAATCACACACAGAGTTAAAAAATTGCAGGGCAATGTTTGTCATTTTTGTTCATCCTAGATGCAGAGACAATAACGACAAATTCAAAAGCCTCTGTACTCCATGCAAAAGTTGTTTTGGGATGTTGTTTATGTCAAGTAATCCACAACTTTCATAGGAATATCTCTCCATTTAGAATTTTACATGAAGGTGGCTGTCAGAACTCACATCAGATGGAAGCTTGTGGTCTCATCTGCAACGGCAGATGCAGCTATGCAATCAGTTTTCACAGCTATAAATGATTATAACAGCATCAAAGCAGAGCGAAGTGCTTAAGCAAAAGACACATGGTAACAAAAATGTACAGCTTGCTAAGTTTGGTGACTGGATGTGTTGGTTTAATCAAAAAATAACATACCTTTAAATTCAAATTCCTTTTGCTTCTGAGTTTATACCCAATATTCTTTACACGAGTTTTCATTTTTATCTTCAAAGAGCAAAGCACTTCTTATCATGAGAGATAAGATGCGCAAAAGGTCAGCTAATTATGGAAAGGAAGGCAACTCTGACCTTCTGTTTGCACAGAATGAAACGAGATCAAACAGGAATTCATCAAAAAAAAAAAAAAAAACTGCTCTAAGACATGCTCTAAGCATGTCTGCAATTAAATGGTCATTTCTACTTTCAAACAGATGGATTTTTTAAATTAAATTTGAATTCAATAAAGTTTCATGTTTAAAAAAGTCTGACAAAAATTAACATTTTGCATATCCCAACAAAAACAACCAACAGCAACCATACACTTCTAATCTTTATGTGGTGAGCTTATCCATTTGAAATGACATCTCAAAGAAAGTACACCTTGTTTCATTATTTGTTATTATAAATTACTTGCATTGTCATTTGATTGTTTTAATCTGAAATAGTATTTTTAATGATGTTCATCAAGCTTTTACTTTAAAAATAATTACCTCAAGGCTCAAACAAGCCATCATGCTTAACTCACTGTGTGGCAACTGACAGTCTTTTATCTGAAATCTTCATTTCTATTCTTCTTTGAAAGGGATGTTTTAACATCGTTAATGCTTTCAAAGTCATGCTTTTAATTTACCATTTTTACACAGCAAACACTGAATCTTTAGAAAGTAGTAGTTTCGTTTCAAGAAAAACATTTTCTATTTTCTGTCTTGCAAGAAAAAATAAAGTTGATCAGTTGCAATAAAAATCTGAGTCTAAGAAAACATGTCTTATTGAATAGAATGTTTTCTTAAAATAATATTTGTTGGTAAAACATTTTTCCCTACTGATAGATTTTTTCTAGAGAAGATCTGCTAACGGGATAAGATTTTTTGATTTATTTCTTAGAGGCCTGTTTTCTCAGTACAATAAAGCTGTGTTTGACTTACATTGTGTATCAATTGTGCTACAAAAAGAAGCTACAATTTTTTATTTTATTATTATTTTATTTTTGAGGCTTTATAGTTGCGTTTGCCATTTTCTTGTTAAACCATCATTACTCCCCAATAAAACATATCGGTGTCAGTGTGGGATTCAGGTTCTTGCACGACACTCAACACTATGATAATTTGAAGGAATGGTGGTCGTGCTTTTGGCTTTTTCCTGTGTCAAAAGATTTACTTTTGTATTGAAAATATTCTAAACTGGCCGTGTGCCACTTCTGTATGACCTAAAAAAATAAAATGTTATAAAAAAATAAATCTAAAGTTATCTCATTTTTAAGATAAGGTACAATAAAAGACATAAGGGAAAAAGCAGACTTCATAATCAAGTTCCCTGTAATACCTTGCATAATTAATTTCCTTGTTTTATAGCTCTGTGAGATCAATGCAATCATATTCCCCCCGCACGTACAGCAATTTTCAAAGAGGTCACTGAGGTATTTAGGATTAATATTAAGTGCCTGCCACTTATACCCCCACCAATACTTTTTCCTGTAACACTTATCACTTATTCAGAGGATGTTAAATTTCTCCTAACAGTGTCCTCCTTTGCTTCAATTCACCAGATCCTACATCCTCTAGCATTGGAATGCTACCAAGAAAACACTCCCGTCGCTGATTATTGTAATGGAAGCTTTCTGTGCCATCTGCACATATTTAAGGGTATGTTAAGAAAGAGAGGAAGAAGAACAAGAAAATAAAACAAAAACTCAAAGAAACATTAAAAATCAGGAAGCAAGTCATGTTTATTATATTACATTGTATTTTCATTTTTTACTTATAACTTTCTATGGGGGTAAATACACTATTTTTTTTGTCCTTGACACTGTCCCCTTCCATATATTTTCATTTGCTGCTGTGACAAAGCAATCTCCCCCATGGGATCAAAGTATGAAAAAAGTACATAAAGCATCCAGCTAATAATGATCTTTTTCTCACCTGCTGCCATTTCTCAGAGTAACAGATGGGAGACATATAGAGAGAAATGTCAGGTGCAGGGGTTAGCCTTTTTATGTGAAATTTCCAGGGATGAAAAATAATCCATAGAAGTGTCATAATGTTGGATTTCAGATCAAATCACACGAGTGCCTCTAAGGGAACCAGTTCTGCTTGATAAAAGGAGGTTTTATTGAATCCCAGCAGGACTTTGAACTGATCATGAATATTCAGACCTGTGCTGGGAACTTGAGGTGACCTCAGTCTGTTTGATGGGGCTTAAAAATCCACTTTAACACAACACTGACTTCAGCAAATAACCAGGCACTCCTTACTCACACATTAAATGTTGGGTGGACTCTGAGTTCTGTTAAGGTTCAAATATTAGTAACACCCATCTGCCTATTATTTTGGGGAAAAGAATATTAAGCTTAAAAATTACATAACACAAAATTCAAAGAGGTAAGTAACCACTCAGAAAGCAAAAGCAAAAAAAAAGTTTAATGAGGTGTTATCAATTGCAAAACTGTGGTATTTTCAGCTCAAACAAATTCACTGAGGAAATTACACTGGACATCTTTGCACCACTCAAATCTCTCTGGCATGCTGTTATTTTAGATGATAGACAGAAGCAATGAGGGTCCATTAAAGTAACATTTACTGAATCTGACAAATGGTTTGATGAGAGCAAAACAGCAGAGGAAGAGCACAAAAAGCAGTGAAAGCACAAATTCGGAAAACAGGTTATAAAAATGAATAATATAAGAAAAAGTGATGCAGTTAAACAACAATTTCTACCTGCAGCTAAAAGACAGTCCCAATTAATACAGATCACAAACTAATAAATTATTAAGATCTCAATGTGGTGTATTGAGGAGGAACAGACACTGTTTACTTGGTCAGACAACATCACCCTCAAGTTTGCAGCATTTGGAATTGTGTGATTGTTGTGGCGATTTTCATCCATTTCTGTGTTTGTTCCACATCTGGTGTGAGTAAAAGCAAACTAAACCAGAATTGTATGAACTTCTCCACCTATTTGGACTGTGTCTGAAGGACCTTCTGGTGTAAAAGTAGCCTAACATAAAATAACAAAACATACAGTATTCTCTGACATTGCCCCCATTCTTCATTTACATTTTTTTATTCTTTTTTACCGTACTTGCCAGAATGAGCTCAACCTCAACATATTATATCTGTTACTGTTTGATACTGTAATTTTGAATGTTAAGCCAATAAAGATAAAACAAAAAAAACATTAATACAAATGTTTTTTAACAATTAAAATCCACTTAAAGATCCTTCACATAAAGTAAAAATATTATCAATGTAAAAATCTATTGTGCTTTCATTAAAATGTAATAACCTTCTTGTTTATCTGCTGGTTTCACTCAAAACTGTGCAGAACAAAAACCGTCTCTCTAAAATGATAAAAGTTTGCTCAAAAATCATTGAGTAGTCGATCAGAACACCTCAAATATCACACAAAAGCCTGCTAAAGGAGGCTCTAGGGCCCCTCTCATGTTCTGCATTCTGAGTTTGAGTGGCTCCCTTTACGATGCAGACGTTGCTGCCCAGGATGCAGAACACAGAGGAGGAAGATAACCTTTGCTCCCACGGCGTCCAGCTGCTGAATGCTGACTTACAATCAAGCTAATCAGGGCAACAAATTCAGCTGAACATGGACACACTTTTTCCACTTTCTGTTTTTTATTTTTATTGTGTATTATTGTGCCTCTCTTCATATTGAGTTTTTTTTTTCCTGTTTTTTTTTTGTTTTTTTTGTTTTTTTGTTTTAAGGGTCTATGCTACATGCTGCATCTTGAAAGGAATTTGATTTATCCCTCAGGGATAAATAAAGTTGTTTGAATTAATTTAACTGAATAATTTTTCATGCAGGAAAAGTTCCCTTTAACAAAATTAGTTTGGTTTACAATAATAAATAATAATTCTAATATGGGAGAAATGAGATAAAGCCTCCAGAAAAAAGAAGGATCTTGCAAATGTGCTAAAAGTATTTAGCTTTTGGGAAAAATAACTATGCATCATATCAATAGGTTTACAATAAAGTATCTTGTGTAAGTTTTAAGGTTGGTTGTTGCTTCAACTCAGTGACATAATCAAAAAGAATGAGTTTGCAATGGAAAGAAAAAAGTTCAGATAAAACAGGGATTTTGGCATTAATAACAAAACTACTTTTAGCACATGCTTTGAATACCAGAAGCTAACAAAGATTGTCAAAGTCACACACACTCAAACATTGATGAGTGCAATAATACATCTTCTACTGTAAGACGCCCATAAAAAACTAGAACACAGACGTACTTAAAATAGGTGGCTTGATTCCTGTAAGCTGAATAGCTGGTAATAGACAGGAACTAAGATGATGCTCATTAGATTAGAACTCTACACTGTTGTTTATTCTCAGTATTCCAGTGTCATTCTTGGATCTGTGTTACAACAACTTACAGAAACCCCACATATTTAGCTTCCATGTGGCATCAATACTATATCATAGTGTTTGTGAGTAGAGATATAAAGAAGGTCTATATTTACACAAAAACAGAAGGTAATTTCATGCATCTGATGAGCCTTCAGTCACTTTGCTCCAGAATTAAACAAGCTTACACAAGTGACTCAGAACCTGGCCTAAACACATTTCAGGAAGTACACTTAATGCTGCATTCATACAGAATGTGATTCATGGGTCAAATTTGAATTAGATCATTCAGAGACTCTCTGAGTACAATGAGAGCCACCATCTACTGTATGAGCTTGAATGATAGCTTTCAGCGGTACTACGATTAGCTGTCCCTCTTTAGTCTGAGAAGTGGAAAAAAAAGATCTGTTAATGAGTCTGGCACACCTTTATGCCCTGTTTGCTCAGTGACTATCCCAACATCCAATGCTTCTGTTTATCACTGATTCTTGTCGTTGAAACCAGCTTGTGCAAAAAAATATAATATATATATTATGTTCATTATTTCAGGATTGTTAATGCACCACAATGGAGGGCCCCACAACAGGGGTGAGGTCTCATGGCGCATGCTTGTTCAGATTATGTGTCTTAGGCAGTAATGTGTTAGAGTTGAGTCTGCTGCACCATAGTGGTATATTACTATGTTCTGTATGGGTTCTGGAGCCTTGGTTTAATGTTAGTGATGCTGTGAGTTTATTTATATAGTTAGGCCAAAGTATGAAAAGTTGAAATGTGTAAGTCAAATTAAGTGTTTAATTTGTATATTGTGAACTTTATCTGTGTTTACTTTATCATTCTCTGTGAGAAAACTTTGGAACATGGGTTTAATTTAAGTTTCTGTATTTATTTCGTAGTTCTGACGGCACTGTTGAGGCATGAAAAGAAGCGTGTTAAGACACGTGGAAGAACCTTTCTGTCCAATAAATGTCTGTTAAACCCAAGAACAACTTGTGCCTTTCATCGAACTCGAGAGGAGCAACAATTTGAATTAATGTAAGGGCAAAAAAGACTAATATTCTGTATCTAACTCTTTCTGCTGTGGTTGTTTTTTTTTTTTATCAAGTAAAGCAACGCTAATTGAAACTGATGAGAATGTTGAACCAAAATGTCAGTACTGTCATGTTTATCCTTGTACATACTGCTAAAAAAAGGATTTCTAAATAGAATAATTTTACGTTCATTTTTTTAAAGAATTGCCCAACTTGACACTGAGACAAAAGTGTAAGTTTAATATTTTATGTAAACTACAAATAATCTCAAACATAAAGCAAGCGATATGATAAGAAAATAATGTTCTTGTGTTAAATAAATTAAACATTTTCATCAAAGTAAGTACATTTGACAAAAAGAAAAAAAAATCTCTAACACAAACCACAGTGTGGCATTTCCACGTTTACTTAATTAAAATAAAGCCGAACACTTCCTAAATAAGTGACAATTAGCCCCCAAATATGAAAAGATAATTTCTACCTAGAAGAAAATCTAGAAGACAAAAGACTGTCAGGGATAAAAGCCTAACTGGGGAATAGAAAATGGCAGCATTGACTTCACGAGATCCAAGCCGATGCAGACAGGAGGGGAGTAATGTGATCCATCCATCGAATGCTTTCTGGGTTTGATTCAAGCAGCCACATTGAGGTTTTAAGCGCATGCAGACAAGATGGATGAAATCTTAAACATGCAAGTTGATTTCTGTTAGCCACAAAATGGAAGTATTCACCAGCATAGATATAGATAGCATGGGCAGTAGACTAATATGCCTTAATTAATCACACAGAGCTTCAGACATGCTCCACATCTGAGAGCAGACTGTGTGTAGGAGACAGAAACAAAGACTGCAGAGTCTAATTATTTTGCTTGCAATAACTACATTTTAACTAATGACAAATCTACTGAAATATGAAACTTTATAGTCTGCAGATGAGGTAAACTCTGAGGGTGATTTTGTTAATGTGAGCATATTTACTCTCAGCTGCTTTAAAGTCAATTACACCAAGATGGAATGACACTCTGCTTAGAATCAGACAAAGGAAATAGGTCTGGATGATAAGTGTGACGCCAGCTGCATTTGCTTTGGTGCGGAAGTTTGTGCGGTATCGTTAGTTTATGTGCCGGGTTTGTGAGTATATTTTTTTTTTCTCATTAGGCTTTGCCGTGTGCCTCCAGATGCTGTTGCCATTTGCTCCGCTGCCAATCAAGGGCTACAGCAGAAGGGCAGCTTCTCAGAGACGCTTTACCTACATCCTGGCATGCACTATCATAACAGCCCTGGGCCTTAGGGTGCCTGTGAGCATTTGTGAAAAAATACAAATAAAAATGTCAGTTTTGTTTGCGTCTGACACTCAAAATGAATGCCTAATTCTGCAGTTAGTTGGAGGAAGGAGGAAAAGGAAGGTGCATAAATTGCCCTGGTTGGCTGACATTTTTTCAACGGAATACAATTAAGATACAAGTTGACCAATCAAAGACCGTTGTCAAAAGTTACAATGAGGTCTACGAACAAACCTCTCCTCAAAGGAAATTGCAGCAAATGCAGGATCCCAGGGGCAGAGCTACAGGGGGACAAGGGAGAGTGCAGCTGCCCCCCAACAAAAAGCTTTGCCCCTCGCCAACTTTCGAGTTAATATTAATATCATTATTGACAAAAATTAAGAAATCATTCATCCAAGCATTGATCCTGTCATTTGTAAAGGCCTTCCACTCTGCTGTTTTCATTTGCCATCCTTCGAAAATCTTCTGCCCCCAATCACCTAACCAATATAAAATGCCACTGTGGGGCCCCAGCAAATAAAGGAAAAGAATGAACCATGGCAGCAGGAGTTACAGCTCGCTGGAGCCACAGAGGAACTCCCAATAGCAGCAGTTAGCAGGAAACACCTCCAGATTACCAAACAGGTCAGTAAATTGGGTCTGAAAGCATGGTTGATTGAGAAGACAAACATTACTGACCTGTTCAGACTTCCAACATGATAGCTTTCAGGTGAAAATTGACAAATTCTGTTACAGAACAAGTGTTACAGTAAAAAAGTCTGCTTCGCTTGTCTGGAGCAGTGAGTTTGAAACTGCAGCTGATTGTTGTAAAAAAAAATAAATATTACATGAGATTATGCAAATTTTAAAATACAACAAATTTGTGACTTCCGAAACCTAACTTCAGCAACACATTTTTATGCCATTTTTTGCTTAAAATAAATCAGATTTATAACTCAGGTGGCACATAGGGACTGGTTTAGGATTTTTTTTTTTCTTGCAAAATTAAAAAAAAAAGCAGTTTGTGATAAAGCAACTGTTATAAAATTTATTAAAGCTTGCTAAAACTTAACAGCAGCTGAAGAACTGCAAGAAAAAATAGGGTTTTACCAAAATTTGGCAATGTTTAAACAGTTTAGTTTTAACCAAAAGACATAAAAATTCATTTAATGAAGAAAATCATGAAACATTCGTTTTTGTTTTTTATTTTTTTTAAACATAGGTGTGGAGTTTTTATGGGTTCACTGAACTCATTTTTCTTCCTCAATTTTTTTCCAGTCCCTTAAGCAAGGGCCTATGTGGCAAAACTGCAGTCCATCAGCCACCAAATGAAGCAAAACCTCTAACACAGAGGTGTCCAAACGTTTTGCAATGGGGGCCAGATTTGGTGAGCTATAAATATTAGCTAACTATTTAAAGAATATTAAATGCGCTATTCTCTATTTAATGAACTATTTAATAGAAATTTGATCACAATGGCATAGGCCACTTTTCATTTCCTCAGATAGAAAACAAATACAGCTAAATAAGTTATTACTAATATTACTGTCAAATTATAAATTGTCTTTAGAAAATGCTGGGGACCGCACATTATTAGTTTTTTGAAAGGAGTTTTAGAATTTGGCCCACGGGCCAGACTTTGGACATGCTAACAGCTTACAAGAGGCAGCATTTTGTGTATTTCAATTGATTACTGCCTTTTAATTAGCTGGGTAAATTGCACAGCAGCAGGTAATTAAAAAAAACAATATTTTAGGTGCATACACAATTTAATATTAATATGTGGGCCTGGATGAGATAAACAAAATCAATTTAATTACCTACATAGAAAAAGGGTTAACAGAACTAACATTTTCTAAGAAAAAAATATATCTTTAAAAAGCAAGTTGAAAGAAATACTAAAAAGTTAGGTCCCAATTAAAACATGTTTCATCAAATGAGCATTAATGGACAAACAAAGCATTACATATTTATCATTACGAAGGTCAAACGAACACCTGCAGTGATAATAACTTTTATAAAATACTTGCAAGCTGTTAAATGAAGGTCTAGAGGTTAGCTACCTCTTTCCTACAGGGCTAATTGAAGAAACACCCGGTGAACATTATAGCTGCTTTGAAACTGGTGTTGTTTCAACTTGTCACATTAATTATCCAGATTGTGAAATAGGCACCTTAACGAACAGACTTCATCTTTGACATTTACACTTATCACGCCGTACCAAAAAAGTCTCAGCGAAGCCCACTTCATTGTGATATGTAAGACACACAGAATAGCCAGCAATGTTTTTTTCTTCCTTTTGCTTATCACATATTATATCATAGCTGCAGACATAAAAATATTATAAGCAGGCCTTTACCAGTAACCATCTGTCTGAAGGAGCAATTTTTGTCCCAGTTATTTTTCAAATAAGTCAGAACAATTGTTAGACAAAACAATAATTTATAGGAACAGACAGTGGTGTTAGAAGACGGCCTTGATTCTGATCATGGAGAATTTCATCCATCCACATTGCATTGCTGATTCTGGCACAGATTAGCATAGCCTGTAAAGAATTGATGATATCACTAAAACAGGCTATACTAATTAAAGCCAGAATCATCAATTCAGGTCTTCGGACACCTTGGGTCCTGAAAAATGAAAGAGGTGAAGCTCAAGCTGGAAAAATATCAAATGTTAGCATTAGCGCTAAAAAAGATAAATGAAATACAGCATTATGTTCTAGATGCTTTATTTCTGCATTAGCAAATGCAAAAACACTTTCTTTAAGCTTGATAAGGAAAAACAGATCATTTTGTTGAATGAATTGTTGCAGCATGTTTTCAAATCTGTTTGCACATAGAGACAATATATTACACCTCAGAGAAGAAAAGGAGCAGGAACCAAAAACAAACTTCTCTTGTTTTAGAAGCTCTCTTGATCAACTGGGGCAAAATTTGGAAACTAAATTCTACAGAAAAAGAGTCGCGAATGGCAACCTGAGCAACATAAAGGCCCCGGTGAATGAAAAAAAAAAAACCCCAAAACAATGGACCATGCAGAGAAATATGGAGGTATGTAAGTCAAGCAGAAACAAGAACATCTAAGTCAAGCAAGTGTCTGTTTATATTTTTGGAAAGAATAATGAAGAATAATCCATGCACAAGTAGTTAAAGAGCTGTCCTTGATCTCCTCATTAGAACCAGGATGAGCCTTGTGTAAAATATGCAACCATCCAATCATTGTGAAGAGTTACATCACTTTTGAGAGAAGAGTGAGTTTAAGCACTTTGCTTGGGTCTATCGCTTCAATACATTGTTAAGATTTCAGGAAAATAATATGTAAATGTGCAACATAAAAGGCCACATGTGGATTATTATCAAACTTGTTTTCCTCTGATAACGAAGAAGCTGTATGTTTACATAATTCTTTCCAAACTCTAAAAAAGTCAATAGACTTTTTTAGCAACTTTGAATGCCTTTTTAAAGCTCATAATAATTCTTAATCACAGACTTGATTTACAAAAGTCCTTTAATTAACTAAAAGTCCCCATTAACGAGTCAAAAACAGGTTCCAAGAAACGACTGGAAAACAAAAAATTATATATAAATAAATCAATTGTTCCATCTTGCTTCATACCTTACAACAGTTAGATGATAGTATCACCTAAGTCTTAAACTTACATGCCGAAGTAATGATATTTCCAGTGTTTTGCTTGACTTGCTGAAAGATCTGAGGATAAAGCCCATGAATAGTTTTCATAAAAGACTAAAATCTCAATCCTGTATCTCCCATGAGCTGCTTGGCAAAAGCAGAACCTACAATCTTTTTTTTTATCATAATGAGGTACATCCAAGATTCAATGTTAAGCAATTGCAGCTTGCAGGTTCTTCACATCATCGTGACCCATTCTTTGATTTCTATCACAGACTTTCTAAGGGCAAACAAATTCCACGGAGGTTGTATAAACCTAATAACTAAAATACCAAGACAGAAGTTCAAAGGGTTTGAAGAAAGGAAAAAATGAGCTATCACTTCAGTTTTAAAAATATTTTATCTGCTGTTGTATAATTGTGAGAACCTGGAATACAGCTTAATCTAAAAGATAAAGGGTTCTTACCTAAAACATGTTTGGTTTTTTTTTTTTACTTTGAGAGTCCTCTCAGGTGTTTTGACATAATTTCTGAAAAGCACTAGATTATATAGCAACGAAAGTGTAAAAATGCTAGATCTACTCCTCATATGAGTGTGTGGTTTAACAGTTTAAACCTGCAGCGGTCACTACAGACTCTTTTACCTAAAGGGCTCAGAAATATATAGTGGCAGTTTTTTCAACAAACGGCAATAATCCACTGACAGAATAATTTTGAATAAATGGAGTAAAATTTATGCCAAGATTAAATGCCATCAAAATATTGAGGCTTCCTTCAAGGTTTCCTGTTTTCAATCAAAGTGTTTGCATACTGGGACATGTCATTCATAAATATAAAAATACAAAGATCTAGACATGATAAATCAAGCAAGATTAATTCTTTGTAGAAAAAAAACTACATTGTTTATCAAAAGGCTCTCTTTTGTTGCCCCAAAGCAGGAAGGCACACTTATGTTCAACCATGCAAAACAAAAACATGCCAAAAACTAATTTTACTATCATTACCAACAGAACTTGTCTAGAGTCTTTCTGAATCATCAACTTCATTCCAACTATTACAAAAGTATAATATTTAGCTTGTACTTTTTATGACTAGCCAATGAAATAACTAATTTATAGTCCTAATTTTAACACTTATTTTACTGCGCTAATATTTGTCAAAGGTGTGTGTTTTCTGCAGCTACATCCTGCTCTGTACAGGTAGCTTTTTTTGCTTTGCAAATTCATTGTAATGATTAAATCAGTCCATTTTTGGTTGCAATGAACATATTTAAAGCAATGTCAGGTAAAAAAACAGCATGGGTTTAGGTTTTTGTTAGGATTTTTGGAAGCATAATCTAACCTCTGACACCACTTTATTTCACAAATCGTCCACCAGTTTAACATTTATAACTTGCAGTCATATTGCAAAATAGTTGATCAAGTTTTTCGCGCTCAACTCTATGACTGAAAGACAACAAGGCCTTTAGCTGCCAAACAAGCCAAATCAATCTTTTTCTTCAACCACTGAGGTCAGAAACTATCAGGACACATTTGTGACATTTTTAGCTAAACTAAAGTTTTGCTACTTTAAAGTTTGGTCTTGCTTTCGAAAAGCGATATAATGTTGTCATTAGGTCAAATGTAGAAGTGAAAAAGGAAGTCATGCGGACTAAATCTGGAGGATTGGTCCTCTTGGAAATCATTCAGAACAGGCCATGCTTCTGATATATTTCTCTTATTAAAAGATCCTCAATATCTTGATATGCCGAGGTCTGTGGAGTCTAACATCTAGCTAGAATTAAGACGAATGCTTACAGCTCACAAATGTTTTTGTCAATGTAGAACGATTCAAATTGAATCAGCTAGTACCTTGGCACATAGCCCTTCTCAGATTGAAAAGCAATAGCAATTCCAGCTGAAATTTACTAAAGGCACCACTATGCTACAGAACTGGTTTTGCATTTTCAGTTGAACATAATAATCACATGAGATAATAATGTTCCTGTTAATCTGAGAAAATATGAACCTAATAGTACGATGTGTTATTCATGTTTTGCACACTTCCTTTTCCCTGAAAAATGACTTCTTCTGTTGTCTGGATCGATGCATTCCTCATGAACAAACCCTGCCAAACACCCTTGTTTGACTCCCTGGTTTGTCAAGCGACTCCACTGTGAAGATGTTCTGGTTTTAGGTTTCTGTTTTCCCTCAGTCACAGTCTCCCCAAGTTTTAGTTTCAATCATCTACAGCTCTCTTTGCTTCAGTTAGTAACTCCTTACTCGACTGAAGTCAGTACTTTTCAGTTTCTCAGGTCCACTGTTTAACCCTTTAACACTGGACATATCACTGGCAACACCTCAATAACACTTGTCTTTGATATATCGTAAATCTTCCTGTGATCAGCGTAAATCGGCAGATTTATGTTGACTACGTAGACTACTTTAAAGTGTTGCATATCAGTGCAAGGCTGATTTTCTCTTTTAATGTCCAAAAGTGACCCGCAAACCCTATTAGTGATCCGGTAACAGGTATCTGTTCATTAATAGTCTGCCAACCCATGGCTCTAATGACAGGGTCTTGGTTAGGGCATACTACCGTGTTGTTGCTCACCTTCTGGCATGTCCCATCAGGGGTCGCCACAGCGGATCAGCATTCACTGATCCATACATTTGGTTTAGCAGAGATGGCCGGAAGCCCTTCCTGACACAACCCTGTATCGTATTTGAGCTGCGGACCAGCACTGGGAGACAAAGACTCGAGGCCCCCTCTTTGACTAAATGGTTAGGCAGTAGCATAAAGGGTCTTGCCTAGGGAGCAATGGAATAAGCTCATTGCGCTCCCTAGGAATCAAACTCTGGTTTCTCAAGTGTCAGTCCTTCAACTAAGCCATTCAGCCGCTTAAAGATTGTTTTAAAATACAATTTACATCCGTGGTATTAATGGCAGTATAAACAAAAAACAGAAGGTGTAGTGGCGAGAAGCTATCACCATTTGTTGGATGCCAGGGCAAAAGTATTAGCTTTATTTTTTACTGCTTGGCTTTAAATTAAGCAGTTTGTGTCTTGTCCAAGATCAACCAATAATATTTTAGTTTCTGCCGAGCCACATCTCCTTCATTAGGGTCCTCTGATTCACTGCCATTCTTTCACTCTCAGGCCAAGCCATTCCTCTGTCAGCTCTCCCTCATCCTTCCTCTGACACCATTGGCACCAGACTGTTTTCTTGATCCCACTGAGTTCTGCTAGATAACCATAACGTACCTCTACACCCAGCCAAAATGTCTTTTTACTAATTCACTTCAAACACAGAGTTTCATTCAATTCTTTACACATGTACTTTTGTAATTTCATAGCCTTCCAAAATAATCCGAACAGCAAATCCTCGATGGCCGTATGGCACTGTTTAATTTTCATGTGTAGCTGTTCATCACACTTACATCTCCATGGCAGCTTTCATGATCGAAAAATTATAGACCAGAGATATTATTCTGATCAACTATGCAGTGTTGGAACAAAAACTGTGTATAGCATGGATTGACAGCCCACACAATACCTTTATTCAATGTTTAACACATAAAGCACCAAGAATAGACAGATTTGCTCTCAATAACTTGCCCGGCCTTGTTCCAGTCGATTTCCTTTCGTGTTAAGATCACACTTGGAGTGTGACTGAGCCATTTATATCAAGTACAACTGAAGTGCTCTATAAAATATTGTGTTTTTGTGACCTTAACAAGTCTTAGTTAACATTTTACTCCACTGCCAGTCAGTACTTCTACATTGAGGACAAAGATTCAGCATGATACAGTATGAATTGATGCAGTTTCTGACTGCAGTGTACTATAGATCTCTGTAGTTTTCACAGTGTTCTGTCCATCACAAATAATTGATGATGTCTGAATATTATACAACTTTTTCAACTTATAACTAAGCCAGCTACAGTCTATAAAGGGTCAGTACAGGACAGGTATCCATTAAAATTCTTGGTGTCTAAACCAGGTGATTTTTTTTTTCTGATTTCAGTTTTTTGTGGACGTATTAAATATTTCAAACATGAACAGAGATTACTTGTTTATTCTGCTTCCAGCAGTGCTTACAAACACATTTTCTGGTTGTCTAAAAACTTCACAAAGTGAAACTACTCATAAAAGAATTGATTTTTTTTTTTTTCCCCAATGGAGAAAACACTGAAAGATACCTCTGGAAAATGTTTGCAGCAGGTACGACTGTGTGTTCTGGCAGCCAAATTAAGAAGGATAATACTACCTGAAAGGTTTATGGAAAGGAGGGAAAAAGAAAAGGAGAGTTTGACCCCTAACCCAAAATAACAGTTAAATGTGCATAACTTTCTTTTAAATTAGCTAGATTTCTTTCATCAAACTTAAATGCACAAGATTTTGTGCCTTACATGTTTTTATGTAATTCAATGTTTTGTTAATGATATAAAGAAGCTAAAACCATGACTGAATCTTTGTGCTTTCTTTACTCAGAAATTTCAAACAGGGCATTAATAAGAACTAAAGTACAAAATTCTTTTCAAGAAATCAAAACGGAATGTTAAAAAAATGAAACGAGACGAAAATAGAAAAAAAAAATAAGTGAAATGGGAAACCTCTGATTGGAAGATGAAGGTTGAGTTTTGACATTTGAGTGTTTACAATTGCTTCTTCAATGTCAATGTATTAATAAATGTTTCATGATATTCAGTATTGCTTCATTCCATCTAATTTTCAGTTGAAGTGAAGGACATATGTCATCATCCAATCTGCGATGTTTCATAGGACATGTCTCTCTGGAAACAAACAAAAAAAAAAGCATTGAATTTCTATTTCTTTTTTTCTTATGATTTCTTGGTTTCTGAAATGTTGCTTTGATCTCTAAAATGTAATGTTTTCTTTATGTTTTTGATTTTTGCTCATTTTAATTGTCGCCGTTGCATTGAGTGATTTGTTATTTTGATCTGCACTTCAGGGCCACCGCACCAAAGAGGTGTACACATTTTGACATATTTACAAACTTTAGCTCGTAAATATTAATGGAAGCTATTCATGTCCAACATCTGAGAAGTCGGTAGATATGAAATGTATGACATTTTTCTTTTTGTTTTGAAAGATACTTTTTAACACAGAACATTTTAGGACAAACAATGTCTAAAAAGCCTACTTAGGACTGTCATGCTTTGACTTTCCAAAACAAAAACAATCATGGGTGTGACTTTATTTATTTTCTATCATAAAATTAGGTCTACCGAGTCTGCAGCTACAAAGACAAAAAAGCAGAACCCAAAGCACCAAGGCTGTGATGAAATGCAGCAAGTGGCTCAACGGGATAATTGCCTTGGCATAATAGGACAGGTTCAAGAATTGAAGTTTAGCGTATGGCAATCTTGCTGCAGCAAGAAAACCCATCACTGAGAAGACAGATCAGGAGCAAACACGTTGACATACAGAGGCAGAGATTTCAGTCGCAGCAGCCTTTGAACAAAGCAGTCAGCAGATGAGCTTGTTAAGTACAGGGATGGGACTTGGCTGCATGGCTGGAGACCAAATTAGACTCATTACATGCAATGTCTGTGACATTATCCCCTAAACCTTAGAGCTCCAGTTAGGGTGGGAATAGGCAGCAAGAGAATTTCTTTCAAAATATAAAACTTTTCAGCTGTTATGAAAAAAAGGGGAGACAACATTTTTGTACACAAGTACCACTCGAAAGTCACAAGGTAATGGTCTCTAGGGGTACATTTTGGAGGCAATGACAGTGCTTTCATTATTGGCATGACGATGCCTATGAGACCTGACACAAGGATAAAAAGTCATCAGACACAATGTCACAGCTGCAGCTCTGCACAACCCCAGATCTGGTCCCTTTCCTTTCTGTAATACCCATGACATCTTCAATCTGTCCAGAGGCTTCACATCGCACCCGTAGCGTTGCACCTGCTCAGCAACGAGTCTGTGAGGCTGTGGATTTCACAAGAGTTCTCTAAAGCAGCTAATAAGCATGGCATGAGGTGTTCTACAGAATGTAGATCTGAATTACAAAGATATTGGATCTTTTTCATTTTTTAAGTGATATTTCAATATTTTACTTCTCTTTGATATCAAAAGGAGAAAAAAGGACCAGCAGGGTATAAGCGTCCTCCTTTGCTTACTCTATATACTCTACGTTTGTTGATTTTCAGTAAGAGTACAATCTTAAGTTAATTGAAAATTTCATGTAAAATATTATAATATGATGGATACATGTTTTGTGTCAAAAGTTTAAGTGAGCTTTGATCCAGGAGCTGCGGCTGCTTCCACAGCAGTGGCGAAGCTAGAAAATGTTACGAGGGCGGGAGGGAGCAGAACACTTTGGAAGGGTGAGAGTTGAGAACAACAGAGTCAAAGACAAATAATGGGGTTTTAATTTAATCGGCTTTAATAATCATGTTTTCAACGGTTGGTACTTCCAGGTTCTGAAAAAGACTTTACCCACTAGTCACTACCAAATCTGAGTCCCTCACTGGTCACAGCTCAGCATTTTTGCAATGTAGCATCAAGAAGTTCAACTGGTTGACCTTCCAGCGCGTGATTAATGAACGCTTGTTTTGTGTGTAGAGCCCACAACAAGACTTAAAAACTTGTGTTTTAACACATGAATGCAAGAGTTCTGGACATGGAAGCCAGAAATTCGGGTTGACGTACGTTTACATAGACTTTTCATTGAAAGTGGTCGCTTGAATGCAAGTTAATGCAGCTGGTGTGAACGTACCTTCAAGGGTATAATTTACAAATGTTCAGGAGAAACTTTACAGCATTTAGATCTAGAATACTAAAGATTTTTTTAATCATTAAAAACAAATAATATCATGGTATATGTGTCCAACTAAACCATGTTTCACTCAAATATAAATGTGCATTTTTATTGAGAATATGTCCATAATGTTACTGTATTTCTAGACTAATACACTTAATTCAATTAGGGGCAAAGTATTAGTCATGCAGGACTGAAGATGAATGTTTTTATATGGCTGAAATTTTATAATGTAGAGCTCAACTTCTTAATGAAGTCCCCCTGGACTGATGCCTTCACTCTTTTTTTTTTTTTTTTTTTTACCTTTTGTTCCCACAAAGCTTTCATCAACTCGACTTTTGACATTTATTCAGCAAAAATGGATGAGATGATGACAGAGACTAAAAGATGTCTGTGGCTTTAAAAAAATGGTAAAAAATTCTCTTTGCTGTTACAACAAATTAGCATATTCTGAGACACTGTAATCTCCAAGATGTTGAGTAAGTTAATACCCTGTTTATGTATCTAGTATATGGATTCTACCCATGCAGGCTGTAAAGCGTAACTCAAGTCACTGGTAAAGTTGGAGTTTCCAAATTAGATAAGCTTAATTGCGATGTGTCATGGTATGAGACTCATGACATGTATTTGCATAAGAACTTTAAACCTAAATTATTTTTTTTTTTTCCTAAACTTATAGAAGATATTGTGGTAAAACTTACTGATAAGCTCTGGGTTCATGAAACATGTGTAATTATCTCACCTTGAACAGTTTTCAAACAAATAAAATTTTGAAAAAGGATTTGCATTTGAAGTGCAAGTGTAATCTGAAAGTCTAAATATTGTCCAATGACTTAGAAATAAAAGTTTGGAAAACTGGCGGGACAAAGTCAAGACATTATGTCATGCAGGTAATCCTAATAAAAAAAGTACTCTTAAAATGCACGCATTGGAGTAATCACTCTTACTTTTGTGGATACGCATGTAGACAGACCGTAAATCCTCTGAACTCTTCGCACTGTGGTAGCTTTACAAAGTTCCTCTCTGCCTTTGTTTTAAAGATAAATGAGCCTTGCCTCTGGCAGGTTTAATTTTAATGCATTTTCTGTGCATGTTTCAGTTAAACAAAGTGTAACGATTACAACTCGAGGTTCTCCGCAGTCTTACTAATGTCTGATATCAATCATCATTTCAGTGCAAGACCTAATTGAACCAACAGCCAGCCTGGGCCCGAGGCTGATGCATACTACACTCAGCTTTGAGGTGATGTTTTATTTTAAAATAGGTTGCTTTTCAACCACGAATCTAAAAGGTTTATCAAACCGTCATGAAGCTTAGATGCCTTATTGTAGTACTCTAAGACTATTTTATGTTTTATGATTGCCCCCAGATGTTACCATTAACAGAAGAGATTTAGATGTAAATGTCTACTTACGAATGACATTGTTTTCTGTTAAGCTACGGTCACAAATGCAACTGCCACCGAACAATAGGGAGGCATCGGCAGAATTTTCAAGATTTCATGCTGCTTGAATCTAACAGTAAAAATGCGACTGCTGCCTTCCCTTTGCAAATGCTGCCTCGTGGCCACCTGCTGAATTTGCTAAGAAACTTCCAGTTAGGTCGCTGCGCTGTGGCATTTTTGGAGATGTGACCATGGCCTTAATCGCTATGGTCCATGGCTTTATTCCTATTATGTTAATTAATTATGTCTTAATTCCAGGAAATATTAAGGCAAAAAATATCTTCTGGCAACACAACAGAAATGTTTAAATTAATTTGCACTGCAGAGGACATGACCCATATCCCTCTGTGTTACAGTTCTAATTTGCCTCAACAATATCCCTGATGTTCTCTTTTCAAATCAAGCGACTGACTAGAAACAACTACACATGATGCATTTCCCGGGCTCTCCGTTCCTCTGCTTCTAATAACATTACCCATTATCATAAAGAGCATCTACAGCATTACCATAAGTCAAAGCAGTGGTAGAAGCATCAGTGTTTTGATATTGTGATTATTGTTGCCAAGCTATTGTAATTAGTGTTATTGCTCCTGTTGCTCCTTTTGCTAATGTGTGTTGTGTGCGCATGCCTTTTCTCAGGCAATAACTTACAGATGGTTTCAAACCTCTGCAGCTCGCTGCCCTAAATGGGCCACAAATAATCATCAAACAGCTGGAATGCACATCAACGTTAAGAGAAAAACATACTTCAGTTTTAAAGGGACATTTTTTGCTTTGGTTCACTATAATTCGTCACTGCAAATTTAACTCCCCAACTGTGCTGGGTTTCAGTCACTTCACAAATGTATTTCTGCTAGATGGCTGTTATTTGTCTCAATATTTTACAGTAGTGCGTTAAGCCCATAATTAAAGTCCTATTGTCTGTTCAGTGCAATACTTGACCATTTAAAGCTAATCACTATGGCTACTCACCATGACTCTAGATATATATAACTTCATGCTAAAGTGGCTGCTCTCTTTAATGTTCCATTACAGCTGAGCTATATTCATTAAAAAAAAAAAAAAGATTTTGGTGCTTGTGTTGTTTTTAAGACATATTTTCTGCCTGAGTTAATCTGTGTCAGTCACACAGATGACAGCTCAGACAAGGAAAATGAAGATGCTAATGGATCCATTTGTCTGCAAGTGAATGTTTTAGAATTGGAGCAGAGAAAAGGAGACTTTTGGCCTGCCCGTGTCAGTTGCTGCGTCACAAACCCAAACTTTTTCAAACCACAGATTCTTTATCAGCTCCTGATCCAGCGCGATTTAAATAAAGAAATGCAGTTTCAATCTTAAAGTATTTTATACATGTCCTCAATTCTGAGAAAAAATGCTACACAAACATGTTAAAAACACTATTTTAATTTAAAAACATGTATGTGCAGCAAAGCAGGAGTGTGATAAACCATGTACTATGTAATTCTCAATAAAACATGTCAAAACATCCAATTACTATGTGAGGTATATATATATATATATATATATATAATGGGTATGATATGTTTTACATCTTTATTTGGTTTGCATTCATGCAAGCTTTGACCATTAGAGAATAAAAATGAAGGGCGATAAAGACAATCTAATCACACCTCTGGTCTTAATTTTATTGGGCTCTTGCATCACCTCACTTTGCAGACTGGACCCTTCTTCAGAAAATTGACATTTCGCAGTTACTCTCAAAAGCTTCAATCCATCACTTATTTACTCCCATTGGTTAACTTCCACTGTGATGACCCATAAAGCATTTATAATGAGGTGAACTGCACTTCTGCATAACATTGTCACGCAGACCTGGATTAGCGCTTAGTTCATTTTGAAGAAGATCGTACAAAGAAACAAGTTTATTTAATAATCAAAATTTTCTTTAAAAAAATGTTCTCAGCTTTGGCGTAAAATAGCAAAATATGCCTCTTTTACGTTTTTGTTGCTTTGTTTACATTCGGTAGTACTGGACTTACTTTTCTACATAGGTTTGAACTTTGAAAGTTTAAACAAGAGACAAAAGTATGAAAATATGAATGTCTGTCTGTGAAAACTGTGTAGTATAGTCACTTCTTACAGCTCATTTATGGAACGTATCCCCTGCAATAAATAGATTTCTACAGTAAAGCTTCTTGCTTCATTTAAAAATGTCAAATAATGCTGCATTAATTTAAATTATTTTCACACAGAATTTTAAATTAAATTAATTTTTAAATTTTCAGACATACATTGCCAGACATACCGAAGCATGCTGTTTTTTTGTATATATATGTATATATTACATCAATGAATTGAAGAAGCAAAGAGTTAATTAAATCTTTTGAGGGTTAAAATTAAACCCATTTCAAGTGACAGATTGCTTTTGGGACGGCTTCTCTAACAAATCAGTGATATAACATTATTATCATGGACAAAGGGAACTATTTTGAGGTTGCAGACAGAGGTAAAGATCATCTAAAGGATCCTCTTACTGTTAACTCACCAAACTCTGAAGGGAGGCAAAGTGTCTGGAGGTCACCTTTCAGCAGTGTGCCTCTTGGTGTCCATGCTGTCTACTGGGGGTGCTCGATTATCCTCCTCCAGCCGGATCATGGCGTCTGAGTTGCAGACAGAGAGCAGGAGGGCAAAGAGAAGGAGACAAAAGGAGAGAATTGTCAAAAAGATGTTTCCAAATTAGGAAGTGGAACATCCAAAAGGGTGTTTTCAGCTTTTTGAACTAAAGGTGAAACCTGCAGCAGGTTGGATGAGCTACAACACATCAAAAATGCCATTTGAACCTAAATAAATGCTCCTTTTCAATGAGAATTACACATTTTCCATCATAAAGAGAAGTCAAAAACCTTCACACACCAGCTTAAATGTTTAGTTTTCATGTGTCTTCCTGCCAGATTGCTCCTGTTGTTTTCTTTAATACACCTTGTCAGCAGGAGCAAGGTCAAAACCTTTTTTTTTCTTCCATGCTTTATTTGTGCAATATGTTTAAATCAAGGATCTGTTCAAGTTATGTGGCTACCATTCCCCACTGCATAATATCTGTCAAAGGGAAGAATGGCATGTATTCATGTCTAGGGAAGTGTTCATGCCTTATATAGTCTGAGACTCGGAGAGATGCCTGATGCGCATAGCTGGATGTAGCCAGGGGCTAAGGAAGGAGACCTTTTGAGAGCTCATTAAAATGGTCTTCAATTCTTAAGAGACAAACATGAATGCACAACAAAAGAATGAGCTTTCCAATGAAAATAATCCAAAGAAATTGAGTGGTTCCCAGACTGAAAATAGATTAATTAAGAACGGAAGTCATGACTGGCTCGGGTGAACAAAAAAACATGACACAGCGTGAGCTGGTCAAAGTCGGGGCTTGAGCTGAGTTTCAGGTAATTCACATTTAATATTCAACACCAGTCTCTCTTTTTGTTTTGCGAACGGTACAAATTACAACTTAACAGGTCAAAAGATGAAACATTCCTTTTTCCAAACGGAAGCTCCATGACATTTACGATCAAAGATGATTCTTCTTCTACCTTTTTTTAGTAACACTGACATGTTTGCTGTCTGCCGGGAGATTGAATAAGACAAAACGTGGAATTTAAATACAAATTAGCAACTGTCTTTTAACAATTTTAACAGGCATCCAAGTGGGATGCAGTATTTCATCCTAATACCACTGACCTCACTTGGTCCCTGCTCAGTTGTAGGCGGGTTCTCAAATAGGCCAGAAAAGGGACTATACAAGACAATTACCATTTTATAGTTTTCACTTCAGTTTTTAGCACTTGTTCTCAGTTAAATATTCATTAAAAACTGAAAAACATTGAGCTTGTCTAGAGTGATATTAAATAATCACACAGATAAAAAGGAAAACGTATAAGAGCTCATTACATGTTTAGAATAACAGTTTGTCTTTTAGTAGAGGCAAAAAGTGATCTTTAAAGCAGAACTGTAGCTCTTCATATGAGTTCTTCTGGGAGATAAGTGTAAAGGTTTTAGTTTCCAAATATAAAGCCTCTGAAAGAACTGAAAAAACTTGGTGTGACAGAAAATATGCATTTGTCTTACAGCATTTAGAAAAACATGGTAAATCACAATGCCACGCTACAGACATGTAACACATTACAGAAAAACAGGAATCTGTCTTTAGCTCATTATCTAACTGTAGGCATATTTTTTTGCTCCAGGTTCCAGGTTTGCTCTAGGCTTTTTCTTTCATATCTCACACCTGTAACGAATGCTACCCATTTCACACTACCAAATCGGAGTCACCGATAGGTCAAAGTTCAACTGGTTTAACATTGAACAATCAATGACCAAGTGTTTTGTACATGGAGCTCGAAAATGAATTTAAAACCTAAAAAGGGCATTCACGCACGTTTACATAGACTTATCATCGAAAGTGGCGGCTTAAACGTGCGTTGCCGAACTCTTTGTGAATGTAGCTTCATATTTATTAGCACGCTTAATAAAGAAAAGTCATATCAAGGCCATTGGTAACCTCCTGATACAAACAGATCAAACAGTTTCTGTGCAGAAAAATATTCTACCTTTCATGCATCTGTTTTCATGTATTCAGCAGTAAAAAATAAAATACAAATACCAGACGGTTTCTTTTTCTAGCATTTTTTTAAACTTCTTTCATGTAACACGAGAAATCTTCTTAATTCAGCAGTTTTTACATCAAACATTTGATGGCCGCTTTTACTTCACCATGACATCTTTCTCCTCAGTGGGGGATTTCTCACAAAACAAAACCCGTCTATACCAGCAACCAAAATGTTCCGATTCCACGCTGCTGACAAGCCAAAATCTTCAAACAGCATTTCAACAGCACGAGATGATATCAATGTTCACATAGCATTCCTAAAGAAAACCATTTACAATGTAGTGGAAGAGAAACTTTGCAAGGTTTTCTCAGTTCTAAGGAGATAGATCTCTCAAAGAAAAAAACACAAATCTGTTTGTTTTCAATGGTGCAGCACTGATACAAACATCTGTGTTTCAAAAAACAGGTCAAGTTATTCATATGATATTGGTCAAGGGCTTGGCCTTTGTTTGGCTAGTTTCAGACGCTTCCCTCTCCACCAGGAAGCTGTGGGTGGAGCTGGGACTGTGCCAGACATGCCATACACCTGTGCAGGTTATGTTCAGCAGGATAAAAAATGCCTGATCCAGTCAGTTTTACTGCTTCTCTCAACAGAAAAATTTTTACTTAAGGGGTTTTACACTGTTAAAATTTTTACCATAAGTAAAAAAAATACCCCTCATTTTCTTCTATCTTTCAAGTTGGGTTCCACAGATTCTTTTGGTGAAACATAAATAAAATTTTACAAAATGACCTGTGTGTCATCTGAATTTCCTCTGACATCAAATACATTTTAAATATGGGATAAAATCATAATAGAATCTTTTTGAAACTGTATTTAAAAATACCAAATACTGTAGCTTATTGCAGAGCAGTTTTATACCCAAGCTCTGAGCTTTTGAAATGAAATGGTTTCAGTTTACAACGTCGCAGCCATAACCCTTGATCATAGGACACTTAAAAGTCACATATAGTGACAATCAGGTGGGCAAAGCAATACCATACAGTAGTGGAGACAGATGAATAACTTCATTGTAGTTATTTGTAGGAGAAACAAATCTGAACCCGGAAGTTGCTGCCCAAATGACATGCTTAAAGGCTGTTTGCTAACCATCCATCTGTGCCAGAGCGGAGTTGCATGTCAGGAGTGAAGGTCAGCAGACTAAAACAGACTGACTCAGTGAAGGATCGATAAGTCATTTCCCTGCACTTGCTCCTCCAGCCAAACTTCTCAGTGTTTAAAGGTTTTTGATGAGTCTGCATATGTGTTTGATAAGGATATTAACAGAATCGTCAACCCAAATGTTTTACACGGTGCACTTTTTTTGTTTCTAAAGATTATTATTTATAAATAATTCCGGTCCAGTTTTGCAGATTGTTTTAGCAATTCTGGAGCATGAAAAACACAAATATTATGTTGCATGATGAGGGATATACTGTCTTGTCTTTTCATTTTGGTTTTGAACAACAAACCCTGTCCAGGGTTTCCCAGTGTATTATTCTTTTGTTGCTACTGACAGAAAAAGAGCCCTAGAGCTTTCTGCAGTGCTGAAGAAATGTAACTGTTTATTGTGTTCAGAGTCAAATGTTAAATTGAAACAAAGATTTCAAGAAAACTTGACAGTATTTTAAGAATCAAAAGAAAAAACACGCAGAAACCAAAGTTCTCTACTTTAAACTATAATTAATGGACATCTAATTGAAACGACTGCAAGATGACCTGATTTACTGAGACAAACCATTGCATGGTCACATGGTATTGACAGTGAGAGTGTCTAGTCTTGCTTCCTGTGATAATGGGAATTTTTTTACTCCAAAAACACAAATAAGGAACAAATTAAACAAAATTTTACACTGAGTAAAAAAAAAAAAAATCCCATTCATTAGTATAACATCACAGTGATAAATATCTGCAGTTCATCCCAGGCTTAAAGCTCTTGCAAATCTCTGTGGTGATTTTTTTTTTTTTTAACATGTTCTTTAAAGAACAGCAGGACTGAGTTTCTCAACAGACTCACTGGGGGAGACACAAAAACCACAGTGGAAAAAAGCAAAACATGACAGACTAGTTTGTGCAGATTAAACATAAACCAGTTCAAATCTCATGACACCTTCACTCACAGTCCCATATCTTTTCACTTTCTAAATGGAGTCCCTTATCTCACCCAGCCTGAGTCCAGCATAAACCTGCTTGCAAGGCAGTTAGGGTTTATTGGCTGAAAATCCATTGATATCCCTTTCACTGACTGTTTATCCTACCTTCTGAGAATAACAGCGCAGAGCTCAAAAAGGGCCCTAAAAGCCACCATTGATTTATGTGTTTAGGGTTTAATGTTAAATTAGTCAAATGATCATTCTCTGGTTGGCTAAGCCTGTAAGTTCTGCTGGGGCATGATAAAAAGGAGTTTAAGCTTCAGTCATTCAGGAAATGAGAGGAATGTTCGCTGAGTTTGCGCCTGATATTAACCTTCCAGCATCGTCAAACCTAAAAGTAAAACTTTTATTGCATCAAAGTTCAGACTGCAAATGACTGGATCTCAAGTCACCTACCCATAAGGCATTAGAAAAAGTCTTTTTTTTTTTTTTAATAAAATGATGAAACCGAAGATTGTCACCAGATGTGGTGCTGCACATAGGAATGTGTAGGAGTAAGCCAGTTTGTATGTCTGGGGAGAAAACATTGACGTGTACAGAAAGACAGGAGGGATAGGACTGAAACAGCATGTTTCGTATGGTTGAACTGTGGCTAAGATTCAGCCAAGGTCATCCTCTTACTTCTGACATACATGGAGCCAGTCTGAGCCTCTCACTTGGACGCTCTCCATCTGCTCCCACTGATAAGACGGCTACTTCATGAGCCGCAGGCACACATCCTGGCTCTTTATTGTGCATAATGGTGTGAATAAACTACATTAACATTCTCATGGCTTGGGAAAATGAAAACATTATTCCACACAGGAGGGTTGTTTTTTGGTTCTGGATTTTTAAATATGCATAAGTTATGTTAAAAAAAGAAAAAAACTATTTAAACATAAGACACTCAAGGAATCACTTATGTTTGAAGAATTTCCTCTCTGCTAAAGGTACTCAGGGGTATTCCACTAAGTGGCTTATGCATTTAAACAAAAATTTTGTTTTTCTTTTTTCAAAAGTTAGGACATCTAAACCAGTAAAATGGTCTGGAAAGTTACATTCACACTGAGAAATGTTTCTTCTGTATTTTAAGTATGTGTGGTTTTCCATTTTTAAAATTTTATATATTGTTTCAAGTCAGTTATCTAATGTTGGTGAAACTAGGTTCATCCACTTTTTTGCTATAGTAACACGGTCTGGGTAAAGGTTCATAAATTCAAACGGAATCCGAGTTTGAAAAGAATTTCACAAATTATGGACATCTTTCCAGTACCGATTTAACTCAGGACAGTCCCACAACACATGATAATGGCCTGCACCCATTGAGTCACATCGCCTCCAACACTCACAATTCACATCTTCATATTTACCCCGGAGAGGAGTTTGGAAATACCTTACAACATTTTTCCAGCACAGTTCCCTCCAAACTAATGAATTTGCTGAAGATCATTGTGACGAGCATATTTCTTTCCAAACATCTTCTTAAATAAGGTTGCCAGTTTCACTCTCCCATGTTTTCTTTATGCATTAAGTATTGATTGTTTTTGCATCTAGTAGTGCATTATATAAACTTGAAATGGGTCCACCAGGTGAAACTTTCGCCACGCGTTCTATTACGTTTTGTACAAACAGCCCAAAAACATTTATAGAAACTTGCGCAGCGGCCTGTGAATGAGAGTTTTGAACCCAGAAGCCGCGTTTGCGTTCACATAGACTTTTCTTGGAAAGTCATCGCTTGAACACCGAGAGCGGTGTGAACCGTACCATAACTGCAAGACATCCAAACAGAATTTGTTTTCTCTTGTGCAAGACCGCACTTTGTGAGCTAAAACTCAGGGGAAAAAAAAGCATCTCGCTGTCACAACTCTGCAGAGATTGAGGATTCTTCTGCATGCTTTCTGTTTTGTTGCAGTCAAACCTGTAAAGTTTACTCAGGGTGTAGTTTGAGATAAGAAATGTAGCAGCACGGGAAATGCAACTGATAAATATTATGTTTCAAATAAATAAATAATAGACAACTAGTTGTTAAGAAGCTGGCAATAAAGTGACAAAGAGCACAAACTTAGTATTCTATGATTATGTCTCATTTGATTTGCAGAGTAGCAGTTGTTTGCACACAGCATATCAAACGAGTTTTGTTCATTTTTTCACAGGAAAAACAGAAGCTTCCCACATCCATAAACCACACCAATGTTGCCTGCAATGTTGCTCCATGCACACTGCGTCTTACCAAACATTCACGCTGCTAAAATTAGTCAATTTGATGAGCCATCTGCTAAACACTTTAATTTCCCCTCATGCAGGCACGTTTATAGAAAAGCACATATAAAACCTCAAACAAGCTGCTCTGACCTGTAGAGGTTCCCAGACTGATCACTATAACTAGAGCTGATGATCGCTTCATGCAATACTTCCTGTTAAATGAGCCTTGGCCCATGGAGGTGGACCAATTGGCAGGAAATGAGACCAAATTGATTGGGAAACAGATGGAAGTGAAGCTTGTGTGGCTGAAAAGGAAGTAAGAGTGAGGATAAATCAGAGTCCGTTGGAACAAGAACATCATCAAATTAGGAAGAAAAAGGAACTTCCAAAAATCAGCTATAAATCTTCTTAGACAATCAACTTTGCCTCAGACCAACAGGATTAAAATAAAAAAAATTAATGTGTCTCCATGGTCGGCAAAAGAAAAAATGTGGGTTTTGAACAATGACAAAAAAAGTTGCACATGAAGGATTTCTTTTTTCACAATTCAGATTTCTTCAAAAACGTATTAGGCCAGAAAGAAAAGCACTTTCACCCTGTTTCTGTGGTTAAAAAAGCAACTCTAAAGAGCTGCACACAGGCAAACTTTTATTAGTTTTGGGAATGTTTCAAGCATAAGACTAATGAAAGCTTTCTGTGCTGATTAAAACAATGGCAGAATTCCTTTTGACAGTTTTCAGAGATAAAAAACAACTTATAAAAATATAAACATGGGAGGTAACATCATATTTGAGCTTGGCATACTTTTAATTCACAGCTCTAAAATAACATGATCAAGATTTTTCTGAAGCAGTAACCACGATCAACATAGTACATAGACCAATATAGACATATGTTTTTCTATTTAATGGATACAATGGAAAAGGAAAGATCAACTAGAAAACACATATGTGTCAGTCTTGTATTTAAAAAGCAATGATTAAAACACCTTTTGTGGACTTTTCTCTCTGAATTTCTAAAATACTGACAGACTCTGCCTTTCATTGTTGTTATTACTCTAGTAGATGCAAATCACGTAAATTTATCGCAAGATATTTTGTCAAATTGTATTTTTATCGACTTGTAACAAAATATGTGGACCATTTTATTCTTTGGCTTTCTACAATATTAATATGTTAATGCACATATATCAAAACTGAGTTAAAAAGATCATTAACTTTACATTGAATAATTATGTATCTGTTTTCAATTTGTAAGATAATATGAATCGATATTTATTCAACTGTTTTTTATGTTCTTGAAGCATTTTCTGATCTCTAGAGAAAATTAAAATTAGGCTTCTAAGTGTTTCTTATTTCTAATTGTTGTGAATCTGAAACAGGCAAGAAAATCCCACTTGAAAAAAAGATTGTAGATGCTACAGTTTGGCAGGCCACAAGCTCCGTTCCATTCTGATGCATCCACTTGTAGACAAAAAGATCTATGTACGTCTTTCTTTACTTGTCTGAGCTGCCATCTGGCTTAAAACAGTACAACTGGATAGCTCCGGTATTGCTCGCCATTTCTGCTGCACAGGTAATGTTCGGCTGTGGTTATATAGGGCTGTAAGCTAGCGGGAACACACGTTAGCAGATGGATGACAGGAAGTGTGTGGGGCCCCGCTCACAACTCTGCAGAAATTATGTCCTAGAAACACAGTTTGTTGAATTTTTTGATAAAAACGCAAGAATCAAAATTAGAAGACCACTGGGAAAGCTTTTGCAAAAGAAATGGAATAATAAAAGTAATGAAAGTTCCACCCTCGGTCAGTTTATTTCAATCTCTATGTTTTTCAAAACTAACTAAAATTGAACATTTAAAAATTAAATAGATACCCAATCTAAACATAAATCATTTTGCAAACTGCAAATCAAAACTGAAGTGAAGCAGTATTTTGCCAGTAATACCAAAACCTATACCATTTACATTTTTAAATTGTTTTGTCTTTTAGGTTTCAAACTTGGCCTTGTATTTTATTGTTTTTTTATATATTAAAAACTAAACCACAAACAAAGGTTTGTATTGCGTTGATGAGTAACTTCAGGGCTTTGTTAAAACGACAGGTTGCATTCAATCTTCTAGGGTTTAAATGTGGGTGCGAGTCTGTTGGCAAAGTCATGGTCAACATGCTGAAAAATGATTGCTGATTTTGCATGCAAAACATGAAGTGGCTACTTGCTGGGAGATTGCAATTTCCAAACCGAATGGGCAGTCATATGAAAAGCTTTTGTCATTTTAATGAGTCATGACCATGTAAAAGCACACTTTTCTGAATTTATCTAGCTGACTTCACTTAGTAGGAAAATTATTCTTTTCCTCTGCCTATAATTACAGCTTCGAGTAAATCTTTTTAACAGTACAAAGCTGAAGCAACATATAATGTTATTAAATAGGAGATGGAGCCGTTTCAAAGCTAAAAAGAAAGCAAAGGAAGAAACTTTTTCATGCTTTGCGATTGAAGGATGAAATTCATAGTGATAGTTGTTCAATGCACAGATTGCAACTTTAAAAAGAATAAGGGAAGCATGTTTTTTTCATACCGTTAACCCTCCACAACCACATTAACCCCAGCTGTTCATTTGATCTCATCATGTTTGAATGAGGAAGATAGTGTCATTGGTTGAGGGACATAGGGGCACTACTTTGATGTTGAAATGCAAAACTTCTGTTATCTCTTGTGGAGCATTTCAGACCGAATCGGCGGTCCAAAAACTCAATTAGAGACATTGAATGAGAGCCCAAAGAGTAAAAGGAAACACAGAGCTGTCAAATAAACAGTACGGACCAAAAACTATGGCTTCCAAAACCATCTATAACTGAACAACCAAACAGAAGTTCAGGCTTTGAGGATATGTTCTTTGAAGGTTGCAGGAAAAACAAAAGAAAAAAAGTGTGTATATATATATATATATATATATATACATACATAAGGTCTGGATGCATTCGGATGCATCAGATGGCAGTTACAGCGGCCTTGTGACTGGCGAGCCTATGGGGACTTGGAGAGAGTGATGGAGAATTTTTTTAAAAAGAAGAATGCACCCTCTAAGCTGGACCCCAGATAAAATTCAGATCCCAAAGACGGTCCAGGTGCGACCACCGTCCAAAAGAAAGCAAAGACGGATCCCAGCGCTAGCAAAGTGAGGTAGTACAGCGCAAGCAATATTTCCTTTGTATTCACTTTTACAACAGAGCCAACAGCACCGATTCCATTTTGCGTTGTGTGCAATGGTCCCGAGCAAGCTTAAATGGCATCTGGAAACAAAATACCCCACGCTCCAAAACCCGAATGCGGACTATATTGTTCATCTGCGTCACAACACCAACAAAACAGGCGATCTCTATGAGACACGAGAAAGGTAAATGAAAAAGCTCTTAAAGCTAGCGCACGTTGCTGAACTCGTGGCGAAATAAAAAAAGGCTCATACATGTGGCAGAGTCATTGATACTTCACGCCTGCAAAGCCAATGTGAACAAAATGCTAGGACCTGAAGCGGCTAAAGAAGTAGACAAAGTCCTGCTCTCTGAAAGCATAATTGCCAGACGAATTGCTGACATGTCGGCAGACATAGAAGGTTTTGGAAAAGGTCCAAAACAACAAAAACGTTTTTTTGCAGCTTGACAAGTCTAAAGATATCAGTGGACATTCTCAACTTTTGGCCAATGTGCGTTTTGTAGATGGAGACGCAATCAAAGAAAACTTTTTTTGTGTGCAAGGCATTGTCAGGGAAAGTGAGAGGAAATTTTTCAGGTCACATCAGAATATCTGGAAAAAAAATGGACTTAGCTGGAAAGACTGCACAGGTGTCTGCACGGATGAGGCGGCAGCCTTAGCAGGGCGCACCAAAGGTTTTGAGAGCAGAGTGAAAGATAAAAAATCCAGATCTGTTTGCCACAAACCTTTACACCACGAGGCCCTTACAGCCAAGACAATAAAGATCATAAGGGACTTTTTACTTTTAAGGGAGTTTTTTGGTTGCTTTTTAAGTTACTTTAAAAAGGACAGTAAATTGTTTAAGGCACGCTTTATTTTAAAAAAGAAATAGAAAAGACCATGAAAGACTTTTTTCAACCTATTTAAATAAATTTTCGAATGGCGGGATGCATTGTGATTTTTGCCAACAAAAAAATGTGCTGTGGCTCAAAAAAGGTTGAAAAACATTGCTTTTGAGGCATCTTTAAAACATTTGATAATGCAACAGAGGACAGCATTCATAAACTCGTAAATAAGATCTTCAATTCTATAATACGATCTGATGGTGTCTAAAAACTTCACTTTGTTTAAAGTATACAGGCATTCAGCATGAGTCGCTCCACCCTGCTTCTGTTTCTATCGGCATTCTTATTTTAGCTGATGTTTTGTGTTTAAAATGTCCCAGGTTGGGTTTAGCAAGAATGCTGAAAAATGGAAATGTGTTTTCCTGATTAATCGGAATGAAGATAATTATGCTGCACATATATGTTGGATTGTTGTTTTGATGTCATTTTCTGAGGCCCAGGTACATTTCAGGTGGGATGTTTGCTTCTTGTTGGAATTCTGTTAAAACGCTGTCATTACTAGTCATCTGTGAACAAAATCACAAATCAAAATATTGTAAAATCACAGAGTTCCTTTAATGCTTAGTAAATGTTTACAAAATGTCCTCTAACAGACATATACAAAAAGACAACGATTTGATGGCTGCAAGTACCGATAGATATGTAGGAGACCTCTATATGCAGATTTCAGTGCACTATTAGTAGACCTCTAATGGAGTAATAATAGAGGGGTTTGAGATGGCCACTAGTTGTCTACAACTGATTTAAGTTAGTTATCTCATATAAATCTTGTGCCCAGTGGGTGACTTCCATCTTTTAGTCCACTCCACACTACCTGCATGCACGGACAGTGACTGTGCTTTTGTGTTTGGCACCAAATGTCTGAGCTTCCACATGTATCCAAACAGAGCCAACTGTCGAAAAAAAACCTTCTCAAATCTGTCAAATTGCTGTGTTTAAGGTGAATATTTTTTAGCCCGAGAGCTGGTTTGTATCCTTCCAGAAAAAAGAGAAACTTAAGTCCATTAGGCCAAATTCCAGGCTTTTATTATAATCATAAATACCACAATGTGGCATCAATAAGCTCTGTATCGCAGAAGCCCAATCTAATAAGTTCAGCTTGCTGCAAGAATGGAAAAATATATTAGATGAGATAAAACAAAAAAGCTGAAAGAAAGCATGATTTGTGTTGACGTGTGTCTATATTCATATGCTGTGAACATGATGTGGAAACTTTGCTTCCAACATTCTTTCATGGCACTGCAAAGATGCACTGTCTCTTATGTGAGGAGTTAGGAAAGAAAAGAGGAGAGGAGGTGGGGAGGGAAAGAAGCTGAGGTACAGCAGGCCTTTCATCTCCTTTCTGCCATTGGTCATCAGAAATAGGAGAACACTGACTCCCAAGCACTGCTCCTCATTCCAATTTCATTTAGAGCAAGACTGGTTGGAAAAAGAAAACAATAATACGAGTTCCCAAAAAGCATGCAAAGGATTATTGATGCACACAAGAACTTAACTGCACTGTCAAAGCGCCAGGACGAACAAATTAATATTCTTTTTTTTTTTTCTGTAAGTTTGGTCTCCTATCAGGTAAAAGCTATTTCCAACTTTTATCTACGGAAATGGAATATTTCCTGTGGTCTCTTCAGCTTTTACCCAAAATTCTGACACTAACAAAATCAGGATAATAGATGCAGTACTTTGTCCAAAGCACACTGAGGAATACTAAGCTTTTGTCATAGACCTGTGAAGCTCACTGGGTCAATTTTAATATGCTGTATCCATAATTAGACATGCATAATACTAAGAGGTGTTTGTTTTTTTTTTTTAAAGGATCCCTTCAGGGGGAATGCAATCCATAAAAGCTCATAAAAGCTTGCAAGTCAACATCATGTGAATGACATCTTTGGGCCAATTGTTTGACTCTTCACAAGTTATGTATCTGGTATGGCTCTTAAGTGCAACACAAACAGCAGATCATGATAATGTAGACACAAACTCCCACAAAAAAAGCAGACTAAAACAGGAGGCGTACAGAAAAGTAAATGGAAACTGGGTAAAAGGATGGTTAAAAAAAAAAAGAAAAAACAAGCTGCTGGTGGTAATAAAAAGATTAGCAATGTGAAATTAAAAAAAATTTGCTGCCAAGACAACCAAAACATATATTTTTTTAAAAAAATGAAAAATCCCAGTTTAAAAAGAAAGTTTGCAGTAAAAAAGTAAAACTGCAGTAAATAATATTTCACAGTTCTTGGTTGCAAATTATGAAAAGGAAAATTGCTGGGGAGGAGCTACAGGGGGCAAGGGAGGGTGCAGCTGCACACTAAATATCAGCTGTTTCTGACAATTGGGTCAAAAACTGTTTTTGTTTAGGAAACAAAACTCTATGGTTTGATTTAATAAAGGATTTCAACTCTCAGCATCAAACACCATACTGTTAACCCCATGAGCATATTGCAGGAACTAGTTAAAGACTTTTGCATGACTGGCTTCAGTTTAACTCCTACCTACATGTAAACACAGCCTCTGAAGATATTCTACCCATCTTGCCTGCAGACTAAGGATTCCTATGCCACTTTGCTTCTTTCAACCAACGTCAAAGTGATTGCATTAGAAAAGCTGGAACTCACTCTCCTGTAGCCCTTTGGGCAAGACTCCCTCAAAAAGCAGAGCTGTCAATCTGTTGCTATGACAGTTTTTTTAAGCTTGTCTATCAGGTCATGGCGTACTATTCTTGGAAGGTTTGGAGATCAATATAGAAATTAAACATGGATTGAGGCTGGCAAATAAATGGTTCTTGAAAAGTGGTAGACCATATTTGTGCACCACGACTGAGGTCCAGTCCATTTGAGTTAACCCCGTTTTATTTATGGGGTGCCTTGAAACATCAGTCCAATTTAATTATAGATAAAAATATGATTAGTATTAATTAAAACTAAAATCATAGTAGAGGGTTATTGCTGAGAGGTGAATCTAGTCCAGACTAATGCATTTAAATTCAAAATCTTATTACAATTTGAACTCTTCCCATCTGTTTTTATATTGTTTTAAATTAAAGTGGAAGCTATGAGTAATATTTAAAAAGTTTAACCTGAGATGAAACTTCATTTTGGCTCTATTCTCAACAATTCTAAAGAATCTTTGATTACCTACAATAAATCAGAATCTTTTATTTTCTCCACAAAGAATGCCATTGAAACAAACCCCTATTCTCATCATTTTTATTCAAAATGTAACATTAATAATTCCAAAGGTTTTTAGCTTTTAAAGTTTTGGTTTCAAACAAAATAAAAAGGAGTTACAACACATGAATGTGATACCCCTTGAAATATTTCTTTGAAGCTATAAGTGGAGTTTCGTCTGTTTTTTAAGATATTTTCACATTGTTTTGACCTTTTCTTTGCTTTGTTTGTTGATTTATAGTATACCGTACACTTCTATTCATTTATATAATCAAAAATATATGTGTAATAAAAGAAGCTGGTGTTGTAATATAAAGATTGATACAAAATGTTACCACAAAAAAAAAACAGTTTTAAAGACAAATTATAGAGCCGTTTTTTTCAAGTATAGAAAAAAACAGCTCAAAAAGGCCCCGGACTACTAGGGGAGTAATGTTTTATTTTATTTTATGTTTCGATCCTTAAATCCCTTTAAATACATCCAGTCAAGAAGAACGTCAGATTGGAGATTAATAAGGAACAATAAGATTATAAAAACGCAAATCAAAATAACACGCACAAATGATTGCAGCATAATAGCTTTATTATCCTGAATCGTCAATGTACTCCAGCAGATTGGAGTTCAGAACATTTGCAGAGGGTCTTTAGCCGCTCCGCGTCTTTGCTGCTTCCCTGCTCTGCTGGATCAGGAGTTCATTTTGCTCCGAGTGACTCTGGGCTACTAGTGACCGCAGCAAATTAATGATTCATTATGCCTAGTGTAAGCAAATAGTGAGCCGGTGATGGAGCAAATGGATTTACACACACAGCCACACATCAGCCACACATGACAATTCTTCTGCTATAAAGAATCTTTCAAAAACCCACATGGAAAACTTTAAGAGGAGGACTTTCTTTGAATCCACATGCCAAAGGTCTGCTAAAACTTAGTGAATTTGAAACCCCAAAACTTAAATGGTAGTAATTATTCAAAGTAGATGTGAAGTAGGAATTGCCCGGCCTTGGGCTAAAGGAATTTTCCGTTTTCTTTTCAGTAAGGCCACTCACTTGAGCCTCACTTTATTTTAGCCTCACCTTTTCTTCAAAGGCATAAGTACAGCAGGGAAAATTTTTGGATTCTGTTGAATCTTTGGGACGTTTGATACTGAAGAGGACATCATAAAATTTTGATAGACCGTGTCAAAAATACTTCTTCAGCCGGGGAAAAAGAAAGAGGAAACTGCACAAGTGCTGAACGTGTTGTACATGGATATTCCATTAAGAGACACACTGCTGATTTTACACATGACATGCTTTAGGAAGACTTTTTGGCTGACAGACTATTTTCTTTGGTTTGGAAACTCCTGCCATGGCAATTATAAGAAAGCTCTTTTAGGGTTCACACATGCGAGTCTGCAAACCTCTTAATCTTCTCTGTCCACGGAACCCCTAAAGGCCTTAAATTCAAGTGAACAACGCAGATTAACATTTAGTTTCTCTGCTTTCATTCGAAGGAAACTGTTACTCATGCTCACAAGTGTTATATGATCTAATCTTGATGCCTTTTGCCTGCCCACAAACAGTCTCAAACACAACACAACAGAGAAAGATGTTTCATTTTGTCAAACTATTTAGAATAAATGACCTCATTACTAAAAAACGTAATGTATCCTTCAACCTACTCTTAGAAGTGGTTTGACACAATATAGGAGTGCTCCTAGATTGAATACAACCATGTCAAAAAATGAATTATAAAGCTTTTTAAAATTAATTGTTTTTTTTATTATTTTTAAATCCTGCCACATAGACCTTTAACCCAAGAGAGGAGAACACAAGGGGTTCATTTTTTTTGGTATTTTTATCTTTTTGGCTGCTGTTAATTGCTGCTACCCAAAATGAACAATTTAAAAGTTAAATTAACTCAAAAGGCTGATGCTCAGTAGTCCTTGAACTCACCGGTGCGTTTGCCAATCACATCAGTTGTTTTCAAGGACGTAGGATTCACCCCAAACTTCAATTTTAATATAGCTTTCATTTAGCATTGAATGTGAAGGTTTCAAAAAGTTTTTTAGCTTTAAAAGTTTTGGTTTAGAATAAAAATAAGATATTTGTAATGTCCCTTGGAAATAAAACACTTAAATTTGAAGTTTGAATGGTTTTAAGACATGTTTCATATTATTTTGACCTTGTCTTTGCTTTGTTTGTGGATTTATACATTTTTGTTTTGTCTCTGATATTTGTTCTAAAAAATAAATACTGGTTGATCTCAATTTTTGTGATTTTTACAGTAAAAAATAAAGAAAGAAATAAACCTTTCAGGAATTTTTTTTTTGCTTGTTTGTTTTTTGGGGTAGTTTCAGGTTCATTGTGGAATTATGGTGTATTATCAAGCAACCTCCCTGTTATGATCATTGTTGTGCAATGTTGACCTGCGTCTTGTCACTCCCATAACTGATTGCAGTGACTGCAAAACACCCATTTAATCATAATAACAAGGCATTATTAATGGCAGGAGGACTCTGAGAGGGATGGAGGGGCTAATCAATGTGAAGGGGCTAATGAAATTAGAAAAAAGTTCAAGCTTTGAGTCTCTACTGCTGAACTAAAAAAAAAAAAAAGCACTGAAAAATTATGTCGGACTTAAACTTATAAAAAACACATCCATGCTACTAAAAAAAAAGTGCAAAAAAAGACAGAAGAGATGTGAACAAAAACAAGAAGACTGGACTAAAAGTCTGTAAAATAAATCTGCTGATCCTGACAAACCTTCAGAACAGCAATTGAGTCACAACCAGACGTTGACATCGTCTCTTTTAAAGCAGTTACAGTCATCCACAACATTTCAATTCAATTCCGACTGGAATGAAACAGATGCAATGAATAAGGTATGGCGCACCAGAAAATGTGTTTGCTTTGCCAGCAGATCACTTCAAGAAATAAATAAAACTTAAGGAATAGGAGCAAGGCTACAGCTTCACAGGCAAAAAAAAAAATATGTCAGCTAAGGGTGTCAACGGCGCAATAATATTGTTTTGTTTCCTTTTTTTTAATGACTGTTTGAGTTGCTTCACCTACAGTCAAGGAGGTTGCAGTCTTCTGTATTCCTGCTGTTTAAGTCAACAAATTTGTCAGGTTGGAGGATTTATGATTGAGATAATCCTGCTTTAAGTTAGCTTTCTGTTTTGAGGGTCTGGCATTACTGTGCAGAGAAGTGAAATCTGAAGTCTTGTCTGACAGGTTTCAGTGAGAAGCATATTTGTGCTTAAAGTCACACGTTTCATTAAAAAAATATATAAATAATGCAAAAATAACACTACTCTATGCTCAGAATTTCTCACACTTTTCTCATTTTTCATGTTGGCACTTGAGCAGCACTTCACTTTGTCAAAAAAGCACCAAATACTAAGACTTGGATGCAAGGTGACTAACTTTCTTTGAATTAGCATAAAATAATGCTTGGAAGCTAATCATAGACTTAAGAAAGAGCCCAAACATTGGATTAAGAACAATATAAATAACCTCTGCCTCATGCTGATTGTGATATATGGAGAGCAAACGGCAGCATTGAAACCTCCAGCCAAAGTTGACATACACTAAAAAGCCTAATTATCGAACTAAGGAAATGACTTAAGCCCTGTTTCTCTTACTCTCCAAAGAGTGGCTGCTCATTGTTCACGTAATATTATGTCACCACAGATCCTGATATCCAAAGTACAAATAACAAACACAGGCAGCAAAGAGGTCACAGACTTATTCCTGTTCCCTGGTGGTTCTCACCAGCTAAGGATTAAAGCGGGATGTGACTGATGAAGCGTTGGGAGCAGGAGGAAAATGAGCCAGATGACTACAAACTCCAATGACTCTATGGGCTGTTAAAATATCAGATTTAATAAGATAACTTTAAAGAGCTTTACCGAGACTAATCTGTCTGGAAACGAGAGACTGAATAAACAAGGACGGAACGGAGAAAGGTGGCACAGTTCGGAGGAAAACTTCAAAAGCTCACTGAGGATCACTGAGCATGCATCGGTGAAACCAAGATAATTTCCTGAGCAACATATTGTATTAAATACTTCTGTAATCGCACAGATTTGGCCTCTTCACCTGATTCTCAGTGGAATTTTGAACGTTTAAAGTAACTATGTCTGGAATTTAAGCACAGGTTTACTCATAAATCTGGTTTAAGATACTTAAAGTGAAGACCTGGCCTGTTCAAAAGGGCAATCACCGAACCAGGCCCAACAGAGGCATGGTCGAGACACAGTCAAATCCCAAAAAAAGGTTACTCGAGGCAATTAGGGGAAAAACAATGTATATCAAATGTGAGACCTAGAGCAACTACTTGATTATTACAAATAACTCATATCAAATTCAGGTGGTCTCCCAGCAACTCACAACAAATGGAAACCCAGTACGACTTCTGAAACTCAAATAATGCAAAACAGAGACGGAAGGAGGCAGAAAAGCTCAATCTTTTCACAGTACAGCGGCATGTGGTAAATGTTTCCTAATTTCTCACCTGCAAAATTGTGTTTTCACACCATGCACTGCCCTTTCAACTAGGCAGCAGTCTGCTGCGGCATCAGCTGTGCCTAAATGAAAATGGGACATGTCCAGATAGATCAAGGGTTCAAGCATCGCGTTGCTTTGTGTTTCTACCCGACCTACGTACCTACGACGTCTTTAATTAATCTCTAACCCCCCCCCTTCTTTTACACCCTTATCCCCCATCTCTTTCATCCAACTGTTTTCTGCTCTCCTTTTTTTCCCCATCAGGTCCAACAAACAAAATGTTTACAAATATAACTAATATGAACAAAGCTTAGCCTAAAATATAAAAGGGGTTTATGCAAATATACTCATCGTGTGTGAGAGGATTCATAACCCCCTATTAAGAAAAAAAAACTTTACTTATATGATCGATGTAAACTAAGTTTTTGACCATCTAAATTATGATTGATTGGAAGTAAATTGTTTGATCACCACACCATTGTCTGGGTGTGCACATAATTATACTTCACAAGCTATTCTGAGACAAACTATGCAGGACATGAAGATTTAAAGATCCATTCGAATAAAAGTTGTGCTTTTAAAGTGATCTTGTGGCATCTTTCTTATGATGGGGGGCATATATTAAGAAAATTAAGCTCAAAATTGCACGTCTAATTAAAATTTTTGCTCAAATCGTGAATCAGGAGCAGACAAAAAATGGAGCATGAAAAAGATCGCATTTGTGACGTAGAAAATACGGGTGGGTGGGTCATAAGCTCCTTGCTCCAAGCTCCTAGAAACAATGAGGGGAAGTGGGGATAGGGTTACTCAATGCCAACAGCCCTTCAGACAACTAGGAGGTGTGTTTCCTATGAACTACTGCCGCTCTGCAGAAACAATATCCAATAAAAATACACAGGTTTTTCAATTTGGGCTAAAAACAGCATAATCATAATCAAAAGACCTCTGGGAAAGCTTTTAAGATAGATCAACACATGAGCTTTTAAACATCAGTGATTGTCCAGAAAATACTCAAATTGAGGACTTGGTTAATTTCAAGAGATACAATCATGAAAGAATTTGCTTGACTGCAAAAAAAAATGAAAATAGGAAAATAATTGGTTAAGTAAGCGACTGCATTTTCCAGAATTATAAAACCAACACATAATGAATCAGTTATGTATAACTCATCAAAGCTCTTACTTTTTATACCTGCTTCATCCCTTTCCAGGTCTCGTGGAGTCTCACTCAGCTGTCATTCAAAAAGCAGAGTGCAGCCTTTACTGCTTGCCAGTGTTTTTTTAGGCCCATAAGTAAGACGTTTGAAAGAATTTGTCAGCATGATGACTTAATAACACACTGTGATCATTGTGATACATTTTCAAAGCATTCTCCGTGGTCTTGTAATTTTGATTATGTTGTTTGAAAGAAAATCTGTGTTGTTTTCTAGAACATAGTGACTGTAGAGCGCCAGTTGTCTTTTTGTAGATTTACCTTTGAGTTGTGGGCAAGACTGTTGGTGTGGAGCAACCCCACCTCCTCTATCCCTCGCCGATGTAGAGCGGAGCAGGAAGCTTGTGGCCTGTCAAGCGTATTTTCTACGTCACAAATAAGCTCTTCTTCAAACAACATTTTTATCATCTGCGCTTGATTTACAACAATCTGAATAAAGATATACTCAAAAATGCATTTTTAAGCTCAAATTTCCTAATATACATCCATCACCTGAAACAACCACCGTTGTATCATCCAGCCAAGAGTCATATAAAACGTTTACCAGCAACTCATTTTTGCACAGGCATCTTACTTTATCTTACCATCAACATATTCTTCTCATTAAAAAAATAATTCAATTCCAGTTTAGTTTGAAATACTTACAAAATGAACATAGAAATAATGATGCTGGCAATTTGAAACTGTTAAATAGAGTACACTATTTGGTTGCACTAAACATCTATAGTGACACCAGCTAAAAAAAAGTGCGCAAAGATGCATTTATTTACTAATTTCCTTCCATTTAAGACTTTTTTTTTCAAAATTGGGAACTAAACCTTTTATAAGAATGCATTTGGTTTTGTTTAATCAATCTTTGTGTCAAAAAGTCAATTTTAGTTCTATCTGACTGGAATAATATTGGATTAAATACCTGTCTAAAAATGTCATTTCACATTTGGGAACGTGGACAAATTTACATTTTGCCATTTTCGCATATGTCTAAATAGTAGCTGTGGAAATCAAATGTTTATTAAAACAAAAAAGAAATCTATTTTCTTATAAAGATCAAAAGCACTTTCTTTTTATCTGAATCTGTTGTGCATAATTGTTTGTGATAGGCAAGATCCAAACAGGCAGAGCTGCAGCCCACAAAAATTGTAGAGTGAAAGGTTTGCAAATCTGCTGGGTCACCTAATCTATATGAACACAATGTCAGCTGTGCACCTTCCTCCCCCTTCAGTGCAGGCTGAGTCGTGTGAAGCCACTTAATTCCAAAACTCAAACTAAAATGGAGCTCTGTAATCCTGCCAGCTCTGCTACAACTCAACAGCACCAGCTGATTTTAACCTTCATCGTACTTGTTTGCCACTTCAGTTGCAGATCTTTAAACTGAGCTCCTGCTATAGGAGTTCCTGCATACACCAAATTTTCAGCTGACTAAATATTAATAAATAATAAGGTGCAGTAACCCCGGAGTGTTGCATGTATAAACAATAAATATGCCCTGCCTGGGTTATGATTACATTATAAAGAAACGCAGTGGATGCCCAGCCAATAAACAGTCCCCTTTTGTTTTTTGCTTTTTCTATGAACAGTATCCAGCCAAAACCTGTGTGGAGACATGCCAGGCACTTCCATCCATCCTCTCTATGATTTGTCTTGCTTCCCGTCCCAAAGACACCACTGTGGTTAATGTATTCTAGCTGCTCTGACTTCCACCACATCAATCCATTTCACAGAATCTGTTGATTTTTGCTTCACGCGCCTTTGAAGTCCAACATACTTCTACAGCTTTTCCCTTGATAAAACAGTTCGAAAAGGGTTGACGAAGCTGATACGGACAAACATGATACAGACAAAGATGACTAATTCTAAAAAGTACTCCTGTGATTCATGTCATTGCTCTTTTCCAAGAAGACTTTTATATCATGCCAAGTGAAACTCATTCCTGAGATGAGTTTCAGATTATTAACCTTTTGCTAAAGTGGAACTAATTCCTGTGGACATGTTCACGGTATACTTCACTCGGTCAGTGAAATTTGAACCTGGAGAAACATCAAACGTAAAAACTGGAAATGACTGAACTCAAAACCTCATTTTAGAGGAGTGTCTTCAATATATTACTCTTTAGAAAGTGTTCACTTCTCCTTTAAAGTCAGTGTTAATATTTTGTGTTGAACTTTGTTCTTAAACTTGTATGGTTATTGGTAAGCCATCATTTTGCAGCACCAGAACAACAACATCTTACATTTTGACTTTAAAAATACCTATGTTTACAAAAAGAACAAAAACGGATCCATTCTGGACTATAAGTTGCATTTACTTTTCAGAAACACCTTAAAAATAGAGGTTTTTGTGTCTAAAATAGGTTCTCATACACAATCTTGATTATTTTTTTAACTGAACCATACAATTCTATGACAACTCAATCTTATCTGCATCTTTACAACAAATAAAACTCATAAAATTTTAAGAGGAGGGATTTTTAATAAGCCGGTCTGCACAGACACACCAAGACGCTTTACTTAGCTCCTTGTTTGTTGATTTGATAATGTCTGCTTGTTACTGCTCCATGCAGACCCACACAGATGCACTTGCAAACCCTGCAGGAACAGCGTGTGACTCGATGTCCCTCTTGTCTAATTTTGTCCACAGTTTTCAGCCGCTTTATCCAACTGTGCTGCACAAAATAACAAAATATTGACCCAAAAACCTCTTTAGGCATTCTCTGACAAGATGGCAAATTGGAGTAAAATTATTCAACCCCTCCTGTTGCCTCTCAGACTCATGTAAATGTCATTTTTATGGAGGCGGCAGGACCTTTTGGCTTAGATTAATTTTTCTCCACAGAGTTTAGCCAAAGGGCTTGCTCTACATCTTCTCCAAGACTGATATAACTTCAACATGTACTTTTTTTATGCTTTATGCCAATCAAACTGAGAAAAGAGCAAGAGTCAAAGACACACACAGCTGGCTTCCCCTTAAAAGTATACCACAAATGTTCATGCTACAAGCAGCTTACGTGGAAAAAGCATCAGATCAGAATCACAAGTTGCTCTTTTGGCTTTGCTTCGAGCGTGTCAGTCTGACTTTGACGCCTGGCGGGACGCTGATGATGCCATGACGGATACCAAGCGACAATAAAGGAAAACGTCAAGCATCAATGAGCGTGGAGGCAGAACAAACAAACCTGATCAGGTGTTTTAATCAGGAGAAAGAGAAAAAAAAAACAACTGACACGAAACAAATCTTAATGTTAAATATCTGTATTGTTTCTCCACAAAATATCTCTTGCATTTGTTTAACATTTTTATTCAGCTTTAGAAAAGTATGAACTGCCTTTAAAGCATCACTAAAATGTGCAGCTAAAGCTAAACATATACATCTGGCACTAAAATGTGGCTGAAAGTGGTTAAATCAAACTTTTAGATACATAAATCTATTAAAAAAAAAAATCAGCAAGTATTTTGCCTATTTTAACCTTTTCTCATTTTAGACTTGCCTCTTAAAAGTCCTTGTTCTGGCTCAGCAGTTCCAATCCCAACAGGGCTTGATCAGTATCTTGAGCTGCATCCTTTGATTAGGCCTGCCTTGGAAACGGTTTTCTCTATTCTAATTGTGTTATGTGTAAAAAGAGAAAATTGCAAAGAAATAGGCGTTTACAACAAGAATTTGAGGTACGAGTTAGGTAAAGAATGCTGCAGATGAGTTGACTATGTCAAATATAAATAAATGTAAACGTTTAAATAAATTAATAAGGGTGTTAAGAAAACTAAAGATGTGACCAAAAAAAATCTTTAACAATTGAATTTTACTGCTTTTCTTTTAACTTTCTAATTTGAAAAAAAAAAGATTACCTAAACTTAACAGTTTGTCTGTTTGCTTGTAATGTTTTAGAAAACAGGCTTTTTATTTTTAATATTTGACTTTTTTTTCTGCCTTCTCAGGGATTCCAATTATTTTTGTGCTCCCCTGTTTTTCATTTTTCTTTTGGAATCCAGAAATAGGATACATTTGGCACATTAGAATCTCCCTCTTGAGTGACACTTTAATTTCGCTATTCGTGTAAACAATTAAAAACAAACCAACAAAAGGACAAACCGAGATTAAAATATGAGCAAAAAAAGAAAAGTTCCAACAATTGTCTGGAATTGCTGTGTGGTGGGTCTGAAACTCAGGCGATCATTTCCACACCACGTCTTGGAAATGGACAATTACAAATTTAAAAGCATGTGTTTAGTTTGAGTGTGCTTTCAGTACCGGTGGCTGGTATACAATTTAACCTCGTACAAAAGTGCTTGTTGTTGTTATTGTGCTTGTTTCAATAAAGTGAAAGAGAGTTCATTAAAAACAAACTAATGGAGGCAGAAAAAGGGTTTTCATTTGGCCTTCTGTCCCGTACCAGGCCCTCAGCAGCGACCTTGTCTCTTGGGTGCGGGTCTCCTGGGCCCGGCGGCCCCCTCTTCATGCAGGGAGAGGGATCCCTTGGTTCTCTTGGCAAGACCATGAGTGGGGATCACATTCTATCCGAGCCTGGGGGGTGTCTGTGGTTTTTTGGGGGGTTTTTTATGGTGCAGGTTCTGGTCCTTGCCCTTGGGTGCCGGCCTCTCCAAAATTCCAACACTGGGTGAGCCTGGTCGGGCTCAACACCCTTCTCAACACCCTTTGGGGACCCCCATGTTGACAGGTTTGACTGTGAAGACAAACATTCACATACAACATCCACACCTGACTGTGATGATTAAAAACTCTCAGCATCTTGTTGCCTGCAATGATCTTTAACCCATCCCTTTTCTCCTGTCTTATGTGCCAATATCCCCCCACTCTCTAATCCCTCTCTTTTCTTCCCCCTTTTTCTTTTCCGTCCGGTCCAACGTAAAAGGATACAAACATAATCAATATAAATAAAGTTTAGTTTAAATTACAAAAGGGGTTTATACAAATATACACCTGGTGTGTCCGAAGATTTATAATCCCGGATTGTAACAGTAAAATCTGTCTAACACAAGAGGCTCTCAGGTCAAATCTGACTGCTCAGCTGTTGGACAGGAAAAGTTAAAACAACAAATAACAATAATAATAAGGTTTTTCATTTTACAAATCTTCAAAAATATATATTTTTGACAAAACAAAATGATAAAGTAATATTTCATTTGATTTTATCCAGGATTTTTTAAACAAAACTTTTTTTTTCTATTCCTGTAAATTGTATTGATTTGCCATAAAACAATACCCCAAGCAGGTATGGATTTATCCAGCCCCGCTATGGGGTGCAGGTCCAAAATCAGGAGGGGGAAAGTCTGGGTGTCCTGAGAGTTTAGGCTACCCCCCCAGCCCCTAAATGTTTAGGAAACCATCCTTTTATCATTTCACTTCAGCAATCCATTTATCTATCAAACTTCTCCTTAGATTTATTTAAAATGCCTAATAAGTTTATTGTTTATTGCTCTTCTTGACACTACCCTCTGCATTCACCGGGCTTGGAACCGGCACAAGGCTACATTGATCTTTTTTTTTTTTTTCTTTTTTTGTCTGTCTATTTGTCCGCCTTACGTTTTTTTTTTCATATTTTAATTAATTATTTATTTATTTTGTTGTTTTTGTTTATTTGCTCTAGTTTTTTGCTTGCTTTTTGTGTAATCTTTATCCGTTTAGTCATTTCTGAATTATTGCCCATATCTATATCCAACCTTGAGTCCAAGTGGCATGATTTCAATTTTTTTTATTATAGGAACAATGGCTCAATAGTCTAGACTGGCTCCACCTGCATGTGACACTTACCTCCATACCTCCTTAAATTATTCAAAACTGGAAAGACTTCGACTAAAATAATGGAGCTATTAAGCCCACATAGAGGTGCAGAGTGGAAATGTGACTGACTTCAACGAGACAAGAAGAGAAGAAGTAACAAATAAGCAGAGACTTTTCTCACACTTAATTTTCACACAGACATAGATACTTGGATTCCATCACAAGCATCTAAAATACCAAAATGTGACCTCACTCGGACTATTGCGACACAAGTTTGTCTATTAAAACCAAACATTTTTTTAAAATTCAATCATTTATTCATGCCAGCAAGCATATCCATCAAATGTCACATTCATTTGTCCTTTTCACACCTAGGCAGGTGTAGCTTGCAGGTTGGACCACCACCTGCAGGGCCGACAAAAAAATATTAAAACACCATGCAGGCACTTTAAAATGCATCCAAACATGGAGTTTCATTGAACAGCGTCAGGTTTTACCTCTAAAATACTTTGCTGCAGCACATTTTGTGCAGAGCCGAACTTCACCCACATTTCCGAACATGTCATTTTCAGCATTATTGGCTTCAGCGGTGCATGAAAGCCAAGCCAGTAGCCAGTTGTGTAAAACCTCAACAGATTACTAAAAACTAGAAAGCCATTAACCAAGTTTATGAGGACAACTAAACTCAACATTAACTCAAGTCTTTGAGGGGAACGTGTGGGTTCACATTATGTTTGTTTTACAAAAACCAGACCAACTGTGGACATGAACATGCCACCAGTGAGCAGTTATTCTCTATCGTTTTTCTCCCTTCTGTATTTCATCACTCTCTCTGCGTGCAGCTCTCCTTATCCATCCCCCTGGACTTCAACAGAGGCTCATCACAAAAAAAAAACCTGTCATTGATTTATCTGCAAAGAGCAGTCAGAATGCAAACACACCTCGGCAGTCATATATTGAGGATGACTGAATTCCCTCAAGTAAGGTTTGTTTTGTCAAGGGAGCCCTGGAGAATGGCACGCTGTGAGGAAACCAGTGGCACATGACCAAACCAGTGAGGGAAAAGTGAAAGAAAAGGCACTGAGAATGCCATATGAGGGGCCAAAGTGGAACTAATAAAAATAATAATATCAATACCCAGTGCAACGCTGACAATTTGGTGCATCAGGGTATGCTAGAACAGTTTGGAATCTGTTTGCAGAGTTTGCTACTGAAACAATGTTGTCTTCCATTCTACCTCTTAATTTCCTGCCAATACTAGATCCTTGAACTGTAACTTACTGGCATTATCTTGATTTGTGTGTGAATGGTTGTGTGCTGAACATGCACAATATCCTTAGGTAAACACACAGTGACAGTATTGTTAACAGCCCTGAAGTGCTGACCTTATTGGCACCAATAAGAAGCTGCCGACTAAGGTTATGACAACTAATAAAGGTCAGAGAGAAGTGAGTCAGTTTAGGACACGTTACTCCATCCATAAAAGCCTGAATTGCTGCCATTCTGCACGTAATATACGCATGAAAGACCAGAAAAGACACAATGAGGAACATAATATGTACAGAACAATACCTATATAATTTCGATCAAACTTTTTATATATGTATTGTAAGATTAACAGTCTTATAAAATCTCAAGTTAGAGTGTGTCTCTGTCTTCCCAGCATTGTGTCGCTGAAGCAACACAGGCGCCACAAATGTGGGACAACAACAGACGCTGCCCAGACAAGGAACGCAAAGACAAAGAGGCAGAGCACTCACCTCATAAGGCTTTACTGTAATCTCCACCTCCGGCTGCACATCTGCTTGCTGGAGGAGCTGGAGGAGGCGAGGGAGAGACCGCGAGCCTGCATAAACACGACTGTTTACGGACTGATTGACAGCCTTCCGTCCGATTCTGAAAACACCTTATGAGAGGAACAAAGTTCGGCACAAAGGGCCTCTTTAGCCGAGGCATTTAAAGATCAGCTAGAGGGCGTTTTGCTCTGTTGTTTTAATAATTGAGCTGAGATGGAAAAGTTTCAGCCCGTGTGCTGTCTAAAGATAGAGGCTGTGCTTTGCTCAGTTGTGGTCTGCATGGCTGTGAAAGTGGATTAAACGGGCTTTAACATCAAGATGAGCTCTAATGAAACCCAATGGGGGAGTTAGCCCGTCTGTTTGGCCAGCTGACTCCTGTAAAATACCCATCACTGTCTCCGATTGCCTGATCTAAAAGTAGCCTGCTGGTGCCAGCAATTGAACGGTTATGCTGCAAACGCCAGTGTTTTTGTTCGGCTCTGTCATTATTTTCAGTATTTATTCAGCGTTTTTGTCTGGGATCTGAACCGCCTCGAGCTTTTCACATACTTCCCCTCGCTTTAAAGCTGCAAAAACACTCAATATTTTGAGTCATTCATGGATCCATTTAAAGACCTAGATGGAGATTAAAAAAGGGCCTAATAATATCATATTTGTTTATTTTATATTAAACATCCACGCAAAACAACAGGTACAGCACAAGATAAGAGCAAAGACATTTCCAGCCCACTTGGAGCCATCCACTTGTGCAGTCCCATTCAGCTCTCACTCTATTAAGTAAAGTCACATCCATGATCAATAAGGCGCTCAGACCATTTAAAGCAAAATATCCATCAAAAGATGGGAGACTAAAACAACATTATTGACTGGGGGTCAACAATGCATCACCCTATGAAAGCTTTATTGCTCCTCTCTCCTCTTCCTCTGCCTCTTTTTTTTCTTCCAGAACATTTTGTATTGCATCTAAAACCAATGGAAAGTGACAATCACCAGTAATTCCTGCAGTGCAATCATCACAGAACTTCTTCAACGGGGCTTTAGTTGACATATTAACACAACAGCTGTTACAGTGAAATGCAAAAAGTGATTTTTTAATCAACTACTGCAAAGTCAATCGCTGGCTTCTAAGAAAGCTGCAACCAAAAAGGAAAGAAAAAAAATGCACCATGGCACAAATGCCATTCCCTCTGTTCTCACTCATTATTTAGCACAATGTCAGAGCACCCCCTGGTCATTGAGAAGGAACATTCCTTCACATGGCCATGTAGGGGCTTCATAAATAAACATTTAACCCAATTCACCAACGCCTTCACTTTCCATCTAAGGACACGATCGATTTATCCCCTTCATCCATTGCTAAGGCGCAGATATTGTATGAATATTTAATTTTACATGTGCGAAGAGAAATTGTGTTTTTTGAAGGAGCATATATTCTAAATGTGACAATGAAATTACTTTATTTTGGGGGGAATTAAGAAAACGGCCGTTTTGCCTTAGATTTAACTTTAGGGAGACGCGTGTTTTGCAGAAAAAAAACGAGTCTCCAGCAGGGATGCTGAGCCGTGCAGTGGGAGAACAGAAGCAGGGTGTGTATGCCAAACTTGCAGCCAAATAAAAGCTGAAGCGACCTACTGTATACCGCAGGATGAATTCGCCTTAGAGGCATAAACATCAGGTAAGGCAACTTTTGCGTGCGTATTTTCTGTGGTGAGCTAAACGGAGTTTTGAATCCACCCTCGCAACACATTTTCCCGCAGAGAACTTTGACTAAACGTTCGCAAAGCTTTCAGTTCCTATCTCATCCCCACCTACCTCATATCAGTGACTGATGCGCGCTGTCACATTCACAACAAGTGGAGGAGGAAAAATGACAATCCAGTCAAACTTCTCGCGCGTCCATGTTTGGAGCCGCTGTCCGATCTGGTCAAGTCTGAGGAGCTAACGACACTCAACTCACAAGATTCGCCACCTACCCCGGTCACAGAGCCTTGAATTGGGCGGCGATGGAAGGAGCAGCTCGGGATCTCCAAGAGCGCACGGAGCCGGCGCGTCGGGATTGGTCGGGGGCGTCGTGACGCAGCGGCAGGTGGCACACCCGCCAACTGAAAAGGGTATAGATTCATTCATGGACAGGAGCTGGGAGGTTATAGAACAGAAGCGGATTAGACTGAAACATGTCATACAGAATTAAGGATTGTTCATTTTTTTTGTGAAGAAGACCACAAATCAAGATCCTGAGAGAAAAAAAGTAGTTCTCTCCATCTGGATGCTGCTGTGAACAGTATCAGGAAATGTACATAACATTGTGTGTTCTGCAAGACTACACGAGAAAATTGCTGATGCAGTTGGTTACTGTCCGTGGAGGTTAAGATACATATGATTTACACATTCTACTGTGGGTATGTTTTTATGTTTTTGATTACCAATGATGAAAAAACGGAAAAAATATCCAACAGATATCCATATTGGTGATATTAAAGATAACAAATATACAGATGCATTCTGGTTAGAGGTTCTTGTCTGCTCCACTAGCCCTGTCCGCTTTAGTAAACACAAACTCCAAGGTGAGCCTTTGCATTCACCATCCTGCAATTTCACAATGTCTGATTCCTCAAGAACTGCATGAACAGACCGATAACAAAATGACTGTAGTTTACTGGACTACAGAGACCATTTTCACTCCACCATGGCTTCTTCCATTTCATCTTTTTCTGAGAAATGCCACCAAAAACTGACTGTGCAAAAGTTCAAAAAACCCATAAATGAACCCTTTGTATGAATCCTTTACTTCTACTAGCTATTCAGGCATTCTGACAAAAACATAAAAATAAAAGATACAAGCTTTTTCCTTTGAGAATTCTAGAAAATATTCAGTCAAGTGAAGAGCATCGCCCTCAAGGAGAATCTCAGGCCAAGAGGTGCTTACTCTCAGAAGACCACATCTTAAGAACAAAAAAAAACCCTTTATGAAAATCACATGAGCGAAATGTAACCATAACAATTACCACAGAAAACAGACTTTTACTTTGAAATAGTGAAAAAAATCACTATAAATGAAAACATTTGGTTCACATTTAAGTAGTCTGTCATAAAGTGATTACATTTTTCTTCTCAATTAACATTTCAGAATAATACTTAGCATTCCTTCACATGAAGAACAACACCAGGGCTTAGATATAAATCAAGAGTAAAAACATCAATATGAATGACAAAAGTGCGTCATAAACTATCCAAAACAAAAACATTCGGTTGGCTGTAACTTCAAAAAAGACAAAAGCTCTGTTGCTAATCTATTTAAAACCCAAATATGTCAGCTCAGCATAAAAATCACTATGACCTTCAAGTAAAACTCTTTGGAAAAGTCTTAAAAATTAGATTACCTTTCTTTTACATTTAAATTCAGTTTAGTCTCTTCTGGTATTAGGATTTTGTCTAGAATGATAACAATGATAAAAGGTTATTGAAGCTTAATTCCTTATGATAAATTCATTAAAGCATAATCCATGTCCTAATGAAAACTACTGTTTTACTTTGTACATAAAAAAAACAGCTCAGATTGTTAAAATTGATTAGTTATTACATGGAATATTTTTAAACTTTTACTCTTAAAAATAATTAATTAAAAAAAACTGGATTTTCTTATTTACTCTTTTACCTCAAATTAAAATATCTTAAATTTGGCACTTATGAATAGTTCACACTTTTTTTTTTTTTGCTATGTCAAAATAAAGTAAACTTTACATAATTTATGGTGTTTTGATTTCTACAGCTTTTTTCAAAGAAATATCCACCAATATCTCCATATTAGACACACATACCTCTTAATTCTCAAATTGGTAAAAATTCCTGAGAAACACATTTTTGAGTGAGGGGTGAATTGGTGCCACTAACAGTTAATTAACCAACTTTCAAAGCTATGGAGTAAAAGGTAAAAATGGCGCAGTGCATACGCTTGTGATTTGATGGTGCTTGGTCCCGGTGTCGTCGTCATGATAAATACCAGCATTGTGTGATCATATTGGAGCGTCGAGCTGAGAGACGTGTGTGTATGTGTGGAAAAATAATTAAAATCATCGCGGGGGGAATTCACTCGGTTTTTTTGTGCATGTGAGTGCAACCTTTTTTGACAGGTGAAATGGGACATTAGCATATGAAAACTGACAATGAGTTATACTATCAGGCAATCCCAGCTCAACGTTGATTTTCTTCCTTTCCGTTTCCACATTTTTTTCTTTTGTTTTTTCCAAACCTCATGTGACCACATGTTCTCTCCAGTATCCTTTTAAATTCAACTCTTCAACCCTCTCAACACATGAATAAATAAAAGGCAATCCTATCACTGTGCCCAAAAGAATTCTGCATGTATTTTTTTCTTTTTGACATGTCATCACTGACCTTGATCACAGCCTGACTTGTCATCTCCACTGTGATCCCATCCTTTAGCAAGTTGTTATGAAGAATATACAAGTAGGCCCAGCCGATCTCAGTCTTCATGCGAAACTTATTTGCCATGCAGCCTGTCAGCCGGACTTTTCGCCATGAAAGCTTCTCAGTGCTTTTATTGACGCTGCAAAGAAACGCTTATCCATATTTTTCTTGTTATGCTCAAAACATCCCCTCAGCAACTATTATGAGACCAAAAGGCAGCCACGGAATTGAAGTGCTTTCGAATGTTTGATCCTTAGTCTCATTTGTTTACAACAAAACCATGGTGAGAGCAATCAGTCAGTAATGGCTTAGAGGTCAGCAGGCTGTGGAGAATGCGGAGCCTGGCTGTGACAAGGAGTAATCGCAATCAAATAGATGGAAGTGCAGAGAAAGTGCTTCTTTCTTTTGAAAGATGGGTGAAACATGCCCATGAAGATTTGGAGTTCATTAACTTTCGACTCAAAAGCAGGTTAGTTCAGATTCTAATGGAAACTAAGTAAAAAGCACCACTTAACACTTTGAGATATGTCAAGATTGAATCAGTGCCCCTTCAACCTCAGGGATCACACTAAGAAGACTTACAACAGCGTGTACATGTGCAAAATGTCTTTAATCTGATCAAAGATCAGATTAGAACTGAACTGTGTACATGGTTTTGAAAAACTTCACTTCCGATTATAACAAACGTTTACATAAGGCACACATTCGATTGGAATAAACCATTTTGACATGCACAAAACTATCTAAAATATCAGAAACAGCTGTGGAAGAACTAACAGAGTTCTGTTGTAAACAAGCCAATTTGTTCTCACTTCCAAGTCGTCACATTTTGACGCATGACTAAGGACCCCTCCGTGTCACTTTTAAACGCTTTGGGCGTCCCCAACAGCTTTTTTTTTTTTTTTGACGCGCTGGCTCATCAAATCATCAATGTAATCAAGGCTCCCCAACCTCCTTGTCACAAACCGGTACGGTACCAGACTTTTCCGGTACCCTAACCATAGCCTGGCACCAATCCGGTACCGGCTCCGGATGCGGTATTGGCACTGGACGTAGTACTGGTTCAGGATGCGGTACCGGATGCAAACCGGGCTAGGGTTAGGGTACCAGTACCAGCTGCGTCCTGATGTGCGAACCACGTTCGGTACCACATTGACAAAACGACCGGACCCCTGATTTACACATAAAAAAACAAAGAGTTTTGGGACACCCAAAGCGTCAAAACGTAACAAGGGTCCTTACCCCATGCTTCAAAATGTGACAACTTGGGAGTGGGAATGTGTTGAACAGACATGGCTGTAGTTTACATGGAGCGAGGCAATCTGAGCGTTCTTTTATAATTCATTTTTTTAAGTGACTGTTAGCACATAATTTCCCAGTTCGCTTGCGTGGAGCAGCCGGGTGGTCCTGTCTGTGCCTGACGTAAAACCAGCGCAGTAGTGACATACAATCAGAGTGAGCTGTTTACATGCACCACGATCGGATCAACAATCACTACAACCTCTGAGTTTGACCTCTGTTGGGTTGAGATCTTGTGACTGTGAAGGTTCTCCGAGTCCAGTCAACTGAACAGTCTAAAAAGATTCAAGCTTTATAATATGGCACGTTTTCCTGCTGGAAGTAGCCATCAGAAGATGGTACACTGTGGTCATAAAGGGATGGACATGATCAACGACAATAGGCTGTGGTGTTGTAACCATGCTCAATTGGTACAAAGGGCCCCAAAGTGTGCCAAGAAAATACCCCCCACGCCATAACACCACCACCACTACCAGCCTGAATTGTTGATACACACTAGGATGGATCCATGCTTTCATGTTGTTTCTGACCCTACCATCCGAATGGAACAGCAGATATGAAGACTCATCAGACCAGACAACATTTTCCAACCTTCTATTGTGTAGTTTTGGTGATTTTGTGTGAATTGTAGCCTCAGTTTCCTGTTCTTAGCCGACAGGAGTGGTACCCGGTGTGTTCTTCTGCTGCTGTAACCCGTCTGCCTTAAGGTTGGATGAGTTGAGCGCTGAGAGATGTTCTTCTGAAGACCTTGGTTGTAACCAGTGTTTATTTGAGTTCCTGTGTGCCTTTCAAAACAGTCTGGCCATTCCCCTCTGACCTCTGCAATTAACAAGGCATTTTCACAAACAGAACTGCCGCTCTCTGGATATTTTCTTTTTCAGATCAATCAAAACAATGGCAAAATCAAAGTCACTTAAATCACCTTTCTTCCCATTCAGATGCTCGGTTTGAAGGGTCGTCTTGACAATGTCTGCATGTCTGAATGTATTGAGTTGCTGCCATGTGATTGGCTGATTAGAAATTTGCGTTATTGAATAGTTTCAGGTGTGCCTTATCGCATGGTGAGGAAATGTACATATACATACAAATATATCATAAAGATAGACGTGAATCCTGTTAGGTTTGAAAAAAAAGCCTTTTTTTTAGTTATAGTTTCAAATTTGAAAAAATGGAAAATAAAGGAGGTAATTCTGACCACACACGAGGGGCAAAACAACAAGTCAAAAAACAAAACAAGAGAAATTTGGCAACTCAAAAAAAACATTAGGAAAACATTAGAAAAAGAAAACAAACACATTTTATATTTAAAAATAGAAACAATTCAAAAAGTTAAGCTTATAAATAGAATTCTTTTGTAAATAACCCTCAGTTCACATCTTCACTTAAATACACTTGACCCATTTTTCCTACATAGAAAATGAGGTGGAATATTCCACAGACCAAGTGGACCTCAGAGCACATTTTTGGATGTTCTTTTGTTACACAGATGTCACCATGGGCTCTTATAAGTTAATTATATATATTTGCACTTGAAAGTTTCTCTTAGACCAAGAAAAATGAGTAAAATGAAGGAAAATCAACAGATTTCTTAAATCAAAGAAATGATTGAAATTGCTGCTTTGTGGGGTTTTTTTTCTGTCACTGAACTTCTAGAATAAAGTAGTTTAACCTGATAAATTAACAGGATAGAAATGTAATCAAATGCTTAAAGCAAATGTGTCACATTTTGCTGTTAATTAATGAAGCAAAAAAGAAACCTGTGGAAAGCAGTGCTTTCGTGACTTGCTGTGAAAAGACAAACGGCAAAATTCCGAACGAGTAAAATCTGTTTTTGCTATAATGTCGGGCTGCTTGATAAGCTTTGAAGGTTCAAAGTACTTTCAGATCTCAGAGGAACTACTGCATGAAGCATTAGTGTGGCTGGAAGAAAAGAACTGTGAAGTGTCCAAAAAGGAGCTTGGGCCAAATTATAGCAATCAGTGTTCATTTTTACAGGTTTCCCAAAGCTCCCCGACAAACCACAGAAGGCATTACACAATTGTTTTCCCTGGTTCAGTGGGGCTCAGAGCATTAAAATCACAATTTAACCTTCATCTGTGACAAAATGATGTAAATCCATTCATGAGTGAATCTGGAAAAAAAAGAAAACATCCAACAATGTTTGTGATCATTTTTGTCAGCTGACATCAAACTATGAAGTCCCAGAGTAAAGGTGAAGCAACCTGTCAACAAAAATGAATTATGATTCAAGCTAGATAGTGTCTTCTTTCAAAGACCATTCTCATGCAGTGAGATAAAATTAATTGACTGCAAAAGTGGAAGGAACAGATGAAAATAAAATCCTTGGACTTTCCTGTTCAGCTTTGTTTTTCCATGTCCCACTTGCCACTATAGAGAGAAGCTCCTCAGTCGGAACAAAAGTCCGATTACAGAAGGTTTTAATCACACTAAAGGCACAAGCTAATTAATTATCGCTATCAGAGGTACGGAACATCCCAACAGATAGAGAACATGGATCTAATTATCTTTTAACCTCTTCCCCCTCCCCTCAGTAAGCTTCTTAGTTAACATTCATCACGTTTGAACTTGAGTCAGTCATTAGTGTGCCACAAAATTTCAGTTTTGACTCCCCTCCTCCCTGGTTTTTCTGTGCTGAATTGTATAACAGAACCACGTTCAGCAGCATTTTTTTGTCTCTCGGGCACACAAGGGTTTGGACTGAAGCTTTTCCATGCTTGAGATCACTTAACAGCATGGCTCAGCGCTTTGACAGACCCAGTTGGAGTATTTCCTCGCTTAGCTGCAGAAACAGGGCTTTCCCCCTCATCCACCAACACGGTGCCAAAAAAGCATGAATCATAGACCATGTGAGTCATGGACCAACCACTTGCTCGCCATATGCTGCCATGCTTCCACCTTGAAGCACCCATCTTACCCCTCCCTCACCAACTGGTAAATTAAATACTCACCCACCAATGTTTATGAAAGAAAGGCATGTCGAGGGGGGGGGTTACTGGGCAGAGTTTAAAATTCAAGCTCTCCTGGGGTGTCTGTGCCTGTGTGGGTGGCTGGGTGAGATAAGGAATGAGTATGTGATTGTGAGAAAACAAAACAAAAAAGGAATAGAGAGGAAGCACCATTTTGAAATCTTTTTTGGATACGAGTAAAACCAAAAACTAAAGAGAAGACACTCCCCATCTTCAGACTAGATCCTTGCCCGTAATTGTAACTACTGTTATGATGTTAGTATCAGATCTATAGGAAAAAATAGATTATGATAAAACAAGTTGTGAAATGTGAGCTGTCTACTTTCAAATGCAAATCACGTATGCCAACAGATCCACCTGTAAACATGTTGACCCAGTTTATCTCTTAGCACTTAAAGGATCAGCTTAAGTGCTCATAACTGTATCTCTTCACATGCACCTTAGCCTTCAGAAGGTCCACAACTGGCACTGTTGGAATTGTAATCAGTCCCAGCCATAATATAGTACTGATGGACAAGGAATTTTGCTACCTGTTCATCGTGTTTTCTAATGGAAATAATACCATTAATAAATATGACATTTATTTTATTTTTAGAATCATTTTAGGGATTTGTTCAGTGCATGCTCACATGCTGAGTTTTATTCTTATGGGTTTCTATGATTAGGGTTCATCAGTAAGACTACATATCCCAAAATGCTACTGCATGGCAACCTAAATGCATGTTTTTCAGCAACTTTTACTCACAATGGAGGTTTAAAGAAAAAGTAAAAATTTCACTGTGACATCCGCTGTCTATGTTGATGACCACACCAACAGTTCAAAAAAAAAAAACTTGGGCGGCAGGACAAAATCTTGAAGATTCCAATGCCTCCCCAGTGCGCATTGGCAGTTTTATTTCTGACCGTAGCATAATTGTGTCCTGGCTTTGGGTGGTCAGCACTTTGTTAGTGTTTGGATGCTCAGCTAGAAGTTCTTGCCTTTATACTGTTTAATATACTTCAGAAAAAGTATTTCAGGAATTTATACACTTAAAATTTGAGGGCATTTTGATCTTAATTAGACAAAAAAATGTCCAAAGCAAGACCCTTTTTTTTATTTTAAGTGTGGATCATGCAACTATGGTTGTCAAGGAGTGGAGATGAAGGAACCAAAATGCAGAGCAGGTTTGGATGCAGAAAATAAACTGAAATATGGTATTTATAAAAAAAAAGAAAAAAAATCCATGGAGAAACAAAAAGGTGGCAAAGCAGAATATACAACTAAACAAAGTAAACTGAAAACCCAGACACTTCAATACACTGAGGGTAATTGACAGAAATAGTAACAGCTTTGGAGGATCAACATGAACCTGGAGTGACTGACTCAACAACTCAAAACATGACCAAAACCAAGAACACAACTGAAAAACCAAACTAAAACACTGAATCTTTACAATGGTCATAGTTTAGAGATTAGAACAATTGACTTGCTCATCTTGTCACTGAACATATATTGTATTTGGAATAAGCATTTTTTTAAACCATTCACAAGCAGAAACCAAAAATTATTCAGTGTGCTCATTAAGAAAATTGAATTTTTGGGTTGTCTGGGCTCGTGGGGGTTGTAGAGAGTTGTGGCTGCATCTTAAGAGGAGCACAGATGTGTTGCAGTGGCTTGTTTGGGAACCTTAAAAATGGAATGGACAATTATCGTGCATGCGCTGAATATATCGTAAAGTATCAATAAGAATAATGTGAGTTATCCGCCTTCATGACGTATGAGTGATGCTGTTGTATGTGCACTGGCTTCTTACTGACTGCAAATGCTGCATGCACAGGCTGTGCAAGTGATATGTAAGTGCCTGTAGGGGGCCCTAGGACGTCCACACAAACTATACGCTTTGATTTTCTAATTTTACTCATTTCTAGCAGTCGGGCACCAAGCAAGGAGCGTGCAGGCCCCTTGCGCAGAGTTTGTGGGGTTGAAATAATGAAAAACGCATTTGACGTGTCTGCATCTCATCTAGTTCTGCCTTCCTTACTCTTACATGTTGCATAAGTGTTCGCTATGACCTGTCACCCACAGCATGCTTGTAGAAAAAAAAGTGCATTAACTGTTTTCGCCATAAGTATTCACTGAGTGGTCTACGATCTCAAAATTTCATGTGGATTCAAGTGCTAATACAATAAAACAGATGGCAGAAGCTATATGTTAACGAGATGCTATCGCAAAACCATTAAAGCATATTCATAAAATAATAAGATATTTCTGCCAAACCACAAAACATAGACAGAATTACAAGGCAGAATGTCTTTTGTGGAAAATATTTTCATTTAACTTCTGGTATAAATAAAATAAATAAATAAAATAAAGAAAATACTAAATCTTCTTCTACTGAATATTTGGTTCCTCATCTCTACTGTTTCTTAAATCAACATGAAATGTATAATGCTGCTTTGTTTCCTTGTGCAATGCAATGTCCTTGGGTGCTTTGAAAGTCACTTTCTAAAGGATTTTTTTTTTTTTTAACAAAGTGCCCTTTACTAAATTTGCAGCATAAAACCAAAAGTTTACTTTGATATTAATTTTTTTATTTATGTTGCTTTCTGGTTTATTTTTTATTCTGGTTTTTGGCAACTCAAAAATAAAAATCAGGAGAATATCTTCGATTGTTCTATATTGCATGGTCTCCCGACATATAAACGTTGATAGATGACTAAATGTCAGGGGTAAAACAATGGAACAAGGCCAAATATAATTCAGAAAGTGTTTTTGCAATCACAGAAGTAGTTTAGCCTTTAAAATAGTCAGATTGAGCTACAAAACAAATGTAAAGCCTTTTTTATGTGTTGTTGAATATTCAGATATTTTGTATATAATGCAAAGTTGCAGTTTTTCACCCAAATGCAGTGACCCTCTGATCCAAGTCTGTTTGATACATTATTCAGTGGTGTTTTCAGAATGGATTTACTGTAGACTCACTCAACATGACTCTGGCAAGACATATCTCACAGATGAGCAGTTGGTCCCTTTAAGTTACACATCACAGAAAACACACAAATGATCTGAGGTTATTAAAATTGAAAGACCTCGTATGTCACAGTGAATGATACACAGAGATCCAGTGTAGCAGAGGCAGTGGAGGGAACAAGGGGGTACGGAGTGGGGAAAACAAAGGAAAACATTATAAATTCAGCCTCTTTTCTTTTTAAGCCTGTGAAGATGACACAAATCAGATTGCAAAGAACAGGAAGTCTGTCTTTCCTGCAGAATCCCAGAATAACCATGTCATTAAAGATTTGGAAATTCAGATGATATAAAAAAAAAAAAAGGAAAATAAATCACCAAGGATTATTAAAAGCTGCAGAATCTTGCAGGCAGATATGATTATTTTAGTGAAAGTCTTTAAACATGGATCTAAAATAGGAACATAATTTCACTCCTGTTTGTAAATTCTTTTCTGTATCAGATCAATTCGATGGGTTAAAAGTTGCAGCAAAAAATGTCTCCATGCAATAAACTAAATGAAGCTCCAGCAAATGTCAAAACTTTGTCAGCTTGGAAAAAAAAAAAAAAAAAAAGCAAAATGAGAAATTTTTAACTAAGATTCTGCTTCTGTTGGTATGTTGTGAAAATTATCACAGTTACGGCTTATTGGGTCCACATCAAGGAATGCGAAGATGCTGCGTCCTCAAAGATGATGAGGACAACTTTGCAGGAAACATACATTCTGAAAGGGAAAGTGCCCACACAACTGAACCGGGAAAAAGGGGAAAACATGCATTTCCTCATTAGTTTAAAGTTTTATAGTTTTTTTTTTTTTACTACTTTTGTGCTTTCATGCGACTATATTCTGTTTGAGTGATTAATCAATTATGATCTGTAAAAAATGTATCTATTTTTAACCTAATAATAACCCAAGAAAAGCCTAATTTTGAGGTATTTCCATTTAAATGTGTGACATTATAGCACAGTAAAAAATCAAAATACAACTAAAAAGTGACTTTTTAAAGTTTTTTACTATAACAGATTTCCAAGTTTTACTTTTACAACAAGGGACACTAGTTCCAACCTTGAACAATTAAGAATGTTCTCAACAATTTTCTGAGCAATTCAAAAAGTGTTGACCACAAACTTCTTGAAATACCAGAATACATCTGCTGACATACCTGAGTCCACTATTTATCACAACAGGAAGACAAAGAAAGATGAGTGATTTCATAGCTTCCTAACTTATTTTGTGAATTTGATCATTTTGAAAACTCGGATTTAGCAGATGAGAAAGAGAGAATGAAAAAAATGAAGAGGAGATGAGACACAAGGAGGGAAACCGGAGGAGTTGAACAATTTAGGCTTTGTTTCTTTGAAATAAGCATTAAGAAGTGAGTTTTCCTTATGAAATTATGCTTTGTTTAACTTATTGTGATTTCTAAAATATAAATACCACTGTCCTCCACTGCTGCAGAGAGGTTGGTGCATGCTCTGTAGCCATTACCATGAGAACGCATCACACTCAAATAATCTACTTTTTGTCAAATTTAAGCATAAATACTAACCAAAATCAAAGTACTAATAATTGATTTAATATTACTTTTTCTCAGAAGAGACCATAGTATAAGCGGGATGATACCCTTCAAGGTTCATTATCAACAAGTAATGTCATTAATTTTTTGTTCTGTATTTTTGTAACTTATACTATAATTAACAAGATACTGCAGTTCAAGAAAGTTATTCTGGTTATGTTTTCGATTCACTCTTCCTGTTTTCTTCAGTCACTCCCACTTCCATAAAAGTACATGCGTCAGCCCACCAGTGGATTTTAATAGAGATCGCCTTCCAGATGTCCTCCTTTCACTGATCCCCCTCAAATTTGAAAGTTTAGTTCACTCTAACAACAAGCGAAAATGAAAGAAGATTAGATTATGAAGCAGCTTAATTAAAGAACTCTTGAGTAGTTGCATGCACACCCCGCTGTGTTTGTGTCGGAGTATACAGTAAACAAGATGCTATAAACAGGCGCAGTGATTTGTTTGTTTTCCTTATTAGAGGGAGACAGGGAAAAGGTTGTGACATGCTTGCTGCTCTCTCTAAATTAAACTGTAAAGAACCAATTAGTGCTGTGCAGAACAGTTAAAGTTTCCATCCCCTCCTGTGCCAATCATCATAACACAATTTCAAATGATGAATTAAGTCCAATTGTGGGGACAATTAATGCAAGTTAAAGGTAAAACTAGGTTGATGCATGGGGAAGTTTTCTTTAAAAGAACAAACTTTTATCTGAGTGTCTGTGATGGAATCCTTTGCATCAGCGACTTGTGCAGGAACAAAAAAAAAGTAATAAAGAGAGTCACAGTTGAGGAGATCACATTCAAAGCCAGAATAGCTTCATCTGCGATGAGGAGCCACAGGTCCAGGTAACCGAACAATTCCAATAGCAAACAGGCTATCCATCCACTCTGCAGCTCATTTACAACTCACAAAAGCTGCAGATAAGAGACAGTGTGTAGTGAGTGTGACCATGCGACAGAGAGTTTGCAGAGTTGATAAAGGAGGGAAGCACTGAAAGACTATTCCATGAAAGAAAAGCTTAGAATGAAAGGGATCAGCACACGTTACCGGAACAATCAACAACTGTTGAGATGATGTGAGAAAAAAGCCACAGACAGACAAAAAAGCATTATTTGCGAAAGTCAGACTGAAATTCCGTCCGAATTCTAAAACCAAAGCACAATTTTGTTCTAACTCAAAGGTATTTCAAACAGCAGCAAAAGTATACTGCTTTTCCTCATTTGTTATGAAAGCTGTACCTTTTAGTGTTCCAGAACCCTTTGTGAGACATCACACAAAGTAGAAGTGGGAAGAGCTTGTGACTTTTTTCAGACACGGCCATCAGAACCAAAGTTCTCATCATGTTCTTGAATGTGGCCTCCCCTGTGACGAGTGCAGATGTCTTTCTCAAGACGTTTATACTACAAAATTAAGGTTTCATTTTAAAAACATCTCAAGTACCGTATTTCCCCACCATGGGACACACCAGACTATAAGGCGCACTTTCAATGAATGGTCTATTTTTTAAACTTTTGTCATGTATAAAGCACACAGAACTGAAGGGTGCATTGAATGAAACAAAAGAATCAGGAAAAAAATGTTGGTAAGTCAGACTTTATTAACCTCACTCACAGTAACTCTAGAACCTGTTTGTAACACACTACAGGCTAGCCACGTGGGAGCGTTAGCAGCGTTAGCGTATTCACATAGCCCACCTGTAACTCATGACTTTCTTTGCGACACGTATAAAAAAGACTGATACTGCCATATCAAATGTTTCTGTGACTATGCTAACTCCCAATTTTGCAGTGCGTTTTCATACCTTAAACTCAGCGTTCGTGCATTTCAGAGCTGAGAGCTCAATTTTTCCGGAAAAGTCCATCTTAAGATTACCTTACGAAATAAATCTACAACTCAATCAACTTCTCCCCCTCCTTCTTTTGTTAACTGCAAAACAGCAAGATGAACTTAGCCTGCTTTTGGTAGCGTGGGCTTTAACCATCCAATCAGAGGCGATTATGTCATTTACCTTCATGAAGCTGCAGAGACTAACTCAAATTCTGATTGGTTGAATCGATGTCAATGCGTTTATTCAGCAGTGTTTTTCTTATGGAAAGTCGCCCTCAAAACCAAAAGTTGAAAAGTGAAAGGCTGACTTTTATGAACCTAGCAACAAGTGACAGCTAAAATCTGATTGGTTAGAAATTTTAATGAGAAAAAACAGTCTGACAGCAGCCTCGTGATTTAGATACTTTTTTCAGATACTTTTAGTCCTTCACTGAGGGCTTTGTAGGCCCTACGCCACTGCATAAACTCCAAACCCTGTTTTACAACATGCATAAAACAGACCAATACCACTAAAACAAATGTTACTGCGCCTCAAATCAAACTCAAAGAGTGCTTTAAAATTGCTTGACATAAGTAAACACAACCGGAATTAATCCATATATAAGGAGCTCCAGATTATGAAGTTGTTGTTTTTGAAAAAACGGAAGGCTTTGAAGTGCACCTTATATTGCAGAAAAAACAGTAAATTGAAATGAAATAAACATTTAAAACATCTGCAAAATGAACAATTTCCAACAGCACTTGAGCAAAGTAAAGGTCAACTCTGCAGCTGCCAGCTAACTTTAGTTCACAATGCTGCACATGAATTATTTTGCACATGCATTATTCATCTGCTGGGTGTTGATATTATATATTTAAATCCTGATGCAAGCAGGGCCCCCATAACACAAGAGACTTCAGCATTGGTCAATATTTTATTCCCACGATTTCATCATTGTAGTAAAACACAAAATATAGAAAGTTCTAAAGTTTTGTAGAAGCTTTTTGAGCATGCCTGATCAGTTTTTCTGCTCATAAACCAGACTGACAGTTTTTAACCCTTCTTTAGAGATTTTTCAAAGCCCATTGAATGACAAAAGGCAACCTAAAAAAACTCAAAAATAAGTGACAAAACATTTACCATTTAAATTCTTTAGATGAGTGTGACTTGGATGAAGCGGTGTGTTTGAAAGGCAAAGGTAGTCCCTTTTTTATCATATTAAGTGAGTTTATAAAAGAGGAGAAGGGCCGGCTCCCTGCAGCACTGCAGAGCCAGCAGATGTTCTTGCTTAAAGGATCAAGGCTTCATCTTATGTAAATACCCGCGCTTTTGTTGTTATGTTGAACATACTGGAATGATGACCATTTAGCTCAAAGCCCAGTGCAGCCCTGTAAGTTGTGGGATTTCCTTTCTAGAGATCTGGATTTAAACTCTGCCAGAAATTGGTCCATTTTCACACTTGAGCTGTTGGAAGTATTTTGTTTGATCTTTTTTACTAATTTTTAAATTAATTAACAGTTTTCCAAGGTTATCATGTTGATGTGTTTAAAAAAAACAGTTTCTCCTTAAGGGATATTCATCTGTACAAAACTGCCTATATAGGCTAAAAAATCCTCTCATTCCACATGTCATGGGAGTGGACAGAAACAGCCTGATCAACAGACTGACTCAACTATCTACCTACTACTGTTATGTTAGAACACGCTGTTCAGTAATGACAGCACATGCTTATCATATCCACACAATGATCTTCAAGTTGTGCATCACATAACATCTTGGAAAAGGACCTACGGGTAAACAAAATATTGAAACTTTCTCTGGCTTCTTTCAAGCTGTATTAGTGTTACAGAGCTGCAGTCTTACTCTTCATAACCATAAATCCTTCCAGAAGTACAAATATTGAAAAAGAAGCAGCTCAAGGCAATTTGGTTAAACACTGAAATGTCTGAGTGGTTACTTTGTTTGTAACACTAAAATACAGTGGCTGTCAAAGCATGGTGGGAAAGCCGTTGTTTTTTGTTTTTTATTGTAAAAAAAACCTGAAAGGAGCAATTTTGTGTACAAAAATAAGCCAATGAATTTACTGAAATAAAGCTTCTTAATTATGTGCAAAGAAATTCAGCTATTTATCAAACTGACAGCTATTCAGACACATTTTACACATCAGGCATGGAGAGCAAAGAGCACATTAATGAGCATTTAGCAAGATTTATGCATCAAAGAAGCTTCAGGGATGACTGATGACAACAAACTAAAGAATTTATCTTTTTTGTACAGACTACTTTTTATGGGTCTAATAATTTATAACAGTTCTTAATGTAAAGTTTATTATGAGCAATAAAGAAAATAAGACAACATTCTAAACTTGGCTGAATTTCACAACAACCTTCAAACAAAAATCGGGGACTTTAAAATATTTCACAAGTGTGAAAAATGGTGAGAATCTGAAGGAAAGCAAGAATTACTGACAAGAATGTCTTTTTAGAATAACAGCTCCAGTGTTAATCCAAACAAAGAAGATGTGGAGACGTATCATCGAAAAACTTGAATGCCAGGTTGTTTATTATAGTTTATATTAAACAGTGTTTATCCATATTAGATTTTTCCCCTCTAGAATTCCTTTTTTTTCATTTGTTGACCTTATGTAACTTGTAAATGTTCTCTGTCACCTATTTTGGGCTTTATTTACTGTAGTTTGAAGTTTAATTTTAAAAGAGAGCAACCTTTAACCGTTCTTTATTGAGTAAAACCCGTTATTCAGTATACCCAGGTGGAAATTTTTAAATGTAGGGATTGTCTCATGTTGCTTATGGTGTTTTGACAATTATTTTGTTATATATATATAAATATATACATAAATAAAGGAAGCCTTGAATATCTGTTGATCTTTTTTTTTTTTTTATTATCTTAAAGCCAAAATAGGTTTCAGTTTTATTCTGTTACTAAACCTCCTTCATGTCAGAATGGATAATTGAACACAGTAGAAGATGTACATAGTTGAAAATCAGGTTGTAAAGGTAGCATTGCAGAGAGGAAAGTGTATGAAAGCAAAAAGATAAGTCGAGGAAAGGGAAAAAAATCAAATCAATTTTGAGATTTGTTGCAACACAAAACAAATGGTTAAAACTGAAAGAGGCACGGAGTTAGAGATACTGGGGTGCCAGCAGGGGGTTGCTAAAGAACAGGGAGTGAGTGTGACACCCACGTCACAGTCTAAACAAGCAGACAACACACAAGAAAAAAGGCGGCACAGGAACAAGTGAGAAGCAGGCAGGACTGATGCCATTTATTCAGATACTTTATCATTTCTTACAAAACTTGCAGCATTTCAAGTATGCAGAAAAAAATCTTGCCTGCTAGGCATTTATTAAATGTGACCATTTAAGGAAACCCTGGTATGGCTGTGACTCAATACAGGCACAAGTGACAACATCAACACAAAGTTGCTCAGAATTCTGGGGATATTTTTAATGGAAATGATGACTGTATTTACATTTTTAACTGACAAAAAAATAAAAATTTCATTTTATCAAAAAAGTTTTTGTAATTCAATGGAAACATACTACTCTGACTTACTCATCTTAAAGACTCTCCCTGATCATCCTTATCTAAAAAAACATTCCCAGTAATCTTTTAAGCATGATTATGCCATTTTTTAGCCAAATAAATAAATAAATAACTGTGTCGTATTCTAGGACATAATTTCTGTACAGTGGCAGAAGTGAATTAGAAATTTGCCTTTTTAGCGTTGGGTGGGACTGTTGGGGCGGAGCAACCCCACCTCCATTCCTAACATATTTTTATTTCACAAATACAACATTTTTAATAAAGCATTTTTTCATCTGTCCCTCCTTATTCACAACGATTTGATTAAAGTAATACTCAGAAAATGCAATTTTGAGCTTAATTTTGTTAATACATGTCCTCCATCATCAGAAAAATACCACAAGAACATGTCTAAAATACTAAAAATACAGTTGGTATTGGTCTTTAACTTAAAAAACAAGTAAAACAGCACCTTTGGTCCAATTAACCCCAAAAATGGGGGGAAAAAAACAAAATTGGTCCACAAAAATTATTTGACAATCAACCTGACACTAACAAACAACAGAATTTAATTAAATTAATTTACAACAGAAAAGGGAAAAGGACAGACAAGTGTTTTCCTTCAGACAAATCACTATTTGGAAAGGCAAGACCAAAATTATATTCAGAAACATGTTGCACTCACAAACCTTAATCAAGAGGCAGATGCAGGACTACAGAAGGAGAAGAATCTGGATGAACGGGTTTTAACGGGTTCTTGCTAATGTTATTTTTTTCATGATATTTTTGCTGTAGTGGAAGTTATAAGCTATAAACTGACCAATCAGATACCTCAATTCTTCATATATTTGAAGAATTTGATTGACAGGTTGTCCTTAGCCCCCTTTCAAGAAGGGTCGTGGCCTTCTAACATGCTCACTACTAATTGGACAGAGTGGTTGCCATGGAAATGCAGACTAAGACTAACACAGACCAATCATGGCTTACTGACGTCGGGTTCCAACAATGAGACGGACATATTACAGAAAAATGGTGACTGAACTGAGTTCATGTGGTTGGAATCGGTGACATCCCGCCTGCTCTGTCCAGTTTTCACATACAGTCAATGGTCCATAGGCTAGACCCTTCACGCTACTGCCTATAAACAGCCAAGAGGGGTCCCAGGTCTGGGTTTCCCTGTGCTGGTCTCCAGCCCGGATAAAATACAGGGCTGTGTCAGGAATGGCATGCGGCAAAAAACTCTGCCAAACCAAATGTGCAAATCATTGAAAGCAGATAAAAAAATGTAAAAAAGAAAGCAAATACGCTGTGGCGACCCCTGAAGGAATATGTCAAAAGTTGAACAACATACAACTAGATTGGACTAATTAAACAGCAGCAGCCTCTCAATGCATTACTGGAAATAGATCTGCCAAAATTTAAGGCTACAATAAATTACTTAAGATCAGTACCAGCAGAAGTCGGTGAAAAAGAAAAAAATATTAAGATTACTTTCAAATGTACTGTTCTGTGGCAAAGCAGCTTTCTTTGTGACCTTGTAAGCAATATGATGAAAGAGAATCAAACTAAGAAACTATGCCGACTGGCACAGATCAGTACTGAGCTTTTGAAGGTATAATAGAGAATACACAAGCTTGTGTAAGGTCATTTGTTGTTTTGAGCCAACACACCACAACACCACAACACAGTATTGAGCTGATGTTCTCTACCCTATAACTCATCCATTCTATAGAATCTGATTTAGTTTAATTTATAGCAGCACCAATTGTGTCTAGGTGCTCATGTAGCCGCAGCAATTTTTGCTTTATCTTGTGAAAAGAGACATGAATCCTTTTCCAGCAGAGGCCAGAAATAAACATTTGGTCTAATTCAACTGTATTGCCATCAAAGGCATCCAAAGCCATCTGCCACCTTGCTCTGCTCCATGACCACTTAGAACAGAATCAGTGCAGGCTTATCATTTATTCCAGGACCGCAAGTAGACCTGATTTTAAATTCCCATTACTGCCCTCTTTCTATGCAGCGTGTTGAATCCAATATACATCTGCAATATTCATAGAATTCACCATGACACTTGCAAAATACCTGATTTATTGTGAAAGGGCATTACAATAAATAAATAAGGTTAGTGACAAGGACTCACATTACACGGCAAAAGTGAATTTCAGGATAAAAGGAACAGAATGGTTTCTGCATCTGTGTTTTTAATCAGGCAGCAGTCCCAGTCTGATATTTTCAGACTTTCAGTCTCTCTACGAAAAATATAACAGAACCACAATGTGTCTGCACACTGCATTTCTGTCATCATCCAGCTAGAAGTTATGTTTTCACAGAAATGAAATGTTCCTCTGTGAAAATTTAAGAATCGTTGGAAAGACAAGGGTTTACTTAGTTTTATTTGAATAAGTTTTAGTATGTATACGTGTGTGTGATTATTTATGTTGCTACAAATAATAAAAACAAAAAAAAAGCTAAACCCACAAGTCTGCGAAAGAGTTGAGCTCAGGATTGCTGGTAAGCCATTCTATCCTCTCAAACTCAAACCCAAACCAGTTCTGTTGTGTTTTTGGAGGATACAGTTTGGTCCAAGTGCACATGTTGCCAGCTCTGGCACAAACGCGGCTGATGATGAAGGGCAGCCCCATGATACTATAGTCAGCCTGTTCCAGGATGTGGTACTGCAAACCGTGAATGTAGAAGACAATCCATAGTACCCAAGTGTGGTTGGGGTGAAATGTCGGTCTGCTTGAGACGTCATCTTCTTGAGATTTTCACTTTATAGCCTGTTGCTATCATCCCATAATACATTGGATTTGACTTTCAGTTTTAAGAAATACTGCAACTCAATCTAAATTACAATGAGGGAAATAAGCATTGAAACACCTTTTGATTTTGCAAGTTCTTCCACTTAGAAATCATGGAGGGGGCTGAAATGTTCATCTTAGTAGCATGTCTACTGTGAGAGACATTAAAAAAATCTGGAAATCACAATGAATGATTGTTTTAAATAATGTATTTCTATGCTACTCCTGCAAATAAGTATTTGAACACCTGAGAAAATCAGTGGCAATATTTGATAAAGTATCTTTGTTTGAGACATCTTGTAGTTTTTCACCAGGTTTGCACATGCTGCAGGATGGATTTTTACCTACTCCTCCACACAGATCTTCCTGGATCGTGCAGGTTTCTGGGCTCTTGCTGAGAAACACAGGTTTGAGCTCCTTCTAAGGATTTTCTACTGTGCTTAGGTCTGGAGACTGGCTAGGCTGCTCCAGAACATTGATATTCAACTTATGGAACCACTCCTTTCTTATCCTGGCTGTGTAATTAAGGTCATTGTCATGTTGGAAGACCCAGCCACTTCAATTCTTTAACTGAGAGGAGGTTGTTCCCCAAAATTTTACAACACATGGCCCCAGTCTGTCCCATGTGCAGAAAAAAAAAAAACCATTGCATGATGCTACCACTCTTGTGCTTCATAGTAGAGATGGTGTTCTTGGGATGGTACTCGTCGTTCTTCTTCCTCCTAACGCAGCGAGTGGGATTTAGACCAAAATGTTCTATAAGTCTTATCTGACCCCATGACTTTCTCCCATGACCCCTCTGGATCATTCAAATGATCATTGGAAAATTTAAGACAGGCCTGGACATGTGCTGGTATAAGCAGGGGAACCTTCTGTGCCATGCATTATTCCAAACATGACGTCTTATTGTATCATCAACAGTAACCTCAGTCCCAGCTCTTTTAAGATCATTTATCATCTCCTCCCTTGTAGTTTTGGGCTGAGTCCTCACCTTTCTTAGGATCATTGAGACCCCACTAGGTGAGATCTTGGATCTTGGAGCCCCAGTCGTGTTTAGCTTATCCCATTTTCTAATAATTGTTCCAACAGTGGATCTCTTTTCATCAAGCAGCTTGGCAATTTCCCCATAGCCCTTTCCAGTTTTGGGGAGATCTACAATCATGTTTCTGGTGTCTTCAGACAGCTCTTTGGGCTTGGCCTGGTTAGTAGTTGAAGTCTTACTGATTGTATAGGGTGGACAGGTCTCTTTAAAGCAGGTGCTTCTAACAACAGCTCTATGATTTCTAAGTGGGAAAACTCACAAAATCACAGGGAGTTCAAACTTATTTGCCTCACATACTGTAAATTGGTTTTGCAAAAGTGCAGCTTGAAGTTTGACTTTCAGCTACAGGCAACATGCAATCTATTGTCCACTGCAATAAACCTACAAGAGTCAACAGTAATGTAAGTTTTTTGTTAGGAAAATTTGGTAAATCTTTTATGAGCACATGGCACATACTCTGCTTCTCATTCCACAAATGCATGACCCTTACAAACATGGCACCATTTAAAAGGGACATGAACAGACTTTCCAAATGTTCAAGCTAGTCTGCCAGAAAGCCTTATGGCAACAGAGAAATGTTTTCCAAACACAAAGTTTTATTTTTTTGAGTTTAGTTACTCAGATCTTTTATGTTGCTAGGTGTAATTCAGTGATTGTACATTTGTTTGAAGGGATATCAAATACATGTGAGATGTTTTCTTTTTAGGTTGAACATGCTTTTTCTTGTTAGTTTACATTTGTTGTAGTTTTTATTTTATGTTAAACAATGTTATTATTAAATAATACATTTATTAAATTGAAAGTACAATTAGAATTTAAGTTTGAAAAACTACCACTTTTTTGAAAATTAATTCAGTTTACTGACATTATTTTGGGACTTGGATAGTGGGACTGACAGAATATGCCCTCCTGGACTCCCCTAGCACAGTACGGTACAACTGGCTTTATTAGGAAGGTAATGAAAAGGTTGCACTAAAAGAAAATTATAATTTTTGCAAAGGAACAAATCATAATATGATGGAGTATTAACAATAGGTGATCAGAAACAAACTGTAGGACAATGTGAAAGCACAAATCCTGCATGCAATGCAAGAGTATGTGAGTCAATGAAAAAACATCAGCTCTTTCAGCTGTCTAATGAATTATTCATGCTTTGTGGAAAAATTGTACCAGCAGCTATTGTAACATTCAAAATATGTAAAATGATTTCAAACAAAAACATCTCATGCAACAATGGAGTGCAGCTGGAGGACCCAAACACAGAACTTAGGAGGCAAACAGCTGACTAATTAGCTATTTTTTTTAACTGACAATTTATAAAAAATAGAAACTGCAAAAGTTAGGCAATTTAGAGACACAAACAACTGATAATGAGAATCAAGCATTTTGTGGAGAGAGGCTGAAGCTGATTATATACTGCAGAGAAAATCATGACTAATTGAAGGCAGCTGTGTTGATTAAGAATGAAACCCTTCAGCAGGAAGTAAAACTCTAAAAGTCAAAAGAGAAATCAACTTGGCTGGAAAATGGGTCATTTTCCCAATTGCTTGAGCTTACCTTTGAGTGAGCCAATTTTCCATTCTCAATTATTAAAGGCAGTACATGTTTCCTTTCAAATTTCTGTGAATCACTGTGCGAGCGGCCCTGCAGACCTCATCTGCTGAGATCCACTCTTCTCTCAAACCCACCTCTATCCTTACTGGTTACTAAACAGTCAATGAGTAATTGGCTTTCTCTTGGCAAAGAGTTGTCCAATCTAAATGGTAATTTGTGAGGCTTGGTGGTTTTGTTTACTGGAGAACAGTTACTCTGTAGGAAGAAAGAAAATCGGCTTTATTATGAGAAGCAGAGGTCTAACCTAATGTCGTGGAACAATACGTGTAAGAATCTGGTCTAAACCCCTTTATGTGACAAACAGCATGTGGGTCAAGATGCATCAGATGTCATCCCACAAAAAGAATAGACTCTACATTAAAATATACTCTATTTTCATTCATCAGTGACACGATGCACAGGCAGAGTGCACTGTCCCAGCTTAACAGTGTTCCAAAGGGCTCCATGCAGGGTTTTTTTCTGAATCTATGTCCACAGATATACATTTTCATTCCCCTTGCAATAGCTCTGATGGATGTGACCTGTCCAAAGTGCCAGCCTGCCTATCAGCAAACACACACCAGGGAGATGACCGCCTCATGCTCAGTTAGGCAATGGATGACAAACTGAAGGTGTAGAAGACACATTTCTCATTATATTTAGTGTTTACATTTGTTTCTTTTTTTTTTAATCTAGTATTGTGTAGATAGATTACATGTGTTGTGGGGGTGTCACATACACAGGCTTTGGGGAAGCGATTTTCTCCATTTCTGACCTTGCTCAGTGGTACCATCCAACATCATGTAAAATCTTCACTTTTATGAGCTTTGACAGCATAAGATGGACAGGGCAGGCTGCACAGTGTGTATAAAGGAATGAAAATAATTTGAAAGCTGAACATGGCTATGACCTTCCTCTCATTTTTGGAATTAATTTAGGAAGTAAATATCAGTTTTGTCATTTGTTAAAAGTGAAGGTTGGAATAAGATTGAGTCACATTGACAAGAGTCAATAATCGTGTTTAACCTGGACAAAAATAAGAGATGAAGAAGTCTATAATGGGAAATCCAATAGTTTATTTTTTTTTTGTTTAAAAAAAGAAATATGAATTCAATTAAATACACCAAAAAAAATTTCTTTTGCTCTATAACTTTGTAGCCACTCCTCCAGTTTGGGGGTTACAGCTCCGAGTGCTCCCATTACCATATTGCTCCCATATTGACCTTGTGGTTTCCAGTCCATCCCCCAGCAAGACGGCCCCAGTTCAAGTCCCAGCTGGGATCTTTCTGTGTGGAGTTTTCATGTTCTAACTGTGCACATGTGGGTTCTCTCCAGGGACTTCAGATTCCTCTCACCATCCAAAAACATGCTTCATATGTTAATTGGTTACTCTAAATTGTCCTTAGATGTGAATGTGAGTGTTTATGGTTGTGCGATTGTGACCCTGCGACAGACTGGCAGTGTGTGTACCCTGCCATTGCCCAACAGTAGGGTTAGGCTCCGGCAACCCTATGACCCCGTAAGCAATAAAACAGGTTTAGAAAATGGATGGATGCATAAATAATAAAATGTAAAATAAGTTTAATAGTAAAGCAAGTAAAAAGTAAGAGCAAGTAAAAAAATAAATAAATAAAAAGCACCAGCAGAGTAGAGTCTCATGTCTTGTCAAAAGTCTGGTGATAAAAATGTGTTTTGAGATAGATATTATGAATAGTAAACCATGTTTTTAACTACGTCTATAAGCTTGACAAGAACTGATGTTGTCTTAGAACTTCAATTTTTTTAGAAATTAAACAAAGAAAATCATGAGTGTCCTAATAAAAGCTGCTCTGAACACAAGAATAATAAAATCTTTCCTGTTTTCTGCATGTTTTTTTTTTTTGCCACAATGCTTTAGTTTGACAATATTAATAACTATCATTCGTGCATGCTTTTGCAAAAATAGTGTGGTGGATTATCGAGATTACCTAAATTAAAAATACACCAAAGCAACCCATCTTAGTGAGAACTCAGAAGTGTTTAATTTGGAAAAATTGCTTGGAGAAACTTTGCTATACAGAAACAAACAAGACTATTAAAATGAAGTCTGGTAGATTTACAATTCAATCTAAAGATCAGTGGTGGATCATTGTGTGTTATTAGGCTGTGTTTTGGTGCAGCCCTTTTTAATCTTGTGGCTGTCCTAATGATTTCACATGTCTGTAAATGTTTAATCAACCAAAGCGATGCATTTCCTTCAGTTACGATGTGAATGACAGATTCTGGTAGCAATAACACATAGAGGTTGTCTCAGACAGCTCAACGCCTGAAAAAAAAAAGTAATTACTAGTTATAACAACTAGAATTAAGCCTTTAAGCCATCTTTCAAAGACAAGTTAACAGGCATCAAGTGAAATCAAAGTCATAAAAAGATAATTAAAGAAAAAAAAAGACTTTGAAAAGTGTTTAGGGGTTTATTTTCAAACGACAATTGGTTACAAACCTACAAAGAATGTGTAATCATGTGTTTGTCTGCCTGTATTCTATCAAAAACAAATAGACCACTTGATCCTGACATTTGAATTGTTCAAATATGCACACATTTATGACTCTATAAAGCAAACAAGTTATTTGTGTAAAAATAATTATAAAAATCAACACGTTCAGGACCAGAAAAAAAGCTATGACACACAAGAGTACCTCTTTTTGATAGGTGTGCTCCCAAACAGAAGTAAAGCAGCAACTAAGTAGTCACTGTAATCTACAATTCAGGAAACCAGGCTTAAAATGACTAAAATTACAGCTGCACTTCTGTTTGTCTTGTTAAGTTTATGGATTTATGACTCATCAGTACATCTGCATGTACTGAGACCCACTTAGGAAATATCAAAGGCGTCAATCATTCCGATTAATCCAGCTCTGGCGTTCTACAATCTGCAGATATCTGGTCATATTACAAAGATTCAGAGATACTACTCACTAGAAACATTATGTCACATTAATGCAACCCTAAGGGCATAACAAATCCATGTCATCAGTTTTCCACCAAAGACAATTACATTTATCTCAACAATTACAGTAAATTTATTTTGAAAGTCAGATTACTCAACATTAATATGTTGTAGTTGTAGTCCTTTATTTACTTTTTTTATTTAACTTATATCTTTTCATCAAATGTATCCTAATCATAATTCCAAGGTACAATAGTTTCAGCTTGTTATTCCAAACAAACTAGAAAATCAGATATTTCTTTGAAGAACACCAGATTTCAACTCAAACCTGGTGTGATGATGTAACATTCCATGAAAACAGAAGTGTTATCCAGCTTTTTCTATGAATCCTGTCTCGGTTTTAGAATTTAAATTTTAGAGAATATTTTTTTAAGCCCAAATTTAGGAATGTTGAGAAACAAAGTAGTTAGAAACAGTCTGTTGCTGCAGACTAAGCACACCAACACTACCATCTAATCCATCTATTTACACACTGTCCCTCTAGCTTACAGCCCCTCACAACCCCAACCTAACATTACCAGCATAACTTAATGGTGATCAGTATTGGAGCTATCCTGCTATAGAGTTTTGAGCCAGATTTTTGCTCAGACGAGGAAACGAAAACATACATGGATCTATTTGTCTGCAAGTAAATGCGTCAGAATGGGGTGGAACAGGGAGCTTGTGGCTTACTGTAGTGGTTCCTACATCTCACCTACCAGCTTTTTCCAACTGAATATTTGTCTGCTCCTGATTCACAACAATTTGAATAAAGAAAAACCCAGAAATTAAATTTTCTTTATGTCTTCCATCATAAAAAAGCCATGAGACCATGGTAAAAACACAGTTTTCATTGGATTGGGTCCCTGTGATGACCCGTCCTGGATCTGCCCTTGACTTGGCTGGGATTAAATAGGAACCAAGCGCGGATACTACACAGATGGAAAATGGGGATGACATCATTGTCTTAGCAGAAATCAATTAAGAAAGAGCTGCCTTGTTGATGTGTGATGGCAATGAACCTGCAGAACAGCTACACTAGAAACAAAATGTTCCAAGTTCATCCTTTCCACATTAGAGGACTGAACTGTGGCACGCAATACTAAAACAATTATGCTCATGCCCACTATGACCTTACGGTGTAAAATTCACCGCAGATTTGTACCATCAAACCTTAGCTTAATCCAGACCTTCTGGTCTTGGCACTTTTCACTGACAGAATGTAAAGATCCCGAAGATTAAAGAGGAAAGTCTGGAGTTAACAAACCAGCATTCATGTCATTTAAAAAAAACTCTCGATCCAGGAGATGTGGCAATTATTCTCAAAAAGGTTGGTACATTTAATTTAGAATGTTTGTACCGCCTGAGATCCAAAGCTTGAAACACACTTTGTTCATTTAAATCAATTATTGGGGGGGGCGGTTACTTCTGAAACTACACTCTACAGCTTTTGCTGAACTGTAAAAAAAAAAATTCAAAAGAAGAGATGGGTATCTGTGGGTTTGATGTTGGAAAAGTGTGATTGATTTTTGTAGGAACTCAAGAGAAGGAGATAAATTAAAAAATAAAATTTTTTGATGAAAGACCTTTTTTATTCCTTATTTTCCTATTTTTCCACTTAAAATACTAATGATGCAGATTATCAACCCTCTTGGAGTTTTTTTAAGTAAATCTGTGACAATGGAGCAAACCTAACATGTCTAACTTTAATAACAAATCTGTGCCTTTTCTAAACAATAGAGTTCATGAAAGCTTGTCATTTTAATTTTGACAGTGTAAAACAAGGCCCAATGTGCTTAATTTTTATAAAGTGCTTGATTTCAGCTTTTGTTTTAGGATATTCTTTTAGGAAGTGCCAGACTTTGTGACAACCTTATTTTTCTCACCAATATTTAATCATTTTGGGGGTAACATTTTTAGCTTTAGGGAAGACAATCCTTTCTGGTTGGACTTTAGGGATTTCAGGATGATGCATTTAATGCACATAAAATAAAAGGATTAACTTATTTTTCTAACGCCTTTAATAGAAAGTGTCTCAAGGATATTTAAGAAATTAGTAAAGGAAAGGAAGTTACTCAAACAGTTCCTGTTTAAGTTTTAACAATTACCATGAAGTTAAAAACTGCACTACCATGTTGTTTTAAAGTCATTGTGAGGACATTTTAATTAGTGTAGCAATGACAGTTTGTAGCTAGAATATACTCTCACTGGCCACTTTATTAGGCACACCAGTCCAAATGCTCATCAAAGCAAATTTCTAACCAGCCAATCACATGGCAGCAATTCAAAGGATTTAGGCGTGGACAGAAGGTCAAGAAAGTCTGCATCAGACAGCATCAAAATTAGGGGGTAAGACGATTGACATGACTTTGGGCGTGACTTGATTGTTGGTGTCAGACGAGTATTTCAGAAACTGCTGATCTACTGGGATCAGCAGTTTACAGAGAATGGTCAGAAAAAGAGAAAATATCCGGAGAGTGCCAGTTCTTTGGAAATGCCTCGTTAATGCCAGAGGACAGAGGAGAATGGCCAAACTGGCTCCAGCTCATAGAAAGGTATCAGTAACTCAAATAACCACTGTTTACAACCGAGGTCTGCAGAAGAGCATCTCTGAATGCACAACACGTCCAACCTTAAGGCAGATTAATACAGCAGCAGAAGAACACACCGCTCTATTTAAGAGCTACCTCTTGTGATTTGTTCATGATGTCCAAATAAGCAAATTTCAATATTTTCTATGTGGGCAAAAAAATGCAAATATTGAATTCCAGATGAAGTAAAAAATCAAATAAAATATTACACAGAATGTTAGATTTCTGAAAATTCTTATTGAAATTGTGTGCTTCGTCTAAAGTCACAGGTATAAAATAGGACCAAGCCAAATAAAATATTAATAATAATAAAAATAATTCAAACATTTTAGAGACGCATTTAGGTCTGTCAGAGGTTGAATTGTTGATCAATTATGTCACATTCCATAGTGCAGGCTCAAAAATCTTTACAAATCACTCAGCCAACCTTATTCTCTCACATTTTTGTCATGGAATTTTTGTTACTACTTTTATTTTCCTTATTTCGGCTTATTTTTTTAAAAACTTTTAAAGTTCAACAAGTGTTCAGTTCCACAGCACAAGTTCTCTAAGTCTTTTCTTTTATTTAAATGACCCAATGAGTTGTTAAATCAATTTTCTATTTCCTTTTTTTTTTATTATCTGTTTGCATTTATTTATGCAGCCACATGCTCACCCATTTAAAAAAAGTCTAGACAGGGCCCTTTTTTTATGTTTCTTCACAAACTTATTCAGACTCCAAAACATTGCACTTCAATGAGCTTTCATTTTAGAACTGAACATTTAAAACTTGTACATTGATAACAAGGTGCGGGTTTCTGCCGTTTTACGAAATCCGTCATGCTTTTCCAGTCAAAAGGTTGCACCAGAGAACTCCCCAAAGCATTTCTTGGCAATCAAAGAGAGCTGTCAAACTCATCATTGAGCTCAATGATATGTTCCCATGATGGCGCTTCGACCTGAGCAATAGGATATCTGATGGCGAGCTACGCTGCAGCTAATGATGAGAGAGGGAGGAAAAAAAGTGAGTGAAGAGAGAACAAAAAGAGGAAAAAGACCGAAAAAGTGATCTCAGAAATAGGAGGAACCCTGAAGAGACATGCACAGAAATGAAATAAGGAAGCCTTGAGAAAAAGAGGGACAAATGCCACAAGGAGACTGCTTATCTGGATGTCACACAGAGGAAAGGCATGGAAAGCTGTGATTGGAACGTCAAATCATTTTATTCTGAAAGCATAACACAAGTCAATCAAAGCAAAGCGATTACTTAGTCTGGATTATCCTGTTTTGATCTGTATAAAACAATAAGGCACACAATACTCTAGACGTTTCAAATTTAGTTTTTTTTTTTGTTTTACCTGCCCCTCATTCATTCCCTCCCAACAAAATAAAACACTAAGAATCAGAAAACTGATAAGTTAATTTCATTCTTTCGTTTCAAAGTTAATGAACTGGGATCAGCCGTAATTTCTCGTGTTTCAAGAAAAGAAAAAAAAAAAGAAAAAAAACACTCCAAAACCAAGCATCAGTGCATTAAGTATGAAAACTGAGATGTGACTTGATGATTTTAAAGACAACAAACGTTGAAGCTTCTATGTAATTCAAGTTTACAAGGACTTTTGACATTTCAGATTTCTTTTCATCCCAGTAGATTCTTGTATTGCTTACGGAAACAGTCTCCCACAGGAAAGAATTCCCAGCAACGCTCCTGGTACATCTTCCACACATACGATTCCTGCCAAAGTAAACAGACTGGATTAATCTCAAAGTCACATCAAATGTAAACAGTCACTGATAATGCAATTATGTGTTCTGTAATATAGGCTAAGCTGAAGTTTAATTTTTTTTTCCATTTTCTTGTGTAGCACACTTACAAGATCTTTTATCTGATTTTGGAAAACTGTTAAAAATACACAATATATCTGGGAATAAATCCCAATTCTCCTTTCAATTAAGAAACACCACTCTAGTGTTCGAAACCATTCAGGCTGAAAAAAGATATTCAACACCTTTCATTTCCTTTCTTTTACTGTTGTTCAACATTTTCCTAAGACATTCTGTGCTTAGACTCCAAAGAAATCTAACTTTAAGTGTTAAAGACCCACTCCGAACATCTTTTAAAATATTACCAAAGCGTTGCCAGTGGTCGTTTTTAGCCAAAATAAAAAATAAAAAAAAACTGTGCACATAGTTTCTACAGAATGACAGTCGTTTATTAGAAATTCACCTCAGAGTTGTGGGCGGAGCTCTTGGTGGGACTGTCCCCATTTGTCATCCATCTAGTTATATGCTCTCCCGCTTGCTCACAGTCACTTACAATCCCAACATAACATTACTGGTGCAACAGGAAAACCAAGACGCACATGGATCTATTTGTCTGCAAGTGGATGCATCAGAATGGAGTAGAGCAGGGGATTGTGACACGCCGATTGTAGCATCTATGTCACTGCTACAATCTTTTCCAAACTGCTTTTTTTTTCGTGCTCCTGATTCACAATGATTTGAATAAATAAATACTAATTTCATCATTGATTTCATGATTAACATTCTTTATATTTGTCCTCCAGCTTCAGAAATATGCCACAAGTACAAGTAAAAAAAAATATATCATTTTTAGTGGAGTGGGTCTGTAAAGAAACAACCATTTATAATGCAGAACAAACTTAATTGGTAAAATTCTCTAGCTTAAAAGTATAACTTTCATTGCAAAATCAGAAGTCTAAGAGCTATGAAAATGTACATTTTCATAAGAAAATGAAGTCGCTGTTGAGGCATAATATCAAATTGTCTTTGTAGAACAAGTAATAGATGAAACAGGAAAAATGACAGACATTAATGGAAATATCTGCTGACTTCAAACCTGAACTCTGATATCTCAATGTACAGATTCAATGTTTTTGTTATTTAATCCTAAGAAAAACCTGCAATGATAAAGGGGTGCTAGGTATGCATTACTTATCATTTCGTCTGCATGCCCTGGGTGACATGGCTTTGGAGAGGCCATGGGAATGCAAATTGTATCCACTCGAAAAGGTTACGCTGCAGCTTTGTCATTATCGTGGTAAATGCAAGAAATAGTAGGTCACTGAAACAATGGGGTGGGGGCGTTGTAAATGAATTTATTGAGGGAAGTGATATTTTAGTGACAGTAAAATTTGTTTTCTATGTGCCTTCCTGAGCCATAGTTGATTGGATCGTATGCTATTAAGGAATAATGAGGTCATACCTGCCCTGTGTGTTCGGTTTCATCCTTGTTAATGAGGTACATTAGAAAAAATCTGCAAAGACACAGAAGACAGAATCCTCACCACCATTATTATTATTTTTAATATTATTAAGATTGTTGACCTTTATATTTAAAAAAAAACAGAGGTTTACACAGAAGTCTAAAACACGTGTTAATGTGCGTTTACATAGACTTTTCATTGGAAGTGGTCACTTGAACATGCATTGCCGAGGGCAGTGTGAACGCAGCTTAGAGGGGAAAAATGGCCCAAGACCATTTAAGGATTTACAAACAAATCAAACATTTGAAAAACTGATTGATTGAATGTGAAAAAAAAATGTAAAAAAAGTGAAAAAAAATAAAAACTTAAATTAGTGACTGAATAACATATAATAAGGATCAATACCACATTGAACATAGAGAACAGGAAAAAGGAGAGAATATTCCCAGAAAATCATAGACCAGAATGCTAACAAGCATAAAAAGCCATTTTTTTGTATATTTCTTTACTAGGATTTAAGAGATGTTGTGAAATTGGAACTTTGAAAGTTGAAATTAGAATTTTATTGAATGATATGAATAATCAGATTTTTTTAATTTGTGAGGCAGGCAGAGTGGTCGTCCTGAGCCTGAGCCATTTTTGCCTCAGAGGTGTGGAAATCTGCCAATCACTTGCAGAGCAAACAAAAATGCACGGATCTGTAAAATGATTGATGATTGTACATGTTAACCATCGTGTGCATGCTTAAAAAAGGTTAAATAGAGCACGAAAAAAGAAAGTTCCGAGTTGATGTAAAAAATTTGACTCTTTAATGTGTTTTAGGGGAAATAAAACAGTGTCATCCTAAATATGAACTCATGTAAATCTGGTATTATGTGAATAATTGTTTGAATACCTCACATTGCTTTATTTTGCACAGTTTCTAATCTGATGACAAGGTCCAAAAAATGTAGCCACAAAATAAACAAATTCTAATTTGTGTCCATGAAACGTAATTTTAACACAAATGTTCCAACAAATGTTATTTATTTAAAACATCAACATCGACGACTGCAATTTTTGACAGTTTGGATTTTTTTAAGATTATAAGCAAGCACAGTTTACCTGACAAATTATCCGTTGTACATTTTTACAAACCAAGAAATATATTAAAGGTGAATCAACTCACAGATAGTTGGCCAAGTTGTGCTCCTGCAGAGTGTGAGTCTCGAAGCCATGAGGGACCGCATCAAAATATTCACTTCCTATTCCACATATAAAACACTTTGTCTGCAAAAGACACATTTATTAAAAATAATACTTTGGCCAACAGATGCAACAGGAAGAAGCGCAACAGACCTACAACCATAATGTTCTGCTGCTTGAATGTTTGCAGTTTTTTTTCCTGATGCCTTTTCGCAACAGAGCTTTATTGTTTTTTTTTCTCAGCTGTTGCAATTTCTCGGGTTATTTAACAATCTAAATAGCTTTGCCCATATTTCTGTGACAATAAATGAACAGGAAACAAGCAGCGGTAAAATGTTTGTTTTGATTTTAATGTAATCTGTGTTTTAGGTCATTTGTACTTAGACTGGTAAATTATGAGAGCATGAAAGTAGCAGCTGAATCTCATTTATCATCGTTGAGTACAGTGAAATAAAAGGTTGAGAATATTTCAAAAATGGAGAAAAAATAAACACAACTTATGGGACTATGTCACTTTTAGGATTCACATTGTGAACATGTGCGTATATCACTTATTTTTGTGGGGGAAAAAAATGATCTAATCAGATAATACATTAAAATAATATGTTGCTCTTTTAACACGCCACTGTCTGATTGTTTCTGTTCTCCTGGGCTTCCTGCAGTCTGTGAAGCATTTTGCTTCTTTGCATTTGTTTTCCAGTCCACTGACTCGCTGTGCTGATTTTTTTTCTTCTTTTGTTATCGTTTCTCTGTAATTGCAGAATTTTATATCCCGACTGCCTGTTTTAAGACTTGTTCTGACAGCTATCCTTTCACGACACACTAGAAAATCTTTTGTTTTTTCTGTAAGGCTGTTTCCCTACACTGGCTGTCGATTATTTGTCTGCTTTTGCCAGCACCTTTGGGTGTGCTGGGTAATTACTACTAAAAACTGTAGCGGTTACTGAGTACTGTTTCTGTCTTTTATCTTAGAAAAAGGCAGAATATTTTACTTGGAATGGTTGTTCATATTGCCTTTTGCTGACAGGCTTCATACGAACAAAACTTCAATGAATATCTGATTTCATACCAGCTTTTATGCATTTTTTTTTTTGGCTCCCGTGACTTGTACTCCAGTTCGACTTATACTCCGGAAAGCATGAAAATCAATGAGAACAAGATCATGATGCAACAGTGCTCTTCTATTTTGAAAATACCAGTAACTTTGTGCTTTTTGAAAAAGGCACTATCCAAGAGCTATTATGACAATTACCTTTTTTACGTGTAAAAAGTAAGTCACTTGACGTTTGTATTTTGAAACTGAATAAGTTGTGCTTTCAACAGGACATTGTCTGATGTCAGGTCTTACCTCCATGTCCTCTTTCACCTGTTCCTGTTGGTCTCGAAGCTCTCCAAAAGCATCAATTATTAAGCCTGAAAAAGTAACTGGATGAGTTCATATCCCCAACTCTTGCTCTTGGCAAGCTTTTATATTTAAGGATTCAGAGAATTGAAAAGATACGCAGCTTGTGTTTCGGTACAAACATGCCGCATACATGATGTACATGGGAATTTCTTCCCATTAAACTTTGTAGGAATTCGGCGTGTGACTCACCCTGGATGATAGCCAGGAGGATGACAATCACAAAGAAGAAAAAAGTAATGTCAAAGATAATTCGTTCCACCTCGAACTCATCTCCAGCAGGATCCTCAATTTCATCACCGATGCCACCCCCTGCACGGACTCCCACATACATGTGGAACATGTAACACTAGGAGAGTAAAAAAATAATATTTAAGGGTGGTATGATATTAATTTGAGCAGGAGGGCTTATTTTTTGCTCAAAACTTTACCACCAAAGAGGCAAAGTTTGAAAAGCGGGGGAAGAGTGGAAGTTTTTTTTGTTATTCCAACATTGTAGTATTGTCTAATACTGACACTGTATGATGAGTATTCAAGCTGGAGAAACAGCCACAGTATAAGTAATGAATTTTGAAGATTTTTGTGTTTGAAAACAGTTGTTTTTCCCCAGTTCCTCAGTTCTCCACCGAAATATTCTGCTCCACCAATAACTTGTTTTAACCCATGTCAATCTACAACATGTCAGCTTTTTCTGTGATAGAGGCATCATCTGTCACAGCAGTATCACTCAGATGACCCTTTTCAAAGTGCATTCGCTCCACCTCTGGTTCACCTCTGAGACTACCCCTGGAGGCATTTCAGCGATGAAATGAAATATTAGGCTGTTGCAAAACAGGCCGTTCTAAAGTGCACAGAGGGTGCAATGAAGAGGCCAAAAGCTACGTTCTTCTTCTGTTTTTGGTACTGTTTCCAAGCAAATATCTGCCACCTACAGTTGGAAGAGGCTTGGCGCGAAAGGAAACGTGCGTTCAATGGCCGGGCGTTTTGTACAAAGAGTCCAAAAACAGTCTTATAAATAGGTGTAGCTACACGTGAATGCGATCACTTTGAAGGCGGAAGCCAGAAATACACGTTTATGCATGTTGACATAAACTTTTTACTGAAAGTGGTCACTTTAATACGTATTGCTGAGTGCGATGTGAATGTAGATTCAGAGGCAACAGAGACCAACACTGCGAAAGGGGCTGGCGTGTTGGTTTAATAGCGAGAAAGGGGAATTTTAAATGACTGAAAAAAAGTGCCATTCATTTGTTCCACCTGTGTGACTGTGAATTTGGTGTAATATCCCATGCCTCCTTAAATGGCAGGGCTTATTCAAATGCTATCCCCAGCTATCTCCCTGCATATGTGAGTGACAGAGGTACTCAGATCGAAATACTGCAGAATATTGGCTGTTAACTTTATGAATGGACAGAAAAAAACGGGGTTTAGGCTTCAGGAAATGTTTTTTTTTTTTTTATCCATGTGTCCATCATTTCATGGAAGCCATTAGAAAAAGAAAAACAGGAAGCAGTTTTCCCTTTAGAGTTGGGGATCCCTGTCAAAAAAAATAAAAGCTTTCCCATCTGAAGCTAAAAAAATGAGGTACGTGACAGCCCTCCTTTTGGGAAAAAAACAAACACAGGAAGACAGACAGAGATGGAGGCGGAGAAATTTGCAAAAGTGTGTCAATATGCAAATTTTACGTACAGTAAGCATGTCGTTACACTTCATATCTTTAGTGTCTATGTCATTGCTCTTGTTGTAAAACTTCCTGAAGAAGTTGAAGGCAACAACAGTGTAGAGATACACCACGACTGCCAACAGACCCACAGTCAGGACCAGCTGACAGAGAAACAAAAATTACAATAAGACAAAAAGAAGATGGAAAAAGGAATACATTGATAAAACAGCAAATATCTGTTCATTTAAAGAAGACAAAACCGTTCCAAATGATTGACTTGCCTGTTTCCCGTTATGTGTAACAGAAGAAAGGATGGTACGAAGTGTCTTGAAGCCCATTGCTATGTCCAAAAGGTGAGCGGCAAAAAAGAAGTTGTTGTAATGACCCAGAGATGACACCAGCATGTACCAGGTCAAGTATAAGAAGCACTATCAGCACACACAAGAGTACAAAAAAGACAAGCATCGTTAGAGGTACAGATAGAAAAAGAAACGAGTATTTGTGATGAGATAAAGTCACAGGATATTAGTACCATCGGTTACAATATTTGTTTCACAGTAAAACATGAGGATGAATGGATTCATCTTAATTTCCAGACCAATCCTAATTTTTGAGCTGACATAAATTGCTGAAAATGGTGCAAAGAGCCCAAAAACAGAACAAACCAAACTTACACTGTCAGTGAAGACCACTCCTAGTTTCCAGATTTGATACTTCACATCAATAGACCTGAATCTGAAATAAAAGGCATTTAAAAGGGAGGATTAGAACTGAGAAAATGAGGTCAAAATGTCCACTGCTGAAACCCTTGAGCCAGCGTGTTTTCTTAAAAAAAAAAAAAACAGAGCATCTGTCTTGTGAAATCTTCTCAGAATGTCCTGTTCCTCCTCAAGTACAAGATAATGTTCAAGCACCCTCTTTGTCTGGACACTCATTAGGCAGCTCACATCTTCACAAATGTATTCGCAATGACACAATTTTTTAATACAGGAGTGGGCTTTTGCATTTTGTTTTAAAAATTAATTTGAGGTGGTGCTAACAAGACCGCAAAGAGATTAAACAAAACTGTAAATAAGCCTAAAATGTTAATCTATATTAGATAGGCCAAATCAGGAGTTCCATTCTCCTGTATGGAATAACACACAACACAAAGGGCAGCATTGATTTCCTTATTTGGGTGCTGTTTTCATATCAATACCAGGCTGTCTGTATGCTAATGCGAGTGCAGCAAATTGTGCAGCAACTGCTAACACTGAAAGCTGGCAACTGAACGGCAGTTTATAACAAAAGTTTTTTATATTTGCTGCCAAAACAGCATCAATTGCAATGAAAACAAACATGATATTACACCATTATAATGTTAATGCAAATACTTTCATTTGTTTGTCCAATTTTCCTGAAAGCAAACCTTAGTTATTTTAGGAACTAATGTTTTGCATTTGAAGCACATTAAGTGAATTTAAATTAACGGCGTGACAGACATTAACAAGTTCTAAGCATTTCTCCTGTTTTCCATACTCACAAAGCAGCCCAGTCTTTCTTGAGCCTTGTCCTGTCTCTTCTATCAGAGCTGAAGTCTAAAGCAGCCCTGTCCAGACCTAAAAGTTCACTGATCTTCTCAGAGCCACAAAGGTCACCGTACTTATCCGTCACCTGACAGGACAAGAAAACATGTTGAATTTCTCAATGTACTTGTATTTTCATAAACATTGAGCAGCACAATTGATGAGAAGATGGTGCCAATTTATAACAAAAAATAAAATGCTTGAAATTTGGTGTTACATTTAGAAAATTGATCTAAAATAAAGAGAAAATAAATCTTGTAATGTCAAAGCTTTTTTTCTAGCTCTATGCTACTATATCTGCTGATCTCAGTGTTTACGTGGGCTTATGTACCTGAAGTATTTTAAAACAGCGTAAACCATATGAGTGTTTTTGTTTTTCTAATAAACGTTTTAAAATATTAAAACATTTTCTGAGTAGTTTGGTTTTGAAACATGAAAAAAAATGACTGTTGATAAAGTTTATTATTTCAATTTTTCCTCTTAAACACACAGACTAAAAGGGCTGGAAATGTTTATATTTTGATGCCCGATAAGGGAAAAATTCTACTTCTACTAACTGATTCATTAAAATGCAGTTTTTCTCTAAATGCACTGTCACTATGTGAAATATATAAGCAATTATAAATATGCTCAAGCATTACTACAATGGAATATATCGTTTTCTGTGCAATCAAGGTAGCAGTCCACGGAAGTCCTCACCTTTCTTTTTACAAATTTATCCCAGTAATTACTTGGAAATGATCTAAAAAGAAAAGAAAGCACCTCATAAATGCAGGTAAGGATTTTATGACAGCACGTAAAACCAAAGAGTTGGACAATTGGACTTTGTAATTTTTTAGTAATTACAATTACTCTACACTAAAGACCCTCTCCAATGAAAATTGTGTTTTTTACACGTTATTGTAGCACTTTGAGGACACATACAATAATTTAAGATTAAAACTGAATTTGAGTATTTCAGTCTTTAAATCTTGTTGTAACAGAAGCAGATAAGAACGTGCGGTTTTGAAAAAGCTTGAGTTTGTGATGCAGCAACTGCCTTGAGCTCCTCTCCTATTCTAAATTCTACATTTAAAAAAAAAAATGGATCCATCAACATCTTCATTCTTTTCGCCTGAGCTGGCATCTGGCTCCAAACTGTATGGCATAGCTCCGATATTGCTTGCTTTTTTTTTTTTTGCAACACCAATGTTAGTTTGGGGTTGTGAGGGTCTGTAAGCTATTGTGAGAAAGGAATAAACAAAGGAATGCTGGGATATTGATGTAGCGTTACTTTCAACAACCCAAAGGCAAATTTCGAATGAGCTGCAGAAAATATCTCTTAAAATATCAGCACAGGCTTTTTGATTTTGGCTAACAACTGCCTAATCAGAGTTAAAATACTAATTGGAACAATTTACAATTCATAAAAGTATAGTTAGAGTGGGACTTTAAGGAGAATTTTTTTAACTGGTCAATGTATAAAATTCTGACATTGTATAAAATGAGTTATGTGGAGCCAAGAACATACAATGTATTAATGACCAGTCTGTCCCACTGGCCTTTAATGTCTTCCTCTGAAGGTTGCTTTGTCACATACAGCCCATCAAACTCCAACTTGCGTGCCACCTCCTTTTCACGCTTGAAGATCACCAGAGGAACCTTTCAATCAAAAACAAAAATTTATCAACAGTCATCAAACTGCTCGCATTTGCTTGAAACGATGATGCACAAATCAGCACTTTTTCAACTAATGGAAATATTTACAAGATTAATAAGTACCCGTGCAAAAGTACATTAATGCTCTAGCATACCTTGAGGTAGTAGTACCCAATGATACAACAGAATGAGATGACCGTGTGTGCAATAGCAAGCAGATGAAGAGAAGGCTCCATCCATCCACTGCTCTCTTCCAGCACAAAGTAATCTCTACCCCTGCTGTCTTCTTCCATGACAGAGTCCAGCTCTTCACTGTCAACAGATGTGATCAGAACCTCTTCCGCTTTGGATGCAGGCAAGGATGCCACCTGTGGTAAAGCCAGACCAAGAAGAAATCTGAGTTTAAAAAGTGGCAATTTGATTAATATTAATCAACTTCAACACTATAAACATGTCATATGTGCTTACAGATGTTACTTAGAATTCTGTTGGGTGTAGAAATATAAGATTTCTACATCCAATATGGTTCATACTATGTAGATTAGTACTACTTATAATATGTTAATCAAATCATATTTGACAAGATTATAAATGTGTTAAATAAAAAATACATTTTTAACAGTTAAATCTGAAATTTTATGTTCAAGCAAGTGGCTGTTCCTTGCACTTACCTTGTAAAATAAAAGAATGAAGTTTATCGCAAAGGTGACAAACAGAGCCAGGAAGCGCATGTTGTAAAAGTTTCTTGCAAAGAAGTTCTACAGGAAACAAAAAAGACAAACGCTCAGGTTCTACTTGTGTTTTAACAAGAAAACCAAACTGGATTTAATTCGGCATGCTCATCCAAGTTGCTGAGTATTGAAGGGTCCTTCAGAGCGCGAGTCTACTTGCACATTACCAGCAGGCTCTTGTTATGTGAGCTGATCGTCTCCCACAGTGCAAAATGTTGGCCGTGTGAGTCCTTTGACTTAGTACAGCATCGCTTATTTCTCCAGTTTGCCCCTGTTTTCATGCTGTCAGCGTTCTCCTCAGATTTCTCATTTCTGCAAACATGGAGAAAAATAAACAGAAGTATTTGGACAGGATGTGAAATAAATAACTTTTTAGTGTAATATAAGAATAAACGCACTCTGTATGTTTTACTTCGACCACTTTCTCATCTGTTTCATCTATGTCCACTTGTTCCCGGAACTGCAAAAAGTAAAAAAAAAAAAAAAAAAAAAAAAAAAAAATAAAACAGAGCAAACAAATCTGATTTCAAAGCTGTAAAAGCAAACAGCACCAATTTTGGTAAACAGAAAAACACAAACAAAAACACTCCATGTAAGCACAGTGAACAAACTGTCCAACAAATAAACACAGAATGCATACCACACTGTGATGCTTCTCAAAGATTTCAGTGATGACAGTTGTTCTGGAGGCTGTTTGGAACAGGTCAGTCAGACTCGCAGAGAGGTCTTTTGATACTAGTCGGTATTGGCCTCCCTCTTTTTTTAGTTTCAGGCCAAATATGTCGGAGAGTGCATCCACCTCTCTGGGAGAGGTCAAAGCCGCCATCTGCCCAATCTCACTCAATTCTGCCGGGCACAAAAAACTGGCAGAGTACTTCCTAAGTCGATTCACACCACTTGGCCCCTCCATGACCTCATCAAGAGTTGGCTCAAGGATGCCGCCAAGGAAATCTGACATCCTCATCTTTTTTGCTTTCTCTATGAGCCCGCCACTAACAAAAGCAACGTACAGTACATACAAAATGCTGCGGACGATGAAAGAAATGCATTGGATCTGAGTCAAGCAAATGAATCGAAAGAGCAGAAAAGCTGATATAAAGATATCCTTCAGTGACATTTTCATCAACGTCTTTCTGACTGAAAGCAGAGATGACAGGAACAGCCACCAGTGACCCACAAGACTCATTCTTTTGTTCTCCAGGACTTCATCATCTCTAAGTTTTCTGTCCTCCCCTTCTTTTCTGGAACATTTCTCTTTAGAGCCGGAGCCAGAAATTTGCGCTGCGAGCTGCATTTCAAAGATGGTGTCCTCACAGAAATTAACAAACATCTCCATTTTCTCCATCTCTCCTCCTTCATTTACCACATCAAAAATGAACTGCCTTTTAGACTCTTTAACCTGGGGTTTCTCCCATTGTGTGCGACTGTAATCGCTGATCTTGAAGTAGATGCGTTCAAAGCGCTTCCCGCTGCCAAGGATCTCAATGCGTCCAAGACAGGGCTGGAAGTAAGTCAAGACACACTCTGCCAGTTCCAAAAAAGTCTTCAGTCTAGGATCTTTGGGCATGTGTTCAGACAAATTAGTGAGAAGCACTGTGATGCTGAAGCCAATGTCTTTTGCAGGCTCATGGAATCGATCAACAAAGTCCGCATAATCCACAATTTCGCTCTCGTTAGTCTCCATGCAGGAAAGCAAGAAGTGAATCTCAGCTTGGGAAAAATGGTTGCAGTACTCCATGACTTTGTGGAAGTCTTTTTTGGAAATGTTTCCTTTCAGGTCAGGGTCATATTCCTGAAAAAGCTCTGAAGATGTGAGGTCTTTAAGTTTGAGAAACATGTTGAAAAAATTCAGAATCATCTCCACATTTCCAGACGACTCCACCAACATGTCTACCATTTGCTTCCCAATAGTTCCATTGATGACATTCCCTGTAGAAAAGATTAAAAATAATATTTTGAAATTGTAACTTAGAATAAAACATATAACGTATAAAATAAATTAAAAACAAAGAAAGTTGTTTAAACTGCAATACTGCTGATGGTTGTAAGGCAGTGATTCTCAAAGATATTTATCTTTACTGAACTATCTTTACACATAGCAAGACTTCTAGCTATGAGATGGTAAATCACATATTCCAAAAGGCTTTAAATAATCAGTGTCAAACTCCACGCCTCGAGGGCCAGTGTCCTACGTGTTTTCCAACCAACCTGCCGTTGAAGCTTCTTATTGGCTAAACACACCTGATTCAGATAATCAGCAGTAAATTCCGGATTTCTGGAAAACCAGCAGGAGGCCCTTGAGAACTTGAGCTTGACACCCCTGCTTTAAATAAATAGTCCACTATCCAAATCATTTGTTGTTTCTTTTTCAGATTTGTGCTATTTAATACACGTTATTAGCTAGCACAGATTGAAAATTGAAGACTGAAAACAGCATTTACCTTCCAACATGGAAAGCAGAAACACTACCATGTCTTTCTGTAAATCCATGAGTTCTTTCAGTAGTTCATTCTGTCTCGAATCCTATTGAAAACAAGTTCCCAAATAACATTTATTAAAATTGAACGCCTCACATCAAACAGGAAAAGATTATGAATTATATTTCTTGACAGCTACTGAGGTAAAAACACTAAAGCACATTTATCCACTGCTGTGTAATAGTTTAACTATTGATTTGTTTTAAAAAGAACACATCAAAGTGTTATACCTGAGAAAGCTTCATCTGCAGGTGAGCAGAGACATGAAGAAATCCCACCACAGCATCCCAAAGACGGCTGTGAGCTAAACTCTGTTGATTTCCGGTGCATGGACCCTGAATGAAAACATGGTGAATGTGCACTAAAACTGTAGCTGTAGAGTTAAACAATAACAGGCACTTTAAGCAAACAGGGTGTTGTCACTTCACATAAAGAAAATATTTCAAAGCATCTTCCCAAATTGTATCTCCAACTTCCCTACAGGCACTGGGGTAATATTGTGTATTCCAAATTCAATTGACCTATCAGTCAGTCAGTCTGGAATTTAAAGTGAAGTTATGTTTACTGCAGCTTACATAACTATAATTGGTTTAGTCATTAGGAGCGTGTTAATATTTTACCTCTGGTTGCTATTAGGTTTTGTTAAAAGCTAAGTAATTACAGAGGGAACCCACTTAATCACAGTGAAACAAACAATATTGGAGACCAACTGACCTGTATGTACTCAGTAAGTGTGTTGAAGACCTGCTTTGCCACTTCAATGGCCTTGGAGAAGTTGTGCTGACCTTCAGCATCAACAAAGTCCTTTCCTGAATAGTACCAGTAGAAGTCACTGATTGACTCCTATAATGAAGAATGAACAATAGTTGTATTTTCAAGCAAGAATAAATTGACTAAGTGTTGTCAGACAATTTGAATGTAGATTTATTCATATGTAACTTTTGTATAAAATAGACTTTTTATTAGCACCAGTTAAAAACCTACTCCAATTATTTATTTTAAAAGTGATTCCCTATGTCCAGTATTTTTACATCACAAAACTTTTTTTTTAATCGTCTGCTCCAGATTTCCTACAATTACAAGAAGGAAATCCTCAAAAATGCCATTTTAATCTTAATTTTCTAAATATATGTCCACCATCATGAGAAAAATACCACAAAAACATGTTAAAAACACCAAAACATGATTTTGTAGCAAAAAACATGATTCTCATTGGATTGCAATAACAATATCATTTGTTATGAAAGAAAAAAGTTACCTGGACCCTTAGCAAATAGTCCACAGTGGATATAACGATGTTGACAGTGGTGTTGTTCCCAGTTTGTGTTCTTAAATAATCCTGAAAGTCTAAAATATTGTCAATGATCAAAATCTAACAATAAAGAAAACGAGTATGTTGTAAAATACAAATACAGTCATAAACCCCTTTTCATTGTCTTTACAAAACATCATGTGTGATAAAGGGTAAATGGAAACAACCTGCGTTATGGCCTTCACAAAGCAGCTGCAGGAAGCGGAACAAGTCACAAGTTAGGTCTTTGTCAGGCATCACCTTGCCTCCTGGGAAAAAAGAGAGATAAGAGAAGCAAAAACGTCAAATTAAAAAGTGAATAAGTAACAGTAATACGACACAAAATTGAAGAAATGAGAATACTGGGAAATAATCCTGACAGATTAAGATGATTTTGGCACCAAAAGTTGGAGAAAATCATGTGCTGATGATATTAAAGAAGGAAAAAAAATGTCGAATTTAAACACAGAGTGCATATTTGTTGTGTTTTGTTTTTTATCTGCTGTGACATGGATCAAGTGTAGCACATTGCTATTTTTCTTTCTGCTTGAATACCATACCTGAGCTCTCAGCCATGGTCATGCCTAATCCCTCTGCTTTTTTCTGCCTCTCAAACGCATTTAAATCTAAAACGCTGGATGCCAAAAAGTCACACACAAACACAAAAAGGGATCAGTTCAACCGTTTTCATTCAAACCATTTTATTTAATCAGCCCACCAACTAAAGCATAGTCATTTTTTTGAAAATCATCTGTTAATCTTTTCTTTCACTCACCTACATGATGTCATCAGTCTGGACATGCTTTGGAAGAAGCAAACATCTCGCTTCTCCCTCAGATATTTCAGCATTTTCTGTCAGGCACAATCATCAAAGACAACATTGGATAAATGGTGGAGCAACTCATTGAAAACTATTATCTTTTATTTAGCTACAACTGCTAAGTTTCTTCATCAATTTTAGTTACCAAGAGAAAAAGTGGATGTGTAATGATATCACAGGCATAATGGCGTTAGCGATAGACTACTGTGTTCATTCAAAGAATTACACAACTTTATATGTAAGGAGACCTTGTTCAGGAGTAAATATGCAGACTTCAAAGACCTGAGCAGTTTTAATAAAAAAAAAATAAAGTGACGATCTGGTCAAATAAAGATGAATTCAAGGGGTTCTCTGAGTCATAAGCTGTAAATTGTAATGAAAATGATCAAATCTAAGAGATTTTGAGGGTCATCAAACAGAGATGACTCAGCGTAACTGATTCATTTTGGAATAAAAAAAAAATGTCATTGTTTCCAAAAAAGCTAAATCCCTATAGAACAATATGATACCCTTTTATGCTACATGTGTTGTTGTTCTGCACATTTGCTTTACCTGTTGAACAGCAGCATTCCCCCCATTTAGAAGAGCAATACCCAGTTTTAGAGTAGAAGCAATCGTGGAGTCCGTAGTTCCTATAGTTGATCAAAATCAGGGAATATTGACTTAGAAAAATAACACAGTGCTTTACATATGAGTGTAATCATTAATTGATGAATCGATTTATATTCCTACGATGCAACCAGCTCAATCTGTCAGAAGCAATTGGTAATCGAATCGACTTGTACCATTATAAAATCATTTCAAAATGATATAAATCAATGATAATCGATATTAGAAAATACTATTTGGATTGAGACATTGTAGATTTATTTTACTCATACTGACCAAGTTGCATCACAGGGCAATGTGTGGAAACAGTTAATTTTGCAAAGACATGCGACCATGAAGTGTGGTATCATGATCTAATAACGTCGGTGAATCAAATCGAAAGATCGTTCAAAGTGAACCAATATCGACTATGAATCAGATCGGCAACCACAAATCATCTTGTTATATTTGACTTCAAAATGTGGGGAAAAAAAGAAGCTTAAAACGTTTGATGTGGCAGGTTTACTAAAGTTACTCAGCTAGTGTTTCTCACCGTTGCTTGTACTGATGGATTGCAGAACCATTTCAGAAGCTCCGCGACAATGCAACCTGGCCTGCTGATAAAGCAGCTTCTGTTTCTTTATCTCCTTCTCCTAAAACAAACACGTATTTTTAAATGTATCTTATACGTAGATGCTACTCCTTTCTCAAAAGCAAATACACTTTAGGCTTATTGATAGTCCAGTGACACCTTCATGGGGTTTATTTTTAGTCTACTTGCTGCAATCTAACCAATCTCAGACTGAATTTTAATCGTTTGCCATTTCAGTCACTAAGCATGGACCTGCAGGCATCTAACTATGAGACAGATAAGTGTTGTGTCAACACAAAAAACAAGTCATTGTTTACTTTGTAGAATACAAGACTTTAATAATTTACAGCTGAAGCATTATCCGTTTACCTACTTCAAAGCATTCTACATCCGGCTCTTCTTCATTCCCAACGTCTCTGCAGCAGCTCTAGGATACCCGGATAGAGGGGACAGAGCGATGATGCAAAAAGAAATTTAAAAAATAAAGGCAAATGAAATATTGACAAATGTACAGCAACTCGTTTGCCTTTCCATTTTTCTTTTACAATACAAGTGAAATGAACTAAGACATCAAAGCAAAATGAAAAGCCCATTTGGACACGATGCAATGTTTGAGTGTATATTTTGAAGCTCCCTTTAGATTAAATTAATGCAAAAAACAAAAGAGACACTGTTTTATGGTTTATATCCCTGCAATGTTATGCAGGGTGGTAACTAGCTGCCAACTATTGCCTAGATAAGCTCTTTTTGTTTTGTTTTTTTGCTATTTTGTCCCTAATAATGAGCTGATCATTTCTACTGCTAGGAAAAAATATATAATATATATAAATAAAACTCTCAAATAAAAACATTGTTTTTCATTCTTGACAGAAAAATAAAGATTACAAAATTAGCGGTCGGTTTGTTTTAGATCGCTATGCCAGATAAAAGGCATTGCTCTAAGACCACATTTATTTTGTTCTGTCATTGATGATGAATTTTTAAGAAAAACACTAAAATTACCTTTGCCATGATATCAGTGAAGGTCTTAAAGAGACTGTCACTTTCATGCCTACAGGGGAAAAACAAGCAAATATTAAAGTATCGTGTGGTACTGACATCTGAGATATTTTTGAAATGCCTGGTCAATAATTTGCATTTACATTTCTTTGAAAAGCTTTATAACAGACTAAAGCGCTCAATAGTTTATTTTTTCTACTCTGAAGCTAAAAGAAAGTAAGAAAAATAAAGACATTTTGATCTTTGATGAATTAAATATGAAAGAGAGCTTAAATTATGCAAAAAGAAACAAACAAAAATAATGAATCAGATTTTTTTTTTTAATGCAGAAACTGACTAAAAGTGTTTATGCTCTTATTAAGGTTTTGCTAGTACAGTATTGAGATTTTTCAATTTCAGCAGGATTTGAAGAATTTCTTGGGCTGAAACAATACAAAACACTGCTGCAGGTCAGGCCTAAAAATGTGCATAAATACAAATCTAAAAAGCAATAAAATATTTTTTTTTTACAGTTCTGACTCCTAGGTATTTTTGTATAAACTTTATGAAATATTATTAATTATAAAAAGCAGACCTGGGGGTTCTACTGCATGTTGTCTTTTTCTATTGAAGCCACACACCTGCTGTCCATCAGGGCACTTCGACTGAAGAGTGTAATGAGTTGGAGGAGGGAATCGATTGGCCTCGCACCTTCCTCCCTATCCTTTATTTTCCCTCTGTCACCTTCGCACATCTTCATGGCTCCTCCCTTCTGCAGTCCAGAGAGAGAAAACCAGCTACTGTGTGGCGTTAAATATTATTAGACACAGGCCTCGCAGCAGAGAATTCCACAACCAATTCTGGATAATGTTTAAAAAAATCTAGTTTGGTCAGTTACAAACCAGATTCTGATGCTGAAACTAGAAGATTGAATTTATTTATTCATAAGAATAATCTTTGATGTAAATAGGTGATAAATAACTGTTCAGTAACATTGCAAACATACAATCCATCTCTAAATTTGACATTTGATTTGTCAGAAACTGTCACGCACAGGAAACTTTAGTTTTCCAATAAGAACTAGTGATAATAATAATGTTCATTAGGTTATCTGTTGATGTAATTCAAATCCTGACATTAAAAACAAGAAGACTGGATACTTTTATTTCAAAAACAGCTTTTGAAAGGATCAACTATTGATTTTAATGGTTGTCTTGTGTTATTGCTGTTTTATCCTGATTGTGTCTCCTGTAACTCCTTTTATTTTTCTTTCAAAAATCAAAGTCCTGCCTTTTGACAGGCCATAGTTAAAATACAGTGTATTTGTTTTTTCTTCATCTGTCTTGCCTGGATAAATAAAGGTTAAATACATTTAGAGAAAAGGTAGAAAAAAATGCAATCAAATCTTCAGACAAGCACTAAAAAGAAAATAAAAACATTTTTACAGTACAGTTTATAATACCTTATAAACAAATTTAAGAGTATTTAAAAGAGGTTTTTTTTAAGTGAACTGTGAAATGTCTGCTCAGTGGCAAAGCATTCCACTGTTCCCCTCTGAACTTCATCTTGGACCTTGGTACCTCCAGGAGAAGCTGATCAGCTGACCTGAGGCACACAGCCCTGGTTGGGAGACAAAAGCTCAGAGAAGTGCAGCAGTCTGAGACCGTTTAAAGATGTAGGAGCAAATAAAAAGAATCTTAAAATGGACTCTGAACTGCAAAGGCAGCCGAAGAAAGGAAGCCAGGATTTGGGTGATACGCTTCCTCTTTTGTGCTATGACCAGAACTTGAGGAGCTGCTTTCTGGACCAGCCGCAGACATGAGAGGGACTGACTCTGGATTAAAGAGAGTTCCAGTGATAATGTCGAAATGTGTTAAATGCATCAATTACCGTCTCAAATTGCTGTCATTTAAAGAAAAAGATAAGCCTTATTTAAGTCCATACAGTTATTGTCCAATGTCAACTCACAGCCAAAACCTCTGTAAGCATCTCCTCATACTTGTGATCTTCAGTTGATATCCACAATTTGCTGTATCCATATAGAAACAGATTGACAGCACGGTGCCTAAGATCAAGAACAAAGTTAAAAGAAATAAAATGAGAAGAAAAAACTAAAACTGAAACTGTGCCTAGAATGAACCGTCTGACTGAGGGTGGAAGAACTTCATGACAGTTATAAAATGTGAGCCAGATGTTGAATTGATGTATGTAATGGGCACAACTGTTGCTGATGATTGCAAAAAATCTGGTCTAAAATATTTAAACATTTATATGTGGATCATTTTTTAAACTTGTTTTGATCAAGTGAATTGATGTACAGTAAATGTAAGAAAATGTTTGTTTTTTTCTGTCAGATTTACCTGGGTTGGTTGTACAAGGGTGTCAATTTAAAACTTGCCACCACCGCACGTTTTCTTTGTCTGGATAAAACCTTCTGCCTCCCAGGTTTTTGAAGTCTTTCAGGGTGTTCCACCTAAAGCCCCAAAAGGTAACTCCAGATTTATAAACCAATAATATCAAGATGAAAAGGTCTGACCAAACATGGTAGTTCACATATTTTCTTGGTGAAAACTTTCATATCTTTTTCAAGGTATGTTTTAAGGCTTTTGTGTGTTGCTTAAAATAATGAAGGTAGGTTAAGCATGTGTGCTTTAAACATATTAAAAATATGCTATGTGACTTCTAAATACAAGAAAACATTTGTTTAAACTCATTGAAAACTTAAAGAAAAATATAGCTTTTAAGAAAGCCTTTTCATTAGGACCAAAATTACTGTAAGTGCATTAAAAGTCTGATTTCAGTCAAATTCTAATTACTTGTTAAAAAAATGTGAGTATGGCATCAAGCATTGAAAATGTCTTTAACAAATGGTAAACACAAAGTCACTTAAAGGTCTGTCAACGATTTCAAGCACCCTGGTGACTCTTTACAGAAAAAGTGTCAGCCACAGAAACTATATTAGCTAGTAATTCCAGAGCTCAGTACAAATTCGGTATTTGAAAATTCAGCTTTTATTCTTTGACTGATTATTTGTGCCACCACAAAAGTGTAAAAAAAAAAAAAAAAAAAGATAAAAAATATTTTAAAATAAACAAAAAAACATATTATAATATTAATTAAAGATATTGCACAAGAATAAAGTCTTAAAAGTATCAGGAAATAAGATGAAATTTTAAACTCAAACTTTATTTGTATAGCGCCTTTCATTTACAAGAATGAACATGCCAAATTAAAGATAGATAATTGTTATTTTACGCGAATAAACGTGTCAACTATGAGAAAAATGTAGTAATTTTACAAGAATGAACATGTAAAATTAAAGGGAAAAAGTTGTATTTAAAAGAATAAATGTGTAAGTTATGAGAAAATAATTATAATCTTGGTATTGGTTCTTTTTATTTTTGTTTAAATGTTATTGTTTTAGTAAACAAGAATTTGCCTCATAAATGTATTACTTTAATCTCATGAATTCTAGACTTCTAATTTATGAAGTTATGAATTTATTCTTGGAAAAAATTGACGTTTTTACTTATAATTCAACAAGTTTATTCTCGTAAAATTTAGACTCTTCTGATAATTGTATAACTTTGCTCTTAAAAACGTTGAAATTAAGTCTCATTTATTTATTTACTTAATTTTGTAAAGGTGGCCCTAATACTCTGTTATATGATTTAGCTTTTATCTTTCAGGATAAAAAAAAAAAAAACTGTGAAAAAAATCAAGTTAGTATGCATGTTTTTTTTTTTTTTTTTAATGGTAACAATTTGGGAGATGTTTAGATTTTTTTTTTTCTTTCTTATTTTTTTCAGAGGTCATCAGACCGTTGTAAAGCATTATGCCTTAAACTGAAAACAAAAATCCATCATAAGAAAATGTGTTAAAAGATAATTACTTTGGCAGAATAGCACAAAAAGGAAAGCTATCCTGGCAACATTTACCTCCTAACTTGATTTTAGTTCACTTCACTAAACAAACAAATGCCTGCAGAGAATCCAATGACTGAAGACATGTTCACTCAGTGTCATTATGTTTACAGAAGCCAACAAGGCAAAGCAGAAAGCTCTGCCAAGTCTGATTCATGTTCTCTATAGAATGGAGGAGCTTACCTGATCCAGGTAATAAAGGACGCGAGCTATTTCTAGAATCCTGTCCACAGTCTTCTGTGTGTCATTGACAGCGCCATGCTGTGTTAGCTGTTCTGCATAAAGGCTCTCCTGCCTCATGCTAATTGATGCCTGTGAAGGGAGACAGAAATAATGCATTCATGTCTTTTGTTCCAAGTTCAAAGTATTCCAACTATTTAATTAAAATATTTATAGAGAGCTGTTAGGAAATGTTTTATTTATTGAGTCATCTAATAGGAAAAAGTGCAATCACTGTAGTATTTGAAAGAATTAATGAATTGAGCTTTGGTTTAGTTTCATCCATCGTGGCTAATTATCAAAAAGTCATTCTTCTCTTCATTTACCAGCAAAAACACATTCATTAGTTCAAGCAACAGAGTGACGCAAGAACAGTTTATGGGAAATTGAATTTTTGATTTAAAAAAAAGTCAATTGTGAATAAAAACATGGCATGCATTAATCAAAACCTTAAGCAACAAATATTTTCGTTGACTTGAGTATCTGGAACAAAGAAGGGAGTTGTCACGTACCGTCATGAAGAACAACAAGTCGCTGATTTGGAATTTTTAAAGACCAACTTTATGGAAAATGGTGTTTTCATCATATTTTTGTAGCATTTTTGTTTGCATTTCTGTGTATGTCTTTATTCAAATGGTTGGGAATCAGGAGCAGACAAAAAATGCAGTTTGAAAAATCGCATACTTGTGACCTGGAAAATATGCTGGTCGGGCCACAAGCTTTCTGCTCCGAGCTCTCAGCAACAAAGAGTGAAAAGGGGGTGGGATTTCTCCATGCCAACAGTCCCACCCACAACTCAGAGGGAAATTTCTAATGAACTACTGCTGCTCTGCAGAAACTACTGCATTTTTTGGAGTAAAAGTTGCATTTTTCTGAATAGTATTTGCTACTGACAGACAGCAACAAAGAAGCGCCGTTCAGTCTTATGCGGGGTGGGGGAATTGTTCCAAAGCAACACAGAGGATGAAAAATTCAACTGATTTAGTCATTTGAAGTCATATAAAGAGTTTAGTTGACTTGTTAGCATGTTCTTCATGCTATGGAAATGTGAATAATTATTTGTGCTAATGTACTAGATTCCTCCTGTGTTTCATGAAACTAAATATCGATTCCATTATTAGAATTTGCCTTTGAAAAGAGAGGGACCTGGTTTCAGACAAGATGGCGCCAAACACATCATTAGCTGGAGGCGGAATTGTTGCAGCTTTAGCCATAGGCAGAAGTTGTGCATCTATACTAGAAGATACCTAACCCAGATAAATTAGTGTTTTTCAAACAAAAAAAGCTGTTTTTCAGTCGAGGACTTCCGGTGGCTAATGATGCTCTGGCGCCATGTTGGCGCCACGTTGTTGGATTCGGCCAAGCCTTTATGTTTGAAGATGAAATGCTCGCTCTTGTTCCTGTGTTTTGTTGAAAACATTTTTTCCCAAAATGCAATTGATACTCTAGTGTGACACCCATGATGTTTTTCTTCTTTATTATGCATGTTTTTGGTACGGATACTTATACTCCACAGCAACTTGTAGCCCAAAAAATAAGGCATGTCCTAGTTAACCACATATGTTCTTTTTTTGGTAAAATGGCAAAATAATAATGAAAAAAAAAAGACCAAAAGCGTAAATGCTTTTAAAATTGATGAAAAAATGATGGAGAAGGATTTTAAAAGAAAAGTTGTTGATTAAACTTTCTTGATGCAAGTTGAAAATATTAACAATTATCATAAATGCACTTAAGTACACTGACAGTATGTAGAATGTGTTCAAAATAAAGAAGAAACATGTTAATTTTTACTCCATGGAACATGATCTATATGCCTTGGTTGACATAATATCATCGCGTTTGTTTTGACAGATTGAATGTGGTTAATGAAAAGCCTCACACTCAGAAAATCAAACATGTATGCTTCTGTCTGTCTAGAAAAAAGAAATCAATACTGATGCTAACCTGCACCAGTTTACTGAGTTAAAAATTAGTATTTGTGTTTCAAAAGATGGCAGAACTATTATGGAATATTTGCCATCAAGAATTAATTACGCTGTTAGAGAAATTCATATATGAATGTATGAAAGGTGAATGAAAACTGGAACTTTATACCAAAGGGATAAAAAAATAAACTTTTAGGGATTAAAAAAAAACAAAGGTTTGAATAGTCTCAAAGAATTTGAATTTCTGAGCTCAGCTGACTTTTTTAAGCTCCTCAGGTTATGATACCCAGGACGACTGAAATTCCAAAGATGCTAATTAGGAGATACCGCCAAAGACAGTGAAAAGTAAGGAATTAAATTCAGACTAAAAAAATCAGATGGAGAAATAAAAGTTAAATCTAGTAAAATCCATTACCTCCCACTGAATATGCAACAGGCCACTAAAAAGTTGGTCACGAATCTCATCTTCAGTACTTTTCTGTGAAGAACAAATAACAGTTTAGAGGGAATTCAACGGGTTGTCTTCTTGCATTGAATTAGCATGAATAAATGAATGTTCAATCTGAAGTATGCAAACGAAGCATAGCACAATATCACAGAGGGAGGAATCGGCCTATTAATATCATTCCCATTTCCAACTGACCTGAGAGAAGCCATTCTTAGCCAGCACGATAAGGCTCTGGTCGCTTGGAAAACAAACCCTCAGCCCCACAGGGACCAGCTTCTTCATGGAAGTCACAATGAGAGAAGTGTGCACAGAATAACGATCTCCCTTCCTCTTCATCCTCTTCTCCCGGTGGTTAAACTAAGCAGCAATTTGAATTAAGGTGCATCTTTAGGTGCTAGTAAAATGGATGCAATTCTAGGCATAAGCACATGCATAATCCAAAGCTACAATTGGATTTACCTTTGATGCTTTGTCATTCTTCATCAATAGAGTCAAATTGTTGATTTCATTTTGGACAACATAATTCTGCTCCTCCCATTTAAAATGCTGTCACATAAAAGAAGGCAGCATTGATGATGTTCAGTGATGTCTTGTATGTTTCTGACATAACACGAGCCATAAAAAACACTCACATGAGATTTGGCCCAGAATATAAAGACCTCTGCCACCACGCCGAGCAGCTGCTCAGCCTCAGGGATCGGCTCTTTCAGCCATCTGGCTCTGAGACAAGACAAAACAAAACATTAACATCACAGGATTTCTTTTTAGGAAACCCAGCCTGGTGGAAAATAACTCAAATCTCTGTCCGTGTCATTACTGTGTCTTATTTTCGTTTCTGTGCAATCCTTTAAATTGACTTCTTAATGATATTTTTTTCTGACTTCACAATGCCGTACCGTCCACCTACCGATTACAATCCACAAACTGGATGAGGAGAGGATAGAAGGCATAGAGATCTCGAACCAGCACTGTGTACTTCTCCTGTATGAGCAGCTCTCCCTCTGAGGTACAAGAGCTCTCTGCCTTCATCTGCTCTTCCTCCCGCAGTATTCCTTCCGCCCTCTTCCTCAGCTTCTCCATCAATGGGAGGAAGTGACTCTTCAACAACTCTATGGGGGCACTGCGTATGATTCGCTGTGAAAAAACTTGCAAGCAGATGACAGCTCCTTAGCAAGCAGAAATAGGGACATCTCAACAACACTATCAGTTTTATTGATGACAATACCCGCAAGCTGCTTCATCCAATGACAATGGCTAGCACCAACATGGTTGTAGAGAATGCAGAGTATATGGCCGAGTAAATCGCTTGCATGATGAGGGCCGACAGAGGTAAAAAGTGGAACTTCCTTTGGGTCCCAGCACCACCAGTGTGAAATGTAGCTGCACAACATCGGCAGCGTGATCTCTGCAACATGGATGTAGTGGGTTTGGTGGGCTCCAGCGCCGGCACATGCAAACTCCTTCACCTGCTCCATTGCCTCTTCCAAAGTGGAAAGAAGGGGACACACATCCTCCACCTGATCCGGTAATCCCTGGTCTAACACAGAACAAAGCTCAGAGAGGACACTTGAGATTTTAATAGACGACTGAAAAAAAAAAAAAGATAACTAGTTTTACCTTTTATCTGAGTAGCACTCATGGTGTTATAGATAGAAAATGGGTTATTCTGATTTAGGGAAGGTTCCAGGAAGCATACAGGAAAGGCCCCAGTCAGAGCTGCTAGACAAGCACCCACTGCTGGTCTGTGTCTGCATGAAAATTCAATGTTAAGATGCAATGATTTTAATGCCCAGAAAAATGATAAAGGGCACAAACAAAAAATCTGTTTGCTCAGCATTTCTAGAAGGAACCCACTTGAAAGAAAAGGTTAAAAAAAAAAAAGCAACAAGTATGGAAGCAATACCTTTCCATGTATATGCTGCTAGTGGTTCTGAAAGAGTAGAGGCTGTTCAAGATCCTGTAGCAGGACACTTGGATTCCACCAACTGGAAAGAGAAGATATTGCATAAAGTACAGAAACTTCCAGTGTCCCCTGAAGTAAAGCCAAGTTCACATCAACACTCAAATGGCCAATCCCAACAAAAACTCTTTGCAAACACTCAAACACGCGTTTCAGGCTCCCGCGTTCAAAGCTCTCGTGTGCACATTTTTAAGAACGTTTTCGGGCTCTACATGGAACGCGCGTTGAAATTTTAATCATTTGACAAATCAGGGACTTGGAATTGATATAACGATGGCATCCCTTTTAATTCATGGAGGTTTCGAGCATTTGAAAATTGAAGATGATAGAAGTTAGAAATTAGTCTTTCATTTCTAATAGAGCTGTGAAAAAAAAAGGCCGGAGTAAGATTCACGAGATTTCAACATCAACATTAACCTTGTTCAACAGGAGGTGGCGCGGATCATGTCTGATGCAGCCAGTACAAAAACCTTTCAAATAAGAACTAATGTTGATGATCTGTCCTTCTTTTTAAACATAAAAAAGGAACAGGGATTAGACTCAGAAGATTTTTTTTATGTTTATTACAATACAGTGCATGGAAAATAGTCATTTTAATGACCCACTTCAATGAAAATCGTATTTTTTAAACATGTACTTGTGTCCTTTTTTCTCATGATGAAGGACGGATAAATATATTATTTAACTTAAAACTGAATTTCTGAGTATTTTTTTATTCAAATCATTGCGGACCAGAAAAAGGCTTGGAAAAAGCTTTTAGCAGGGATGTAGGTTACAAATAGGCAGAGCACACGCTTCCTCCAGTCCGACGCATTCACTTAGAGACAAAGCGATTCATGTTCGTCTCCAAGCTGGCATCTGGCTCAAAACTTATAGAACCAGCATTGCTCGCCATTTTTTGCACCGCTAATATTTGGTTGGGGTTTTGGGGGGCTGTAAGATAGCGGGACCGCACAAAAACAGAAGCAAATTTCTAGTAAACTACTGCAGCTCTGCAGAAACTCCAGCCTAGAAAGCAACAAAGTTTTTCAAATGTTGCCTGAAAACGGCATAATCATAAATAAAAGATCACTGTGAACACGTTTCCAAAAGATCAAAAGAGAGGGACTTTAAGGAAAACGTAATGTAGAAAAGCATGTAGCATGTACACAAAACATCCTGTATATGAACAAAAGTAGCACTAAAATAACTTACCCAATAAGTCTACTCCAAAGTTATGGTTAGCAAGATGATGGAAGAGGGAAGTGAGGGTAGGGAGAAGAATGAAAGTTGTGTAATGGAGAGCTTGGGCCACTCCTCGAGCCAGCTGGCCCCTACTCTGAGGAATGGAGACAGATGTCTCAGAGAGCTTTTCCACAGTCATCTCCAAATCAACTGCTGCTGCCTCAAAAAACAAATGCAGAGAAGTCTGGATGGACTCTGGGACCGACTTCATCAATGTCCTAAGATGGGAAATAAAAGCAATTAAAGGTAAATTAAAAAAGGTAAAACATTTGCATGGACGTCAGGCTAAAATTAGTAAAACTAACATTCAGGATATTCAAGATAACACAATTTTACAATTCAGATTAACCATTTTATTGATGGAAATCTTCTAAAAAAGCCAGAGTTTTCACAACATCAGGCTCTGTCTAGCTAAAACAGTTTGAGTATCGTGTCCCTTCAGGAAAAAATAAATGCTACCCCCCCCCCCCCAGTTAGAATCAGTGTCTTAGTGACTCAATTTCAAAAGACAGACATGCTTGCACTAAATAAACTACAGGCAGAGGGAGAACATTGATCTAGGCTGTGTGACAGTAGTGCCATCTACCTGGCATCAAGAGCTTGGGAGAGAACGCAGAGGCAACTTGCAACAGCTGAGGCTTCATCTCCTTGGGAAAAAAAAGACACTTTTTAAAATTCTAATTCAATTAAAAAAGGATGTGGGGCAAAGAGGAAAAAAACTACACCTGCAGCAGCTGAGATAAATGCATTCAAAAATAGAATTAAGTACATTCATATTACAATGTTGGGTTGAGCAAAATCAAATAGAAGTATCGAAAAAGTGATGTGATTACACACACTTTTCATAAGTTAAAATTTATTTTACTACATTTATATGCGATTGAAATTACATCTTTAATGTTCCTTACCAATGTGTGAGATCCTGTGTCTCACAAAAACTGCCACCTTGCAAAAGAGGCTGGTGCAAACAAAAAAGTGATAAGAAAAATGGTAAAAGTTAAAAAAGAAACAGAACATAAATGCAAATAATTGATTTTTTAGAACAAAAATTACCATGCAATTATCTCCTTTTCTTTTTTTGTGGCACAGCTCCTGTTGCCACTTGAGCCAAGACAGGTGGAGACAAAATACAGGTGGTGGTTTTTCACGTATTGTTCCAAAACAGGTAGAACAACCTGTGGAGGTATGGCACAACTACCTCTTTAATTTCTAAGATTAAGACAGATTGAAAATTGTATTCATTTAAAATGTCAGAATATATCAAGAAAATCATTTAAATAAAAAAAAGCTGTCAAAATTTAATTTTTTAATCAAATTTAAATATGTTAACTCCATGACTTATCACTAACATCTAAAAAGTAAACAGTGCTGGAATTTTCTGACAGAATACCCAGACCGATGTTAGATTTTTTTTTCTTATGTGTGCAAGGGGCAAGACCACTTCGAGTGAGAGGCATGACTGTTCACAGTCTTGGCTGACTGGGTCTGACTCAGGGGGTCGCATCAATGAAAAATAAACCCATTTCATTGCTGCCTCCTTGGAGGCAGAGCAGTGTGGGAGGCTTTAATCTACGTCCTGATGGCAATCGAAACACCCACACGGGTTTCCAAAATGCTTAAATAAATTACACTGCCACAATGAGTTTTGCTTAGGGAGGTTGCCCATGGCAACCATCTAACAAAACTAATTAGGCGACAAACGAAATGAGAAAAAAATCTTAATGAGAGGAAAGGGTACTGGAAAAATTAAATTGGAGAGTGGGGGGAGACGAACCGACGTCAGGGGTATCTCAGATTTTGACAATCTTTAAATATTTAATTAAAGAAAAAAAAAAACAAACCTTGAGGAAAAAGAATAGTGGTTGCTGATCTAGAGTCTTCTCGCCTTTAGACATTTGACCTCTAGCTTGAAGAACTTCTGGGAAAAAAAATGTGGTTACTTTATGGTGAGACCAAAACCGTGATGCAAGAAAATCTAATAATTATCAAAAATAGTTTGCATAATAATATTCTTGTTTATTAAAATTGAACCAGTCTAAACCACACACACACACAGACACACACACACACACACACACAGACACACAGACACACACACACACACACACACAGACACACACAGACACACACACAGAGTTTTGACTGGGTCAATTTTTTTTCATATATAAATTGACCACTTTTTATACAGATACATTTATTTTGGTGAAACGGTGTGCAAACTCCACCTCATCACAAATCCAGCAAAGGAGATGTCCTGCAAAGACGCACACATTTTTTCACTATTCCAAGGATTATATTTTACAGAAAACACACAGCATAGTAGTGTATTACCAAGCTTTAACATGGTGTCTTGGGCTTCATCAGTGTGAGTCAGCAGCCGTTGCAGGAGTGTCAATGAAAAGCAGTTAGCTGTGGCTGGAAAATCCATTTCCACCATTTTTCGATTCCTAGAAAAGTGATTATTAGTGAACTTCATTGCTTTTTTGCAGATAATCTCAACCGCATGGTTTATTCCAAATCTTTTAATGTAGTGTTGCAATGGGAAGTCAAATGGAACAACTTATTTTTGTCATGAGCTCCAAGCAACTTATTAGACCTGGACATAATTATTGCTTTATTTGACTTCAGTAAAACATAAATGTTTTTATGTGGTTGTTTGTTCATATTGCATATTTTTTATCAAAAGTTTTTCCAGGACTGACCTCCACACAGTGTATCCACTGAGCAGAAGGAACTTTAAAATATCTTGAGCTCTTTCCCTGAACTTGGCCTTCTCTTTGGTCGTCAAAGTATCAAAAGGCACAAGCTTCGGGTGACCGCCCGCTCCTGAAGAAAAAAATGGGTCAGAATTAAAAAACCTTTGTTGGACCCTCAGTGATACATGTGAGAAAATTCTACTAATAAGAAAAAAAACTTTAGTCAGTACCTTTACTGTCCAGTTCTAGTTTCTTAGCCTGAGCCCAGGCATTGTGGTAGTTTTCAGCCAACTGTTCAGCCATAGCCTAAAAAAGGTTTATTTTTTATAAAGATAAGGTCAGCATAAAATATGTATGATGATATATGTATAAATTAAGCTTCATGTGTTATTTTAATATCAACAACCAAATTCAAACACAGGTTCAAATTTAAATAAATAACATACACAGTGATCCCATGACAAAGTGACACTGCTCATGTCCAAAGGTTTGGGACTGAAGGTTGATGCTCCTTCAAAAGACAGCTAAATCAAACAACAAAAATATTGCTTAAAAAAAACATTTTTTGCATTAATAATTGGCTTTTTTTTATTTTTGCACATCAGTGGTTATGTTACACGTATAAATACGTACCTGTCCAGACTGAGACACCCTGCGGCTACAAGCCTGAATGTCAAAAGTATCTCCTTCTTTGGTCCTCTCTATGGTCCAACCAAAGGCCAGCATACTCTTTATTGTCTCTTTGATGGCCCAGCGATATGCTTCCTTTTCCTAATTTGTGCCACAACAACTATTAAAAACTCAGACAACTACTTTGAAGAATGATCTAATGGCCATTAAATAAAGCGGATTATGTAAAATCTTTGAACTATTATGTTTTCATGCAACAAACACCACATGTGTACATGCCAACACCGTAGAAATGGACTTATCAGTCTACCTTCTCAACTAGAGCTCGGTATGGCTTGAGAAGAGGATGAACTTTCGTGTCCTGACAAAGCTGCTCACCGTGAACCCAGCCATTGGCAAACTGTCAAGAAGGGAACATACTTGGAAGTCAAGCACTGGAAAATAATCAGACTTTTACCCATGAAGTTAAACACTCAACGCTGGCAGATGTTATTTAAAGGTGGTGGTCAAGATATATTAGAGGACATCATTAATAAGTGCTACACTTCAGACGAGGATATCAATTTACTGTCAGATTTCTTAAAACAATTCAGAAGAACAGTTATGTAAATGTTACCTTTTCAAGAGACCACTTTTCATGGGTGTGCTCTGCATACTTGTTCACTACAAACTCAAGTCTCTCTGGCACAGATACGCTGGGGTACAAAAAAAAAAAAAAAGCTGCATTTGTGTCTATAGAAAAATCATTTCTTATCAAAATTGAGCTTTAAGGAAGATCAAGATACCGGGAAAAAGTTGAAATAGGCAACAGGCTTCTCATCAGAAAATAAATCTTACTTGGAAGTATCTACAGGTTGGGGATCAAAATGTTCATCTGTGTCCATAAAGGATTTTTGTTCCATTTGGGACGAACAGATCGACTCCACGTGATCAGGAGGCAAAGCCTTGGCTACTGTAACAAGGCACTTCGCACACAGCTCAAATAACTGAAGGGTGTAGGGCTTTGGGATCTGAAAAGGAGAGGATGAAAAAGAATTGCAAAACTGAAAAAAGGGAAGGGTAAATCCATGTTGGGGAGACAAAATAATTTTTGCTGAAAAGAATAACAACCATGAGAATGCCTGTGGTCTTAAAGCAGCCTCAGTAAAACTTGCAGAAATACAATCTTTGCCTAAATTGGGCATATAGAGGATGTTAACAGCAAATTGAGGGAACAGCAGGGGTATGAGAAACTCATTTCCACTGCAATGACCATGTTAAGCAAAAAAAATAAGAACTCAGATACTTCTGTACGCTTCAATGAGCAATGGAAAATTCACCAACAATCCTCTTATGAAATAAAAAACTGATGTCATTTGAATAACTGTTTTGAGCAATTAATTAATAATGACCTGTAATTAACAAATAAAATTAAGCCAATTATCCAATTCATCTAGCCTAATATTTGCTGTGATAAGCCTCATTTTGAGGTATTTTCATTGACATTTGTGATATTGTTGCATTGTAAAGATCAAAATACAACTTAAAAAGCAGCTTTGTGACTTTTTTTTGTTATAATAGAATTTCAACATTTATTTTACACCACCCAGGGGTATTTGTTTCAATAAAAGGAAAAATATATATAGATATATATATATATAGATAGATATATAGATAGATAGATATAGATATATAGATATAGATATTTACTTTTCAAAGCTGTGCGAGGTTTGGGGAGGCTCTGTACCATGACAGTGTGTCGCACCACGTTTATCAAATAGTCCACTTTTTGAGAAAACTAAATAAATAAATAAAAATAATTAAAGTTCTAATAATTGATTGATTTGTAAGTAACCATAAGCTGACACGATCAAGCCTCTGCATCGTCCGCTAATTTATAATGACTATCTCGTCAGGAGTTATCCCTTACATAATGGTTATATATTACGAATGAGATGAATGCAATTCAAAATATTTAAATAAATTATCTGTTAATAATTAATTGCAATTGACGTGATAATTTGACAACCCTAATTAAAAACAATTTGAAAAAGTACATCATGAAACTGAATTGGGCTTTTTCTTCCAATAAACTCAACTCAGACTGTTATGTCCTTAAACACTGAAACATTAATTACATAAATGTTGTTCCTTAACATTTAGCTTTTGCTGTATGCACCAGTCTGACAAATCTTTGAGCATGCTCAGTGGACCAGGTGACTATCGGGGGAAAAAAAACTATTTCTGTTGATAAAGTTTTGGTGAAAAAAATAAAGACATTAAATCCCTTTTGAACAGTGTAATCAGTGAAATTAGTTTTCAGAGTAATTTACCTTCTTTGCCAAAGTCTTAAAGACACCCCAAAATAACTTTCTAGACAGGTGGAGTTCTTCTTCCGAGGCCAAACTCTGGTCACTGCGCCAGCCAGCTTGAGAATAGTAGGAACGCCTCTGTGCGTAGTGACTGATCAGCAGCTGAAAGAGCAAAGTGACTATTTCAACTTTCAGATTCTGATTTCAAAGATGCTCTAAACTCCAGTTTATGGATCCACCTTCAGAGCCATTGTGCTGTGGTCTGTGAGATTGAGAGAATCAAAAACGAGGCGACGAAGCAGAGGCTGCATCATGGATGCCTGGAGTTTACTGAAAACCAAAGGGTATGAAATTAGAAGCAACAACCTGAGTTAATAAAAGGGTCAAGGTAATAAAATTATAAGTAACCACAGCAGATAAAGGTCAAAAACTGTATTAGAGCTAATAAAACTAACCAAATATACTGTAAGTGGCTTCAGCAAGGGACAAAGGGTGCAATTGGTACTTTATACAAAAGAGAATTTACTTCACATGACATTTAAATGTTTCTAAAAAATATTCATCATTTAAGAAAGCATTTAAAGATGCATCTGGAATGTGCAAAGCTGAGCACAAAAACCTATTCTTCATACACGAACAACCTCTTACACAAATCATTTTAAAGCTATTTTTTTTTTAAATAGAGGAGTCGTGCTGCAAAATTGCAGGTGCTGTAATCCTGCAAAACATCAGCAACACTTCCTTGTGCTCTGATTATAGGCTAAGACCCCTACCTGCACAAAGCCAGCAAACAATCCTGAGCAGTTTCTCTCTGAGCCTTGGTCAAGCTGAAAGCTCCTGAAAGCCGGTACACTCCCTGGATGAGACAATCAACCAGCAGTGTATGATCTTCTAAATCATGGAAAAGAGTTGAGCATTTTGTTAGAAGAGGAAGAACACTTCCACACAAGTATCTGTTGAGGGCCAGAGCCATGTCAGTGGATCCAAGCTCCACCTGCACGGAACAAAGAAGATCCGAATTATAAAAAACTGAGCACAAATCATCCCTATGTTAGATTTAAACTGCTTTGTTTTTCTCAGAAATACAAGCTAAGAAAATTAGAGGAAAGTTTTTTTTTAATGTTTTGTTCAATTTATTTGATCAAAGGTTACATATAAAAACAGGCTAAACTTATCAGTGCTGAAAAATACTACTTTTAGATGCAGCTTTTAGAGCCGATTTGTACAAAAAAAGTACAAATCGTAAAAGTTGTAAAAGTTGTAAAAGTTTCAAAATCAAAAAAAACAAATAGAAAAACAGATGCTTACAGTGTCAAGAGAAACAGCTGCCTGAATGTCAGGTAGAAAGCCAACTTCTAGAAGCCGAAGAAGCAAGCTGTGGCTCTCAATTCCGTAAACTCGATCCAGAAATAAAACCATAGCTGCCTTGTGGTCTGGGCAGAAGACTGTATAGAGGTCAAGCTCCATCAACAAGCCATCTAGAAAAACAAAAAGATTAGTTATTGTAAACAAATCATTGTTAATACATTTAAAAATGCTTCCAACCGCAAAATAATTTAAAAAAAAAAAAAAAAAAAGAAATTTCAGACCAAACGTTAGAATAAGATATGAAGAACTCCTCAATCCAGACATAGGTGACTGGAAAACCTTGTTGAGCAATTTTAGACGAAAGGTTAACCTTTTAAGGTGGTTCTGTTGTGACTCACTTTTGGTTCTTTGTCTACACATTTTTGAGCAGATAATAACGTTTTCCTTTTAACCTTTAGACACTGAAGGAAGTTGAAAGGGGATGCCGATGACTCCTTCAATATCCTGAATGGGAATCAGTGATCTGAGAATAGCTCTGACGCGTATGGCTTCTCCTTTTCCTTCTTGAATTAACTGAAAAAGAACAAAGAAAAATCGTTGGCTTTTGACTGATGGTGACATTCAAACTTTTAAAAATCAGTTTTATAAACAAACCTGGATGACAGTAATGTGCTTCAGCTGTTGTCATTTGGTAAATAAATCCACAGTATCAGTATCCAACATGGACAAACATTAACAAACAATTAGGGCTGTCAACGTTTAATTTTTAAAAATTAACGCGTTCAATTACATCAATCAATCAATTACACGTTAGAAGCGACTGTCTTCCACTTTGCATCGGGCAGTTCAGGCTTCCAAGGTGTGCGTCAGTTTCTGGTAATACTTAATTCGTTGGGCATTATCCCACTCATACTATGGTCACTTACAAAAGAAATACATATTTGATACATTTTTAGTACTTTGGTTTTTTTTTCATGATTTAGATCGCTTTCTCACAATCATGCGTTCTGTTCACACAAAATACACTTCTGGAATATCTGAGTTAACACTTTACAAATGAAAACATTTCAGAGAATAAAATGAAGGAACAAAGTACAAACAGGTACCAAGGGAGGCTGGTAACATTGAGTCTGAATGGACCATGTTCTCCACCTCCATTGTCTCTGCTGCTGTTCGGAGCTGTGGTTGCAAGGTCTCTGGTGCCTGTCGTGGCGGCAACCCCCGAACCCGTTGGTGGACACCGGAAGTAAGGGATGCCGTCAAGCTGAAGAAGGAGTCCTATCAGGTCTGGCTGACCTGTGGGACTCCAGAGGCAGCTGACAGGTATCGGCAGTCTAAGCGAGCTGCGGCTCAGGCTGTAGTAGAGGCAAAAACTCGGTCCTGGGAGGAGTTCGGTGAGGCCATGGAGAAGGACTATCGGTTGGCCTCGAAGAGGTTCTGGCAAACCGTCCGGCGCCTCAGAAAGGGGAAGCAGCTTTCTGCAGGCACCATTTTCAGTGCAGGTGGGGAGCTGCTGACTTCGACTGGGGACATTGTCGGGCGGTGGAAGGAATACTTTGAGGATCTCCTCAATCCTGCTGACACGCCTTCTCTTGAGGAAGCAGAGGCTGAGAGCCTTGGGGTGGGGCTGTCCATTACCCAAGCTGAAGTCACAGAGGTAGTTAACAAGCTCCTCTGTGGCAAGGCACCGGGAGTGGATGAGGTCCGCCCTGAGTACCTCAAGTCTCTGGATGCTGTGGGAGTGTCTTGGTTAACGCGTCTCTGCAGCATCGCGTGGCAGTCAGGAACAGTACCACTGGACTGGCAGACAGGGGTGGTGGTTCCCCTTTTCAAGAAGGGGGGCCGGAGGGTGTGTTCCAACTACCGGGGAATCACACTCCTCAGCCTCCCTGGGAAAGTCTATGCCAGGGTACTGGAGAGGAGAGTCCGGCCGATAGTCGAACCTCAGATCCAAGAACAACAATGCGGTTTCCGCCCTGGTCGTGGAACTGTGGATCAGCTCTACATCCTGTCCAGGGTGCTGGAGGGTTCGTGGGAGTTCGCTCATCCTGTCCACATGTGTTTTGTGGATTTGGAGAAGGCGTTCGACCGTGTGCCCCGTGGTGTCCTGTGGAGGGTACTTTGGGAGTATGGGGTCCGGGGAGCCTTACTCAGGGCTGTCCGGTCTCTGTATGACCAGAGCAGGAGCATGGTCCGCATAGCTGGCAGTAAGTCAGACCTGTTCCCAGTGCATGTTGGACTCCGGCAGGGCTGCCCTTTGTCACCGGTTCTTTTCATAGTTTTTATGGACAGAATTTCTAGGTGCAGCCAAGGTCCGGAGGGGGTCTGGTTCGGGAACCACAGGATTTCCTCTCTGCTCTTTGCAGATGATGTTGTCCTGTGGCTTCATCGAACCAGGACCTCCAGTATGCATTGGAACGGTTTGCAGCCAAGTGTGAAGCGGCTGGGATGAGGGTCAGCACCGCTAAGTCTGAGGCCATGGTTCTCGACCGGAGAAAGGTGGTTTGTCCTCTCTGGGTGGGTGGAGTGCTCCTTCCCCAAGTGGAGGAGTTTAAGTATCTTGGGGTCTTGTTCACGAGTGAGGGAAGATCGGAGCGTGAGATCGACAGGCGGATTGGTGCTGCGTCCACCGTTATGCGGTCGCTGTACCGGTCCGTCGTGGTGAAGAGAGAGCTAAGCCAGAAAGCAAGGCTCTCAATTTACCGGTCGATCTACGCCCCAATACTCACCTATGGTCATGAGCTCTGGGTCATGACCGAAAGAACAAGGTCCCGGATCCAAGCGGCTGAAATGAGCTTCCTCCGTAGGGTGGCTGGGCGCTCAGAGATAGGGTGAGAAGCTCGGTTACCTGGGAGGAGCTCGGAGTAGAGCCGCTTCTCCTCCACATCGAGAGGAGCCAGTTGAGGTGGCTCGGGCATTTGGTTCGGATGCCCCCTGGACGCCTCCCTAGGGAGGTGTTCCAGGCATGTCCCACTGGGAGGAGGCCCCGGGGAAGACCCAGGACACGCTGGAGAGACTACGTCTCTCGGCTGGCCTGGGAACGACTCGGGGTCCCCCCAGAGGAGCTGGAGGAAGTGGCTGGGGAGCGGGAAGTCTGGGCATCTTTACTTAGACTGCTGCCCCCGCGACCCGGTCCCGGATAAGCGGAAGAAAATGGATGGATGGATGGAAAATGAAGGAAAAATGCTCTGTTTTTTTTGGTTCAAAATCCATATTTTGTTGTCTAAAATTTACCGAGTAAAACATTGTGATTAATTGTGATTAATCACATTCCAAAAGTGTGATTTTTCTGATATATTTTTTTAATCATTTGACAGCACTGCAAAAAATGTCGTTTTTTAAGGTCATTGTTTGAAAAACACTCACGTGTGTCTCTGGAGCACAACGACCCAACAAATCAATGAGGGCAGAGTAAAAGGTCATAATGGCGTGACCCATGTGGATCCGGTCATCGTCACTGTCTGCATGAACTGCATGTCTGTTAAACACAGAAAACATTTGAAAATATGTCAACCAACTTTTATTTAGTATTTTTTAAGCCTCTACAACTCCTGTTTAGTATTTGTTTTGTTTTTTTATTATTTTACACATATCTAATACTGACAGGCCTCTCTGGGACTCCTGAGATGGGTATGGTCTATCCATCGAAACATCCTGGGAGATAGTGATTGCCTCTTTCATGGCTGCTAGAAGCCCATTCCCCCCGTCACCTCTGAGCGCGGGGCCAAAACACTCCGGGTGGCGAATCAACAACCTCAGAACCTCATAGGCGTTCTCCTCCACACTCTCACCTTCAGTCAAGGAGAGCAACATAAAAGAAAGGTTAAAAAGTATAAAACACAGATGAGGATACTTTTTTCTGATGAACACGGTTGAGGATTATGAGTGTTTGAGGCTAAATTCAGATTTAACGGATATTTCCAAATCAAACAAAAAAAAAAAAAAAGAATATCAATAGCAGAATAAATTAGCACTATTAGAAAAAAGCTAAAATAACCAGAAACATGAAAAAAAGATGGTGTCTTATGTCTTTGCACCTTAGATTGGCTGTTTTTAGGACTGTTGCAAACACCTTTAAAGCAATAAGTGCCCCAAAAATGGGAAATTGACAGTCTCACTAACTACACAGACATAACTTTAGCAGCTATGGTCAGTTAAATATCCCACCAGGCAAGGACACAACTATTAGATATCTAAATAATGAGTATTTCAAAGCTTGCAGCTGCAGATATGCATTATGCATCTGATAGACATCACTTCATAGAGATCTATTGCATATTGCAGTTTAGATCTCTAACAGATGACTTTCCCACAGCTAATTCCATTTGGATGTTTCTGCATTCAACCTGCTCTCCATTAGATAACTAATCTACATTTGCTGTAGATGTCTACTGGACAACTCAGATATCTCTTTTAAAGTACTTTTTGAGAATATTTACAAGATATGAAATCGAACATTTTGAAATGATAGGAACATGTTTCTATCTTTATGCTTTTGGTGTACGGTTATCCCTTTATCTTCTTTTACCCATCAAATATAAACATGACAACCCTGGCGAAGGGTCCACTGTTTTTTCCTAATCTATACATGTAAATGTAAGTCTATACTTGAAAACTTTGTCTCTGAAAAGCAACCACACACTGTTGTGCAGCAGAATATAAGAAAATGCACTTTAAGCTCATTCTAAAAAATGATCTACTCTGACCAACAGATTGAACCTTTTACCATCATTTTGTTTAGTTATGTGACGAGCTAAAAATCTAAACAGAAATATAGATGTTGGATTGCTTTTTAAATGCAAGTTTCTGAGACCTTTAACCCCAGCTACATTTAAGTAGAAATGTTTCCTACTTCTTGGAATGATTACTAGTTGTTCAAGAATGAAAAAGCTGCATGGCGGTGTAATAGTTAGCTGTTTCACCCTACAGCGTGAAGAACCAGGTTCAAATCCCAGCTAGGATCTTTGTGTGAAGTTTGCACGCTCTCCTCTAAAGGTGTGGGTGTTCTTCTGCTTCCTCTCATAATTGCGTTACATTATATTGTTTCACAGGTTAATGTGTGTATTTGTGTGGCCCTGTGACAAACTGGTGACCTGATTAGGATGTACCCCACCTTCTAACTAGGTTGGAACCAGCAAACCTGAGGATGAATGGATGGATGTAAAATTTTGTTTTTTATTTTTTTACCTATTAAACGTTTAAAAAAAGAAGTACTCTAGTAAACATCTAAAAATATCCCAAGATTAGATGTATAGAGATAGATGTGTACTAGATCTATATGCAGATATCTTTAAGAACAGTGTTTGTAGACATCTAATTGATATCAAAATAGAGTTGTCTGAGATGTCCTGTTGACATCTACAATAGATGAATTTTAGGTATCTAATAGAGATTCTGTGCCAGTGGGATGTGGAGTTTATAAGTTAAAAAAAAATCTATATTAAATTAAAAACATGTAAAACAAGATCATCATCATTTCTCTAACTGCATATCTTGGCTAATATTAGACAGATAATTCAGATTTCCTGCGTTTGGGATTAATGAAGTATTCTTGAAATAAAGTAAACCACACTGCTGTCCACAGAAGCATATTTTTACATTTCATTTGTTGAAGGTTAAAATGTACCATTGCAAAAGACAGCAAAGCGTAGAAAATCCAGATAGCGTTCTCCCTTCACAGGATTCCATCCAATATCAGTATAGCCTTTCGCCACTAGAGTTGGACAGCTCTGAAGACAACTACCAGCAAGGTATTGAATCACCTGCACAGTAAATCAAGCTATATTACATGCAAACTTTGTCAGCAACACTTTATTAGCCACAGATATAGAAAAAAAGAATAGTTTGCATGACATTTTTTCTTTGGCTGAATCTCTGCAGTTGCTACAAACAAACCGAACCGTTGTCATTATCATCTGAATAATGATAATATTTTTACCTTCTCCAGATCTGGTTCCCTTAAAGCTAAAGCCAGTTCATTATTATCCATAACAGAGGCTGCAGCCACGTCAAGGGGAGTGGAACCACGCATGGAGGGCAAAGCTAAAAAAGAAAATTCATCACTTTTTTTTTACATCAGAAAATTGGATGGTTTAGAGGTATTTTTTTTCTAAAAAGGGGTAAAAAAAAAAAAAAAAAAATGGAGAAACTGTAAAAGTTACCCAATCCAACGCTACTGTTTTTCAGTAAGTAGCCGAGATGGTCAAACATTGCTCCCTGATTGTGACGACTTAGGCGGCAAAAATAACACAGAAATCGGCAGCAGCTCGCCACCATCTTGGAAAAAGTAACCTCCTAAGACAACATGAGTATGTGTAAAGTTCGCACATTCATGCTGCAAACACGTAAATGCTGAGAGTAAACATGCTTTTTTAAACACTCACCTTTGACTCTTCTTCTTCCATCACGTTGACCATTACCTCCATTACAGTCTCGTGCATCCCCAATGCTCTCATTAAGTTAGGGTGTTGGTAGAAAACCTTATTATTCATGATTTCTCTGTGCACGTACAAAACAGACACAAAAATACTTCTATCATATTCCTTTGAACACTTCTTTATCAATTGGTGGTAAATAATTGGTGTTCACAAGCTAAGTGTTTACCCTAGACTTCTAATCATCAGCTGCTCCTCTTCTTTACCCATGTGTATGCTCAGTAAAGAACGGATTTCACAAAGAGACGACAAGAGGGCCATGGTGTCCCCCACTGACGCCTGGCTGATCATGTATGCCTTTGAAAGTGGCTCCTCCATTTGGCCCTTGAGGCCCTCATACTGCTGGTGCAGCAAAGTGAACATAGTCCTAAGCGGTTCGGGTTTTTCAATTTCACTCTCCTGAGCCCAGCGTACCATCGTCTCAGAAATCAGTTTTTTAAGGGACTCTAAAAAAGGCAGATTAAGACGTGGAAAAAACAAGTCCAACTTTTTATACTTCAAGTATAAAACACAAAATATTTAAGTATAATTACATTCTCCGTTGTTTTTAATACTCTGGGCAAATGGTTTACAACTTTTTTCTGTGGAATAATTAAAGAAAACATTTCCAAAAGCCTGTCATGTACCAATAGAAAACCAAAACCTTAGTCATAACGTTAAACTATTTAATAAATATATTTAAAGAAAAACAGTATGTCAAGTGGACAAAGAAAGAAAAAAAGCACCTACTTGGCCTCTGTGATCTACAGTTTTCCTTTTCTTTGGATTTGTTTTTGAGTCCAATGGCACTTGCCACAATATTGAGAAATCGAGCTTGTAAAGAAGTCTCAGCACCATCTTCATCCTCTGAGGCACTGTCTGCTTCAATGGCTTTAAAGGAAAAAAGAAATTTCATGAGGTTTCCAAAGTTAAGCATCTTTCAGATTTTTTTTTTTTTGCTTTTCCGGTTCAGTAAAAACTAAAAAATAAATAAATGTAATCAGCAGAATCCCCACCACAGTGTGTCTTGAGTTGGTGATGGAAATCTTCCAGTAGATGCTGGGTTTCCAGGGGACATGGACAGTTTTCTTGCAGCTCGTTGTCTTTGAACATCAGCAGCATATTTATCTTTCAATGCACCGGGAAACCCAAAAATAAAACAAAAACAAATTGTAAACCAAAATCCTAAATCTTGTCTCAAGTAGTTACAACATTTTCTACAAGTTTTTTGATTCTTTTGAAATGTTCAACCTGCTCCTGCGGAGGAAGACGAAACTCCCTTGTCCTGCGAGCAGTGAGGGCTGCAGACATGTTAAATGCTTGCATGACTTGATTGTAACGAATACGTTGATTCTCCTGCAGCTTATACACAAAACCTTCAGAGAACGCTATCACAGCTTCTACCCTTTGGCGGACCTGGTAGTGGCACAAGTAGGATAGGAGATGGCAGAGCTACAAAGAAAAGAAAGTAAAATGTTACTTTTTCTACCCACTTTTTAGAACTTGAGGCAGTTGCTTCACAAAGAACAAACCTCAACTTTGACACCCTCTGGAAGCTGCAGGTGAAGAAGTCCTTGTTTAATAGTGTCCTTCATTTCTTTGGTCTGACCTTGTCTTTCTTTTTCATTATCCCATGTGTCCGATTTTTGAGCAATTATGGAAAACTCATTTGGCTCCATTAAACAAAGGATCTTCCCAAGGTCCTCATCCCGAAACACACCGATAACCAGGAGGTGGTACAACAATTTTAAAAGAGGAACAAGCAGAAGTTCAACATTTCCTCCAGCAGGATCCCTTACATCTCGACCCACTGATGAAACCCCAGCAGTCACCATTTCCAAAGTTAGATCCTTTAACATGTCCAGAGGGATTTCCGGGCTGTCTGTGCTGGCCAGAACAACCGTACTCTCGTCCTCCATTCCCCTCACTCGCACAAAACAAGGACAAGAACAGCGCATCTGTGGTTTAAGGGATGTGCTGTGATAATTGGTGGGAATTCCTGCTCCTGCAGAACCGATACGTCCATCAAGAGCACCATGGGAAGGACTTTCTCTGTTTTCACCTGTCATTGGAACAATGTATTCATTGTTCATCATAAGACGCGCTGTGGTGTGGCTGCTTAAATAAATCTGACAAACCAAAAGTGACATTAGTAAATTGAATAATCAGAAATGTTCATAAAAACACAATTTTAGCAAACAAGCACCTGAATAAATAGTTGATAGTAAGCGTCTCGAAGTGGTCCAGCCAGGTACGGGTTCTGAATTGCATAAATAATTTGTGACTGGTCAATGTGACTGCAGAGTGCGTGGCAAACTCTGCTGTTGCCATGGGAACACAACGAGCAGTAAAGGAGAAGGGTGTTGTGGTGAAAGGTGAGGAGGTCCCTAACTTCCGACAGTTCCAAAATGTCAATGGATCTAAGAAAGAAAAGTAAATTTAAAAGTTAAAAATAAATAAAAATAGTTGAAAATTGCAAAAGCTATCAATCTGAAAATGTTGACTTTTATTTTTGCTTTTTGTTTTTGAATTTGTATAGAAATATAAATTTTTTTTTTTTTTTTTAAATACATTGAACTCCACATTGAAATACAAAGAAAAATTCCAACCTGTTTTCTTCAGGAATCTGAAGGGCCATAAATTGTTGGGGTTCAATGCACTGGACTCTCCATCCATGGTGCTCAACTGGTTGATCCACCAACACTTTCAATGCCTTATCTGGTACTCTAGTCCATGAAACGGGCCTCAGATATTGAACATGAATCCTTGGAGGACACTGAGCTGTAGAATTTCTCCTTTGACTGCGAAGCAAACCTGATGACAAAGGCATTGCATTCTGAAAAGAAAAAGCAGCACATGCAAAATTAAGGATTTTTACAAAAGCTAAATGTTTACGGTACTCTGGGTTTCTGAGTTGTCAGTCGAAAAGCTATTATATCCATTATTAAACAAAAATAAATTCTTTTATATCTCATTCTGAAACACAATTATCAAATATAGCCATCTCTGACTTTAAAATGTCTTATTTAGATAGGGATCTTCAAAGAAAACTTTCGAACAGCAAATGGAATTAAGGATTTGATTACCTTGACACATCCCAGTTCAAACTGGAACATGTTACTTGTGGTGGGCTTGACAAACACAGCAGGAAACAACTTTGTTTGTGCCTCTACCTGGTGTGCAGTGACACAGTCATTTCCACAGGTAATTCATTTTTCCAAAAAAAAAAAAATCATTTATTTTAGCGTTATCATTCAAACGCATGTTTGTTAGCAATTTTAGATCTCAACATGAAATGCTGAAAATTTTAAAAGATACAAAGGGAAGACAATACTACTGACATGAGCACTTTTCTCTGTGACCTACTTGGTAAAAAGTTGCCATCTCCACACCATTAGAGGTAAAAGTGAGCAGCCCAGTCGATGAGTCAACCAAACAACCAATTTCCAAACCGCCACTTCTCCGACTGTGAGAAAGTCCTGTTGCCTCTCCAGCACACAACATGTAACAGCTGGATCGCTTAACACTTTGCAAGAAGATAAAGACGTTTCAAACCAAGATTGAGTGGACTGACAACATTAAATACAGCAGTAAAGCTTTAAACATGATCAGCAAATTCACTTCTGTTACCTATAATCGTATGAATACAAGACAATGTTTTTTAACACATCTGAGTTCATTTCGTTTAACTTCAGAGCAGACGTCTGCCACATTAGAAAAATGTTCCCGTCTCAGTGTTTACCGACCTTTCCTGAACTTTGCCACTGTCGTCTCCCAAAGTTACAGTGACAGTGTGGACACTGTTGTTGTCAAATGCCTTGTCATAATGATGAAAGTCAGAGGTCACCCAGCCTACCCACACATTGAATGGCTCCTGGCCTGGAAGAACCCTCACTGTGTAGTAGTACTGAAAATGATAGGTCATTGGAGTCACTCTTTGGTATTCACATTTGGCTTTAAGGATTTTTTTTTCCTTTGTGTATCTGGTAACTAAAAAAAACCAAAGCCTTGCATGATAAGAGCTCAAGCTTTACACACTCTGCAACAGCAGAATGGCAAGTGGGAATCTTTTTCGGGATTGCCGGAGAGCAAAGCTAACTGATTTTCAAATCGACTACTTCCATCTGTGGTGTAATTTTGCGGTTATAAAGAGATATGAAAATGAGGAAATCAAAGACTCACCCTGGAATTCTGGATGAGTGGATCATAATTGTCTTTGTCAATTACAACATCCTCCAGGAGCCGTGCAGATGAGCCGCTGCTAACCAAACCGGGTTTGTTCCGCTTCGGCAGGAACCTTACAAAGAAATACCCAGTGATTTTTGCAGATGTAGATATGGTTCTGAGATCACTTATTTTAGTGTGAAATATAAAAGTAATATTTAATGACGGTGCTGATATCAGTAACTAAAGAGCATAAATTATGTTTATTTTTGAAAAAACATGATTTTCCCCATTGTAATCGGCCAAACCCTACCTACCGCTGTTTGAGTTTAGATGTTTTGTCATGACCATGATCTTTATGATTGAGCTCATCTTTGGAGCCAGCTGAGCTGTGTGCTGACTTCATCAGGACTTCAAAGTCGGAGTCTGTGTCCTCTTGCTCTTTCCTCCCTGGAAGGACAACAGGCATTAGTGACAGCATGGCCCCCCGGGAGCTTAACCAGAACAATACACCAAGGTCATTAACATGAATATGAACATCAATCCTGCACTACAGACAGATAGTGTATTATCCACAATATGGTAGCAAAATGCATTTTTAAAAGGAAGAAAACTACTTAGGATTTTTTTTTTTTTTTTTTTAATGAGAATAAAAAGTTTGGATCTAGCCGATGATGTGAAATGACTGGCAGGAGTTATGTTATTATAAATCATAACACATTATTTTTATAATCCTTGTTGTCTGAGTAAAATGAGCTAATGCCTCATCAGGCAGCTTAATTTTAAAAGTAATAATTTGGTACCACACTGCAAGATAATTGCAAGTCATAGTTCAGGTTTGGTAATAATTTAAATCCATGTGCATGGCTCAATCCAGACTCAGGCAGAACTTTAACTTTACAAATTAAAGCATTTCGCCCAACTGCTCATTAATTTATGTGATAAACTTTTGTTTATAGACAAAAATTGTATGTGTGTTTGATCAGCTAATCAGGATTGTAAGATAGGAGGGTTAATGAGTTCTACCTTGAGATGTGCTTAAAGAGTTTGGGACACCCGGCAGCACGACCTCTGCTGGACTTCTTAGTATGGCGGCGCATTCAACAGGCAAACTGAGACGGTAAAAACCCATTCTGCTTCCTGCACCGTGGCGCGCCAACAAACGCTGAGAAACCCTCAAACTGGACAAGCCATCACTAGAGCCACCAACTCTGAAAACCTTCATTGACATTTACAGATGGAAGATAAATGTGAAACAATGATGTTAAAGTATCAGGTTGTGCAATAATTACCATGATGCAAATGATTATACAAAAGAAGTACTTTGTTTAAAGACCCACTCCAATTAAAATTGTGTTTTTGATTTGAGGGCGTATAAAAATAGTGCTTAAAATTGCATTTCTGAGCATTACTGAGTATTTTCAATTGTTTTAGGCTAAATCAGGAGCAGACAAAAAATACCAAGTTAACAAAGATCGTATCTGTAACATAGAATATACGCTAGGCAGGTCACAGGCTCCCCGCTCTGCTCCATTCTGATGCATCCACGATCCATCCACGAATAGATCCACGTACATCTATGTTTCCTGAGCCCGAGCCCAAGCTATGATATTGCTCACCACTTTTGTTGCACCAGTAATGTCAGGTTGAGGGTGTGAGGGGCTGTAAGCTAGCGGGAAAGTGTGAACTCTTTTAAACGCTTTTGAAATAGCTCAAAAGGTGATTGAAGTGGGTCTTTAAAGAGGATTTGAGCCAAGATTCTGGGCAAACGAGGCCTAAACATGAATAAACCTACTTGTAAGTTCTGATCCGAATTCTGTATAGTTGTAAATGTGGGTTGTTTCCAACTTATCCACAGAGGTGGGTCTCTTTCCATATTGAAAGCAAAGGGTTTGTAGCCCTCTTGTAGACCACATACATCAAAGTACTTCAATGAGTCCACTTGGCGCCCCAGGTTCAGCTTCCCAACCTGATTCACCCCAACACTTAAAATTGGCAGAAAGCCTAAAATACACACAGTGATATAATTCAATATCAAGTAATTGACAAATGCTTAAGAATGACAAAAGCTGAAATAGATGGATTATCAAGTTTGTCAATACAACATCTACTGTATTCAGTCAAAGACTAATTCAAACCATTATCAATATCGAAATCCTTGGCAGCCAGCTCTGATCCTTGTTTATTATGCAGAAGCTCTCCATTGAGCGTGACCATCATGGATCTCTCAACCAAATCCAGCAAGCAACCAACCACATCTCCTCTGAGCCATGGGCATCCCAGTGCCTCACCGCCTTGATGGTACCACTGGCACTAAAAGCAGAATTTTTTTTCAGTTTCAGGAAAAAAAAATTGAAAATACAAAATGTTGACAATTGGTAAATGCCCATATAATTTTAATATATATATATATATATATTTCAAATACATAAATATATTTTTTTGTAGATTTAACTTAAAATATGAAATTGTCAACATAAGAGTGTTACCTCACATCCATCAAAAACGTATGCTTGGTCATCTGAGCCAAGCTCTTTATCTGGAGTGCAGTCTGGTCGAGCCCAGCCCACTCTCATAGTCCCGTCTGTCTCCACTTCAAATTCAAAATACCACTTCCCTGTGGTCACAGCATACGATTTATCTGGTCTGAACACTCTGCACTTCTCTGTGGAGAAGTGGCCCGGCTGAGATAATTTGACTGTCAGTCAAAAATAGAGAGCAAATATGGTCATCTTCTAAATTAAAAAAAAAAAAAAAACTCATTTGCAAGCAAAACTTCTGAAATTGGCTGCATGTTTATCATTCAATGAAGAAAAATGTTGGAATATATTTTTTTTAATATAGTTTTAAATATGGCAACTGAAAGTCGAATAGTAAGTCATATTTACAGCATATTAAACTCATACAGATAACATTATATTATCTACAAGACACAGAAATGAAATAAAGAGAGTATTTAAGTTTTGAGATGAACAGGATTTTGAGACCAACCCAGTTCCTGGTTGAGGGGCTCGAGACTGTAGCCAAATGCCAGCAGAGTACAGACAGCATCTCTGACACCCTCCCTGACTGTTCTTTTTGTTCTTTCATCCAGAAGGCTGTAAGGCACAAGCTGCGGACTCTGTTTTACTTTTACATCCTGAAATTACAAACATAAAAACCAGGATGGACAGCTATGTTTGTCACAACACTACATTTGTATTTTCAACAACAGAATCCATTGTTTCTTGTTGTTTTTTTGTTTCATCATTTACATGTTTTGTTTATGCATTTCCTGATTTAAAAAAATATATTTATAAATTAAATTTTTCAAAATTTTTTTCCTTGTCAGCACTAATAAATAAAATCAATAAGGTTTTGTAAATACCTGCTGGACTCCGTAGGTCCAACCCTGCTTGATTCGTTCTCTTGCCCATACATTGTGGTCATTTTCTGCCAGCAAGTTAACCACTTCTTCATCTGCCGAGCTGAGAGAAATTTTGCTGAAGTCAACTGGTGCAGGCCGGTAGCCACTGAAAAGTTCATATCTACAGGGAAAAAGGTTTTACAAGATAAGTGCTGATTCTAAACAGTAATTGTTGTTTCATATCTGTTTAGGATAGTGGGAAAATGTCAAGTTTCACCAGATACTTTTCACAATCTACGCTTAAAACGGGTGATGAGAAAACTAAAGATCCAGCATTCTTGCAGCATTTAAATGGATCACTTACACACAATTTTTTTTCTTTCTGGGAGACGTGAAGAGTCTCACATGAGATTTGTGCGTAAATACGGTTTTGTGTGTGCGTAACAAGCGATTTCTGCGTAATTGTTAAAGATGTGTGCTTGCAGTTAGTTTCAAGCTGTTGTAATTTGAAGTTGTCCATGTGTAAATTGTATTTTGTATTTTTTTAATTTTGTAATTTTTGTACTTATGCACAGAATGTAATATAGGAGTTACAAATCAAGAATTACGCATGCACATATCCAAAGTTACACACAAATCAAGAAGTATTCCTCACTGACCAACTACCTCGGGAGATACAACACCAGCTCGACAACACAGACTCCTCAGAAAACAAACGGAAGGTAACACGACGCGGGAAGAAGAAAAGTGGAGTTAATGCTAGATCAATAATTCTCTCTAACATGCACTCTTTGTGCGACAAACTCCAAACTAATGTCAAATATCAGACTGCCTTTATACTGGCTTTCACCAAAACCTGGTTGATGAGAAGGACAATTATGACTCTCTTCAGATAGATGAGTTTGGGTCTCTTATCAGGTTAGACCGTGACTCTAAGATCACCCAAAACAGCTTGGCGGGGGAGTCTGCCTCTACATTAACCCGCACTGGTGTAAAACTGTTGTGAGAAAAGCCATGTAATTCTGATATGATCGTAAGTTGGTTAGGAGAACACAGAAAATAAAATAACTAAGGATATTAAACAGTGGACAACAGAGAGCATTGAGGCTGCAGGGATGCTTTGAATTGGAACATTCTTACATCCCCTTCCTCCATCATCATCGAACAGGTGGAGACAGAGTCTGCTTGAATCTCCTTTCTGTGTGGACAGCATTGTCCCCACTTTAAAAGTCACCAAGTACCCCTACAACAAAGGTGACCAAAGACCTTAAAACCATCCAGAACAAAAAAAAAAAAAGATCTCCCTATACGGAACTGAGGCTGAAAAGACAAAAAGTCAACAAGGAGGTCAAAAAAGCCCTAAAAAGAGGTGAGCAGGACTACAAAAACTAAGTCCTTCGCTACAGGAAATCTTCAAGCAGCCTGGCAGGGTCTCTATAATGTTCTAACTGCTTCTAGCTCATGCTGAAGTGGGGGTCAAACGTGAGATGTTGTTCAGTGTGAGTCGGTTTCTTCTCCACCTCTGTGTTGAGGTTGGTACCTTCCTTGATGTGACCAGACAAGTCCATAAAGGGTCAACAACAATCGACAACATTTGACCACATCAATCTGACACATCTGCCCACTATACTGATATGGCGAGCGAATGTTCCAACTCCATGGGAGTGCACCCACAGAACTGTGGGTGCAGATACAGGGAAGGCTGTTATGGGTCCGACATTTTTATGTTGCTTGCCACAGTGTTTTATTAAAAAGCAGTGTGATCTTTAGTCAGTGCAACACCTAACGCCCAGAAAACAAAATATAATCACACACAATCTGAAATATCTTACTTAGTGTGAAGTCTGGTGTATTTGACACGTTCTTCAGCTTGGTCGTCCGTCAACCCAATGTGGAAGCCAAGAGCAAGAAGAGTCCTCCAAAGGAAAAACGGAAGCATTAGCAACAGAAAGTACCACTTACTCTGTAAACAAGATTTAAATAGTAGTTTTCCTAGAGTTAAATAGCACATGCCAGTTTTATTTCACCATATAAATCTTACCTAAGGGTGTCCTGAGCTGTCTGAAGGCTCTGGCTTTTTTCCTGCTCTGGCAGCTTGGTGAATTCCACCAGACATGGGTCATGTCTTTTACTTTCATCTCTCATCTTTTGAACAAATACAGTTATTTTTCATACTGCACTCAAATCTGAGCCATCACCCTTAGTTTTCTCTTAAAAGGTGACTAACTTGTCAAATCAAAGTGATGTTACTAAGAGGTGAGAACATGTCTTACCGGTCCGTAGGTCCATCCAAGGTCAATCTTGTCCTTTACCCAGATCTCATGGAGGTTTTCTGCCAATTTTTCTCTGATATCTTCAAGTTGAGGAGGCAGTATAACCTATAAGGGTCATAATATGGTGATGTAAAATGAAAGTGTTAATTCTCCTTTTTAAAATCACAATTGGTTGACCCAAGTAAAAAGTTACCTTGCTTGTGTCCACCGGTATGGGAGAGAAGGTAACTGGAGTGATTGGCACCAAGGGGCCAAAGAGCTTTTTTTTGGTCTTTTCACATTCCATAACATGTTTCTGACACGGCTCTACCTTCAGTTTGACTTTCGGGAGCAAAGCCTCGGAGCATGAAGCATAGCCTGGTGGGGGGAGAAAGCGAAACTCTCCATGCCGTCCGCCAAAAAGAAAACGAACCCTAAATTTACAAATAAAGGAAATATTATCATTTTGAATATTTAAAAAAAAAACAAACAACAATTTCAACGCATTTCAATCAAAGTATATTCATTTTAACTGGATCAAAAGACAGACGTGCAGAACAGAAATGACGTTGCTGCAACTGACCTTACTCCAGCAGAAATGCTGACCACCGGGTAAAGAAGTCCGTTAGCAATGAAGTTCTCTAACATGCCCTGCACTGGCAAACCGTTGACCCGAAATGATATGCATGGAACAGTGAGGTCAAGGCAGCAACTAACCACATCATTATCTTTCAGCAGGTGGGGGAAGGGAGAGCTGACCCTGCGGCCCACACAACCTGAAATTTGCAAAATCCAGTAATTATTTTTGACTGTTCTAGTTACTTTTAAAATTCTAAATGTTGATGATAGACGACGAAAAACTTTTTTTGTTTAGTTTATATTTCTTTCAATATACTTGCAAAAAAATAAATAAAATAAAATGGAGGATTGCATTAACTTTTAAGTTAAATTAACAAAGTTCTAGATTTCTAAAGTGTGGAAGTCAAAAACTGTACTTTTGCTTTTTGCCTGTGTTCTCATGGTAACGAATGAGCTATTAATCACAAGAAAACAAGATTTTTTCCAACGATAAAAGACAAAAACCTGAGTTACATGCAGTGATTCCATCCTGCACCTCTAATGCATCAGTCTATAACCATGTAGATGACCAGGTCCACTCATCTGGTCACTAATGAAATTGACAACTGCAGGATGACTGAACTGCAGCCGCGCCAGCCTTCTTCTCTAATAATGACGGTTGATTTGAACATTGTTTATGACCGATAACATCTGCACAATTTCTACCTGAGTTAGACTACGATTATATTGATCAACTATACCATGATCGGTTCTTCTGGTGTTCAGTATTTTCTCTAACAAATTGTTTTGCTGTGGATTTTAGAAAATTGAAAAAAAGTATTGCAGCGGATTGAGATGGTGCTGGGTGGCTGTTTGGGTTCTACCGTCCGGAGCTCCGTGAACGCACCAAGCAGAGATATTTGTGGGGCCTGGAATCTGTCATTCAACCTGTTGTCAGAGGTTTAATGGAAATAAAGCGGGAGGGGGACTGGTTCATGCGGCAGAATTAAGCAAAGAAAAAAAAAAAAATCAAAAATTGACTAAAAAAAACATTGTTTGGAGAGCTTTTGTTTTGCTGTTGCTGAGAGTTGTTGGTGTAAGCAGTACAGCGTTGGTTATGGCCTACAGAAACCACAACACGAAGACACTTAAAACCAACTCCGTCTCGGCGTCTCAGTGCAGGAAAGGGAGTGAAGGACGCTATCTATCTATCTATATATATATTCTTTATTATCTCATAACAAAGCACTTTTTTTTCCTCATGATATTAAGATAGTTGATGTTATCACAAGAAAACTGCAAAAAAATTAAGTTAGAGTAGGTTGTCTTCAGCTTCTGTATCTAAGGCCTTTAAAAATCTGCTTCAAATCAATCTTAAGATACAGAAGTAACAAAAATAACTTACAATCAGTATTGCCAAAAATCAGCTGCTAACTCTAGTCTTATTACATGTTAAATAAAGAAGTCAAAATTTTGTAAGTGTAAGAGCATTTTAATACAAGCCATCGTAACAAAATAAAGAAACTCATTCTGTAAAGATTGGGAGGAACTACACTTGCTTTTGTTATAACAAATTTGAAAAGTCAACTACAGAGCTGTACTAGAGTCATACTAAACCTAGGTTACAGAGATGAATCCAGTTTGGCTGTGCCAGTCTTTGAAAACGACAAAAACTACAAACAACTGCGTGCATATTTATCCCCCCCTCCCTTGGAAACAACTTGTCATATTTTATTTGGTCTTAGAAAACATCTGTGAATATATGCTTTTGTCATCTGACTTTAATACTTGTTTCTGCAAGTAGTTGTGGGATTTGTAAAATGAGAAGCATCCAGACAACTTTCTGTGTGTGGTGCAAAGTGGCTTACTCTTACAAAAAAAATGTTTAAATTTTTTTTGTTGTTTGTTTGCATTTTTACTTGCTACAATAACATTTATGGAAAGAACTCTGAGGAGGGGGCGATTAGTTGAGAGAATTACAAAGTTGTGAACTGTGCCTTTCTTCCTGGAACAAAAGCCTGAAAAAGGCATTATAAAGGATGTGCAAAGTATTGAGTAAAATACATTCTTTATTTTTGAAAATCCGATATGTTACAGTGTCCAGATATAAAGTTTGAATTATTTTGCGTTCATATTTCATGCAAACAAAATCAAACTTATTTAAAATTAATGGAAGAACTGAGAAACTATAAAGATTGAAATGTGTCAATCAAATACTATTAGTGGTCAACTGCTCTACCTCTACACCATAATCATAATTTTATGGGCATTAAAGCTTTATCTATTTGTATCTGTAGTGTCACTTAAAGCAGTTTTTTTTAACTGCACACGCTCAATATTAGTTATTCTCTGGATTGGAATGATTTTAAACTGAAGTCTTTCAAAAAACTACCAATTTGAGCCATTGTCTCCCTGGTCCCAGGCATAAACTGCCTGTGATTCCTGAGAGCAGCTGAGACTGCACCTCGACACTCCCTCAGAGGAAGGGTCAAATACCAGGAGGAAATGTCACATATTTAGGGGCCTGAAAACTTTTACTTGCAATTGTTGTAAAATTATTAAAGTGAGTAACTGTCTTTGAGTTACAGTACCATACACCTTTTCATACTGTTTCTTTTGCAGACAGAAACATCAAAAAAGTGGGGTTCTGTCTCAGAAAACTGCCTGTGTAGTCGCATTGCTTTGGGTAAAAAAAAAAATTGTCAAAAAATACATACATGATTTAAGGCCAAATAAAGGGAAATTTGATCGACGTCAAAGTAATGAACAATTTAAACGAACAGGTAATCAGGTTTCTTTCTGTATGGTCTTTGCAGCTACAGCTATATAGATGATGGATTACAGACTCTTGGTTATCAACAGGTGTGCTTGCTTGATATAATCTGTGTCACTGCTAGCAAACAGCTTTGGACTTAAGGAAAAAAGCTGCTTGTGCCTGTTTTTTTAGTTAAGCGTAGTTCTTAAGTCTTCAAGCACCAAGTTGGAAAGTCCTGTCTGCTTTGTCGTTTGATTTACAACCTATGACAACGTGCCAAGTTCAGTAAATATGCCCTTAAATGTATTGGGATCACTACTACATTGGACTGTAAGGACAACATCAACATGTCTTGGTATTGTTTCCTAGTTGCTCTTTTGGTGCTTTGATGATAAAGAAGCACTGAATATTCAGGAAAACACTACCAACACTTCAGCACACATGAGGGGTACAAAAAGCAAATGCAACAACAAAAAATAAATCCCACAGTCAATTGATAGACCACAATGTTGTTTAAACTGGAAAGTCATCCAAGTAGCTACTTTTACAGATAAACTCTAAAATAATATTTTTCTTTTCCCGGAAAGTTCATTTCAAATTTCCTTGAAATTCTCATAAAGTTTTGCATTTGTTGGTTGTTTTATCTAACTCATAATTCCAAGTGTACTATCTTCTCTTATGTCTTCAAGTAGTTCTGGCAGAGCTAGTATTTATGTTTAAGGTCATTATTTTGTTACAGGATGAGCCTCTGACCAATAATGGTGCATAAGAGGGAGGGATTATCCGACTCTTTTTATTCCCCATCCCAGGATCCAGAAAACAGCCCCATCCCATTTTACTACCTCCTCCATGTTTTATAGTTGATGTCACATGCTGTAAAGTCATCTTTTCACTCTATCAATATTGTACAAAGATTCTGTGGGATGCACTGAAGAATTCCAAAACGGTTTCTCAGAGTTTTCAATGGACAAGTGGTGATGAATTCCGGCCCAAGCTTGCTTCTTTATCTTATTCTGACGTCTTAACCTATGTTCACACTGGCCTCTGTAACACACGATCAAGCGACCACATTCAATGAAAAGTCTACGTGAACATGTGTATATGTTCATTTCAGGCTTCCACGTCCAATACTCCCACTTTCAGTTTAGTTATGAACATTTTTAAGTCCATTTTTGGCCTCTACCGACAAAACACGCGTCCATGGAACGTGCGTTGAAAGTTAAAGCAGTTGAACTTTGACCGATGAGGCACTCTGATTTGGTAGTGATGTAAAAATGGCATCCCTTTTCATTTCCGGAAGTGCCAAGTGTTTAAAAATTGATCACGGAGGATAAATTAGTAATTGCAATTTGTGCCCAGTCAGAAGCATATATGACACCACAAAAAGAGAAAGCCTGGAAAAAGATTCACGAGTTTTATCATTTGTCGTTGAAACTAAAACGGGTAAAATCAGAGCAGAACAAAGCTACCTCATTATCATAAATAGACACATTTTTGTCCCAAAACTTTTTTTGCTTTAGCTCATCCTCACCTGACCAGAGATGAAGTCCATCAAAGCCATATGAACAGAGGTCATCACCAACACCATTTCCCCCAAAGCCTTCCCCCCCTGTTGGCTTTGGTTGGTAGCCTTTAGTGCAAGCCCAGCCAACGCGCAGGTGTGTTGGTTCAAATGTGAGAAATGAGTCAAGATGATCCACAACCAACTCAAAGTACCACTTCCGATGCTGGGCAGAGACCTCTCCGAGATCTATGAAGATGTTTGGCCTCAAGCTGTGGAGCATCCATCCAGAGGGGGACAAAAAACAAGAAATTAAAAGCAGACTGAGAAACTGTTAAGACATGAAATGAAGAATGAATAAAGGAAGTACAACAGAAGCTTTTTTTGTTGGACAAACACTGTAGAAGAGGAAAATTGAAGACTTGTACCTCAGACTGGCAGAGTGAACCTAAAACTTTGAGATGAAGAAATTTAACAAAACGAATGAATGTTAAATCTGTTCTTATAATTACATGCCGTCAACCTGTTTTTTTTTTCCATAACTTAAAATTTGAAAAAAAGTAATCAATTGAGGCATGGAATTGGAAAGACTGAGGGCTTTAAAGCAAAGGCCGATTTGAAAAAAAAAAAAAATTTAAAATCTTAGAATGAAGACCTTCATTTAAGTGAAGCACTTTGGATTTGCTAGGCGTTATTCATACTGAATAAAAGCAAAAATGTACTCATCTTTAGGGGACAGTTGCCTACAGTCAAAGAATCCAAAATCTGTGGGCATGACAGTAATAACTTTCCAATGAAAATTTTAACTAAAAGTTTATTTTCAGAGATAATTTCACAAAAATAGAGAACGGAGCACAGCAGGGAGTGTCAGGTTTTGCTTCAGGGACCCAAAATACGACAAACTCAGGAGTGCAAGAAAACCAGGTTTATTAAAGCTTTTGACTCAGATGCTTCCCCCCAGGCTTTGGAGATTAACGGCAGATTGAGGTGAGGAGAGAGGACTGCAGGGAAGAAGAGGAGTGAAGACCTCCGTATGGCAAGGAAGGTGTGGCTCCAGGTAGAGGTGATAGTGGGGAGAAAATTAACTCCAAGAGGGTGTGGAAAAACTCAGCTTAGTCACCAATTCTTGATGCCATAGGTTAACACAAAATCACCAGGGAATTCTGGGAAGGTTTCCAAAAAGGAGAAGGTGCGGGGACTTACGAGGCTTTGGAAGAAATTGAGCAGCAGAGAGACAGGGGCATGTAAAGGCAGCTGCTGGCAGTAAGATATCTGGAAAAAGGCTGAGCAGTATAGCTGGTAGTCGTAGGTTGAGTGGTGAGCATGAACACCGCTGGCGATTTCTCTGAAAGCTTGTAGTGCAATGATTCAGCTAAGAATGAAGGGCAGAGGGAGATATATATAGGAGCAGGCACAGGTGGAGGGAATCAGCTGATTAGCAGCAGGCAGGCTGCTGCTGTGACAGGGAGCTTGTGGCCTGCCCAGTTTATTTTCTACGTAATACAATTTGTTTCAAACTGTTTTTTTTTTTTCGTCTGATCCTCATTTACAAACAACTTAAATGAAAAAAATACTCTACTAATTTTATTTTTGTATGTCCTAGGAACATGTTAAAATCACCTTTTTCATTGGAGTGGATTATTAAGAGTAAAAAAAAAAGTTAAATTAATGTGACAACTAAAAGACAAATGGTATACTATTTTCAGTTCATTTTAATACAGCCAAAAATGCCAATAACAAAACCTAGCTTACTGTGAAACATAATGCACTGACATTTGTTTCTTTTCACTCATCTTAGTTGTTGTTTCTGATTAAAACGAATAGACTTTCTAATATTACTAAAGAACATTCCGTTTTAATTTGAAATTAAAGTATATGTGAAGCAGAAAAGCTCATAAAAACTCCTACTTAGTGTGCAGGACAGCCCTTCACCCAAAAAAGGTTGGCAGGGCCTTTGGAATATCGACCAACAAATTTTAAATTGAAAGAACAAGTTTTCAGAATTACCTGGTGACCTGATTTGCCAGCCGTGTTTGAAGGAGCAAATCTCTGTCTGGCAGCAGACTGTCACAGATGAGGTTCTGATTGGAGCGCACGGCCACACCATGGGACACACACAGGGAGCACAGCACCTCTAGAACCTGCAACACCAGCCGTCAGTACTTTGTTCAAGGACAACTTTACAGGCAGAAATGTTTTACCAGCCCTCAAAAAAAAATTTAAAAATCATGAAAATATGTGTGGCCGTTTTTACAGATGACCGGGAAAAATTTGTTTTCTAAGTTCTCATTTAATTAAAAGACTGCAAACAAAAGAAAATCTTAATAATAAAACAAACCGCTCATTTTGCATGAATTTTCACTTGAAGCTGAAGCATTTATCATACAAATTTAAGCAAAAAACAAATGATTCCATACCCTACCTTATTGTTGCGTCCGTGCTTGTCTAAAAATGCGATGATGGACTGAATATGTCCATTTTTTATGGCCTTTAAAGCTTCGGGGCTCTCTACTAGAATACAATGCAACACCTCCAAAGCCCCTGCAATGACAAATGCCTTTTATAAAGGAAAAGTATCCTGTACCAAACAATGTTTCATCTTTGACCTCAAAATCTTTTAAATCAAACCTACCAGAGGAGGCCTCCAGTCGATCCAGTCTGCTGAAAAGCCAGTCCATAGAGCGTGATAAATGTGCACAGTTTGCCCGGTTTCCACAAATCATAGAAGCTAGAGAGAAGAAAAGCAATATTTGTATTCATTTATAACTCCAAACGCTCAATTTGAGTCACAAAAAAAGAATGTTTAGTCGTTTTTACCCAGGAGCTCATAAAAACAGTTAAAGGGGACTTCCCACCTTCCACCACCGTCAGAATGAGCAGCTTCACCAAAATGGGAAGCATTACTATATTGGTGTAGGTTGTCAATACATTCTAGGATCAAATCCATCACACCCTGGAGAGAAAAAAAATGCTGAACAAAACACATGAAAGTGCATGTTGGGTTTGCTCACAGCCATATTCACCTCCTCTTGAAACATATTCTGTCGTTTCTTTTGCACGTTTCGGTACTTTTGTTTGTCTTCATGACTTAGTGTATCAAGTGGAGATTGGAAATAGTTGATTAGGTCCTGGAGACTCAATGTCATAAAGGTTATTGATGTGCTGATGAGGGGAAGGTTTCCATCTTGATGAGATCCATCCAATTTCCTTGAAAAAAGAAGAGTTTCATACTTTGAACCACTCCTCTTTTTATTCTAAGAAGAATAACATGATCCAGTATTAACTTTGAGATTTAGTTGGCCACAAACTCAATTTTGAGAAGAAAAAAGCAGTAGAAAACAATCTTAGCTGTGTTACACAAAGCATGTCTATTCCAATGCAGTCCTCTAAATAATTGAATCTCCTAATCACACATCAGCTACCTTATAAACCAATTGAACAGACGAAGAGAACTCCGGATTAGTCTTGCAGTGTGAGCTTCTTCTCTCTGAGATCGAGACAGCGACAGGCCATCGTCCATGTGACCCTCGCTGTGTAAAATGGCCTAATGAACGGCAAATGGACTTATGTTAGATTTATGCTTTGTATTATCAAATCATATACCAGTTTTCTCAACATTTTTAAGGGATTACCTTTCGCTGACTTCCTCCCATTTGACACTTGGCATCATCAGCTTGATAAGTTAGCCACAGCCCTGAATTAACATGCTGCACGTAACAGACGGAGTCTCCATACTTGATCTGTGGATGGCCCATTCCATCAACATCAGTCTTTGCACCACCGTGGGGCTTTTCCTTTTTGCAATCATAAAGAAGTAAATACAATAAATGTGATATCATCAATACTCTTGTGTAAAAAAAAAAAGAAAAAAGTGCAGATTGTTATTTTCTTACATTGACTAAACACTCATAAAGAAAAGTGCAGCTTTTTCTCATATCGCTGCCCACCTTTGATGATCTGAAGCAGAAGGAGCTTGTGTTAATATTAGCTTTGTCCCGATCAACCAGATGAAGGCCTTTCTCTTCTGTGAAACCCAGGTATTTCCCAGTAGTGACCTGGGAGAGTCTAAACGGCTGACCCCAGCAGGTATGTCTGCCACTCCAGCTGTAAAATGCAAAGATCCCTGAATTCTTGAGTCTTCTTGAGGTATAAAAAAAATGACTTTTATGAAGTTTATCAAATTGATTATTTGGTCTTTGAACTCTTACGCAACGTGCTGTATTTCCAGCCTCCAGAGGGACCGAGCAGAAGTGGAGACTGATCCAGTGTCATATTGAATCATCCTGCAACCAAAAAAAGACAGGTTTGGTCATAGATGCAACAGTTTGTTGGACAGAAGAGAAAGTGTTGAACAAACCTTTGAAGCTCCTCTCCCTGTTCTGTGTGTGGAATTGTCAGACATGCATCGCTGTGGCTGTGCAGCAACCGCAAGGTTTCGCCGCCCTTCAGGTAACCTGGAACCAAAACAGACATCTATTCTAAGCCATACAATGAAGCAAAAGACAGAACATTTACTGTCTTTCATGCATTTATTTGGGTCTCTTATCCAAAGCAAACCTCCACCTGTCTGGATGTTCCTCCACCTACTTCTTGCTCTCACTATAAATCACAGAGTCATCTGCAAAAATCATGAGCCAGAGATACTCCTGTCAAACCTCATCTGTTTGTTTGTCCATCACCACAGCAAGCAAGAAGAGACTTAAAAGTGATCCTCAGTGCAGTCCCACCTCCAACTTGAACTCTTGAAAGGCTGTCACTGTCAAAAGGGTGGAGTAGCTCTTTTGGGACTTTCAGGTGTCTTATAATGATCATTGGTTAAAACTGATCTGTTATTATCAGTTTTGCCTCACGAGACTGAAGTTTCTCAGTTTGTTTGCACTGTATTTTTCCTCCCTTTTTTGTGATTGTGACAATCGGGGTCCACAACTTCCATTTTATTTATGCATATTTTAAGACAATAGCCTTTATAAGATTTCTTATCATGCGCCAAACACTGTTAGAGCCCCAACCATTTATTTGTGAGGGTTTTTTTTTTTTGCTGCAATCTTGACTTTACTTCCTATTGACCTACCATGGTCTTTTGCACAACCCGTGAAGTTTACACAGCACATCTCACCTCTGTCTAACAGCTCTCAAGCATGCCCTGCCACTTTAAACTTTCCCATGCATGACAGTGATGTGGGCATGGCTGACTTTTCAAGTACTTGTTTGGTGGGCATGACCAGATTAGCATAATTTCCATATAATTACGTTTAACATGTATAGATTTAATACATTTATTTTAAATTAAAGATTTTTACCTTTTTGATCAATGTTTAGCATAAAGATGAACATTAAGAGTTAGATGTAATTTTCACATTTAAAATGTAACATTTACATTAAACATCAGTTTCCTTTATATTTAACATTTAAATTACATATTAGCACATTTGTTTGAAGTTAATTAGTATTTAAAGGTGAAGAAAAGGCAGGAAAAACAAGAAAAGTCAGCTCAATATCACAAAACTATTAGCTTAGTCATTTCAAGAGAAAAATATTTTTTACAAAAAGTTTAACAATCCTGAGAAAATGTTGGTAAAAGTAAGTAAAAAAAGTAAAAGTCATAACTCTGAGAATATATGTAGTGTCTCATTCTGAACCCTAAATCAATGCAATTTTTTAAAAGAATTTCCTGATTCAAATGTTTCCAAAGTGTAATTTTAAAAAGAAAAATGTGTCTCCCCTTTTCTTTAGAACTGGTTGTTCTGCCAAGCTCAATATTTAAGAAAAACTAACTTTAGTTGGGGGGAGTTGACAAATTGACAGAGCTTTACTGTATTTCTCTGGGAAAAAAATAAACTGCACTCCAGAGTGACCAAATCCACTTTTTAAAAGTTATTTTTAATGCTATTAAAGCTAGAAATTCATGGTAGAAAACAGCACCAAGTGCAGAAACATGTTTCCAAAAAAGACAGTAATTTTTATGAATGGAAAAGCAACAAAAAAAGTCAATTTGTTTGCTGTTTATTTACATGCTACTTAATGTAAAGTGAAGACAAATGTCTAATTAGATTTAAAAATAACAAATAAAGCTAAAGTAATCAAATATCCAAGGGGTTGGTGCTTTTTTCCTAAAACACGGAAGATTTAAACACTAGGGAAATAAAGTTTTTTTTAAAGGTTAAAATGCAAGAAAAAAGGAAACTTGCCTTGAGCAACTGCACCTCCTGCACAGATGGGAGCAACACTCCACAGAGTTTGGTGAAAGGCTGCATTGACAATCAGACTGTCGCTCAGGCTTTTGTTGTCACAAACAGTTCCAAAGGTTAGGTGCTTTGAACAGAAAGAGAAGGAAAACAGAGAAAGTTGAATTCATCTCAAACAGAAACAAAAGGTTTTATTTTTTATGCTACATTGGATTTCTCATTATCATTAACAAAGATCCAAAATATAAATAACAGTAAAATTCCAAGTAAAGGATAAGATTAAATATATTTTTTGAAGGAGAAAAAAAGTAGTCAACACATGAGAAAAAAAATAAACAGAACGTTTCAGTTAGTGACTCTATATAGGAGAATTCATAGCCTATTTTGGGTTGAGTTTCAAGTCGCATTATTCACAATCACTAAACGCATGATATAATCTTTTTTTTTTCTTTTTTCCCCCACTCACCAGATATCTTTCTGAAGCCAAGCTGACCAGTATGAGGTCATCTCCAACATGCACCTTCTCACCCTCTGACCTTTGCCTGGATGATGGATGAACAGTCCACCAACAAGCCTCCCCTGAGTCACAAAAATAACATGTCTGAGAAAAGATCCCAAAAATTCCAGTGACACTGACAGCTCAGTCAAAATGAAGAAAACAAAACAAAAAGCATCAAACACCTGTTTTATCCTCGCATAGACCGACGTCAAAAGCCAGCTTGTCAGTTGAAGATTGAGATGAGGACAAGCAGCCAAGATACTGGAAGTAAAATATATGTTACCAGCTAAAAGTTTATTCTCACACATATCTAGAAAATGATAATTAATTCATAGATTGTTTTTTGCAATATGGAGCAAAGACTAACCATGCTGCTGTATGAGTGTTTGAACAGAACTGCCTGGCCATAAAGGAGAGTGCGATGGCTTCCTCCATCCCCTACCTGTAAATTCCATCAGCATTCATTAAATAATAGTAGAACCAACGGCAAATACTGAAAAAATGCGTGAGTTTGCATTTTTTTGACAATGGTTTTTGAAGTTTTTATTTCAAGACTGTTGTAGTTTTTGCAGTTTCTTTCATTTGTACTGATTCCTTAATTCAGAAGAAAACTTGTCATAGTCAGACATTTTACAAAAGTCACAGTTAAAGATGAATTTTTGAGACACACTTGAGTGAAAAGAAGACTACAGACTCCCACCTCTACAGCTGCTTGCTCACTTTGGGCCAGCATTTCCTGCAGGGCCCGCACAGACAGACACCGAGCCAGGACAAAGCCACACACAGACAAATCAGGCGGAACATTCTGCGAGAAAAAGGAAAAAAAAAAAAAAAAGACACCACTGAGATATGGTAGCTTTGGGGCTGCCCATTCTCTACACAAGCTACTGTGTCTGTGCAATCAAAACATAAATGCAAAGAAAAAGTACACTTTTGGTACAGAATCTGTACAGCGCACATGTTTGCACGTCTGTGTCATGTTCACACGTGGAAGACCCAGTTAGGTAACGTCTCCTCACACAAAACCCCTCCATCTCAGAAGGTCGCTGCACATACCGCTGTCACTTCACGTCATGTCAACAACTTTAACACACATCCAAAAACCATGGCACCCCCTTTTAGACAGAGAAATGAAGAACAGGAGACAATAACATCAAAAGTAATCCAGTACATAAATATTACTTTTAGCCGTAACTAAAAAATACATGTGAAACAATACCATGTAAATATAGAAAGTGTCATGTTTTCTCTTCTAACATAGCCCTTTTTTGCCATCTTTCCTTTTTTTTTTTTGGAAACTGGACAGATTGGATTAAAATGTTTTTAAGTATTAATTCAGAGTCAGGTCTAACAATTCTGGCTAACTTAGTATAAAGCTACATTCACACCGCCCGAAATGTGCATTGAAGAGGCTACTTCAATGAAAAGTCTACGTAAACGTGCATATCAAGTTCACTCATAGCTTTTAAGTTCCTACGACCGTTTTTTTTTTTATTCACAGAAGTGCCAACCGTTTGAAAATTGATCATAAAGGAGAAATTAATAATTGTTGTCTGTGCCGGCTGAAATTATATAACACCAAGTATTTCATAAATCGGAATGGAGATGGTAAAGAAAAATGCCTAAAGCAATATTTGTGAGATTTGCACCGCTTCAACATTTCGCACCATGCTTCTTCCAACTGTAGGAGGTGGACATGCACCAGCAAACAGTAGAAAAAGAAGAAGAACCCCCTCCCTGCTTGTCCAGTGTATAGGCTATAGACGTGTTGTGTGATTTGTAAGGCCAGTCTTTGGCCATAACACCAAGGTGTTTGCTCTTTCTTTCCGCTTGGTGGCCTTCATTTATTTGATCCAAAATTCTTTGGAGTTTTAGGGATCACTATTCTGCTTTCTCCTGAATGAACAGCTTATTTTTCTCTGGGAAGTACTGGGAAGATCATTTATGACTTCTTGCTGCTGCTTGTTAGTAATCTCTCCTCCCTGATGGAGTTCATTTTTTGTCTTTGATGGTGGAATAGTGCTCATTACTGGAGCCACATAACATTTCGTATCATTGTGTTTGTCTTATCCCATGAGTCTCTGGACAGCTTGTCACCAAAACATATCACTTTAGCTGTATCTAGTGTTGAGGAAATTGTGTAACCCCCCTGAAGTTGATGAATCTTTCATTTTCAGGCCACTTTGTTGAGTCAAACCCACACCAATTTGTGCTCCTCCTATTATTCTTTTCTTTGAACTTTGGCCGTCAGTTCTGTCATGTTTATTGTGTCACCAGAAACCATTTGTTTAGCTCCCTCTTTTAAATAGGAATTCTCCAGACAGTGGCAACTACACCAAACATTGTGTTGAAGCAAAACTTTCACAGGTTGCATTTTAATGATAATTCCTTAAGGATGCATGTTGCTTATTGTGCCATTGTGCCACCTTCTGTTATTCGTCAGTCTGTTCTCCCTGTTTGTTAACTTGTGTGTGTGTGAAACAAATCCAAATATAACATAAAGGGGGGGAAAGGCATCTAAATTTGTCATCTCTACATAATACAAATCACTGCAATCTCTCTCCTTGTATTAGAGCAACAAAACCGAATATTCCCTGCTTCCTTTACAAGCCCATTCCTGAGTGCTCTCTTCAACCAGGATGTCCTCTTTGTCCAATTTAGCTACTTTGCACAGGATAGAGATTTTCTTTAAGTCAGGTCAGTCTTTAGGCTTTCAGAAGCAAAAGCTTTGAAGTTAAAACTTCCCTTGAAACCTGTCTCTTCCTCCAAAAATCCCACTTCTGACACCATGTGAAGACAGTCTTTTGGAGAGCTGAAGAATGAAGAAAAGCTAAAAGTTGTGACATCTACCGTATTTTCTGCACAACAAGGAGCACTTAAAAGCATTCTTTTTTTTAATTAGTGTATTGATGAATTCTGGCGGTGCTTACTGAAGCGATTTTGAGAGGAACACGGCACTCTGACTAAATGTTTGGTTGGGCGTTGCTGTGAATAGGCTGCACACATGTAACGTGTCAGACTGTGTTTTTTTATATATTTTACCAACAACATTAGGAGGTTGCTGGGTCACAGTTTGTTTATTTTTTTTAAATGTTGACAAGGTTGGGATCTACAGATAGTGTGAACGTTTAGCATGTTGCCAACAAGTTCCACTGGTAGGCCACTGTAAATGCACCTGCAGTGATAAAGTCTGACTGACTGATGGAAAAAGAGCGATCATCAAGCTGGAGTTCCGTACCTTGCAGTTTGAAACGGGCTCAAGCTTGCAAAGTCTGCTGCCAAATCCTTCAGCAGCGAGGCACAGCTTCAAATGTTCCTCCTGATAGGTGAAGGTGCTCTGCAAAACTACCTCATCTCCCTAAGAAAATCAAACAGATGTGAGAACAAAAGAAAAGCAGAAGAACTCACATTAGTGAGGATTACACATTCCTAAAATGATTGAAATTACATATTTCATGTTAATTGCTTCAGTAATAGTCACTTTCTTAAGAGTTTTTTTAGTCACAATATACCAATCACATGGCAATCTGGCATAAGATTTGGGCCTTTCATTAAAATTTATAGCAGCAGGAATAGGGCTTCTACGAGCCAGTGAAGAAAAAGATTTGGGTCACTTCCCTTTAATCTTATCTTAAATGCCACGTGGACTGCAGTAACCGAATTAGGCATCATTGTCTATTTTAAGACCAACAGAAAAAAGACAAAAGATTACCAGGAATACCAACACCTCTCTGTAACTAGATTAGAAAGTATCACATTAAGAAGACACTGCACTACCTGACCCCTCACTCGCCTCTTCATTCCAGCGATACTCTGCAATCAGTCAAAGACTGCCCATCGCTGAAGCTCTGAGCGGTACTCTGATGGATTGTAGACCTCAGTTCTTGTGCAGTACTAATGTGTGCAATTACATGAGTGAGGTTTTAACAAATCTTTTCAACCAAAAAACAGAATTATTTTATGCACTTACTAGCTGTAGATATAAAATTACACGTTTATTGTCATCCATATAATTGAACGAATCATTTGTCTAATGTATTTGAGTTTGGCCTGATTCCTGCTCCATGTATATTAAAATATTCCTTGCTGTACATGTTATGGATTGATTTTATAGCATTACTTTGGTATTGGTACTTTGTTTCTATAAAAGACTTTTTCGTAAGGCTGGCTGCTATCAGAAAGAAGAGATTACAAGCAGTGAGAGGACAATTTCCATCTTGGGAACAATGATAGCACTAACAGTGAAGATGAGGAAGACCATGTGCGGTCTGTTTTCACTGTCAGTACACCAAAAAGATAAAAAAAACAAGAATATAAATAACTTATAGGAACACATTGATGTGCCTATTTTCTTGATTGCATGTTTTATTTGAGCAAATACAAAAAAATTATTTACAATTACATATAATCTCCTCCTAAAAATACCAAAAGCAAAAGAAAAATTTGAATTTGCCACCTAAACATGAACTTTACAACCTACAGAAATCATATCAACAACCAATTTAAGGCAAAAACACAATAAAAACCTGCAAAAGGTAAAAGTGGCAAAAAAAATTAGGAATAACAATGCTGCAACATGCAAATAGGATTTAAAAGTACAAAAAATTAATTCTATTAATTGTGAATTTCTCATTATCTAATTAGAAAGATCGTACCGAACTTCTCAAACCAGATTAAATTGACACTTCTGCCTCCAATTAAACTATCTAGATATCAATGTTCGACTCACCGTTCGCAAAAACTGAAAGTCATCCTCACTTTTTCCAGTTTCAGACATAATTTTAAGTCTGAGGCTTCATGTCACAGCTTTACCTGTAATGTTGGCAGAACACAGAGTAGAGCTTTAAGAAGAAGAATGAAATAGGGCTGCTTTGTGGGCAGGGTCTCCTCTGGGAGCCACACCTGCAACTTTATTCGCAGTTGCTTCTTAAAGATCACAGCTAATAAAAGTATAAATAATTCCTTTGGAGGGTTTTAAATATTAGTTTACTGGGAATATAGTTTTACATTATTGGCCATTTATTAAAATGTTTGTAAAGAAGCTTTTACTTAAACCAGAAAAGCAGCTTTACATTATTTTCAGCATTTGACTTCTGACAAAGGAAAGACATAAAATAAATATGGATGTTTTTTGTACCATAATAAACAGTTTTACAGGATCATCAAGTTTACAGGCCTTTTGTCAGTGATCACAGCACTTCATTTAACAGTTTGCCATTTACTCATAGCAACAAAAAACTTTCCAGTCTGAATTTCATTTGGTGTGGAAGATTTGTCCCTGTGCCTCCTTCTTCCCATTCTGTATCTGTGTTTAGACATCAGTTGCGTAACATATTTGAAAACTGAAGCTTGTGACAACCTGTAAATCTGTCCTTTTTGAGGGGAAAGGCTGCATCAATTGCATCTTCTACATTCTTGAAGATACACTGTGTAAAGTCAATTAGTGATTTGATTATATGCTCTAATGCAACTCAGCTGATATCAAACTTAGCAATTTCATTTATAAAAGTACTGACGTTCAAATCACAGAAGCTCAGAATGTCTAATGCATTGATTCAGTTTGCTTTATAGGAAAATATTGTGTGCTTAAATCAGGGGCACAGCTACAAGGGGGCAAGAAGGGCAGCTCTAAAATTCTCTTAACACCCTTCCAAAGTCTTCCGCTTATCAGCAATTGACTCATAATTTAAAACATTGCAAAATATGGATTGACAACCTATTTTGTTTTATTGATTCATTTATATTTCAAATCCATTGGTGTGAAAATAAACTTTATTTCATAATTGCCTGTATTTTTGTTGATTTTTTTTAACGTTAGGCAAGAACTCAGATTTTGCAACCTACATTTCTTATTATGAAGAGATGAAAAGAATACATATGGATATGTAATAATTTATTTAACTTGAATGTTGTTGACTAATTCTAAATGATTATATATTTATATATATATAGAGAGAGAGAGAGATTTTTCCACTTTCTTAAACAGATTTACAGCTTTGTGTGTGCGTATCAGGCAATTTGTGCATACTTTTTAAAGATTTGCATGTAAAGTTAGTTTCAAGCTTCTGTCATTTTAAGTTGTGCTTGTGTAAATTGTATTTTGTATTTTTTAACAATATTTTACATGTTCAAACAACAACTTCGTATTTAAAAAAAACTATACATGTTTGAATAGTGTAGCAGATGGGCTTCATCCAGATGAAACTGCGGGGCAGCTGGAGGTGCGAGACAAGCCAGAGGCGAGTTCCACAGCCAAAGACAAGAGCACAGAAGATCCACCTGGAATCTCTCCCGCTCCCCCGGAGGAGAGTGGGAAACTGACAACATTTGAATCGCACTGCACCAAACAGAGGTATGATGAACTGAATTTAAAAAATAGTACTGGGTAAATGATAAAGAATAGAGGAGAGAAGTAATAGAGGACAGAACAACAGTGCACCATACTTTCCCCAGAAGTATGTATAATGGATGATAAATTACCATAGTTCCCCAAAACCTAATTACATTAGGTGTTTATTTTAATATACAAAAAAATATATTACTTCCACATATTGTCAATAGGTTGTTGCTCTATATATTAAATATATAGATTTTCTCATTATTAAAGTTTAAATTGTAACCTTCAATAACAGTGCAAAACTTTGACATTTTTTATTTCTTTTTTGTGGCAAAGGCTGGTGTCCTGTCCTCTCTGAAACGTCTCCTCTAGAAAACTGATTTTAAAAAAAAAACCTTCACCAATCTGTTGACTCTAATACTCCTACTTATAAATTGCATGATACTTCAACCACATCCATGGTTTTGTTCTTGCAGAAGAGTCAAAACCTATCTAACATGCACCTAGTTTGGATACTTCACATGAGTGATTGGAAAGGAGACCTCATTTAAACATGCAAGATGGCGTCCTATTTTTTCCAATGTTGTGACCAAAAGCATCGCGTTTTTTTTTTTTAACTAAATCAATGCGTCATAGACCATTAATGGAAATAATTCATTTGCTATAAAAAAATTTTGAAAAATCATGGCATGCACACTTCACAATAAGAAATGCTTTAGTAGGTCTAATTATAAAATATTAGGCATATATAGGGCAATACCAAAATGTATTTTAATATAGACAAAATTGGTTGTATGAAACAAATCTGGACTATAGTTGATTGTACTGTTAACAAAAAAAATGATCCTTAGGATAAATCATTTTAAAAATGTAACATTCCTTATTTTCAGAACTCTAATCTGTTCATCCCCCTTTATGTTAAATGTTTAAAGGTCATCCTATGTGTTACACTGTACACACATCCATAGAAAAGAAAAGAAAAATCAAGTCAGGATGTTAACTTTTGTCTTTATTGCTGCAAACAAACCAAAAAAATACTTTTGATCCATCTTTCGTTTTTGGGCACCCCATCAGAATTTACATTTTGTTTGCTGAGGGAAACTGTTTTCTTGTAAATTTTTCCAAATTTGAACATGCTTGTCTCCCTTAAAGTGATGAGTAACTATAAACATTCACTTATGCATTCATGTAGTTAACCACTTTCCTTCTGTTGCCAGTACATATTTATGCTCTTTTGGAAGCTTAGCAATTGATGGACAGCACTGGATCAAAGTTAATGATAAGTGTAATCCACTTTCCACAGTTTAAAAGAGGCTTGACAAACATTTTAATTCCCAAAACAATGGCATAAAGGAAATATAGAAAGTAATATTTTTTAAAAGATAAGCTAATAAAGCACCACAAATTTCCTCATGGGAATACACGATTCATTTTAAGCTTTAATTTATTTATTTAGCATAAATAGAGACCAATGCTTTGGAGGAAAAAAACAACATTTTTAATTAATACTTTAATTTGAGTATTTTTGACACCTTTCTTTTTTATATTTATATTTTATCAAGGGATGAAGAGCAGACAAAGTGAGTAAATAGGAGTCATGTGCTCAGGCAGGAGGTCTACTGGTCAAATTAGAGGTCACTTTCTCCATAGAGGGCAGTGGAGAATGCAGTATAGTCTAGTGCTCCAGGTGGCGCTCCAGGGCCAGCGTATGGTGGCATCCTCATGATACAGTATTCTGCTTGTTCAGGTGGAAGTTCCCTCCGCAACTCATCAACGAGTATGTAGGGCTGTTTTGGTTAAAAATAGTAATTTAGGATTACTGCTGCTGATTGGTTGCAGCATTGCAAAAAAAAAAACAACTCAAACAGAAGTGCTTAAAATTAAGCTTTTCTACCTTATCAGCTGCCAGGATCCGGAAGGATGCCACAACTTGTTCAGCAGTGTCTGTGTCCGCAGTCTCCCTGGTCATAAAGTCAATGAAAGACTGGAAGGAGACTATTCCTGTGGCATTTGGGTCCACCAGCATCATTATACGGGCAAACTCGGCCTCCCCCTGAGATGGAGATGATTATAGAGCGAGAACATCAGCGTGCCGGTGCAATAAAAGAAAAAAAATGTGAATAGCTACTTTTCATTGTGGGGAAAAACATACCAAGTCATAACCCATTGAAATGAGACAAGCTCTGAAATCATCCGTTTCCATGGCTCCATTCTTCTTCTACAATCAGATGACACAGAACAAGTTGACAAGATGGGGCAGAGATCACATCCAACTGAAGCATAAAACAGAAAGCTGAATCTTGCAGTCGTTTCTCGCTAGAATTTACCAAAAATGTTTTAAAATATAATTTTTACAAACTTAACTACATTGGCACAAATTGAAACAAGACTGCAGAATTTCAGGATGAATGAGATCTGCAAAAACATGACGGTATGATTAGAATCTTTAGCTAGACACATAAAATTCACTTTGTAAATATCATTGTGCAGAACTCAATACTATTGTGATGTACTTCGGTTAGAGCCGTAGATCCACTCCAATCACTAAAACCATGGTGGCACAGGTTGCCCTCGTGTCATGTGTGAATGTGAACAGAATGCTCTTTAAAAAAAAAAACTATAGCTCTCAATGGGGATAATATAGGTTAAACAATAAATATGTTGCCTGATTTTAGATCAAATCTACTCGTGTCATGTTTCAGACTGCTGCACATACAATGATAGTCCTACAAAGAAGAGGCTTGGATTACATGTTACAAAGAACTGTATTTTAACTATGAGGGATGTACAGTATTTTCCACCCTATAAGGCGCACTTAAAAGCCTGCATTTTTTTCCATAAACAACCTGTGCCTTACAATCTGGACTGCTTTATATTACGGTTACGGTTAACGCAGTAAAGTGTTACTAACAGACGGAGTTATCTGACTCTTGTCTGACGTAAAGGGGCCAATATCATACAAAATCAACTTTTTTGAGCTTTTAAGAGTATTCTAATGTAAACTCCTCACAAAAATACAGTATTGTTCTTAATTAAAACTGTTTGTTACAACAATTAGGATGGTGAGATTTTATCTTCAACACTAAATTGTAGGACAAAATGCAAATTTCTAAAAATAGTAGATTATCTTGGTTATAGCAATAATTCTAAACTTTTGTCTTTTAAAAAAAAGCTTTAGAAAGATGTTGTGGAAAGAGACTTATACCCTGTCAAAGTGGTTGAAAGATGATCTGAATTCATTCATCTGCTGCTGGCTGATTCCCTTTGCATCTCTGGTTAGAATCTGAGTCTCAATTTCATTGATAGTCCGGGCAATGGTTGTGAGGAGCAGTTCCCATCCAACGCGGATGTGCTGTCAATGTGGAGACAAAGCAAAATCACAGTGAAAAAAAAAAATAATCGAAAATGTTTATTCCAAAAATATTCACCTTAACAAAACATTTTTGTTAGATTTACAAGCGCCACCGATCTCTTGAATGAGCATGGGCTACAGAGTCCTCTACCTCCATAGTGTAGTTTGTGTGCTTGTTGTCAAACACAAGAGACTCTTGAATTAGCTGGTGGTCTCTCTCCAACTTGTCAATGTTGGGCTTGTAAGCAATAATGACATGTTCAATTTGCTTCAGCTGGGTCATCTGGTCTTCCAGCGTTCCACCAATCTCCAGTGAGCAGCGCCCAATTTCCTGCCAGGATAACACATGCAACAGGGTCAAAGGATATTTTAGCACCAATTCAAATGCTGGTTGAAGGGTCCTGGCTCAGTGTTACCACCGAAAATTCCATCAATTTTCTGTTTTGGAAAAGATTAAATAGACAGGGATTTTTTTTTTTTTTTTTTTTTGTATTTGCACTTTTTTCGTTTCTTTTTTAAGCCAATATAAAAAAATTAATGTAACTTCCACATTGAAATACTTTACTGACAGGATAATGAATTTGTTTTACGATCTTCTCAAGCAAACCTCCATCCGGGCTTGAATCCAGGGCCCAATGAGATTAGCCTGGGCGGCAAACTGCCTCCTCAACCTTTCATGGGCATGTTGGCGTGCCATTTCCTCTTGAAGGTTACCGTCTCTCTGCGGAACCAGCTGCTTCACCTAAACAATCAAGAACAGTTGCTTAATCATCAAATGACTCTTTGAAAAAGAAGGAAATGTACAAATTGTGTGAATGTCTATGTCTAGATTTAATGCTTCAAATTTGTATCTACCTTTTCCCATTTGTTAAGAAGCTCTTCCGTTGCAATGGTGCTGTAGGGGTTAACGAAGCTGGACTTGATTCCATAGCTTTGGGAAATTTTCTGCACCTCATTGTGAATTCCCAAAATCGCCTGTCTTTCTGCATCCGCCTCAGGCAGAGTGGCTTTGAACTGCTCATGAGCTGCAATTAAACTCTGCGAGGACAAGTAAATAGTAAGGCTATTACTTCTATCAGTAGCAACACAAGAGAATTTAGTCTGTTCAGAGGATTAACAGCCCTACCTGGACCTCCTCAGTGGTATGAACTATGAACATGTCCTGCAGATCCTCCATTGCTCCATCCATCCAGTTGTTGAAAGGTGCTGACCTCTTGGCAAACTCCAAGAACAACTGATCAATCGTCTCCAACAACTTCTCTGTGCACTGAGAGGATTACAAAAAACATTTGCAGTCATTGTGCAATTTGATCCAAATTACCTGATTTCTAACAGCCAAGGATATATGAATTTCTTGCTCCCAGGGAAATTTCACTTGCCAGATTAAAAGGCAATTTTTTTTTTAATGTTCAATGAACCAACAGTTCCATGCAGTTATAAATACAAAGAGCATGCTGTGGACACCCCTGTCACTGTCATTCAGTGATAATCCCCGGGCTTCGTATTCAGGTGTGGAATAACTACCACGGATCAGAGGAAGTGGCTTGTGGGCTTTAAGCCAGCCACCTCAAGAAGGCTATTTCACCGTCTGCTTTATCCAGCCAACTTTTTTTACAGCCCCGTTTTTTTTTTTTTTTATAGAGAGATTCTGGTGTACCTCTTCAGCACAATAATGCTTAATTGGCTGAAGGAGTTCCACAGGTAGTGCATTAGCACACTCTTGTGGAGAACCTTTGACAAATTCAAGTGTAGGCTTAGAAATAAAATAAAAATGGAAAAAACCCCTACCTCTAAGGCCTCTCTTCTTTTTTGAGTCAATGTTCCCAGCTTGTCCCACAAGTCACAGATACTTTGGCAGCGTTGATTCACGGAAGTAACGTCATAGAAGTCCAGCTCACTTGTGGAAAGAAACATATTGGTTTAAATCTAAAGTTGTTCTTGACTGGCTGTTGAGCCCTTTTTAAAAAAAAAAAAAAAAAAAAAAAAGCCCCTGCAGCTTATTGCCTTGGGGAGTAATACAAGGTTTTGTGTTTTGTATGAGTGTGGTCTAGCCAAGCAAGGTTAATGCTTCCACACCAAGTAATGCCATTTGTCAAATCTATTGACAGATGGAGTTTCGTCCACAACTATGGTTTCTAAACTCAGACACCAGTTTGATTTACCATTTTATTGAAAACTTTCAAGCAACTTGAAATCAAATACAGTAAACTGCACAGCTGCCTTTACCCCAATTCTTTCAAGTTACTTGAACATTTAGTCAACAATCCTTTTCAGTTTTGAAATTCTTTGAGTGGCTGCTGCTCTGGGGGAACCCGGGTTTGAGAAGACTTTTCAGAGTCACTAGGGAAGACATACTGCTCATAGCCAACTTGAGTTGTACGGTCTCTGCCAACCTCAAATTCTGACTGCATGTGAGACACTGTGCCGTGAGGAAGTTGGCCAGTAACGAAGAGGTAGAACAGGTTTGGTACCCTTTGCTTCATGTAGGGGGAAAATGGACTTTGCATACTAGCAAAAGGGGACGAGGAGTCAACGTAGTCAGTTATCTTCTCAGAGTTCCCTTGCTCGTAGACAGCTTCAGAGTTCTTCAATGTACCTCCCTGGAACATGGGTGTGTAAGGCAAAACAGAATCTGCCCCCTCTGTCTCCAATTCCAAGTCGCCATGCTCAGGGCCTCCTTCCATTGGAGGAATTTCTGACTGAAATGAAAGGTCAACCTCATGGGCAAGCTGAGGGTCGGCTAGGGATTTGTCAGTCGGTGCCGGTTCAGCCTTCTCAGATCCAGAGGGCTCTGTAATTTCTGATGTTACCCATGGGACAGGACCTTCAGAAGGTATTGGGAAGCTTTGTTTCCTTGTGAGTTCACCCAACCAGGACATGGCAGGACCTTCTGGATTAGCTGGGGATTCAGGCACTTTTGGAGTATTTACAGACCATGAGAATGAAGGCTCATTAGTACTAGACATCTTAGGGTGCTTTACAACCCATGAAGATGAACCTTTAGAATTAGACAAGTGGCCAGGCAATTTTGGGACAACCCATGACAGGGGAAGACCTTCTGGATTAAGCAGGGAACTCTGTTTTTTTGAGGGAGCATTCACTTGCCATGGGCGTGTAGGACCACTTGGATTAAATGGGGGAGGAGGTAGTTTTATGGGATCCACAACTGCCCACGATATAGTAGGAGCTTCAGGATTTGAAGGGAGACCGGGCAGTTTTGAGGGTTCCACAAGCCAGGAAATAGCAGAACCTTCAGGATTTGAACGAGGTCCTGGTTGTTTCTCTTTTGGCAGTTCCACCATCCAAGGGACAGCAACACTGGGACTGGTGGGGAAACCAGACCAAGCTTTTCGTGGCGGTCTGGTAACCACCCACGACACAGAACCAGGTTGTGATGCAACCCCAGAATCGAAGTCTAAAGCCATGTCATTCTGATGGTCAGAACTCAGCCCTGTATTGTAATTGCCTTTAAGACGATCCCATTGGCTCATATCTGAGAAAAGAAAACATTTATTGAAACAGGCTTCTTGTAGAGGATTTTCAAAATAAGAGAATCTTACTATTAAGGGGAGCTGAGTGAGCATTCCAATCCAAGAGAGCAAAGAGGAACAACTGGCTAAAACAAGAAAAAAAAAATGAATATAGAGGGTAACAACTTAAAAGAAAAGCTTAAAACAGATGAAAATAAAAACTAAATAAACTGTACATACCTTGCACACCCCCAAGAAGCCATTTTGCCCATCAACTGACCCATTCCTTCTGCTTCCAAAAATGCCATTTAAAAGTGAAACCAGAAGAGCTCAATGACCAATCACATTCACAGAAGTAAATTGCGCACAGCTGTCTATGCTGGAACACTGATGGGAAAACGCCAGCATGCAGATGTCTGCACCTTTTTTTTTACCTTTAAACTGCGGCTTAGCAAATAGAACATTCACACTTTAATCTTTTTCAGGTAGGGGTTTTTTTTTTGTTTGTTTTTTTTATAAACTTTAATAAAAAAAAATTATTTTTGTTAGCATGTTTTACGCCTTTTTCCTTTTCCGAATAGAAATTGGTCAAACACAAAAATAAATTTCCCCAAAATTATAAATTTGATAGCATTATTGTAAGCTTATATTTCTTTTTTTTTTTCATTTATTTTTGTGGTTTTTGAGTAAAATTTGTCAAGTCATTTAAAATGCAAAAAAGGGAAAACTGGATCACTTTCATTTGTCTTCTTCTAAAGCTTTATGTGGCTTTCATAGTGTCTTTGCAAGTGACCTATAAAAGGGTTCATACTTTAGTTCCTGAGCAATGGCAGCAATTTGCTCCACTCTGTCCTGGTGAGCTGCCAAGTCGCTCTCAAAGGCCTCATGTTTTCGAAGCAACGCTCGGATTTCTGTTAAGGTAGCTGTTTCATAGTCCTTCTGGGAAAGGATCAGCTCTTTACCTGAATATCAGATATAAAAAACAAAGAAATAATAATCAGTCACAGTCTATATTTGGTCAGTGTTAAAAAGAACAAAGTTGTAAACCATGACTAGTTGATTGCACTGGGTAATTTTGATGTCAGGAGAGAAGAAAAAGCAAAATAAACCTTAGGCTTAACAGAAACACAGAGAAGAAGGATGTGATGAATGTAGATAAACGCTGTAATCAGACATCACAACCAACAGATTCATAAACAGAATAATTACAGGTAAAGAAAGCAGTTAAGAAGCTAACTGACCACTGGCCCAATTCTCATGGTTGGTGGCTTTTTGCCGAAACTTCTCTGCCAGGTGGTCCACTCTCTCCAGCCGGCGGATCTCTGTAAGGAGCCATTCCTCAAAACCTTTCTCCGCCTGCTCCAGGCCCTGCCATGCACTGGCTATGTCCTTTGAGCACAGGGAAAATGACACGTTCATGTTAAGCTTTGGGAATGGTTGCTGGTTCCACTGAGGTGGATTGTGAGAGAAGTAAAAATTTGATTTGAGGGCTTGTGACTTACAGAAACCATCTTTCCTTCAGAGGGCATGAAAGCAGGCCGATTGCTTATGCGCAACTTGGTCTGCAGGGTGTTGAAGTTCATCTCCAGCTGGCACTTCTCCTGCACTTTAAGGGGTTTGTGCAAGCGCCTGTAATCCCTGAAGTCTTCCAGTTTCCGCTGCATTTCTGACATGGTCTTCTCTGGGGTCCTGTTCTCCAGCCAGGGGGTGGTGCGCCGAATCCACTCCAGGAGCTGGAAAAGATCACAAGAGGGGGCAACTAATCAATGCTAAAAATTTTTTCTTCAGATATTTCCTATCTTAAAATGTTAAGGGGTTTGTCATAAATTAACGTTTAAATGAGTAATCAGGTATACCTCACTGGCCAGTCTCTCATATTCCTCCATCATCTTCTCATTCTCCTGGTTTACACCCAGCACTTTGCAGATCCGGTTGGCAGCCGTCTCTGCCTGATGGCACAGCACATAAGCATAATGTTAGATCGGTGGGGTAAGACAGCGGAGCATGCTCCCGGTAATCTGTTATGATTGCAATACCAAAAACCCATTATCTTCCCAGCATGTTTGCTGATCACTATGGCATCTCCAAATCTGAGTGACAATAGGTTTCTGAATCTGACTGTGACCTTATACAACACTTTTTACTGGAAAAAAGATTGATTCCCATGCATAAATGTGTCCTCATACCTGCTCCGCTCCAGCGAAAGCGTGGTAAAAGCATGACACATAGGTCATGATGGCTCTCTCATCAGGTTTTGGGGTGTTGATAATATCTATAAACACAGCGCAAGTAAGTGTCAAATAATAAAAGCAGAGAGAAAAACTTCAAATTATTTAAAGTTTTTTTTTTTTTTTTTACAATATTTTGGGTTCTCTTTCTCAGAAAATATTACCTTCTGCATCCAGCATTTTAGGAATGTCCAGGTGTTTTTCAGCTATGTCAAATGCCAGGTTCAAGTTCCCCAAAGGATCATCCTAAAACCACACACGTTTATACATTTTATCTTGCTAATATTGGACAAAAAAAAACACAGAATTGGCTTCTTATCAGATTTTTAGAATGTCCTGCAAACAACATGCACATCCATCTTAATACAAATGACGGAACTGTTCATTGTTTTCATCCTGTTTTTGCTTTTGTATTGCATTATAGGATCAAAAAGACTCAAAAAATTTTAAAAGCATAAAAAAATTTAAGTCAATTTTGCTTCCTTATTGGAACCTATCAACTTATTTTTTTTAGCAACCCTATTAAAAACAAACATCTTTACCTAAAAAAATACTTCAACAAATTGCTTTAAAGTACATACTAGAATAGTTTTGAATGCATTTTTGTTAGTACAACCCAATTCAATGTTGTTATTTACAGCTTTAAGGGTCTGAAAAATTTCTTCCTGGTACAAGTGATTTTTAAAGAATTATCACATGTTTTCAAGAAGATATGAAAAGTTATCTAAAGCAAAATTTGGTAATGGAAAACAAAGTAGTGGTGATGAAACGATGTTATTCAATTGATGCTATTGTCCCTATGTTCCAAAAGAGCGGCTTGTGGGGGCAAGGCACACTGCATGACAGGGCCAGGTGCTCACGGATCTGGTTCAGGACAGATAGACGGATGGATGAGTGGTAAAGCAATGGGATGAAGAGATGGAAGGCCAGGTAAAAAGATATCCTGAGCATTAGTTGTGCATGTGTTTGTCTCAGCAGGCTGTAACAAGCTGAACAAACACACACATACCTGGAGCCAGGCCCAACAGCTGCCTCCCTCACAATGCTGCAGCCTTTAGTCAGGGTGAGCAAAACTGAAAATTTCCTCATAATATTTACACAATTATCAGGATTGGAACCTTCTAAGTGAGGAAAGTGGCATAATGTGTAGTAAAAAAAAAAAAAAAACACCAGAGAAAAAGCTAATTCCAACTTTACAAACACTTGGGTTTCATGTTTAAATGTTCAGGGTCAGCTTCATATCATACCACTGGCTTGTGTGCTGAGAAGTGAGAGCTTATGTTGCATAAACAAATGGAAATGTCATGCTTTCTATGCAGACAGGGTGTTCCCTGACCACCGATTAAGCCTTGGTGAAGTAAGGCCTGAAACCTGAGCCCGAAGAGCTCATTGTTTTATGTGTTTTTTTAATTATCTTGTATTTAGTAATTGATTCTTCACAAAAAAAAAAAATCAAGACTACTAATAAAATAAAATTAACAATGAGAAAACATGTTTTTACTTGAGAATTCGGGGGCAACACCATCATTATAGTCTGACTCATCCACCTGGAAAAAAGTGGTACCTTCCAGAAAGAAAATGTAAAAAAAAAAAAAGTACCTTTTTTCTCCAAGCTTTTCAGGTAAATGGGTTTTTTTGGTACTGAAATCCCTATCAGATAACACTCAACCATTGGTAATGCTACACATACTTTTAACAAGAACTTTGAATGTAGATTGTAAAACTTTAATAAACATCTGTTTTATATTTATTTTAATTAAAAAAAATGTTTTTTGGGTGTTATTCCTATTGTGCTTTTTGAAAGAAAAAATAAATAAAATAAAGTGAAAATCCCAAACACTGAAAGGATGAAACATCCATTATTGTTAGAAATATGTTGTTTTTTAGTATAAGGGTGCACAAATTAAAATAAAATGTAAAAAAAATACATCATTCAGTCAAAAAATGTTAAAGTGTGAGAAAATACATGAATTCACACATTATGCATTTATGAGTTCCACCCCACAACACCTTGTTGAGCTTAGAGAAGTCGAGAAGGTCGGGTCTATGTCTGTGTATCAGGGCACAGAAGGCCAGGCCATCCTTCCAGCTTCACCAGCCGACAAGCAGACAGAACAGTCAGTTCAATGCTGGGAAACTTCCAGACTCCAGCATCAAATACAACCGGTCATCTCATCTACCAGCATCAAGAAAATGTTCTATTGTTTTTAAAACAAATCAGCAGACAGACCTGACATGGAAGTTCTGCACATTAACATTCCTGTAGGGGGCAGTCTTCCTTTGGCACCACAGGAGAAGCCCTTCCTTGGCAGAGGTTTCTGTTGGCAACAAAAATGTGCATTAAAAAGTTAAATTGCAGGTTACAACAGGAAACATTTGAGAAAACAATTATTAAATTGTGTAATTATTCGTAAGCATTATTATTTATTTTTAAGGCTAAAAGCATGAGGCTATTAAAAAAGATAGTAGCCACTGTAAGTAAAGTCCAACTAGACAAACCTAAATCTTTACTTATAGAAATGCACAAAGCTCCCAATATAATTTTCCAACCTTTAAAAAATAGACTTTTTTTTATTAGTATTATTTTTAATTGCTGCTCCCCAAAATGAACAGACAAAATATTTTTTTTTCAAATTAAAAGCTTGAAAGAAGGTTGCTCCTGAGTTCTCCTGAAATACAGTGATCAACATTTTTCCGGCAACCCCGTGACCCCGAAAGGGATCAAGCGGATTGGAAAATGAATGAATGAATGAATCTGATTACTACATCATAAAATCTGGACTAACAATATGCACATTTGCAGCAAATAATCCTTCGACTAATTTTGGACAGGATTAAAAAAACATATGCATTTTGGGGTTTTTGTTTTTTGCATCACCTTCCACAGAAATATCCTGAATGGCAAAGCGAAGAATGATGGTCCAGATCATCCCAAGAGTCATCTTTACATTACCATCCACAATCTCTGAAATAAAAAAAGTCCATCGAAAACAGTTAAGACTGGTGAAGAATTAAAGTTCATTTCATTTCAAGCAGTAACTGATCTCAATGCTGTCTAGAGTCTATGATCTTCACCTTCAGCTCCAATAGAGACCAGTTTAACTCCTTTACTTGTGATGAACTCCAGCGCTTTGTTGACGTTTGCAATCTTGTGAAACCGCATCTTCCCTCTGTCTGGCTTGGGTAACCTCTCTCCTGCAAAACGTGGAAAACATTTGCTATTTTAAATCAGAAAAAATAAACATAAAAGACTTTTTTTTCTTGAACATTCCAACCTGAGATGACTTCCAGAAGCAGCATAAGTTTTAATCCGTTCCTGAAGTCCTCTTCGATGTTTTCAATTTGAGTCCCAGCTTTCCTCAGGTGAGAGTTACACCAGGCTGTGAAAGTCTAAAAAAAAAAAATCCTAATAAAAATAATAGAAAATAAAAATATCTTTTTTTTATTTGATTGTGTTTTTAACATCTAATAACCAGTTATCCATTTGAGGAATTAGCTGTTATGGCAAACACATTTTTTACTAATTCCAAAGGCTTTTCAGTTGATATGGATCAAATATACCTAAACAAACTGCAAGACCCAACAGTTTAACCGTTCGTGACCTCTTTGACCGGGAAAACCTCTGTGACACCTGCTTTCAACTTTTCCTGCAGGAATGCCGATCAGAACAAAAGCGTCGCATGTGACATCCTGAAATATGTAAATCAGTTTATGACAGATTCATTATCTTTCTCCTATTTTTATAAAGTCTCTCGGTGGCCAGCAGCAGAGTTCACAGACGCTTAGCAGCGTATGGATGAAAGGCAAGAGCCAAGCAGAACGCATTCCAGCTGATATGAGGGCTTAAAATAGAGCCCTCTGCTTTTGATAAGAGACTGAAAGGAAAAACGTCAACCTGAGTGAAGATGTCATGTGGACGCTAACATGTTTTCCTCTAACGTCACGTTCTGTCACTATTTTACCACTTGTGGAAAGGCATGTAGATGCACTGCAGCTGGAGTCCAGAACATGCGCGCAGGCCGTCCGGGTCTTTTGTTGCCTTGCTCAGACATGAAGACAAACTGGACAGTGTGTATGAATGATCTGAGTGTTAGAAATCATGTCCACGTCATTTGAAAAGCAACAAATATTAGATTTATCATCTGTAGAGATATTTAACAAACTAACATTTTAAATCAACTAAAAGTAAAGAACTTATCTGAGCATTTAAGTGACTGAGTAATTAAGAGAAAACTTCCTGGTGAACACAACAATGAAAAATCTACTGTTCAATTACCTTTAGTGTCAGCAAAATGTGTTAGAAAACTTTTTAAAAAATGTTTTTTTTACCTAATTTGTAACAAATGTATTTTGGGACAAAGGCAAAAAAATGCACTGCATAAAAAATTACATCTCACAAAGATTTTTTTTGTCTTGTTTCGGGTTTAAATATCTCATAACACTTGATTTAAGACAAAACCTAGTTACTAGTAAATTTTCAATAAGATCTAATGCATTCTAATAAATCTTGAGTCATTTGATCTCAAAAGTATCTTACTTTAATCAAAAGGTCTAATGGAAAAAGTTGTTTTTTCTTTTTTAAGTGTTAGTAAGGAGTGGACTTATCTTCAGAGACAGATTTGCTCAATTTAGTGAAAATAAAAAGCTTAATTTGACTCTTTGCACTGAACAAATGTATTTCTTGCATTTTTTTACGACAAATTTAAATTAAAATGTGTAATTCTAGCCTTTATGATTGTAATTAATTTGGAAATAAGGACTGTTGGACTGCTTTACTGCTCAAAATAGGATATTTTGGAGGGAAAAAAGTTTGTAGAAATACCTACTTTTAGGATATAAAATTCCTTTTTTGTAAGGCATTATTTCCAGTTACCAGAAAATGTACTTAAATACAAGCTAATTTCAAGATTTATTTTTGCCTTAAATGCGCAGGTCTCATAATTTATTTCAAGAAATCTTACCTCAACAAATTCTACTAGTTCTACTGGGAGCTTTTTTCACATAAAACAATGGAAAATATATGATATTCTTTTTCTTTAAGTTGTTTTGAAAAGGATTTTTTTCAAGCAAATATATGAAAATAGACAAAACATTTTGGTTTAGACCCCTAATGCCTAAACGTTCTCACTCACTCCCAGCAAGATTTCAATTGAGTGCCTAACCTGTCAATCAAATCTCCACCTGCGTGTGTGGGTGTAACAGAATGTCATGGACTTTAGAGAGCATGTCCATTCCATATTGAGAGAACCCCTGGGGAGATTGTGACATTGCACTGATGTCCTCCTTGTAACAGAAAAAAAAAAAAACCTCCTGGTCAGATTGGACTGAACATCACTCCTCACTTTCAGAGCAAGCCGCCTTCACCCTTTCAGAGACACGATGACGATTAAAGTTAAAAATATTCATGAATCACACCCAGCGAGGACCAACCCTCATATATTATTCGCTCATACCTTTGGGGACTGGACGTCTGCGCTCAGAGGATGAAAAATTACCAATAAAGTTATTTAAGGAATCTGTTTCGTTTTTTTTTTACATTTAGGACTATGAAGACTTAGTAAACCCTAACCCGTCATAGCGGGGCAGATCTGCATCTTACTTTGGAAAATGTACAGAATATGTCCTCTTCTTCATATGTTCCTGTGAGCTCTATCAAAATAAAGTTTGTTTTAAAACCTGCTGTTTGCAGGTTTTAAAACAAGAACCCAGCTTGAAAAGGGGGAAATGATTCAAAGTGACAAAATGTGGTTCCCATAACAGTGTGAAATGGAAGCGTAGATGCTTATGGGTTTGTGATGCTGCCCGGCAGCTCAAAGACAACAATACTGCAATGTGCACTTGTCGGCTCTAAAAGCACGATCATGAAATAGATAATCACTGACTAAAGTGTGGAATTTATGGACCAGGGATCTAAATATCTTGGTGCATTGTGTTGCTACAAATACACATATTGTCATCCCTGCAGGAGCCACTGGAGGTCATTGAGGGCATTAGGCTGAGGCCTCCAAAGGCCCAAAGAGCCACAGTTTAAGGCCCAAGCCAACTTAAAGTCCTAAAAACAAATGACAGTGTCGGAGGCTGGAGCTAAATGGAGTTGAGCGTGTGCTGCAGCAGTATTTCTACGTGGTTTCTATAAACAAAGGAATTCCGCACCAAGGACACTGGATTAACCCAACTATAATGCCTTTTGGTCTCCCAAGTTAAAATTAGCATTGGGGTCCATTCTGATCCCGAGAGCGTCATCATGTGTTAGAAGCATCTGTTGACAGCTTGCATTCCGCGCGTATCAGTGGAGAGGCAGCGGTCTGGAGAGCCGCTGGAAGCAGAGCTATTGTTAGTTGGTCCCCCGCATCCGTCCGTCTAGGATCCCCGGCAGGGATCAAGTTTACTGTCACAACCGGAAAAGCATGGAAGGCTGTTCAAAATCATTCTTCAAAATAAAATTTTAAAAATACATATTTTACATTTTTATTGGCAAGAAAAACACAACATTTTCGAATAAATTGAAGTTGTTAAATATTTGGATTTGGAAATTTAAGGATTTTTAAAAAATATTCTAACTGCTTTTTACAAGCTCGTCTTTTGTTCTCTTTTGGGTTGTTGCATTCTACTACAGAACTTTTTTTTTTAGGTCTGTTTGCTATGGAGCCCTGGATACGACACAAAGATAAAAACACATTTTTCCCTCAAAATTGCCATTTGTGCTCACAAACTACTACTTAAAAAAAAAAATAAAAAAATAATAATTTGAGGGACCCAATTTTAAAAATGTCATGTCCAGCCCTCCGTAGTTTTCATTATTTGCTTTGGAACATGCAATTTATTATACATTTCACTCTATAATGGATTTCCAGTTTCTCCCCCTCCATTAGAAATATTATTAGTAGTTTTGTTTTCATCTTTACCTGGCTATTCTGATAGTGTTTTTTTATTTGTTTAATTTCTTCTAATTTGAATATGTATGTAGAATAGGACGTCAAATGTTAAAACTGTGGCTAATGAGGAAGACCACCGTTTTTTTTGTTTTTGTTAAGCAAAAGACAACGTATTGTATCCACAAAAAAACTATTACAGCAAAAATATATTTCGGAAGGGACGTTTTAGTTTGGAATAACAAACCGGAAGTTTGCGGGACGGTTTAGAAACGCTCCCATTGCCATTATTAACTTTTACAAAACTTCACGAAAGCACAAATATTTCATCAAAACCAATAATAATGATACTTTTCCGTTTTTAACTTATGGTTCCTAATAAATGAATAAACACACAATCGTCTGCAGTCTTTCTTTACAGTTTTGTAGTTCTTTACAACAGGTTTTCAATTAAAAAAAAAAAAAAGATGACACACCTTTCTCTGCTGTTGTTCCCAGGCAGGATCCAGCAGCATATCCCTGTCCCATTCTTCCTCCTGCATCATGTACTCATCCTCGTAGCCGTTATCATAGTGCACAATTGTTTCCAGTTGATTCATCATCATTGTTGTTCTTTTCTTCCCTCTACACTCAAAAGTGTGTTTTCCTTTTATTAGTTTCCTAATTTTTTATTTTTCCTCTGAAGTCTGTTTCCTCTCTGCTCTCCCTGGTCCCCTGACCTGACAGGCGTCTAACTGTGGCTGTCACAGATGGGCGAATGACCGAATGGTTAGTACTTGACAGTCATGTGACTCCCTCATTCCTTCCCCCAGATTTCCCATCTCACCCTCCTCACCAAAAGTCAGCTGCAGTTTATTACATTTATGTCAATACAGACTCATTATTCTTTATTTTAGAAAAAAATGCACACTTAAGACTTTTTTGCACATTACATAAAAACAAATTTTGCTTCAAACATATAAATAAATTTCAGCTTCTGATAAAACCCACATTTTTTGTAAAAGCAGTGGCTTGCAGGGACACTTTTCAATCATAAAATGATCAAAAATTAAGATAGAATATGTCTCAATTTGTTTAAGACTTATCCTAAATGAACATATGTGCTAAAAATTGTGTATATTAATAAAAATACTATGCAGTGTGTGGGGTAAAGGTAAATTGTAGTTAATGAGTTATTTCAAGTATAACATATATTTGTCATAGTTTAATCACTAGTGTTAACGTGAAAACCAACATAATGCATGACAAGATTACTATTAATTATTACATTTTTAAACCAACCACTTAGTTTTATTGTTACTCAGATGGTCACCTTGTAGAGTTGTCAGATTTTTCTGTTTTTGAGAGCATCATTGATTTTCACCTTTGATTTTGCTTCCAAAGCAGTATTTTCTAGCACATGCATTCTGAGATGACATTTTTAAAAACAAATCTTTACAGACATTGAGTGTAACTGCAGTGTAAGTCATATTCCATGTAAATGCATTCTAAAAATAGCCAGAAAAAGAGAAGAATACAAAATGTAAAGCTGTAGAACATTTAGATTGCTTAAATGATTGAGGCTTTTCTTAGAATCTATCAGACAGTGCCTTTTTATAGGTTTGAGATAGAAAGTTTGTCCCTGCAAGTCACCACTGGAGGGGAGTTTTACCACAGAACTGCTGTTAAGTGAGAGCGCAAAGAAAGACATGTGGGAGTGAACAAAGCTGGAGTGTTTCTCAAAATCATTCAACAGCCTGAAGAACAAGCAGTCTACCGGAGCGATGCTGAATCTGTCCAGGGGCTGGACTTAGAATAATCTCTAGGCTCAAAGACTGGTGATGCATGGAGAAAAAAAAGAAAGCAAATATTTGTGGGAAGAGGATTCCATTTGGATGTCGCATCATCTGCAGCAGCGTTTTCTCGTGCTTAACAAGGAAGTAAAAGGACAAAGATTCAAAGGGTTAGGGCGTCGTTCTCCCTCCATCACTCATTTTCACTTAGGCCACAAGGTCGCCGCCATTCCTGGCCTCTTTCATGGATCCACTTGTTTGATACTAAAAACAAAGGAATTAAAATATTGAATGTGGGATCACAATTACTTTAAGCGATTAAAAAAAAAAAGAAAACTTCTAACTTTAAACAGTGAATTTGATTTAAATCTTGACAAATTCCAGGTGGTGTTATTTTTAACCAGGCTAACTCACCCCACTTATTGCCCACCAACACTGGACAAGCTGCGTGTCGGGTACTGTAGTCGCCCTCCCCGCTGGCAAACAAATTGTACCAAAATACAGCAGAACCCTGGGGAAAACCAAAGCACAGAGGTCAGCAGATCTCACATGTCCAGATAACATAGGTTGACCTACAGTATGTCTTATACATCGACTGTATATAGAGATGTGGACTGAGATCAGGTCAAAGGAAACAGTAGTGGCCATAGAAACGATAACTCAGACCAATTTGGGCCAATCACTGTTCTGGCTTCTACATGGCAACATCCGTCTCGTGGAAAAATGGCAACTGAATGGGGGGGGGGGCTTCTATGGGTGACATAACACCCGCTCTGTCCAGTTCTATCTGTATGCACAGTCATTGGTCTTATTTTAACTGATATATTTCCAAAGAGAAGCAAGATAAAAGTCTTATTCATTTCACAGCAGTTCCTGCTTTAAATAAACATTTATTATAGACATTTAGTAGATTATCACCCATTATTTCAACCACTGCATCTAAATAAACAACAGTGCATGTTAGTTAGTGTTTGGGGTATGGCTTTACCTTCTGAGGTCCAACTGATGCACCAACATCAGGGAATACTGTGGCGCCTCCTGCAGAAACATCACTCATCTGCAACAAGACAAAAAGCAGTGTGAGCTTTACCATTTCTAAGTTCTATAGAAAGACACTGAGGAATTGCCATGACATACAGATTTATTAGTTATTAGCAGGTTCTGTTGTCTCACTGCACCTGGTAGCATTTTGTTTGTGTAAATATCTAAAATTCTGATCAATTGTGTCAATTTAAATAATACAGGTACATTTTAATACTTTAAAAATGTTTTTTTAATAACTAAATTACAAAGGCACTTTTAAAATATTAGTTCTGTTTTTTTTCACAAAAGCTTTTAGAAAATTCTGAAATATATAAATGAGATTTTATTAGATATGCAATGACCTACAAATCATCAAAATAAAAGAGCTTCATCGTTCAGATCCCTCATGGAAAAAAACTTCAAATGCTGCTTGTGAGGTAACAAAAACATTGGAAAATAGGTCACTGGAGGTCTTTGTGGGATGCCACTTGTTTCTTTTTCTTTCCATTTTATACCAACACCTTTTCATTTCTTGTGACTTTCAGAAAGATGGAGTGATGACAAATGAAAAGCTTGCCCAGTGCAAATGACAGGAGAAGCTTAAAGACAGTTGACTCACATAAAAGAGCCACGTTGCAATGCGGTTCCCTGTACCCAGTTCTTTAAAGGCATCTGGCTCGTCTTTCTGCACAAAAACTGTCAATTAGTGTGATTTTTTTTGCCAAAGAACACCTTAATAAAGTTGCAAAATTCAAATTTAGAAGTTAGAAGAAGCCTACCCTTCCAAAGTCAAAGTGAGGTTCATATTGTCCTCCAACACCATAGTTTGCAACCTGTAAAGAGAAATGAACATTCTGATTTAGCTCTCTTTAAAAAAAATAAAATAACTTTATTTATGAAGTGCTTGTAGACATAAAAATGTAGCACCAAGAGCTTAAAAAGATTTTGTCATCAAGTTCCCAACTCTCAAAAAAAATCTTCTAAAACTCCATTTTAAATATTGGAATTACAATCAAAACGGAGGAAATTTTACCATCAGGAAAAGTTTATTTTTAAGCTAGTTTCACATCTACAAGTTAAACAAAACTCTTTAACCTGTAGCTCTTCTGCTGTGTCCATTTCCAGCCCTGTGAGATCTTCAATTCTCTGGTTAATCCTTTCAACCACTGGATCTTCGTACGCAGTGAGCCAAGCACTGGAACGCATAAAGGAAAGGCAAAACATTTCAGAAAGAGAACGTAAACAAGCTGGAAGAATTTCAAAAATTGTACTTGAAGGATTTTTTTTTTTCTGAGAAGACCTGAAAATGCAGAAAGCATGCTACAAAAAGCTTTGAGAATAAAGTGTCTGTTAATGCAGGCTCAGACAAAGAATAAAGATTTGAAAAACAAGGAAAAAGCTCCTAGGCTTACATGAATGATCTCCAGGCAGTTCAGGGTAAAAGGTTATGAGCATTACCATTGAGTTAACTAAAAAGGAGAAATATTTTCCACTCGTTTTGACCCAAGCAATCAAAACTGAACATGTGAAAACCAGTCCAACCAACTTATAAAGGATTTTCCTCAATAAAAATCATTGTTTTGGAGTGTTTCTAGTGAGTCAGAATAAATTGGGAATATCTACATGTCTAACAGAGGTAAGCTGAACATCCTGTTACCCTCACACTCCATGCATCCACCAATAACCACCAATAGAATAACAGATTTGTGCAGCTTTCTGAGGTAACTATTTGTGAAACAGCATTCAAATTAAACAGCAATCCATGTATAAAAATGAAATCTTCTTTTAACTCAAAGCAGGATGAAATTAATTCTTTATCTTTTGCATGTGAATCTCATACATTAATAGTTTCCTTTTTTTTTTTTTTTTAAATCACACACTCTTTACAGCTTGTCGCCATCACAACAGTTGCAGATCCTATTTTGGAGAACCAGAAAAAGGTAAAAAGCTAAGATAAATTGTTGTTATTCTACAAAAATCAAGGTGCCTGTTTAGCAAAACTTTTAGGAATTTATTTATTTTGATTAAAGTTAAGGTACTGTCATCCATCCTGATGACCTTTGACCCCTTACCTCTTGGAGACTCGATAATGGGCTGTGGTAAGTTTCCCAGTTTGGGGGTCATGCACCGTGGCGCGCCTTAACTATGGCCGTTTCAGAGTCAGGAGAACACGAAAGAAAAAGAAAAGGGGAGGGAAAAAAAGGGGGAGGTCATACAAAAGGAAGATTGAAAAAAAGAGAAAAGAGGAGAAAAAGGCAGATGTGGTCACTACTTGATACTTGTTTTGCCTAAGAAGGATCAAGGTTTTCCACAAACAATCAATGAATTTTTCCTCTTCTGGCTCTCAGAAAATAGGTGTATTATTTAGTAAAAAGAGAAAAAGGAAAACTTTTTCTCTCTATCTTGTGTTTTCAATTTACTGCAGAATCACAAGACGAAATAAGCTTAGGAAGATTTTCAGAACCAAATAAAGTAACCCAAGCTTTATTTATCTTTTCCATATCTCTTTGTGGAACCACATCAATAATTTGAATTTGCATAAATCTTGCTTTTTAAACCTGTAATAGTCTCTATACAGGCTTTGATCATTCTCAGCTGTATTCTGTGCTTCAGCTAAAGAGCCGATTTAAGCTTTGGGAGGAAAAAAACAAAAAACACAAAACGTCTGGACAGACGAGGATAAAAAAAATGGGGAAGTAATTGAAGAGAGAATCAGGGAAATGACAAATCCCACTTTTTTCTGCTTCTCTGAGTTCTCTCCTGCATCAAAGGCAGCTTTCGGCTCTGACTTACCTTTTGCTGATCCTGTAAGAAGCAGTCTCCAGCACTCCAGTGATGGGGTTGGAGATGGTTGCCCTGCGCAGCTGTGAAGCCAGGGACATGATTTACCCACACACACACGCATCAAACATGCGCATGCCTGCGTGCCTCCGCAACTCCTAGTCGCAGCTTCGACCTCACACTTCACAGCTTTGAACTGCCACCTCCATGCACGCTATGAACCCCCCAAACTACACACGGCATCACACAATTGTTGAGAATGACTTACCCGTGGTTTGGCCAACTGCTTGATCTTTTCCATTTCTGCGTCGGAGATGATGTCGATGTAGCGAACGATGTAGGGACGGTCCCACTCGTCTTGCTGCTTTACAGGCGCCAGCACAAACCTGGGGTTGTGTTTGTTGTCGTAGTAACGACAGAACAATTTGCTCTGTCTGCGGGATGTCTGGGAGATTTAAAGGAAGACTGAACTCATTCAAACTGAGCTGATGTTAGGAATCTTCACCCTTTTCGCGCCCTTACCATCCGGATTCCTTCGCCTCGACAAAGCATCTCATACTTTTTCCTTTCTGGGATCAGAGAGAAAGCCTTTTGAGACTTCTTTTTCTTCTCCTTTTGGGTTGTGTCTCTTTTCTCTCGATCCTGTTGTTGGGTTTCTTTTTCTGCAGTCTTATCCTGCTTTTCCTGTTTCTCCAACTGGAACTCAAAGTACTTAAGGTTGCCTTTGGCGCGCTGGTGCTCTGGGTCTGAGAAGAAGAGGTCAACAGAAATGCCATCAGTAATTATTCAAGGTGCGAGCTGCTCCAATGAACTATTAAACTTTTGGAGTTAAAGGAAAATTTTACACAAAAGCACAAATACCCCAAAACTTAATTATTTGCGCTTAAAAATAGACAAAATATTTGATTTAAAATTATTCATCTTTTTTATCTGGGCTGAAGGAGGAAATGGCGTGAAAGGGAGAGGATGTAAGTGTAGATTGTCTTTTTTTCTGATAAATCTGGAGAGAGTATAACCAAACATGCTAATAAAATGATATGTTTTATAATTGTGTACATGTATTTATTATGGTTTTATCATTTTTAATTATTTTTTTTCCCTTTTAATTTAATTTTGCAAGAAAAGTGTTTAAAAAAAAGTTTGGTTTGAATCTGAGACCCACCTAACTGAAGCAGCTTCTTGGTGTATTCCAGTGCGCGCTCTAGCTCCCCCTGCTGGTAGATGGCATAACTCAAATAGTCCAGAACAGTCACTTTGTCTAAAGGGGACTCCTCTCCTTCCTCCAGCTGTCTCAGGGCCTGGGCCATCCACAGCTCAGTGTGATAGTAGTCCGCATCAGTATAGGCCACTTTGCCCAGTTCATAACAGTCCTCCACCGTCATGCGGTTCTTGTGCTTTACTCCTAGTGCGTAGAAAAAAATGGAAAACATCAGCACAGTGTTATGATGACATGCTCTTCCTTTGCCCTTGGAGAGTAAACATGATAGACTCAGTTTAACAGAAAAACAGCATTATTGAAGTCGTAAATTGAGTGTGCTTTTACCAGGTAAGTTTCCTGTAGAGATGGTATTGGCATCCAGGTTGTATGTGTCTTGTAAGCGGAGAAGAGCTTTAGCAGCCCCAGTTTGGTCCTCCTCCGTAGGGAAATGCTGTCTCTGAATGGTCAAGTTGGAAATAAATCCTGCAAGGATTCAACAGAGCAGAAATAGGAAAGACGTGCTGCTTTTTACATGAAACCTGGTCAACAAATAAATAATCAGCCACTCTTAGTGGCTTTGATGTTTTCTGTTAAAATGCATTTACATTTAGCCATAAAATAGATTAAAGAAGTAGAAAATTGTATTATTTTGGACAAGATACGCACCGTATCTTGTCACTTGCCACTAAGTCACGCCAAATCAAAGTTGTGCAAACTTTGGCCAAACGTGTTGCGATATCAACTCAGAAAGCAAAAGTTCAGTTTGGTATATTAATCGCAAAAATATGTTTAGCACATTCCTGAGGGTTTCTGAAAATTTGGCTCTAAACTGCAACTACAAATCCAGACTGTTGAGAGCTCTTGTTGCTCCATACCATCAGTGGTGTCACTAAGTACAAGGCTCTCCAGGTTCCCCCACTCTGTGTTGAGCCTCTTCATCAGCTTGAAGGCGTTCACAGGATGACCCAAGAAACCTTCAGGATCCTGTGTGGCTGTGGATGTCAAGGAGTCCAACTTATCAGCCCACCTGAGACAGAGATCAAAGAGTTAAAAACCCACTCTGATGAAAAGCATTTCTAATGATAGAGGACATACATTAAGAAAAATTAAGCTCAAAATTACATTTCTGAGTATTTCTTTATTTTAATCGTCAAATTCGGGTCAAAACTGTACAGCTGAGTAGCTCCATTTTTGTTGCACATGCAAACTAATGCTTGGATGGGGGTGTGAGGGGCTGTAAGCTAGTGGGAGAGCATGTAAACAGATGAGTGATGGGAAGTGGGGACGGGCTTGCTCTGCACTAACAGTACCACCCACAATTCAGAGACAAATTTCTAATTAACTCCTGACATTCTGCAGAAACTATGTCTTTTGGGAGGGGGGCTAAAAATAATTCTAATATATAATAATAATCCTAATTAAGACCACTGGGAATGCTTTTAAAATAGATCTGTAAATACTGCCATAAAATACTGCAAGGCCAGGGGGTCTGCAATCCTGAATGCCAAAAGAGTCCTTTGGACCAGATTCTTATTGACCAAAAGCCACAATTTCACAGTTTAGAAAAATTCCCTGTATTTAGGGTTTTGAGACCATCATGGAACTTTTCGCAGCAGCACATGCAAGTTCCTTTCAAAATAAAAGACGCTCAGTGTCAAATAAGATCCTCTTGCTGAAAGTAGGTGTGTGTTAGCCTGGGGGTGGGGGTGGCAGCGCAGACTCTCTCTGAAAGGGGCTGCTCCCCACTTTGTGATGTCACAATGTGAGGACCGAGTCGTTTTCAAGGGGACGGGAGGGGCCGGGGCTCAGAGAGCAGGGTTTTAGAGGAATGTTCAGATCTGTGAATAGAGTGAAATACTACTTGGGGTTGTTTTTGGGAGGAATTAACATTACAATACACCTAAAAGCTTAAAAACGTTGATTTTGCATAATATAGGCCCAGTAAATCCACCCTATAATGAACAGACTGTGGGATAAAGATCAGACATATCCATTCTCCAAAGATATTTTGTAAAAAACAGCATTTAGACCAAACACATGCTGTTAGAAACTCTAATTGCTGTTTTTTAGGAAAGTTCCTTGACCTAAAACTGTTATATTTTTGAAAATGTATGTTATAAAGAACAGATTATCTTAAAGGGCGTTTAGTTAAATACATTATAAAAAAGTCATCCATGGATCAAAACATTTGCTTCCTTCTTATGTGCCACATAATTATAAATCTGTGATACTCACCGTTTCACCTGCTCCAGCTTGCTTTCCTCGGCTCGGATGTAGTCTTTGAGAGACGTGACGAGGTCTTTTTCTGTGTACAGCAGATCTGTCATCTGCCCTGAGGGGTGGAAATCAAAGCGATACAACACTGAGAACGTTTCTTATCTGTGATAACAGCTGAAAGAGTTATTTTACAAATGTGATTTTACCTATTGATGTGAAAAAGTCATTGTTGGCTGAGAGCGTCTCCAGGCAGCTCAGCAATATCAAACACCACCATGGTACCTCCATTCTGAAAAGAGTAGGACAAAAATTAATTCAACAGATGAATTCAGTTAGTTTAAATCAGATTATTGAAATCCTCACTTTCTTTACAAACTGTGACCATGAAGACATCTTTCAAGACTGTTACATCATACATGTTTAAGTCACACACGTTAGGATTGAAAAGCTTATTTCTTCTATTCAGTATGTTTAGAATTCCTCTTAAACTCCTTTCATCTGATTGCTTTAATTTAAGTTGGTATCACCCAAAAATGGAACAGACCTATTATTTCTAAAAAAAAAAAAAAAAAAAAAAAAGTATGTAGTCAAATTCTCCTTTTACAAAATAATAATTCTGCAATGCAATTTACATTTGAACATTTTAGATTGGGTATTTTTTACTAAATTATTACAGAAACAAAATCACTGATGTTACCATATCAGTTTCACTCGCATTGGATCTAAAAACAGAAGTGGTAGACATTGAAAAGAGCAACAAGACCGTTTGACTGAAAGTGCGGTTGATCTAAAAAGGATTTTATAATGGACAACTCAGAACTTTTTTTGAACAGTACACTGGGACAAATGTCTGTGGTTGCCGTCACCACATCTGACTTAGACCTACATTTGGCTCATGCAGAAAATACAAATGAACTCAGTCTAGTATAAAACATCTCTTCCAAAATCCTGGTGTCAGACTTGTAGTTTGTAAGAACAATCAAACACAAAGTGTAGGAAAGTAAAGGTCATGTGTGAAATTGTGTATTTGGAGAGTTTTGTTAGGTTTTTACCAGGAAGCAAACAACAAACAAAGAATGGCAAAGAATGTAGAGACTACATTTTTTAAAGAAAAAAAAAATACTTAATTTGCAAATAGACATGCTGTTGTTATATAGCTAAATATTAATAAATATTTTTTAACAAAAGTCAGGATTAAAAACATTTGTAATTAAAAGAAAATGTGATACAATACATCAGCTATTGTCAAAGATCTAATTTTTAAAAATAATTTATTTTTTTAATCAGTAACTATTAGTGTTTAATTTATTTTATTTCCTATTATTTCCTTTTGGTCAGCCACTAAAGTTACAGGTGTTCCGTCTTTATTTCTTTAGATTTTAGTTCAATAAAAGTTCTATGTTAGTTTGACCGAAAATAACACGCTTAGTGATGCGTTTACGGATTTTCTTATCGTCGGAAAATCGGCCCAAGGATTAAATAAATACTTCCTTGTTTTCCTTACATAAAGTAAACGGAAATTTAAACTCTCCCATTATTCCAAGAACATTTCACTCCAACACCTAAACGCAGATTTTTTTTCTTAGTCTTTTTTTGTCTGAAAGCGTTGTTTTAGATACTTTAATCTGATTTTTAAATATCTCGTCTGATGGTTGGCGTTTTTTAAGTATGACGGCAGCTGTGGAATACGACAGAACAGGAAGGATGTGAAACTGCCACGTCTTCGCCCCGCCCCTCTGGGGGAGCAGCTCGTGCGAGAACTGAAAACAGTCCAATGGAGTCCGACAGGCTGAACTTGCCTGGACTCGTAGAAAACTGCACACAATTTGAACCCAAAGTTAGATTTGTTTAAAAAGCATAACACAGACATGGTTAATTTATTCACGTGTTACTTTGCAGTAATTGAAAATAAAGTTAGCTTACGAAACGGTGTCGTAGCAGCGGTGTGTGACGTGTTTTGTACCTAAAGGGGCCAAATATTTCCTCGCTTTTCAAAATAAAGCGCAATAACGCGTCGAAGGGTTAAATTAAAGGGGAGGCAAAAGCTGCATTGACGTTCTTTCTGAATGCTAAAGCGCAAAAATACAAATAAAAGACACGTTTTGACACTGAAATGTGGACATGCGCATTCATCTAAAAAGTTTGAACAGTCGTGATTCGGCGGCCTTTACAAAACACGACGGAGGGAAGAAAAAAATAACCCTTACCCTGACACCACGTGCGTTCTTATCTTATCTGCCTTTGGAAACAGTTTTTTTTTTTTTTACCTCGTCCGGTGCATCCTGCTCGTTGCCTCCTCTGAAGAATTTCCTAACGGACTCGGTGGAGTAACAGGAACCGGTGGTTCGTCCTATCTGTGATGTTTCACCGTGCAGTTGGCTGTCTCCCGCTCGGGGGTGGATTTTTTTCCTCCACGCTTACGTGCAGACCCACATGCATGCAGCTTCTTGCAATCTCGGGGGGTTGTCTTTTTTTGTGTAAATTGCTGAGGGAGGTTTATACCCGCAGTGCGGTGGAGTATTTTGGGGATTTATTATAGCAGGAATAGTTCAAACTAACGTCATTCTGCTGCTGCTGCCACGTGTGGAACTCTGCAGCCCCCGCATGCACGGATGACCGCTTTTGTTGCACATTTTCCCCTTAAAAATACGCATCTTCTCATGCCATGTGCACATGGGCCTCATTGTTTCAGAGATATTCATTAATCTACACTATTTCCACCTGCATTTTCCACTTCCAAGCGTTTTCCAGGAAAATTCCTTCCTCGAAGTGAAAAAGTGTTAGGAATGTTGCCCTAAAAGTTCAACAAGGTGGAGCCAGGAATGGATTCAGCTGTGTGACGCATTCAGAAAGTAGCAAACTATTCATTTCAAATAATATGTCTGTTAATACATTCTACAAATAAAAATGTAAGCAAAACCTTTCTTTTTCCAATAAAAAAATGTAGGGTTTCAAGCAAAAGAAATAAAACTTTCTCAAGGAAACATTATTATTATTGTGGTGGTGAATCATCAGGACTTATCATTTACGGCTCACATATCACAGGATTGTAAAACTACTTTTTTTTTTTTCATCTACGCAATAGACCGAGGATCAGAAATATATTATCTGTAAGCAGAGGTATAAAGTACTTGAGTAAATTGACTTCGTTACTTTACTTCAGTTTGTTTTGTAGCCACTTTGCATTTGTACTGAGTATCAAAAATATAAGCAACTGTTACTCTCTCCTCGAATACATGTTTTGATTGAATATTTGTGCTTTTTACTCCACTGCATTCGAATGGAGACTTACATTTACTCAAGTAAATTACTCCTGTAAACGTAATGAGTATTTGAGTCTCCCTTCAAATGAAGTGGAATAAAGAGCACAAATATTCAATCAAAAACATGTATTCAAGGAGAGACTAAAAGTTGCTTTTATTTTTGATACTCAGTACAAATAAAAAGTAGCCAAAGTAAACATACTTAAGTAACAAAGGCCATTTACTCAAGTACTTTACACCTCTGTTGAGAAGTGATGCTGAAAACCAATCCATGCATTTTTTTCCTCTAGGCTTGATTACTGTAACTCTTTGCTAGCAGTGTGCCCTAAAAGTTCTCTAAAAAGTCTTCAGCTTGTTCAAAATGCAGCAGCTAGATTGTTAGCAGGAACCAGCAGAAGAGAACACATTACTCCTGTGTTAGCTTCACTTCACAGGCTCCCAGTTGAATTTAGAATCAAGTTCAAAATCCTCCTGCTAACCTATAAGGCCTTGAATGGTATGGTCCCATCCTATATTAAAGATCTCATCGTGCCTTACCAACCAAAGAACACTTCTCTCACAAAGTGCAGGACCGCTTATGGTTCCTAGAATTTCTAAAAGCACACTTGGAGGTTGAGTCTTTAGCCACCAAGCCCTTGTCTTATGGAATAAGCTCCCAGCTCATGTAACAGAGGCTGACACAGTTTCTACATTCAAAGTTAGGCTTCAAACGTTCCTCTTTGGAGAGGCCTATTAGCTAGAAATCAGAGAATATCTAACTTACTTCTCCCTTACATCACCTAGAATAATGACATTTGGGGAAATAATTATAAGTTTTATGACATCCATTATACATACTTCTTGGCGTGTATCCGCAGAGCCAAGCAGAGGGAAGATGGTTTGATAAACCGGGTCGTGACGGCCTATTTCCTCTGTTTAGTGGGCTTACATTAGATTAATAATGTATTTATATTGACATGCTAAAATAGCAGATTCTCTATTACTGTTATTATTATTATTTGACTGACTTTATGTTCTTTGCATAAATACCAGTGTGTTTTAAAAGCAAGAGAATCAGCATGTTTTTTATTAATAATATGCTCAATATGACCAGCTGGATTATTTATTATGCACTGATTTTAAATTAAAAACATTAAAACCTCTCTGTGTCATTTAGTTTAGCATGTTGTTGTGCTGCTTTACTACATTTTTGCAGGTGCAGCCAAGCAAATCATCTACTCCACTCTGTTTATCTTCAATAATCTGTAATTAATACGCGGTACATAATGTACGAGTCTCCAGAACAAGACAGTCAATTACCGTAGTTGATTAAAACTGCAGTTTATTGAACAAGTACAGTCAAATAAATATTATCAGGGAAATGAAACCTCATTTTAATAAATGTGTGCTTGTGTTATGGTTACACACATGATCTGTTGCCTTCATTTATGGTCACATGGATGTGAGCAGCCTCTCTGTAGCACACTTGGTGGTTGCCATAGAGCTCTGGATTAATCGGAGGCTGTGGCGTTCCCCCTGTTTGAGTTTTCAGGCAGCACAAACATTCATCTTTCGAGTTTGTTTACCTGAGCGTGTGAAAAGAATGGGACGTTCGATTCAGAGCTGGAATGTGTCAATCAGTTGTGAAGATAAAGGTGATTATTTCACAACCTAAAGCTGCAGTCCTGTTACTAAATGTCAAACGGGAAGATCTCTAAAATTAAAGATTACCACAGAATCACTGAAATCCCAATTTCTTTTAGAGGACTGCTGAGCCACGTCACGGTTTGTGTATCAGCAAATGCATATCTTTAAAGGAACACAAGTTTTGAGTTTTTCCCAGTTAGATTGTTTCATGTGACATGACAAACAGAGCAAGGACAAAGTCCAAAGCAGGTGAGGTGAATGCCCAGCACTCACTCAGCAGCTTCACACACTGCAGCTGCAGGAGACGCACACATACAATGTCACAGACAAGGATTACCAACATTACCTAAATGTTTTTAATGGTATTTCCAATTGTAAACACTATTTGAAAGTGAAAAAAGCAACTTTCGTGGAGTTATGGTAAGTAAGGGTTGATGTTTTCTCAAACAAAAGTTTTCTTTTGTCTTAAAAGATCATTTTGAAGTTAATATTTTTCACAGAAAGTAGTTTGAGAGCGCTGAAAATGTCATTGTTTATAATAGGCAGGTTTGAAAATGTAGGGCAATTTTTATTTTTAAAATTGCAAAGTACCAGCAACCGAGGTCTGCCAGAAAATGTTGAAGTTTTGCTGCAGGATTATAAATCCAGCCCAAGTTCTAATTTTAAAGTTTTAGAAAAAGTGAGCCTCAAATTGTATATTATATTGTTTAATCATGTGCATAAAATGTTAATTGTACTGTTTTGGCTGTAGATCACTGACGCCTGCAACCTACGCCGTTAACCCAGAATGATACCATGTCTTCCTGGGAAGAGGTAATCTCTTTTTGTCCTCTCCCCTTTTTTTCTGAGAACCAATGAAACAATTTGCAGATTCGACACAATTACAGAAACATTTTATTGCTGCTGTTAAATGAGTAACTTTTGCTCTATAGCTTAGGCAGATGGAAGACAGGGTGGTGCGTTTCAGTGGTCAAGAGCTTGTCTTCCAACCATGCGCTGAAGCCCCTGATTCCCACCTTCTGCCTGATTGTTGTGCTGATCTATGGCCTGGCTGACCGGCTCAGAAACTTTGTTGTGGGCATCTTTATCCCACAGTACCACTACCCATATCCTGTAGCTCTTTCCTTTGCCCAGGTTAGTGCCTCTTTTTTATTAATTTTTTATCCGATGAAATGAGAAAAACAAAAAAAAATGAGGTGGAAGTGAGTAAAGCATGCCAAAACAGGAGAAAGTCTTCCGAAACCAAAATTCCACAAGGTGATTTAGCTGCTGGTTTGTTGACACAGGTCACATTTTCTACAGACTTGTTTGCTCATGCTGCATTAATACTTGTTGCATGACAGCCAACAGACTCCTGCTACTTATCTTTTTACTAACCTAGTTTGTGTCATGGTAGCAGTCATTAATAATAGCTTTATTGTTATTTTTTTATTGTTTTATGTGTGTGTTACCTTGGCTTATCAACATAAAGGTTATGTCGGTTCAAAGCAGGGGTTCTCAAAGTTTTTGTAGCAGAGGGCCAAATTAGGAGCTCGACATTAGACTGGGGGCCAGTTTTGGTGAAAAAAATGTTGTTTTTAATAACTTTAATGACCAAGTGTCATTTGTACAGTTAAAAGAGCATAAGAACAAACCGAGCAAGATTTGAAACATTGTTTTAACTGAGAAATATGATCAATTTTGGTCAAAAACAGACATGTGTGATGTCTATGTGAGCTGCTTTCAGCAGACATTCTTTCACAAACTCCCCATCACTGCAGGGCTTGGTTTGCAGGTAAGTGTAAAGCCAGGCTACACTCCCCCTGCCAGAATTTGTTTCCCTGCTTTCAGGCATCATTGGTTTGTTTCAAAACATTCGTGTTTTGTCCCAAAAAGCCTTTAAAGAAGGTGGATGATTACGACACACTTTATTCTGGGGCTTTTGGGAGTTTTTTGTCGTATTTGCATTTTTTACGTATACTCTTTGTAAAACAACAACAGCTTTTTTATGTTAAAAAACACTTTTGTTTGGCTAATTTAGGATGAGAAACGCAATTTCTGAAAGTGACTTTGTTATGGAGGTATAGGACAATGAATAAATAGTTGTTGCTTCTACAGCAGATTATAAGACTCTAGTTGTTGCACATAGAATACGGGGGGAAAAAAATTCAAATATGACAATAAACTCCCAGAAACCCCAGAATAAAGCATATCATAATCATCCACATGGCAGGGGGAGCGAGGTTTAAAGGACATTGCAGAATTAAAGTAAGGTGAAAGACGAGTTTTGATCGTTAGCAAAGCACAATGATGTTTAACTAAATGGCTGCCTTTAAGACCAAGTGATGACAGTTATGTGGAAGTGCTCAATGTAGATTTAAACTGCTGACAACATAATAAATAGGTAAATAAGACATATTCTACCCTTTTGGACGGGAAAAATATGAAATATTTTTATGAATCAATGAGAAAAATTCAGTTTGTTGTTATCGTTTCACATCCTTGTTTGTCAACCAGGTTCTGGTTTCTCTCTTCTTCCTGAACCTCCTCCATGCCCTGAACCTTGTGGCTCTAAAACGTTACTCCAGGTCGCTGGCTGAGCGGCTGCTGCTTCCTGCTATCTGCAACAGTGTTCAGGCTGTGCTGGCCATGTGGGCCAAAGCCAGCAGCCCCAGTGCCAGCCTCTTCCTTGTAACAGTTCCTCTCCTGCCCATAGTAACTTTGGCCCTTAGTTTCACCCTGAAGTTGAGGTCTCTGCCATCTCTCCACTCCTCTGCTCTGATTTCCATCCTAAGTGGGATGGTTATTGCCATCACAGGTAAACTTATCTGATTTTATAAACATTTTCCCTGACTTCTTGTCAAAAAATTTGCCCTTTTTTCTCTCCACAGCCTCTAAAGGTCTTCAAGGCATTGAGCCTCTGGAGTACATCTATGCGCCTCTGGCTTTGATTCTTCACAGCATCTCTCTTATCGGCTTGACTAAAGTATCTGAAGCGGAGCGCCACCGCCATCCGGACACCCAAGCCTCTGCTTTTGACATCTACCACACCCAGATGGTCAACCAGAGTTGGCTGCTGGGTTTCTTATGGCTGCTGCACCCAGACAACCCCTGGCAGGTGTTGAGCCAGAGCAGCTGGCATAGCCTGCTCTTCCACGGATATCTGCTGGCCATTATCCTACTGGGCATGGTGCTCAACTTCATGGTCGGCATGTCCGCACTGTGCGTTTCGCCACTTGCTGCAGCACTGCTTTACTCAACTCGACAAATCATCCAACCACTGTTGCAGCTTTTGTAGATTCACCACCACGCTCAGCCCACAAATCCATCGTTTCGGTCCAAACGGACAAAATGACACAGTATTCCGGCAAATCTGGTTAAAAGTTAACCATTTTCCCCACTAAAACAGGCATAGGCAATAAATCGACAGATATTTAACCACAGTGTTGTGGGTTGGGCAAAAGACAGTCATTTTTATTTAGGCTTATCAAATAAACATAATTTTTTTTATAACCTACCTTGCAATCATTGACAATATCTTGTACCTTGTAAAGGGATAAAAGTATGTTTAAAGCTTTAAAGACAACAATAAGACTTACTTTTTTGGGAAGGGGGTATGGTTAAACCAATAGGAGGCAGAGGTAAACCAATACTCAGCTCTTGTCATCAAATATGAACAAATATAAAACCTCCAAGAAGTGTTAAACAGTATTAATTCAGTTTTTACCCTCATTGCTATCTCCTGCAGCTTTTCGGAGGTTATCGTCACAGAGGTCAAAGGTGCTTTTTAACCCTTTAACGCCTTGCGTGCAAAATACCATCTAAGTCTCAGCTTAATTTAGCACCACATTGAATGAAAATAAATATATTTTATTTTTTTATAGTGCTGAAAATAAATGTAGGCATGAAGGGGTTAAAAGTAGTTCACAAAATCACATTGTGAAGATTCGATCCAACTGTCTGATTAGTGGCAAACCTGATGAATAAGCGCAAACAACCTCCCTGATCTCATCGGGATCATAGTGCTCCTTCTAAAGAAATTCTCCATGGATGGTTTCCTTTAAGCTGCAGGCCACCAAAATGTTTCTAAGGCGTGAACTCCTGACAATATGTCATATCTGCGCCCATTTGCATCAACGTTTTTGCCTAATTTTAAAAGAAAGTGCTCATTTTAGAAGCAAATGTTTAATCGTCTGAGTCCCAATTACAGTATTTAAGGGATCAAAGTCCCACTTTTTTCATCTAGTGAGTGGTTTCTAAACCCTGTGTCAACGTTTGCCTCAAATGAATCTGAATTCAGTTTTTTCAGATGAGGAGGGCAACAAAGGAACACATTGTTTGCACTTTACACAGACTGTTAAACTCAAACCATGACTTTTCTTTTTTTTTTACTTATCAATAGTAATAAATTATACTTTTCTTTTTTGAGGTAAATATATAGCAGTAATAAAAAATTTGAGTTTTTCTTGTTTTTCATTTTGACTTTTTTTGTAAAATTGTAAAAGCAAAAAACAGGAGGGTGTGTTGTTATATTTAAGTTGCATGCTTTGCAAAAACAAACCCCAAGTTCCTCAATTTTAAAAATGCTTGAGAAGTATTTTGTTGGCTTTGACTGTTGTTTCTTGTTCCCAAAGAGCATTTAGACCCAGTCAACAGTGGATACAGTTTATTTTTCCCATTGCAAAAGCATATCTGTGATATCAATAATAATATTGTAACTGGATTTTAAATAAATCTTTAATCAGGGGGAGCTTAACCAGCCAGGAGTCTACTGAAAAAAAACATCAAATTTGCATATATGTACATACCCTATTTTCTTAATAAGGGCGCAAAGGATTTATGGCACATTGTCAACAAATGGTCAGTTTTCAAGCATGACATATATAAGGCGCAACAAACTATAAGGTGCATTAAGTGAGATAAATGAGACAGAAAAGGTCAGTCAGAGTTAATTAATTGCAATCACAGTAATTCTATAACTTGCTTGTAACAAGCTAGCACATCAGCTAGTAAGCACAACCAGAATTAATCCATATATAAGGCGCTCCAGTTTAAAACTGTAGTTTTTTGAAAAAAATAAAATAAAATAAGGCTTTTAAGTGCAGTTTATAGTACAAAAACTAAAAAGTTTTAATATATTTTAATGTGGAATAAGTGCCTTGTGAAACCTCATTCTTTATACTTTTGACAGAAGGTCAAAAAATAACATGTATCACCGATTTGCACAAATTCCTGTTTAGATAGTTTTCAATCTAGCTCTCCAAACTAGGAAGTATCTCCAAAGCCAATAGCTGGTTTTACTTTTTTCTATATTGCTAACTTTCCCAAGTGGATCAACAGTGACTTCCAGTGCTCACAAAGGGGACATAGTTTCCCAAAAAGTTGCAAAATCCTAATCTTATGTGGGTTTACAAATCCTAAAGTGCTACCACCGTGCTTATCCAAGCTGCCATTTCCTTGGAACAAGTCTGTTCCTTTAGTCATGGAATTATCTAGGCCAGCTAATAAGCAGCAAGAAAGCTGGAAAACAAGCAGAACAGCTCTTAAGTGCCAGAGTCAGAGACTCCGGCTCTAAACGATAAATTATCAAGCTCAAAGTGAGACGTTCTGTTGCACTCGTGAACCAGTCAGAAAAGGCAAAACTGCTTGTGTGTCTGTGTCAGAGAATAGATATGACACAATCAGTTCACAACATAATGAGAAGAAACCCAACACAGATATTAATGTAGGTGTAAAGGGTAAGATTAGATAGCTTTCAAACAACCTCCCTCTTCCACTTACTTTTATTTATTACTTGAGAAAGTTTGAATCACGAGAAACAAACAGATGAACTTTTCACGTTTATTTGGGAATAAAATAGTCACAAAAATCTTCATTTCCGGGGGAAGCCAACAATTTTTTGGGGATTGTGAGCTTTTTCCATAAAGTAAAAGGTTTTGAAAAGACTAGAAGTTATGTTTTGAAAACATAACAGCAATGTGACTGCTTAGGCTGATTATCAGCCAAAATGGCTTATCCAATTTCTTTTCTTCTGACCTACATCTGTTGTCTAAGAGGGGTCAGAGTTTGCAGGCAGGTGTATGCCAAGACTCTGCAGTAGATTTGAAGCGGGTCCAGCCAGCCCAGCCTGACAGCTGAGAGACTCCAAAAGGTTGGCCATCAGATTGACGTCCAAATCTAAAGGTTGTAGTTCCTCTGTCTCTTCTGATGCTCGGCCTTCTGGAGAATGACGGGCGGCATTCTCAGAGCTCGGCTCGCTTAATTTCTACCAAAATTGCAACAAAAGTTTATTTTGTTATTATCATGCTTGGAACTTGTTATTAAGTGTAAGAAGAGAAGGATTTACCGTTTGACTAAAGCTTTGTCCAACATTTGTGCTCATCAGCTCCTCGTCCATTTGGTCCATGTATTTTTTAATGCTGCCAAGAGTTTCTGCCCCACTCATCTCTGCAGGATCAGACGAGCTTTCTTCATTTTCTTCAAATTCTTCTTCCTCATCATGATAAATATCATCATCGTCGTCGTCTTCCAGATCATCTGAATCTAGTTCTTTATCTTTGTTTCCTGACAGTTGAAGGCAAACATTTTAACATTTCAAGAGAAGGCAGGAGTTTAAAAGTCAGACGTGCTTCTACAAACCTAGCAGTTGATCGAGTGCGCTGACCATAGAGTCTGGGTCAAAACTAAAAGGCTGGGATGCACTGCTCCTGAAAAGCAGAGAAAATAGGAGATGTAACTAAAGGTCCAAAAGATATGCATAGAATTAGGAATGCATCAACTGTTGTTCTTCAGGAAAACCACAAGGAGAAAAAAAAAATTTCAAGCACACGCATGGGACTTAAAAAAGGGTGGTCCTGCACTTGTCTTACCAAGGGAGTTCAGCTCCCTCGTGTGAGGACATGGTGTTGAAGAAGTCCTTAATCCCTCGACTGACTGCCACCAGGCTGTAAGTGCTGTCCTCGTCATCTGTTCCATTCATCTCTGCCTTTTCCTCTGCTGCATCACTTGAGTTCTCCGTCCGTTTGTTGGAGCTACAACTTCTGCCAACATCCGATCTTCCTCCACTTCTCTCCTGCAGCAGCTGCTCCAAACCCTGAGCTGTTATATCTAGCCAGCTGTCACCTGAATGAACGACAGCACAAAAAGAGAGGAATCACTCTTTCTAGAATGAAAAAAAATGTTATATATATATTTAGGCATATTTATATCCTTCCAGGCTGACAAGAATACTAAGTTGGACAACAAACAAGACAAAAAAATAGAAAAACCATCTAACTTTCACATATATTTCGTCAATCATTCTGTTGAAGCACAAAGGCCTCCCTCTAGTGGTTACAAAAGGCAAATGTATTCTCCATACCACATTTTTACTATGAAAAATGGTTAAAACTGAAATATTATGGAGTTGTGTGAAATAAAAGTTAATGTTCTGCCACAGATGTTTATAATGTATACAGTTATTTAGAATATATTTCAAAATTACATAGTAAAATTAGTTTTTCAAATGCTTTTTGTTCCCAAAATACAGAAATATGCTCCATCTCTTTTAAAAGGCACTACCCATTGTTATTATTATAACATTTCAGAAAACTGTATTGAAGACTAAATGAAAAGTCTGTATTTATGTGTTTATTTTAACAACAAATTGAAGTTATATGTTAGCTTGCTTGTGTTTTTTTTTCATCTGCAATAAATCAAACTTTAAATTGAAAATACTGATTTGGTGGGATGAATCCAACAAAGACATGAAGTTCTACTCACTGTCCTCTTGGGGGAGCTGTGACTCAAGTTTTTTCAGCTCCTCCACGTTGATGGCTCCACAGCTGTGCAGCACCTGGAGAACTTCCTCCCCAGGGGAGAGAACACTACGAGAACACACCGCAGGCACGTTCAGACTGATACGCTGGGCTTCAAAGGCAGGTATGTTCATTATGCTTCAATAATGTACAAATCTAACAGCCACAATGATGGATTATGTTGCCCCAAAGATGGCTTCTTTTGCAAACTAAAGGAAGTATTTTTGATGTGGTGACTTGCAGGTGTGTAAATGTAACTCACCTTGATTTTGAAACAACGGATTGTTTGAAGAAAATTTCTGCTGATCTTAAAAGTTCTTTATAACGGGCCGAACCTTCCAACTCCCCCTGCATTTGGAAATTGATTCATTAATCAATTAGAAGTAATGAATAAACAAAATATTCATATGAATGCATTTTTTAAATAAACAAATGGAAACTAAGATTAACCAACCCTGAAGTAGTCATTATTTTGGAGACTTTTAATGAAACTTTTCCACTGAGGGTTACAATTGACTGCAGTGTCTGGCCCTGCAGAAGGAAGTCTGCATCTGGAGCACAAAATCTCAAAACCGTGAGCCTGAAAGTAAACAAACACAGACGCAAGGCCTTTAGTTAGACAGAAAACACAAAGGTGCGTGCACACTTGCTTACAACGAAAGTATGTGAAGATGATGGGAAAAAAAGGATTGACCAGTTTCATGCCAATCTCATGGGCTTTGTAGTGAGGATGAGTGCGCGGCGGAAGGTTAAAGCCACTCTTCTGATCTGGTGTGAACTGTTGCTGCTGCAGCTGGGCATACAGGCAGCGAGTAAACGTAACCTGGAAATGAGCAAAGGTTTATCTTATAGGAGAGATGTCACAGATATTCTGTGTTTAGAATATTAAAATGGTAGAAAAACATGCATGCTCATCCAGAAGAACTTGGGTTTTCATTACCAAGGTGAGGACTCGGGTGTCAGGTTGAAACGTCTTGAAGCTCCGACATGCTTGCAGGTCAGTTGGATCTCTTAAATAAAAAGCTGAGACTGCAGGTGCCACCAGGTCAGGACGGCGTGCCAACACAGTGGCAATTCCTGCAGGTATGAAGCAGTGAGCATGGTGGAGGCCACTCTTTATCTTCTCTGGGAATCTGCAGAGAAGCAAAGGTTTTTTTTTTTTAGATTTACGTTAATATTTTTAATTATTTTATTCATTTTGCCAAGAAAACATTTTTACCCATTAATTTTCAGTTTTACACTCATGTTATTTAACTCATAATAATATAATGTAGAATGAAAGGCAGGAACACAGGAATATTAAAAGGCATTTATTATGTATGCAAACTGTCTTACCCGTTGAGTCTTTTTCTCAGGGCTGAACATATCTCTGGACTTGCTTGACAAGCTTTTGGGTGAGCAGAGAGAAGTACGAGAGCTTGTTCCACACTGGGGACCACATCACGCGGGAAGCCCACAAAAGTCGATTTGGAAGGGCGAGGAATGATGTGCAACTCTCCTCTAAAGAGAAAAACCTGCAAAAGATTTTTAAAAAGCACTAAAACTATTGAAAGTGGGTGGTAACAAGTTATACGTTTACTTCAGTGGGTTTTTGCAGAAATTGTACTCTAGAAAAAGGGTTTTATCCCACCACACTTTTTACCAAATAAAAAAAGAAAAACAAACTCTTACACGGCCAAAAAAAGCTGCATCTGCAGTTGCATAATATAATTACGAGTGATAATTAATAAAAACTAAAATTAAAACGATTTCTACTTCGCCTCTTTTTCATGTATTGTTTTATGTTTCATTATGTTGTGTGCTTGGCAGTCAGGCAGGTTGTGGACATTGTGTGCTATACAATTCGTGTGTAGCCTATAGGTCTTTGTTTTTGGTTTTTAAGATGAAAAATGTAACTATGTAAAGAACTTTGATTTGAATTGACAGAGGGAATCAATGTAAAGAAAAAAAATCTGTTTCCTTGCTAAGCAGTGGGGATGCATCATGAGGTAAACACGTCATTTGACAAAAAAAATAATATATATGATTTGGTTATATATTGTTATTAGGTGAAAATGCAGGTTTTAATATCACTTATCAATATCAACCAACCCATTGAAAACATCAGAGTATTTCATAATGTGCATACCACATATCATACTGTGCATCCCTATTTTATTCTTCACATTAGTGAAAGCTTACTATTTTTTCTGTTAATTTTCTAGCCTTTGTCTGATTCTACAAGTTTTAGACTATATATCTGATCAAAAATATTTATGAAAGTAATCCATCCAAAATCCTCTTCCAGAAGAAGACATTAATAAAAATTCTAAAAGTATAGAAATGTGATACACAATATTTGCCATTTTGTGTGTCTGACTCACCCTGTTTTCACTTGTATCTGGGCTCAACCATTTGGGAAGATAATCTGCAACTTCGATGAGAATAAATTCCCCGTCGCTGTCTTTAACACTGCTTACACACATGTACACACACACACACACAAAAAAAGATGTTTGGGAACAAAGTGAAAGATGCACAAATGCTGATAGCAAGTATTGGTCTTATGAAGGAAATATAACCCCAAAAATATTGTTCACCTGACAGCAAGCTCTGGGAAGGTTTTTGTGATCTGTTGCAGAAGGTAAACAATAAACCACTCATCCTCAACGTTGTCTCCAAACTGAGTGACGCCTCCAAGGTGAGCTGGGATGTCTCCTGCTCGCGTGCAGAGTATGCAAACTTAATAGTTAAAAAAATTTTTTTTTAAGGTGAGCATGGATCACATATATATCCAGACTTTACCTTTAGAGGGATGATGCTTGAGTTTGAATGGTTGATTTTGCCAAATATAATCAACCAACAGGGGGGTAAACTTTGCCAAAATGTCTCCAAGTAACTGCTTCAGTTGTTGTTCATTCTGCTGAGGAGTTGAATGGTCCGTAGGTAGTAAAAAGATTTTGTATTGGACCATATCATCCTGAAATACTCTGTGTTGTAATGGTTCCATTTTTGTTTTATTCCTTTACTTTTGCGCGCAATCTGTTAGAAATAAAGAACAAACTATTACGCGTGTGTGATATGCATATGAATGTGGTCATAACGTGTCCAATTGCAATACAGTTTTCTTATTTAGTTACAACTCAAGTTGAAGTTCAGCTTGTAGATTTTTTTTATATTAAACGATTTTTTTTAAATTTCAACTCCAAATGCTCTTTTTTTGTCCCAACTAATTCTATGTATGAATAACATCTAAAAAATGAGAAACGGAATTTTAAAAAAAGAAGAAGAAAACGTTGGGAAAAAATGTGTTGAAATGCAGCTAGTATGTTTTACAGCTAGCTAAACTCAATTATGTAATTGCACAATTTCTTAAAAATATAAAACATTTGAAACGAACCTTACCTTGTGTTACTGAAATACCGTTGATGTAGCCGAAATAAAAATTTGTAACACGGAGACTATCTAATCATGTTTACAAACGACAATTTCACGATGTCACTGATTGATCCGACAGTGATTTCTAGTCGACTACTCCCTACAACCAGTTCCGTACCACAGTCTTTAAGTTCCGTTTTATTATAAAACTGCCAATAGTACCCCTTATATATATATACAACGCAAGGCAGAAAAACATATTACATTGATATCAAAATGATAAGGCAATGTTAAATTTACTAGCAAATGTTTGGGGGTTTTTCAATGCGACCATTCACTGAAATTAACGGAAGCTTTTCCCGAACGTAAAAACCACTAGTTACAATGCATGCTGGGAAGTGAAGTAAACAAAATCTTTGATTGAAGGCAAATGCTTTTTGATTTAACTCCATTTCCCATGAAATAGCGCGCTTACCACAATTGGTATCCATGACAGCGGCGTTATTGTTGCCATCGATTTAGCGAATGCTAGCATGTAGTTATGGCATAGCAAAAACAAACATAATTGAATATAATATAATATAATAAACGTGGTACTCCCACAAAGCTTATAGGAGGCTCGTGTATGCTATTTTAATATTCGTCTTAAGATGAGAAACTCTAAAGGGAATTTGCAATGCTGTTTTAGCCCTGTTGATAGTTCGCAGGATGGTTCATCCCGGTTAGCTCATATTTAGCATCCTACTAGCATCTCATGAAGCTAAACAGAACGATAGCATATTCTGTGCTCGAAATGTTAGACTTTTCCATGATATTCTGGAGCGGGGGGCAAGAATGAGAGATGATGGATTTAGCCTGTAAAACGGAGATACAAAGAGCATGATTTCACGATACACCAGGAGACCCGTGTCGCATAAACTTGAAATGTGAGTACTGTAATTAACACAAAGGTTGAATTTAAGATTTTTCCTCATATATGCTTCCTTTTAAGTTGTATGCTCTGCATGGTGGACTGCTAACATTTCCTGCAACAACAACAGAAAAAGATTGTGTAATCGAAAGTTGTCAGAGAAAATACTTAAATGCCATGTTTATTTACATAAAAATTAATTAAGAATTCACTTGGATTATCTCAGTTGTGTCACTGATGATGTCCTTGGACAAAGTCAGGATTGATACTTTTAGAGCAAAGTTTAAAACAAACAATTAGTCAAATTAAAATAAAAAATCACTTTAAAACATTAAAATGATTTATTTTGTTTTTTTGTATGTTTCTTGGCCGAAGATTATCAATGATAGGGGTGGGTGCTACTGGGATTTTGGATATCAGTTCCATACCAAGTAATTACAGGGCTAGTATCACCTATATCAATACTGATCATTTTTCCTCGAAATGTTTGTTTATAGAATAATTTTGAAAATACACAATTGGGCTGTTTGCCCAATCTGGCAACGCTGCAGACAGATAGATGCTGCGCTTGCATGAACTCCACAAGTAAATTAATCTCTTTATGGCTTTACGAAAGAAAAACTGTGAGGAAAGTATCGATCTCATCACGCAAGAATTGATACTTCACCTTGGTATCGATACTATCGATACTCAGATCAATACCCCCCCTAATCAATGAGCTCACTGGTATTTAAAATTAACAGAAGCGTACTGTCAGTATTTGTCTTTGCAAGAATGTTATAACATATTGATTAGCCAAAGGGTTAGGCCAGGGGTCGGCAATCTGAGGCTCTGGAGCCACACACAGCTCTTTTGCCGCTGTGTGGCTTTTAGGTTTTGAAGAAAAATGCTAGCAATTTGAATAAATAATACATTTGTAGTTGTGGTTCATTTGTTTAAGTTAATCATGTTTTGTCATATGTGTTTAGATTTTTAACATGTCAAATCCATCCATATTCTAAATCTGTTTTGCCCCTTTCAGGGTCATGGGGCTGCCGGAGCCTAACCTGTGGGCGAAGGCAGGGGACACCCTGAACACATAGACACAATCACACACCCATACACACTCACATTCCCACCTAGAGACAATTTAGAGTAACCAATTAACCTATGAACCTATAGCATGTCAGATAAATGAGCAAAAAGATGGAAACAGGTTTGATCTACTTTCAGAGTGGTTTATTATTCAAATAAACCTTAAAACATATATTTTGATCTTCTGCTGCACAGCAGTGTCTTTTTGCTGTTCAAAGACTAATTTCTTACATTACATAATTGTATGTGACGTAGCAAGAGGGTCTTATGTGACGTAGAGTATATTTTATTTTTAAAATAACTTGAATGTGCTGCTTTCAAAATAAAAGAAGTCAAAATAGTTATGTATTGAATAATATGAAACTGTTGTATTTCAATTATTTTAAATATTTAAAATGTATTGATCAATAGATTAATGGGCACAAAAAAATTTTTTTTTTTTTTCTCTAAATGTTGAAGTGGAACATTGTGGCTTTTGTTGTGCTTTGGCTGTAAGAAAGTGTCTTTCTTAGCGGTAACCTCATAAGACCCAAGCAAATATTTGAGCTAATCTTCTTCATATGTAGTTACAGGGCCCCAGTTAAGCAGAAATAACTACTGTAGTGATATAAGCCAGAATGTGATGTCCACACATGTTAATGCCAGGTCTTAAGTCAAATAGGTGCATTATCTTTTGCATTAGTTTTTGTAAATCCTTTTATTTTTAATTTTGAAAATATATGCTGCATTATAAATCTGGTGGGGGGTTTTTCTCTCAAAATGTGAATGGCACACTATATTTATGCTTGATAGTTAAAACTTTCCAACTGTCTTCTGTGCAGTCGTGGGTTGTCTCGAAGTAGCCTCGATCACCACCCTCTCCCAGAAGAAGACGGCCAAACTCCTCCACGCTACCTCCATGACCTTCAGGGAACCAGCTCCGCACACAACAGGTGACCAAATTCCAACAAACCTGCGAGAAACCTTTGCCCCTTCAAGCAAAGAATAGGATTTTTTTCAATAAAAAAAAATCATCCACACTTTTTTTCATTATTGCTTTGAGATCCATCCATATTCCAACCCACTTTATCCCTTGCAAAGCCTGGGGTGCTGGAGCCTATCCCAGCCCCTGTTGGGTGAAGGTGGGGTACACCCTGGACCGTTTGCCAGTCCACTGCAGAGTTGCATTGATAGTAAAATATTTTACTTAAGCTATTATATTATCTAACACATATTAAAAGTAAAAACAAGTTTGCACAAACTAAATTTGCGCATAATTAATTTTAAATAGATCTTGACTTGTTTTTTGGTTTAGCTCACAGACTTCTGCAGCCTCAGGCCGCTCTGACTGCCCCACCATCATTCCCGTGGACTCCAACCAGTCCTGGTCAGGGATCCATAGCTGCACAGGGACTGGCATCTCCACAGAGAGGAGCTCGGTTTTCTCCTGGGGCTACGATGTAAGTCAGCTTTTCCATTAGGACATAGAATGTCTTAATGCATATTGTTTTTAGATTAATAAATTAGGAAAGCACACTGGCTTAATGTAATGATTTTATAGTTGACTCTCTTAAAGAAAATGTGAAAAACCATAAAACAACATCATGAAGTGATTTTATGACGCTTTAGTTTCTGGATTTTTCACATATTTTCACCATGTTGGATCTGGGTTATCCAATGTAACACAACAAATATAACAAATAAATGAATTAAATTGTAATGAGTAAATAGAAAAGAACTGTTTTTTCTTTGTGAAACTGATATGTGACAACAGCTGTTGTTCTATCCGGTAGGAATTTGACAAGGCAGCATCGAGGCAGGTACAGCAAATGTTTGAGGAGATCGACAAAGAGCTGTATGAGGGAAGAGGCAGCGGATCGGGGATTCTTCCCGGGCTGATGGAGGAATGCCAGCAGTGGACCTCGCGTTTTCCACATCTCCGGTATGCCATTCTTATTTCTTTCCATACAGCAAATCACTGTGGAAACTACGGAACCTTGGATGTGACTTTCAAAAAAAAAAAAAAAAAGAAAGAAAAACACTAAATTGCTAAATTTTTCTCTCATTAACAAATTGTGGCCACAAATTAGCATTTCTGTGCTCAAATTAGTTTTTCAAGTCATAAATTTGAATTCTGTGTACCCATATATTACCTTTGGCACACTAAAGAACATTTTTGTATGAAATATGAGTTATTTTTATTTTTTTATCTCTGTGGCTCCGCCTTTCACTCCTTGTGGGTGCCGCCCATTTTATGAAGTTCAACCTAGATCCGGCCTCGGCAGTGTGTCTGCGTTTCGCCCATGAAAACAAAGAACATCTGAACTTTTGCAATGATGGATGTGCATATAAAATGAAATTGTTTTGCCAATCACCACTAGCTCAGCATTGAAGTGCTGGCAGCGCAGACTCTTCCTGAAAGGGGCTGTTCCTCACTTATCTATGTCACAATGTGAGGTGATGTGTAGGAAACAACCTTTTTTTACTTCTTCATTTTGTTGGGATTGTTCAGGATCCTGGGGAAACAGCTGCTGCATCCCACAGATGAGGGTTTCCAGTGGTATGCTACCCCAGTAGGAGTCACCCCAGCTGACAGCCCTTCAACGGGCAAAGAAAGTAGCGTGAAGCCTAAAGAGAAAGACGAGGTCGAAGCAGAGTGAGTGTTAAAATCATTTCCTCAGTGGTTCCCAGATGGATGTAAGCTCACTTGTTTTGCCTCTTTAACAAATACTCTTAGTAATTTGATATTTAGTTTTGTATTTCAGTGAATTTTTTTGAAGGATCTTTCAAGATTTGTTGGCTGTGTCTTTGTGATCTGGACGCCTCAGCACTTCATATTTAGAACAGTTTTTTTTCCTGCTCTCTGGGTGGATTAACACCCTAAATTTTCAATTTATTTATTTCCATTTCAGTGTGCTTCTTTTAAATGAAAGCGATCCGTTTTTGTTTCTTGGTGGTTGAAGGTTGAACGTGCAGGGCAGGACAGCCACTCTTATCAGGTCCACCTCAATAGACTTTGATGACCCTCCTAATGACTCTAGTAGCCTCAGAAGTCAAGAAACGCCCCAGGAGATTGAAGTAGAGGGTCTGATGGAGGAATTCCTGGCATTTGATTGCAGGGATGTGTAAGTTAAAGTAATTTTTTTAGGATGTAAACTCCTCTTGTTGCACATTTTATGTCAAATTATTATTTTTTTAAAAAGTTGTTTTTGTCTTAAAAAGGGATGAGGGGCAGGAAGATTGCTCAGAGTGGGTCCAGAGGCACCACTGTCTACCTCCAGTCTCGCCACGCGGGTGTCGTCGTCAGGCAGTTCTCGACTTGCTGTTTGATGATGTGTGGCAGGAGGCGGTGAACTGGATGAAAGAGCTGCTCCAAAGCTACTGGGAATACTGCTCGTGTGAGGCTTTTATGTCCCATTTTCATGCCTTACTTAAGCTCATCTCTTATTTAATTGCGCGTCATTTTACTTATTTTTGATGAATACCTTCTTGCCAGACGATGAAACGATCTCTGGAAGCGTTAGCCTTCCCCAGCCAGATTCCCAGGATGCTTTCCTACTGCTGTCGGCACTGTCCACGACACTGCCAAAACTGGGTCAAAGCCGGGTGCTGCCCTTCACGGCCGGTCCACAATACCAGGTCAGTGGTTTAGGCAGAACCTGGAGGACAGCAGGGGAATTAGGGGAACTTTTTTACACATATTGCTAACATATTTTTACCATTTGTCTTTTGTCTTACCTCGTAAAGTCCCAATCCAGTCAGCTGTTGATATATTTAAAAGCGGTCCCAGTTTTCCTCTCGTTGGGATTTTGCCGTTTTTGGACAAAACCAAAAAGCCTGCATCATTTTCTAGGACATAGTTACTCCAGAGTGGTTGTGATTCATTAGAAATTTGCCTCTGAGTTGTGGGAGTGTAGTAAGCCTGCTCTCACTTCCCATCATCCCTTTGTTTACACACTTTATATATTTCTTTTATCATGGCAAAAATGCCACAAAAACATGTTAAGAACACTGGAGTGGGTCTTTAAATAATTTTTGAAACTTGTAAAATGCTTCCTAGTTCAAAGCTGAATGAATCTCCTTTTGATTAAATAATGTTACATACAACCAAATATAAACAAAAAAGCAAACATAATGACTATTGTTGTTATGGCCTGTTGTTCTTCTCTTCAGTCTCTGTTCTTTTACTTCATTAACCTGTATATCACTGTTTTCCTTTCTTTTCCTCTCTGCCCTTAATCTCCTCAATGTTTCCCTCTGTTTTTGTCCTTCTCTTTTCTTCATTTTGTTGTCCTTGAATTGTGCGTTCTCTACTCTTTTGTCTCTCTTTGCGCACATCTTCCCCCCACCCCCACCCTGTCTAAAGAACACAGAGACAAGGGGCTCAAAGCAAAAGTCCAGATGGAAATCCAAAAAGCAGAAAAGGCCTTCCACTGTATGTAACTCTCACTTAGAGCCAAAATGGAGGAGGTGTGGAGAGCACGCCATCTGTAGAGGCTTTTTTATTTATCTATTTATTTTAGAAAATGTTGTTTTTTGATTACTATCTTAACATCTGTTTTTTTTTCCTTGAATTAACTTCAATATAAAAAATCTACATGCTTCTTTTTTTAAGTTCCGCTTTTTAGTGGTGGCATTGCAGATTTTGAGGGTCTTTACTGCATGATGAATAACCATTTTTGGAGTACACTTTTATAAATGTATATTAATAGCCTTGCGGTCTATTCTGCTACCACATCTGTCCTGGAAATCTTCATTGTTTCTGTCATTTTTGTCATCTTTTAGCCATCCTAACAATTAGGCTGATTCACGTGTCATCACTCCTCAGACTGGTAGGGCGCCCGTTGGAGCCGCGGCTGCTCAGCACAACTTTAACGACCTCATGGTTATCCAGAGCATTCCCCTGCAGCACAGGAATCTGGGACAGATGGACAGAAACCAGTATGTTTATCCAACATGCTTTTGTTTTAACACATTTAACCACATTCTTCAAGTTTCTCTAACAACATAATATCTCAAAATTTTCCTTTAACGACTTTACATTTATTTTTGCTGCTTTTAATATTTTTTTATGCAAACACAAATCCAATTTAAAATAGGTAAAATAGGTTTAAATACAGAAAAAAGGCCTTTAATTCATAGATGAAAAACTAACCACTGAAGGAAAATAATTTGTCTCTCGTTGAATAATTATTTTAACCCTTTAATGCTTGATTTTATTTCCAGTTATATACCAGTAAAAAAACACTTTTCTTTTTTCCATTCGAGATGACGCTAAATTAGGTGGTCCTGGATTTAATGGCACATTGCAAAATAGCAATATATGGCGCGGTTTATAGAATGCATTTCAGGTAACTGTAGGATCATTTGGGGTATCAAAACCAGACAAGATGATTCAATTGCAATGTTTTTCTATTTTTTTGTATAAATATACCAAATTTGGGTAAGTGCTTTTCAAGTTAAAAAAAGGAAGATGCTTCCATGTCTTGTTGTAAACAAACTGAAACATTACCAAAGCTACCAGTAAAGCACTTTTCCTGCTAAAAAACACCTCAAAGTGCTTTATTTTCAAATTTATTTTTATTATGGATTCAAGGTCCAAATGATAAGATCATAAAATGAGGATTTATCACTTCTTGTTACAATGAATTTTACAATTAAAAGAGAAAGCCATAAGCTTCATTTCATGTATCTTGATGATTGGAAATGCAATACTCTGCTGTATTATCCCTCTATTCTTCCCTCACAGGGATCAAGAGGAGGTTCCAGCTCACAGACTGGGGTCCAGCGCCGCTCCCTCCAACAAACTCCGGCCCCGTCGAGCCCTGGAGCAGAGCTCTTCCTCGCTGTCTCGCACAGCACAGTCAGCGCGACGCAGAAACCCTCCCCCTCGAAACCTGCTGCCTCTGGTTCCAAACTTCAGTCAGTCCAGCACAGGAGTTTCACTGGATGAAGTCATCCGGGGAAAACGTCTGTACGTCAGTAACACTTCTTAAGTCACTCTTCCTTCTATCCTTTGAAGCTTTGCAGAAATTGATTTAGAAAAGGTCACACAACTCCTAATGATTACTTTAAGAAAAAAAAATAGGAAACAAAATTAAAAGAATAATTGAATTCACTGGGGACAGTATTGTGTGTTTTATCATTTGCTCTGCAAAAAACGTTTGATTGGATTTGTTTCAAAGCGCCTTTAAGAACTGTTAGAAGTTGTGGTTTCTGCCACTTCCTTCACAGACCGACAGCCAGCGACCCTCTGACGTCTCCCCTGTTGGCTCTGAGCCGAAACACCCTCCTACCCCCCATTGGAGCAGCAGACTTGGAATCATCCCACGCTGGGCAGCATCCAAAACTCTCACAGGTAGAAAAAAAAGCATCAAAGAGGTTCCAGTTACTGTAAAGTTAACCAAAATTCCTACAGATAACTTCAAGACTGTTTTTAATTTAAACAAAAAAAATGTTTGGCTCTTTTTAAAAAAAATCTTTTAGCGTCAGAAAGGGCCTTCCAGCCGCGCTCACAGTGCTATAAACGACGAAGCTGGTGGTTTGATCCTGAGGGATCGACACCAATTTCTGGACATCTTTTCGCGCCCAAACACAACTCACACATATAGGGTGGGATACCACTTTCCTGTCATTTAATCACATTTTATTTTGAATGTTTATATTTCTCATGATAAACCAGCATGTTGGGCTTTGTTTTTAGTCAGACACTCCGTACCAGCATTCCTTCACGGTCCTGGACAACATCGGGCCGGGGCGGGCAGGAAGAGGTGCAGGTCAGGAACTTTGATGAGCTCTCAAACTCACGGCGGTGGGTGTGCTCGTAAAGCTCAGGCTTTTAATCACAAATGCATTGAAGTCTTCCTTCGTGTGAGCAGATTCTCTGGGAATCGGTGTGACCGGCGTCAGTCTTGGCATCAGCAGCTCATCTTTCTTGGATTCGTTTCCACACCACCCGCTGGGGCACTCGCCCATCAAAGACGATGGCGAACCAGAACCGCAAGCTGCTGTCCCAGGTCAGAGGAACAAAAATAAAAGCTCTTCTAGGCTGGTTGAAGATATGCTAAACCCTTTATTTTCACAAACTGCAACAACATTTGCAGGTTTTTATTTGACTTTAACAGCTGCAGCTGTCTTTTCAAACCAGACCTTTGAAACCATGTTAAAGCTTTAGAGGATAGAGGGAACCCCTCAGCTCCGTCCCACCATTACCTTTTACTTTATGTGCACTCTGTACAGGTTAGGCATTTTTAAAGGATTTTATAACTTTGTCACAAATCAAACTGTTAGAAAAATCTTTGACAAAAGATGTATTCTTAGTATAGCAAAGTTCACTCATTTAAAGATTTTGTTTTAGATCTCTTTTGGCACAGATAAATGAGCCAGAGTAGCATTTAAATGTCTGTCAACAGGCCAACATTTTGAACCCAAAAATATGAAATTTTCACAAAAGAGCCCACTGAAGAAAAAAAAAACACAAGAGATGCTGCCATCTTTTATTTTTTATTTTGTTTTAGGATAAAAGTCAGAATAAAAGAAAAATAATTCAGAATTTAATCTTAAAACTACTTTTAACTTCTTTCTTATTATTCTAAATTTCAACCATCACCAAGTAAGAATAAAATATAATAAAACAAAAGTTTTTTTTTATTCAGATGGATTCTATTTCCTTAAATACAAATGAAGACAAAAGAATAAAAGCCTCTCATTTATTGCATATGTTCTTTTTTTTTTTTTTTTTTTTTTTTAATAATAGCAGAACTGTACCTTAACTAAAAAGAAAATATGCAAAGTTTCAGGCCATTTTCATTTTAGCAGTGTTGGCTTCCAGAATAAGGTTGAGATTGGCTGCTTTTGTCAATTTATTTGATAATATATATATATATATCTTTGCTTTATTTACCCCCTCAGCTCCACTGGTGCCTCCTTCAGTTGCACATCGGTCCCACAGCAGAGGAGGCATCTCATCCAGAGCCAGCAGACCCAGCTTCTGATCTGCCATCCGTCCATCTTTCCACAGCAGTCTAAGATGCTTTTCCTTTGACAGATAACTTTTTTTTAAATTTAAAAGTGATTGGTTTTCGCTAGAGACCTATATTTGTATTTCACTTTGTAATTACAGTATGCCTGCCAAACACATGCAAAAAGAAAAAGTAACGCATTTCAAATACAGTTGAAATAACGGAAGTGTGAATGTAATCTGTATTTGGTGACCGTTTTGTTTAGATTTATGCATTCTCTGTACAGTTCTTCCAGCAGTATTTAACTATGCAGGGACCGGGTTCCCTCTGAAAGTGAGAAAAAAATTAAAAACACATTTGATGCTACTTCTGAGCTTGTATCCTTTGACAATCCAGCTTCTCATTTGTGCAGAAGATCTCGTGAACTTTCCAGTCATAAATGAGGAATTTCAAATTTTCTTTAAAAATACGAACCGTCAGTTTTTCTACACCTGGCTGTTCTGTTCAAATGCACCTACTTTTACACCTACTAATTCTTTGAAAATCTGTTAAGTGTGTACATATTTCATTTAGTCTACTTTTTTAAAAAGTAAATTTCTATCATAACATTCAATCGATGTATAAAATGGGTTTGAAATTAAATTAAATGAGACAATCACGCTTCAAAAGCAACACTTTTCCCCTTTGCATTGTCTAATTTTTACAAAATAAAGGTTTATACAGCATGCTTTAGAATTATAAATTTATTAGCAACAAAACAAATACAAATTACACGATATACAGGAGGCATTTACATTCTTACTTCAATTAAAAAAAAACAAAAAAGAAACCCAAATGACCAACGCTGACAAATCTTTTTTTGGAAGTCCTTAAAAAAGGAACAGCACTGACATTTATTTCTTTCCTTTTTTTCCCTTTTGGGGTTTTGAACTCTTTTTAGAATATTTTGCTTCCAGGTCTGACAGGAAACTGTTAAAATTCTTCTTCCTGGACTGCTGTCTTTGCTGTAAAAAAATATTTTTTTAAAAAATGAGTTACACTGAGGGAAAAATAGCAGCTCCTCTTCTATTAGAATTACACATGCTAATGAAGCTCACCTTAAGCATCATGACAAGACTGTCATCTTTGTCACCAAGCCCCATCTTTTTCTGCATTTCTTCCGCTTCTTCTTTTTCTCTGTCAGCCTAAAAGGTTATTACAATGAAGTTGACAGAATGGAGTTAATGACTTCAACCTGACACCGCCACAGGGTTTTAAAATCTCACCCTTTTCCGCCGAGCCCTCTTCTTCTTGTCACTCTCCTGGGTAAACGAAGGGAAGGCTTCAACCTCTCCACTCTTGATGGCCGCTTCGATGATGCCGCAAAGTCTGGGCTCATCTTCCTGCGAGGAGCACAGAGCTGACGACATGATCTCATCCATGTCTCCTTCGTGCTGCACGTAAAGCCTGATCACATCCTCGCGCTCCTCATCTGAGCCTTTGTATTTCTTCTCAAATTCCAAGATGTCCTCCACTGTCACCTACAAAACAAAGTGAAGTCAGAAAGTGTAAAAAAAAAACCAAAAAAACAGAAGACTTGCTTTAATCTACAATAAGATAAGTTCTTCTTCAATAGATAAATGTCCAGTACCTTAGGAAAGAGCAATCTCCAATAGTCTTCCCAGCAACGGTCCTGACGAAGGACATCTGACTCTTCATCAACCACTCCTTGTTCATCATAAACAGCCCTCTGCTCCTGATCACTCAGCACTGCGTACAGCTTTCCCAACACCTGCAACAAATCAAAAGAGCACCCAATCACAATTTAAAAGGTGTATTAACATGACAATGTTTAAAATATTTGACTTTAAAACAATGTGCTACTGGAAAAATACTTTGTTTAGCAAGAACTGTCAAACTGTTGACAAAAGCTCCCATTTGATGATGCTTTGATTACTGACCAAACTTGTTAACTGAAAAAATTTAAAGTAATACAATAAAATCAACGATTGTAATTGAAAGCTGTGGATTATTTTTAAATTACAGACTGAGTCCAGAAACATCTACTTAGAATAATAAACAAGTAGGAAACGACGTATTTGCTTTCAAATGGCACAAATGCGTTGCAAACTCCATTAGCATCGTGTTTTAGCTTAGATGGAGGTTAGCTTCCTTAGCTAACATTGATACCTAGCTTATTTTGTTGTTTGAAGGCTAAGGGGGAAAAAAGCCAACCTGGAATTTCTCCGTCGCCTGCGGGTCTTCGGGGGCTCTGTCCGGGTGAACCTTCAGCGACACTTTGTAGTAGCTCCTCCTGATCTCTGCTTCGGATGCTTCTTTGTTTATTCCCAGCGCTTCATACAAATTTGTGGTACTGAAGAGTTCCTGGCAGCGCTCGAGCAAACCCATCGCGACCGTTCTGGTTTAGTGAAATGCGCGTAAAATATGTTTTTCTGAGTTAAAAGCGAACGCCTGAGGACGTGTAGCGCAATGACAATTTTGCTTTTAAAGACGGTTTGCGTAAAATCAAAGAAACTTGCCCACAGCTGTACTTCCCTCGGTGATGTTTATTTGGCGCCCTGGCCTCCCGCTTACGTCTTACGTTTCACTACGTTCTTGCGTCATCAATTAAAAGCCCATTCCTATTGGCGAAGACCTTCGCACGCTAAACATTTCAATAAACTTTAAAACATTTTACCAATACAAACGAGAAGAGACTTAAAAAATACACAAAAGTATTCATTATTATTATTACAGTTTACTTTTTTGAGGTCATCTGTTTACAGTTACTCTTCTTTTGTTGTTGCTTTATTTAAATTGCACTTCAATGGCAGACTACAATTTGTGATTCAGTGTCATGCTATTACCACCAAAGTTCCTATTAAAGAGTACTCACTTTTCAGCTATACTGACAATCTGAAATAGCATAAACTTTAACTGGCAGTTGTTTAAATGATTTCGAAAGAGGTTTGTAATACAATGTTACATTTAAAAAAATAAATACAAGATATATTAATTGAAAGTTATTGTTATTCCTCAATCAACACACTTCCACACACAAATTAATTCAAATCCTTTTTAAAAATAAAAAAACATATTATTTTACAAATTTATAGCCTCATTGCTGTGGCACTTTTCTTACTTGTGGTATGTTCATTTATCAACATTTGATATATCAAATTTCTTTAATTCTACTCTTAGTGGCTTAGCGTTTTTGAAACCTGGTCTACATTTGTTAAAGAAAAAAACTGGTTGTATTAAACTTACATAACTTGTTTTAGACCTACTTTTGAACTAACACTCGAGCAGTGAGGATTGTAACTGAAGCAGTAAGCCGTATCTGGATTATTTAAACTATTTCATGTAGTCGAAGGTGATACTTTGTTGGTTGACAGTGTGTTAATCAGTGTGGAAATCTGCAGTTTTTGCTGTCAGCTTCACTCAGTTGGTCATCAGTCAGTCCAGTTAAGAGTGTACAGATACCCAAGCATTTATTGGTGATTTCGCAGCAGCACAATAAAACAACAAAGACAATTTACAAAGTATTTCTCACTGCTTCATGCGAAAGCAAAAACACAAAGATTCACACTGATTTTGAACTTTTTTAGCTTGCTCCCATCTAAAATCTGTACAATATGCAACACAAGAGGTACACACAGCAAGTCCTCTGACTCAGATGTTATTTAACCATTGCCCCATCTGCTTCTATTGCATATTTGGCAGTCTTGGTTTTCTTTTTTGTGTTGACTTTCTGTCATCACAAACTTGCCGTTCATTTCTGGTTGTACTTTGAATAAGCACTTAGACAAATGGCACGTTATTATCATGATGGACGATGAGGAACTAAATGATGAGCGCACCACAGCTGTATCATAAATGTAATGAAAATTTGCTGGTGTGCAGATCCTTCTCAAAAAAAGCTTTCCACACCACTTATACTGAAATAGTAAGTGGAGTTTGAACGTAGCTCCTCCATCTCCTTGTTATGCTACAGGCTTTCCACAACAATCAAATGGCTTTGAACATTTGGTCCAGCACATCCATGGCTGATGCTTTTTTCCCCTTGAATTGGGACAGTTTAAAAGCCTCCTCCAGGGGGCGGCAGCTTAACATTCGTTTCTGGTCTTCACCATCTTACTTTTATACTTGATGGGGATCCCCCAGCGTCTCATTAGATAGACATCAAACACATAGGCCATGCCTGGCTCCAGGCCCCCAATCACAGCAGTAGTGACAGCCCGTCGGGGATTCAGCTCTTGGAAATACTTGCAGAGAACTCTTTCAGTGTCAGAGCGGGACTCGGGCCCCAGACAGGGAGCTGGAAACGATAAAACGTCGGCAGCGTCCGCCTCACTGCTTCCAACCTTTCTGCGGTACACACAGTACAGGCTTCTCTCCTCTGTACCCATCCAAGCAATAGTAACGCTGTTACAGCCACGCAACCGGTTAAAGGATTTTATCTGTAAGGTGGAAGGCAGAGATGGGACTCCTCTACGGTGGTAAGCTGATGAAACCTGCAGTTTAACTGAAGCCATTAATCCATTTAGCAGGGCTCGTTCTGTAGCGGAGGAGATCTGACTCGCCGTAAGTCCATCTCGCTCTAAGTGGATGAGATATGAAGGACTTCCCTGCAACCAAATGTGCACCAAATCAACTCCCACACCCTGGGAAGTCAAAACTTTTCCCTTAATTGACACAGACACCTTCATTTTGACATTTTTATCGCAGCTCTGTAAAGTGAGGAGGCCGCTCTGTTGCCAACCCAGAGGGCGGAAACTGAAGAACTGAGAGTTGGAACCTCTGTCTTTGAAGGTCACCCACCTCAGCTCTCCATCTTTTAGTGGGGTAGTTGGAGGTCGAGCCTCCTCGTGTGTCCGAGCAGATGTCCCCTTGTACGCGGCGCTGGTTCCGTTGACTCGGTCAATCACAAACACGTCGAAGTAATACGGGGTGTCAGGAAGGAGCTCGGAGACTGTGCATACAGTTTCTGTCCCCTGACACATGCACTGCAGATCTGCATACTCATCGGCAGGGTCGAATATTGAACTCTGAACTTCAGCATATGTGTCCCACTGCTGCCACCACCATTCCTTCAAAATCGGCCAAGGAGTCACTCTCCTTGCCCTCTCCTTTTTGTCTTCTTTCTCCTCTTGTTCTTTTCTGATGCTCTTTTGTGCAGCGCAGAGACTGGGGTAGTTCTGATTCGAGCTGACGAGAACACAATATTCATAGCCATTGTCAACACGCGTGTGGCTGGTAATGGAGGCACTGGGTGCCCAGCTGAGAGTGACGCTGGTCATGCCCACGCCCAGTGTGTGCAACCGAGAGTCAGCTGGGAGTAGTGGAAACACGCCGGAGGGACCTGCGCCTTCATGGAGGTACACGGCAGCTCGGGTGTTTTGCTGTTTGCAGCGCAGTCGCAGGATGTAGAGTGAAGCGCTGGGGTGGGAAGGACCACTGTAGGTGTCCACTGCTTTGCCGGTAAAACTGTGTAATTTCTCCTCAGATCCTGGACCTCGCCACCACACCTCTGGCTTGCTTTTTTTGGTGCTCCCTAAGAACAAAAAGAAATGTTGAAAACATAGACACGTTTGATTAAAGAAACTCCTGTGGAATTCATGTGGGAATGAAAAAGGCTTTTCAATTGACTCAACTTGCACCTATATGGAAGGATCAAAGTATATTAATACAAAAGCAGTTCATATCATTCTTTTTAAATGTTTAAATGAGTATAGTAAAGACAGTGAACTTCTGCTTGTCATCAGAGGACCTTCAGTGCACATGTTTTCTGGCTACAACAAAGATCACGGGTAACAACTTCTCACAAATGCATTTTATATCAATTGATACAGGTCTTCTCAAATTTACCCTATTGCTCCTCACTGCAAAAACTGAATTTTAAGAAAGTAAACAGACCCTTGTTTCAAGAAAGAATGTCTTTTTTTTCTGTATTGCAAGAAAAATTTCCTCATAAGGAAAGCTTTAATAGCAATATAATCTTAGCTTAAGAAAACATGTCTTAGTGACTATTTCTTTAAATAATAGTTTTTTCAGTGCTCAAATCATTTGCAGAACCCTTGGTTCCCCCTAGAGCAGGGATTTTCAATCTTCTTTTCAACTATGAACACCCAATTAAGGAGTAATCACCACAAGTATTGCACCTTTCATTCATGTGGCTGTTGTAAATAGACACTATAATGATACGTATTATAAATACATATCAACAGCAAAAAGGAAAATAAAAAAATCAAGCTACTTGTCCAAAGTTTTAACAAGTGACACCCTGAACCCTTGAAGTCTTGAATATATGACATAAAAAAGAGAAAACCCTCAAGAAGTTCTGACATTATTATTAGAAGTTAGTATAACTTTTCTAATTTTGTATTATAAAAACCCAAATACAACCTGGAGCGCCCTCAGGTCCCCTTGTATTTTAATCACAGCTTTAGATGGACGGGAACTTACATTTTCAGTGTAAATGTTTCCAAGAATTGAGTGAATACAAGGGCTTTTTGACAGGAGTCAAGTTTACTTTTGCATCCACAACTCCCTGGTATCCATTGGTATCATCGGCTACTTTTTGGCAAGAATGCGAGTTCAGAAGGAAATGTTTCATGTACACACCCATATTGTTCCACACAAAGACCTTGAATTTGAAAAAAATGTTAACTGCCACTTCAAAAACTGGTTTCAAGTATTGCCCTTTAGGATGACCGTTGCCCTCCAAAGTGGTAACTTTTTTTTTTTCTTAATGTTGATGTCTCCTTGCTGAAAAAAAGATCCTCAAATGAGACCCAATGTGACAGAATCAAAGTGAATAATTTAAGCGGGCATTGAGGGACCCAAGAGCTCACAGTCTGAATGATTCATGCGTCACTTTATAACTTTGCTGTGTTATTTGCACACGTAAAAAAAAAGCATGTGAATTATTTTAAACATGCTGAACAAACACAGCATGAAGAGGTTTTTACTTTTTCTGCAAATCATGTTGGGTCGGAAATCTGACTCATTAGCTTCACTTTGAGTCTAGCATGTAGTGATCCAGAGTCTAGCTCCCAGTGCAATTCTGTGTTTGGTCCTGTGAGTGTATTTAATGAGCTTGGCTCTCCAGCTGTGATTTTTTTTTTTTTTTTTTCAGTGTTGCAGAGCTCAGTTTTATTTGATAGCTTTAGTAACCCTTCTCATATGTCTTATGACACTCTTATGTTCACTACTTCTTCATGTTTTGTCCTTTATCCATGCTTTAGACTTGAAAAAGCGGGAGCAACGTGCTGATAAGCCGATATCTGCAGTGAAGTTTTGGGAACATTATTTTCAGACGACGTGAACAACCTTGAACTGCTGCAAAGAATTTACTGATAAAAGGGCTTTTTGATTAATAAATGTGACTTACTAGTACAAGTACTTAAGCTGTAACTTTATTTTCAAAATAAACTAAAAAAAGGTCATGCGTGAAATGTTTGTTATTAGGTCTCTAACTGAGGCATTCTGAAACCTCAATATCAATTAACCTATAAAGCGTGGTTTTTGACTAAAGCTGGATTGCCTGGAGAAAACCCACACATGAACAGGAATAACATGCAAACTCCAAGCAGAAAAGACCAGAACCAGAGCCTTCTCGCTGTGCAGTGAAAGTGCTAACCACTGCACCACCTTGCCCATGATCAAAGTCACCTCTTGAGAATAAATAAATAAAAACAAAACACACAAAGTTATCAAGGATAATGATAACATCTAATTGATTATCTTAGCTTAGCCAGATGAAGTTTCACACTACATCCAGTTTTTTTGTCTGCAGTTTACTCACATTGCAGGCTTTTATAGGGTTTGTCCTTCAGCGTGCGGCTGTATAAGCTCCATTCAATGGGGACGTCACAGGGGCTGACCGTCACTGACATTGCTGAGGCCTTCTTCTTCAGCGTGAAGTATAACCTGTGTGCAAACCACAGTCAATCAACGAAGGCTGACCAGTTGGTCAATGTCTACAACACAACTTTCTGTTTCCTTTGTGGAAAACAATATTTTTGAAGTTTGATAATGAAAGCCTTTTAATTTAACGAGATTAGCTTCCTCTGAAAATCTAAAAAGACATCAAGCAGGTTTGCATGGAAATCTCTGCTTTCTTCAGCATGGGTTCTGTGTTATGAGCTACTTTTCATGGTTAATCACAGATTTACATATTCAGACTTAAGCATTCCAGTTAAAACAATCTACATTCTGTCTTCCACGCTGCCATCATTTATCTTGCTTTAATCGAGAGACTGATTTATTTTTTTCATCGTGTATCGGAAGGAAGTACGGGATTGTTACTAAATAACTCTTATTTCCAACCCCATTTTTCATGATTGTGTGCAGATGGTGGTTATTTCCAAACAGATGTGCAACAGTAATGTTTTCAAGGGCACTTTGTGGCTTGTTTAACAGTGATTAATTTCTGAATCCGTGTGTTCTTTCCATTGTTTGCTACGAGGTTCTGCATGGCTGCACGGTCGGGCAGACTGGAGCGCACGAGCAGACGCAATTTTCAGAGTGAAAGAAAGCAGTGGTTCTCCAGAGTGGCATTCAGGCCAGACTCGCTTTTACCTGCCTGACCTTTGCTGTGATGCTAAATTATAGATACTTGGTCACATAAAGATGGAGAGGCATCTTTTCAATACATCTAGTTAATTACAATTAAGATAATGTCAAGCTTTCACACAAAATAGCTTATATTTTGATGTAAAACATATATAAAAATATTTACCGTAAGAGTAATTTTAATAATTCTACATTTTTTATTTATTGCAAGTTATTGAAGAATAAAAACTGCCCAATCAGATGTCTCAACAAAAGTAGGTGGAGCCTGCTGGCCCCTATGGTGCAGGGTTTGACTGACAGACTCTCCCAAGTCTGCTGTCAAGTGGAAGAGGTGTAGACTTTCAACAAGCTCACTTCTGCTGATTGGTGAGAGGGGTTACCATAGAAACGTTGGCTCCAACATGGCAGCATCCATATTACAGAAACTAGATGACTTAATTGGTTTATTTTCGTTGATGCTGGAAGTAAGTCATTTTCTGGTGATGACACACTCACCTGGTCCAGTTCTCATATATAGTCAATGTTTTTTTGTTTTTTTTTTGCCACTCCATTTTATATGATAGCAGTTTATCCTTCACACCTGGTTTTTGGTGTGTTGTCTTTCACTTTTTGGTGTTAGCTTGTTACCAGATTCTCATGTTGCTTCCTTTCTTGATTTATTGTTTATTTCAAACTGACAAAATAAAAAAAAAAACAGAATTACAAGAAATAAACATACACTTTAAACAATCATAATCAAAGAAAAAAAAAGAACAAATCTTGTCTATTTATTATAACACCTTTTTTTACTTGCTTTGAATTGTTTGTTATAGATTGACAATTCTAATGTCTTCCCTGCAGTTATTCCATATCTGAACCCATATTGTGAAGATAGTGAAGTTTAGCATGTGTTCTCACAGCTGGTTTCATCAACATATTTGATCCTCTCAGACTATATTTATTATCTTTTAAATTACAGCTTTTTGGTAATTGCTTAATTTTTATTTTGAAATTGATTAGAAATTATCCATCCATCTATTTTCTTAACCCGTTTTTTCACTTACAGAGTCATGGGGTTGACGGAGCCTATCCTGGCTACTGTTGGGCAATTGTGGGGGCATACCCTGGAAAGGTTGCTAGGCAATCACTCCCACACACACTCACACCTTTTAGAGTTACCAATTATTCTATGAAGCATTTCTTTGGACTTTGGGGGGGAAACCCGGAAAACCTACACATGCACAGAGAGAACATACAAACTCTACACCGAAAGGTCCCACCTGGGATTTGCACACAGCGCCACCATGCAGCCCTGAAATCGACCAGTTCTCCAAATTTTATCATTTCAATTTGCTAAGCAGGGATTTAGCTTGATCTATATAAGATGATCTGGTGATTATGCTTCAAATGTGTCATTTTTTTAAATTTTAGTTTTGTTTTTTAGTTTCCTAATCGTTGATTTTGGTTTATTTTTGAAAGTAGATACCTTTCCTTTTTGATCACCCATCAAAACCTAGCCCTAAAATCACAGAGCGGGCAATTAACTTACATTAAAAAGGAATACTCTTGTATGTTTTTGTCTTAATGACAGACAGTCGTGTGTTACCTGCGAGTTTTTCCCTTAGACAGAGATAAGGCTGTGATCTTTCCCTCTGGCAGCCATGCTGTCGGGCGAAGCGGAACCTCATTCTCAGGTGCCAGAGCTGAGTTCACCTGGGGTAACAAAGGCCAACAAAGCAGCGCGAAAGCTGCACTGAGACACCACGACAGCACCATCCTCAATCCCCCTTTTCGCTTCTTGACTTCTGTCCTTGTAGCTTTGTGGACGGTATTGGACAAACTCTGAAAAGTCATCGTGGAAGATTAAGCAACATGAAGAAAAGCTTCCTAACAAAAAAACCACAACATTCCTACTATAAAGTTCACATAAATGCTAAAAAACTGCATGAGCTGATGATTCACTGAAATGACAAAAAAAAAAACCCTCTCTCCTATTCAGACAGAATTATTCATGTCAGGGATAAGAAATTGCCTTAATATATGACTGTGGGATGTGTGAGTAGCGCAGCTTGACATTCACTGTAAAAAAATCACCACTTTTCAAAGTGTGAAGTGGGTTGCAAATATGGCTCTGAAGTCAGTGGCTTCATATCTTCACGTCTATTTTTAGCTGGAAAGTTCACATTTTCTTGAAAGTTTTTAGGATCTTATTATTTGTCAGCTGGATAAAAATCAGAACAGATTGAAACAGTGCCAGACAAGAGGAATTTTGTTTCAAACTTTTGTCGTTTATGTGTTGCGTATCATGTTTTCCTACAGTTTTTTCCTTCCATCTGTGGGTGTTCTTTTGTGTGTGGTGCTGTGTTTAAGTCATTGTAGTTAATTATAGGTCTGTGTTTTGTCGTTTTTTTTCTTCTTTCGTCGCAGAGAAAACACATTTGTTCAAAGTCTCAGAGTCTTCACAAACATGCTCCCCGTCTGCACCTAACAACGTGTTTTATGTCAGTGTGGTGCCCTATAGATGTGATAACAATCACAGAGGAACCACGGAGGCAGCTACAGAAGGTACATCTGAGACTTCTGGGCCCCGGGACGCTCGCAGATCCAAACTCGCAAACTGTCGCACAGCTACAAAGTTGGCAGACAAGCGCCTCATTATCCTTGCACAAAACGAGGGGAGTGAACGGCCCATAAAGCTTTAACTGAGAGACATACAACAGAAAAAAAACAGATTGAGATGGGAGGGAGGCCGAGGGAGGGAGGGCTGTGGAAATGGAGAGTGAGAAGAGGAGGATGTTGGAGTAGTTAGAGGGAAGAAAATGGAGAGGAGAAAGTGTCATAAGGAAAGAGAAACATCACTGGCATAAAAAAGACTCACAGTCTGCTTTTAAGCTTTAGTCTGACTGGTGTTTGCTTTAACCTCTGTGCCAAATGTCCAGTTGTGCCATCTATTACCAGACTGCTTCAGAAGCTCCCTCTCACACACTCCCCCTCATTCAATCTTGATAAAGATGGAGTGTCATAAAAAAAAAAAAAAAAAGCTCCACAGGCTTGTTGCTTCAAAATGCACCAGCTGATAAAATATGCATATGGATCCTCAGCAAATTATGGCCAATTGAATTTTCATAAGGCAAAAAAAAGGTTGGTTCTTTGTGAACTCCGCTACTGCCCTCTATAAATAAATACACACTTCACTTTAAGCCCAAGCTGCAGACTTTTATGGAGCCGTTCACTTTCTGCTCAGATTTTACTTTCATTTTGCACATTTTCTCTCATGTTCTCTGCGAGAGTTGGATTTTCGACCCGTTTGCCCTTTTTCTGTCTGTGCTCTTCTTCATCCGCCTGCTTCTCCTTTATTTTTAAGTTGATGCTCCGTTTCAGAAGGTGCTACACTGTATGTCTGAACATTGTATGGTCTATCCTCTATCTCTCTGGGCTCTGGCAGGACCATCTGCCTTCTGTTATCTGTGGGCAGGGACAGATTAAATGGCATGGGGTGGTCCCTGCAGGATCTGTTGTCCCCCTCCCCTCCCTTTCAGAACTACAACAGGCAAAGAGCTGGCCTGTGATTCCCGGTGGGGGTCGATGAGACTGTGGTGGGGTAACATGCATTGGCCGTGGAACTTGATAGGATTTCACGGCTGATCTTCTACCTCGCTGCATGTACATTGGAATATATTAATTCATGTTGATTGCTCCTCAAATTTCTCTATCCCTTTGTGGCCATCTCTTATTTCTCTTGATTTAAATGTTTGCTTTCTGCTTGGTTTTGTCTGAGATGTCCTTAAAATATGATACCTCCTTATTGTCTGCGATCACTCTGTCTCTTTGCAATTTCACTTTGTTTGTCTACAAGACAACTACATTCATTTATAAGAGTAAAAAGAACATAAAGAAAGCTTTTAAATGTCTCAAAATGCAAAATTAACAACATAAAAATGATATTGCAAAGCACAAAAAGTGCAATTTAACAATTTCTTCCAGCAACAATAAAATCCACACCAAAAAAAAAAAAAAAAGAACTGATTCAGAGGAACAAGTTGCGGACTTACTCAATCAGTAGAAATTTGAGACCGTGCCACACATGCTCTGCAAGGACAAGGTGCATGCATGCATCCCCCTTACCTTCACTCAGCGCATGCTTTCCATCCGTGGTGCAGGGAGTGAGGGATGGGATCAAATGAGAGACGGAGAGAGGATGGAGGAGGAGTATGAGGAAGAGAAGGGGGATGTGAGCCGGTTGCGAGCAGAGGAGGAGCGACAGCAGGTTGTTGTCCGGTGTTCCACTGACTCCATCTCCCAGGAGATGCTACTCTCTGAAGGAGGAGTTCAGATGTCCCTTCAGGGCTGTCCCAGCTCCCATCTACCCTCCTCATTATTTGCTGTTCACACATGGAGACATGTCTGCCTGAACTCCGTGTGAATGTCATCCAGCTTTTTTTCCTGCTTGTTTTCCCTGTGTGACTCTTTTCCGTCTCTCCTGTCATTTGCACTTGTTTCCACCTCCTCCTAGCCGTCAGCGGAGCTCACTTGCAATTCAAATGGGCTCATGTGTGACCATGTTGGTGTGCAATTTGAGAGTGAAGAGGGTGAATATGAGGGGGCTGATGGTGAGGTCGCCGAATGGGGGTGGTGATGAGGAGACAGGGAGGAATGTTTTGTCAGAAGCTGCAGGAAGGGAAAGGTGATTTAAAGTTAAGCACATACACAATGCATCCTTCTTTGGCTGGTCTGATAACATCTTTAACGGGGAAGGATTCCTGAGAGCATTTTGGAGGTTACAGTGTCTTTGAATCCTTATCTCGTATACAGTCAGGTGCTCAGTCTTCCTCTAAATGAACACAATTAAACCAAAGGGCCGCCTATTGGGCTCTTAATAGATTTATGCTAATACTGCATTTAGCATACAAAAAGTAACTCCTTCATTGTTTGAATACATTAAAGGACAAAAACTGTGTGGAAAAACTCTATGATAACACCTTTATCTGTGCGTAGCAGCAATAATCATCATAAGAAAGGGAGAGAAAACATGGTTCTCTTCCATTTTGACAAATCTTTATTGATTTGTTAAATGGTTAATTAATTATTGGAGGATGCATGCTAAAGTCCCACTCCAATCATCTTTGATTTATTTTAAAAGCGTTCTCAGTGGTGTGTTAATTGCGATTATGTTGTTTTAAGCCAAAGTTTTCTACCATATAGTTTCTGCAGAGCAGCAGTAGTTCATAGAAATTCACCTCGAGTTGTGATGAACCTCCGCCCCCCTTATCCTTCCCTTTGCTGAGAGCTCTCTGTTCACACTCTCTCCCGCCAGCTTACAGCCCCTCACACCTCTAACCTAACACTGCAAAAAAAAAAAAAAGCAAAATTGGAGCTATCCAGCCATACAGTTTTGAGCCAGATGCTTGCTCCTCAGAATGGAGAGGAGCAGGGAGCCCAGTGTATTTTTTTATGTAATAAATAAGCTCTTTTTCAAACTGCATTTTTTAAATTTTCCAATTAAGAAATACTCAGAAATGCAATTTTAAGCTGAATTTTTGTTATATATGTCATCAATCATCAGAGAAATGCCACAAGAACATGCTTAAAACACCAATAATATACCATTTTCATTGGACGGGGTCTTTTTCAGTTTACATTGTAGTGTTTTGGCTCAAGAGTTTGGTGTTTTGATTTAATTCTGTGATTTGAACTTCCTGGATGTATATGCTTGCAAACAAACCACAGTGCAATTTAATACTGAAAACGTTCGGTGCATGGAGCTGAGTTTCAGAGTAAATCCCCTTTTTCCACAAAGCTGAAATTAGAAACCTGCACCCCGTCACTTTGCAGAAGGCACGATGTAATGGACTGGAAACTTGCCGGATATTTAAAGTCCGTGAACAGGACAGCCACATTTAAGGCTTCCTTGTCCTCAACCTATGGGTCAAGCGTGGGTCTCTCAGGAATGGAGGGATTCACATCTGAGGTTTTTCCGGTCCCTCCCGGCCCTCTCATCTCCACACAATGGTGGGACTTGCGCACCCTGCTCCTCTCTTCTGAGCTCTTCACTCAATATCATCAGGGAAAAAAAAAAAGAAAGAGCTTTGAGATAGTTCCCCATTTTGTGATGGGGCCTTTTCTCACTCTTTCACTTTGCACTTGGTTGTAGAGCTATTGAGGTCGCTCTGAATGGGACCCACTCCACCCAGAGGGAATATTGTCTGACCACACCGGAGTTTGTGAGACCCACCCCCTCTCCCTCTTCAATTTTTTTGCCTATATCTGCCAGAGCCATGGCTTCAGAGAAGAGTGAATAAATAGTGGCACTGGGATGTATTAATTGTTGTATAATTTTGGTGTTTGTCTTTTTTTGGAGTCAGGAACCTTTCCTGCAACTGGATTTTAATATAAATGCTGCAGTTTTTCCCCTCCAGAACTACTCATGATCAATTTCGCAGTCCAAAAGATGCTCTTAACCTCTTTAGACCTGAGCTAATATTTGAGCTAACCCTCTAAACACTTAGTCAGAGCCCCCAGTTGAGCAGAATTAATGACTGTAGTGATATACGCCCAAATCTGATGTCCATAAATGGGGATGCCGGGCCTACGGACGTTAAAGATGGTGCTCTGGCATTGCAGGATATCCAAGCTACTTTAAATGCCTATTTGGTGGTTATCATTGGAGGAAAATTCACATAGAAATCTGGATAGGTTGTGTATCAAAAACTTTTGCATGTTTTGTGGGGGGAGTTTGATTGCACACATCTATGTATCAGCTCTAGAAGGGGTAACCCAGAGGTTTAAAGGGCTCCAATGAAAATTGTGTTTTTTTCTGATGATGGAGGATATATATGAAGAAAATTAAGAATTTAGATTTATGAATGTTTCTTTATTGAAATCATGGTGAATCAGAAGCAGACAAAAACATGTTGTTGGAAAAAGCTTGTAGGACCTACAACTGCCAGCCACAATCTCCCTGACCTCTTGCTCAATAATTTACAGCTGGAAAGCTCTGAAATTGCTCCTCATTTTTGTTGTAATGTTGGGTTGGGGGTTTGAGGCGTTGTAAGCTAGCAGGAGACCATCTAAACAAAGGGATAATGGGAAGTCAGGGCAGGCTTGCTCCACACCAACAATCCCACCCACAACTCAGAGGCAAATTTCTGATGAACTCAGATGTTCATCAGAATCATGATCAGAATGGGTCTTTAAGTGACACAAACTCATCTACCTTTCTTATTTTGATCGAGACCATTCTATATATTTCTTCTCATCTCATCCCCAGAATCTCGTGTCTCTTAATAATTTACCAACATGCAGTCACAGTGCAAAATCCATTTGCAGTAAAAAAAAAATATAAGTGAGGTTAAAACTTTCAATTGGCATAATTGCATGAAAAAAATCTGCAAAACCGGCCTTTTAATCTTTTATTGATATGCGCTTACAAGCCATGCATTATGAAATGCATTGTCTTTATGACAGCCATGTATTAAATATCATGTTCAGGGGGTCGGGGGTGGGGGGGTCTTGGGTTCCATATGTGCCTCCATAAGTGGCACACTCATATGGTTTTGTAATGTCTGTCAAAGAGCCCACATGGACCGAAATCTGAGTGGGAAAAAAAGAAAACCGTCTTGAAGGTGTGAGAAGACGATGGAAAGAGACTGACAGAGATTAAACTGCAGTAAAAGGGGCTTGAGGGAGGAAGGATCTGCAAGCTGACAACGGGTTAAAAGGAATCTTTATTTTTAACAACATGTCATCAACAACCGCCCATCTGCTCATGTGCTGTCAGAGTCCCTTGGGAGTGTGTGTGCGTGGAAATGTTTCAGAGCGATAAACCGGAGGAGATGCTTGAAAGTGCACCACAGATCCCATGGTTGAATAGCACCCAAACAAGGGAGCAGAGGAGTTGACAAGGTTGGAGATGAGGGTGGCACACGGACATGTGGTGTGTCTGGGTGTGTGTGAGGAGAAGTAGGATTACTAAGGTAAGTCCATGACTGCCCTTTCTGTGTTTGAGAGGGGGATGGAAAGAGGTGGAGATGGTGGTCCAGAAGTAATGAGAAGGAATCTCTTCGCACAAAGGCGAGAGAGTATGTGGACACAAAGAGAGAAGGGTGAAGAGAAGAAGACTATGCTGAGCTTTAGGGGTGGCCCCAACAACTCCTGTTATTTATTTGAGTTTGGATCAAGCCATTGGTCCCAGGGGAAGAAATTCAAGAGAGGTGTTTACAAGGGAAAGTTGTGAATAGCTGAACCAGCATCTCACCGTTCCACAGGTCACTCAGCATTAGCAAACATACTGTTCATATGTAGAGCATTCACAGGGCTGTTTTTATTTCTTCTACCCCCTTTGCTTCATCGCCTGGACCCTTTTCCCTTTCAACCAGTGGTGGAGCTAGGGCATTTAATATGAAGGGTAGAAAACTTTGAAAGGGTTGCAAATTAGAACAACAGAGTGGAAGGGCATTACAAATGAAAGGATCAAAAATAAATATTTCAAATAGCTTTATTTATTTATTGCTCTCTTTTTCTATTGTAAAAAACGTTCCCAGTAATCTTTTTTAATTAGGATTGTGCCGTTTTCAGCCAAAATCATAAAACTTGTGTGGTTTTCTTGGACATAGTTTCTGCAGAAGTTAATTGGAACTGTTGGCATGGAGTGAGCCTCGACTGATATATCCCATTATCCCTTTGTTTACACTGTCTCATGCTAGCTTAGAGCTCCTCACAACCACAAGCTAACATTAGCGGTGCAACAAAAATGGCGAGGAATATTGGAGGAATTCAGCTGTACAATTTTGAGCCAGATGTCAGCTCAGACGAGGAAAACAAAGATGGATCTATTTGTCTGGAAGTGGAGGCAATGGAATGGAGCGGAGCAGGGAAGCTTTTGGCCTGTTGACTGAAGTTTGGACATAACAACTACAGCCTTTTCAAGCAGAGTTTTTTGTTTGCTTCTGATTCACCACAATTTGAACACAGTTGAACACTCAGAAACGCAACCTTAATTTTCTTTATATATATCCTCCATCATGAAAAAGAAATGCTTGAAGAACATGTTAAAAACACCAAAAACACAATTTTCATTGGAGTGGGTCCTTAAAGAAGCTTGTATTGATGATGTATTATTCTTTCTCAATAATGTTACTAATATTGACTCAAAAAATCTTTTTGCTGGGGGGCTATAGCCCCCCTCTATGGTAGCTCTGCTCCTGCTTTTAACATAGAACATCTCTTCAGTGCTCCATTCCACCTTATCCAAACTTCTGCAGGATAAAAGAAAAAAACATCTCATTTTGGTACTCATAATTTGGAAAGCTTGCTTCTCATTTGCCTCACATCTGTACAGAAAGTGCAGACACTTTAGGATATTTTTTTTTTGTACGCTTCACAACTAAGTTGCTGGCTAATTAGTCGAGAGGAGCCCGCCACCCTAAGAAGCGCTCTGCAGGACACACAAACATCCTGCAGGAGAAATCAAAGCCCTCACATAAACACCTAAATAGATAAATTGCAACAAGAGTTTTAGGGGATGCCTGTTTTATTGATGGCATGCACTCAAAAAGTCAGCGAGCCAGCATTATGCGTGTTTTTTTTTTTTTTTTGAGTTTGACAGTGGCAAAGTGTTTCATCTATTTTGCATCACTCTCTAAGATCTTATTTACTGATCAAGCCGGGTGCTTTTTTCTTGAGTTTCATCTTCTCCTCAGTTCCCCCCTGCTTTTGCAGCCATCCCTCCCCTCCCCACACTCTATGTTCTCTATCTTTCCCTCATTTCTGATCCATTTTTTATGCATTACTCCATTACTCCCAAGTCCCATTTACAGTGCATTACGCCTTCCGATCTTTCACAAATACACTTTCTCCCTTCTATCATACCCTTTCCTTCCCTTCCTCCTTCATTTTTTCCACTTTCTCCACCCCTTTATCATTCCTTTGTTTTCTCCTCCGGTGACATCACATCCCACTCAGCATTTCTCCTCTCTGTAATCTTTCTTTCCCAACTACTTTGTCTGCCTCTGTTTTTCACTCCATCTGTCTGCTCTCCTATGATTCTCCCTTTTAATTAGTTATTCAAAGCATGGCACATTCATTTGGTTTCAATATTGCCTATTGTCCCCACTCTTCTACAACATATTTGCACAAATGCCAGCAAAATGTAATTAGCAGTAAATGCAATTGGGAGCCAGCCTGCTCAGACATTTAATTGTCCCATTTGGAATATAAATGTACATTGAACAACAGCCATATTCACAATAAATGATTTCATAAAAAAGCTACAACCCAGAGATGGAGGAGAAAAGTTGACGTTTATGGCTGCTTCTCTTGTCTGCCTTTGATAGTAGTGCACAGCATGGGGGAGCCCATTTTTACCGCTGTGGAAGAAGACAGAAAAAATGGTCATTCGGAATGTAGGACAATTCTGTCGTGCTGTAGACTAACTGGCTTTAAATGTTTAGAAAAAGTACACAAAAAAACTAGTTGATACTTGCAAAGATTTAAAACCTTGTTTTTAGACATTCAAGATATTTTTTGAAGTTGTTTTATGTAAATGGAAAGTAATTTATGTATTTAATGTAAATGTAAAAAATGTAATTTAAATTAGTCATAATTCCTATTCTCTGTAGCCTTAACTATAGAAAAAACTTGAACTGAAGACTCAAAAAACCTCAAATTGTTTGATTCAATAATTGGCGTCTGAATGTAATTTATTAAACAGAATCACTTCATAACATGAAGAAGCTACACAAAATCTCTCTGCTTTTTATATGACTTTAAAGCTTTGATCAGTGTTTTGCTGGAAGGCTTCAACATGCCACTTAACTATTTTATACCTGTTTCTCTGAGCATTGTTTTCATTTTAGTTAATTGATGCAAAAACGTTCATAAAAGCACATGCCACTTGTTATTTTTACATTTTCAAGTGCTGAAATTTTGTTTATTTTCTAAAGGTCATGAGTTGCACCGAAATTTTTGGTTCAATATTAAGGTTGTTATTTTGAAGTTCAGAAACTGCTTATGAGGATTGCATGGTGGCACAGTGGTGCTATATACTCTCACCTTTAGCTCGAGCAGTGATATAGAACATTTGGGCTGCGTGACCGGAACTTCTTTTTTAAGTGTGCATCCACACCCAGCAGCCAATCAGAATCTAGTATTCATCCAGACTATGGTAGAATTACTTATAATTGGCCAGTATAACATTCAATTTTAAGTTATTGTGTCAAGCAGTTGGCTTTTTAATCTAATTTTTCTCTTTTTGAATGGTTTTGTGGGGCTCTTAGTTTATAATTTTTGACATCTTATCATAAAATTTCTAAAGAAAAAATACTTGCTGCATGGACAGATCATTTTGCTACCTTCAAGTGATTTTCTTCTTAAGATTAGTGTTCTTTTCCTATTTTATGGCTATCTCTATTAAAACAAATATTTTTGGAAGAACATTTCTAAGATAGTTGTCTCTAAATCTCTAAAATAAAACAAAATCCTGTAAAAATCCAAATTGGTCTTCTGTCTAAAGAAAGAGAAGACTTTTATAAATGAGTAATTTTCAAATTACTGGTCGGCAAGACAAGTTATAGTAAATTTCTAAATAAAAAAAGTGTTAACTGTGTAGTTAAAAGTGTTAAAAGTGTTAACTAACACATAAAATGATAGAACCAGTCCTCTGAGCGATCCACCAGGCAGTTTGTCCACTCCTTCAGGGTCACCTTTCTGTTCTTGTTTTGGTCACATGACCTGCAAACGGAGAACGGCACCATGACCTCAAACTTTCTTTTATAAAAAGAAATTTCTAAAACACATGCCAGCACACATGGGTACACACAAGTAGCCTTCAAACAGAATAAAATACACTGAAATCAGGCGCCACCATTGTCTTTCAGCTCACTGTGGTGTGTCACCTCTGAAGGGTACTCCTTCAGTTTGTGTTAATCCACGGGCAGCGGGAGACGCAGTGGGTAATAAACATTCTATTGCTGAGAATGGCTTGACATTCACTCAAACAGCCCTGCATGCGAGGCCTGTCATTGCAGACTGGCAGACAAATGGAGCGTTGGAAGAGGAGGAGGAGGGTAGGTGAGAGTATGGATGTCATAGAAGGATGAAAGAATGTCAGAGGTAAAAACGGAGGAGGGATGGACAGAGAGAAAGAAAATATCTTTTGGAAAGTAAATTCTACAGAAAGCAGAAATGTGAGTAAAACATGTACGCTGGTGAGGAAATGTGTTAGTTTAAGGTTATAGAAGGACAGGAAGGGTACGTTGGTATGGAGGATGGGATGCAGAGAGAGAAGCATGGTGGGAGGTGCAACTTGCTCAGAGTGGGGTTGCTGTGGGACATTTTTTAACCCTGACTGATGATTAGATAAAGAACAACATATTGTAAGGGACAGAAGGTTTCCTCCATCAAAGCCCTATGTGACATGAGGAAAAGGGCATATGGACATATGAGCAATGCTGGCCTTTACCATTTAGGGTTGAGATGCAGTGGAATTTAAAGCAATCAAATGACTTTATGTCAATTTCTACAGATACATCCCACTCCAATCATCTTTTGATTTATTATAAAAGTGTTCCCAGTGGTCTTCTAATCACGATTATGCTGTTTTAGCCAAAATCATATAACTTGTGTCGTTTCCTATGGAATATCTTCTGCAGAGTGCCGGGAGCTTATTAGAAATTTGCCCCTGATGGTTTGCGAGGAGTAAGCCTCTCCCCACTTCCCATCATCCCTGTTACTCTCTCTCTCCCGCTAGCGAACAGCCCCACTCTAACAGTAGCGGTAGCAACAAAAGTGGCAACCAAAAATTAGACTTACCCCAGTCCTACAGTTTGGAGCCAGATTCCAGCTTAGACAAGGAAAATGAAGAGGTACATGGATCTATTTGTGGATGCATCGAAATGGGGTGGAGCAGGAAGCTTGTGGCCCTATATTGCAGTTTGTAGGCATCTACAAGTTTTTTCAAACTGCATTCTTTTTTGTCTGCTCCTGATTCACAACGATTTGAATAAAGAAATACTCAGGAACACAATTTTATCTTAATTGTCTCTGTATATCTCCTCTTTCATGACAAAAATGCTACAAGAACACGATAAAAACACAACTTTCGTTGGAGGGGGTATTTAAGAGTTGAGTGGTGTAATAGCATGTGCTTTGAGAAGAAGATAAATGTTGTGGACTGACTTAAAAAACGGCTCTGCACAATGCTCCATAGGCATCCTCTTGTATTGGAGTTTTTTCAGATCCCTTCGGCTCAACTTCCCATCTTTGTTTTTGTCCAATACGTTGAATCTTTCCTGAAAAAAAGCAAAAAAAAAAAACACAAAAAAAAACATTAAAGCTATAAATGTGTGAGATGCTTCTGTTTCATTATTCTGTGTATTGGGTTTCACATCACCCAAACAGGACATGAATTCCTGTTCAATTTGTTTGTGGCTGAAGGTCACGGCGCTTTGTGAGAGGTCGTTAAGTTATCCGTCTTTCACCGTCTTGCTGAATAATTTAGTGATTATTGAACAAATCCTATTTATATATAGCGTTCATAGAGTGCTTATCTCACTCTGGGACAACCAACCCCACAAGCAACACAAGAACTTCCCACTTTGGCTGGGTTGTAAACATCGATCAGTCACCGTACGATCTGTGAAGGGCAGTTTGGATCCCGGCAAGATGGTGGCGACTGGTGTGAAAAACAACTTTATGTTTGGCGTACAGTTACACTGAATCATCCCTTGATAGATTCTTTTTTTCCAGACACTTTTCTTCAGAGTTACATGAAATCTTCAAAAATGGAAAATAAAAAGTGATATTTCTTGGTAATTTTTAAAAATTTCTATAAAAAACTGCAACAAAATTTAGGCTAAAGTATATACCCTGGTCTTTTTTTTTTTTAACTTGTCCTGTCCAACAGCTGAGCAAACAGATATGAGCTGAGAGCCTCTTGTATTAGACAGATTTTACTCTTACAATCGGGGGTTATAAATCATAGCGAACACAAAATGTATGTTGGTATAAGCCCCTTTTGTAATTTAAACCAAACTTTATTAATATTGATTTTTTTGGGGTTTTTTTTGTCTTTTTTGTTGGACCGGACGGAAAAGGAAAGGGGAAAAAGGAGAGAGTTGGGGGGTGGAGGGGGGGAAAGAGAGATGGTGGATTATAGAAGTTAGAGAAGGACTACTGTGAAGGGAAGGTAGATTTGTTATAAGAAAATAAGAAGACCAGGGTATATACCCTGGTCTTATTTTCCATATCAAGCATCCTCATCTCCTTTCTTGGTGTGATGAGAGACGAGGTGGATCTTGTGTTTAACAATGTGAACTGTCTTTCTATTGAAACTCAACATTTATTTCCAGATGAGTTCTTTAAGTGTGCATATTCATATTATTTATGTTACTAATTTATACCTTGGTGAAAGTGCAAAAAGGGTCACGACACACAAAAAGATTTCAACAGATACACTCTGACTGGTATAGATCCTCAAGACTCTTCACTCCGTCATGCAACTTTTATGAAACGAGACATCCTTGAAGATATTTTCCTGCATTTGATTTCAAAGGGCTGAGTCGGAGTTCATCAGACATGCAAGTGAAGCCTGTAGTCAGACCTGTGCCAGCTGTGTCCTCTGGGCATAGCTGAGGCAGCTCTGGGGCAGAGCTGCAGGTACATAGGACTTTCCCATCCGATTCAGAAGCAGGAACCAGTCCAGCAGACGAAATGGGAACTGGCCCAACTCCTGCTCAGTGCATTCACTCTTGGAGACTGGATCAAGAAGAAGGACATAACTTGAAAGCTTTAAGGCACAGATATACTAGAATGCTGTGTGTTTTTACCCAGACAGGGTCCCATGTGAGCCAGCCCTATGCGACGTCTCTTTCTGCAGGCCTCTTTGTGAAGCAAGCATTCATTCCCATAGGTTTTTCCCACAACGCTGCACACTGGTTCCCTCTGCCTGATTACATGAGTCAGTGCCCGCATAAAAGAAAACACAAGAGAAAAGCTGTGTTCAAAAATCGATTTCTTTTGTTTGAAATTCAAAGCAGTTCCATGCAAATTTCAAACCATTCAATGTACCGTAAGTTACATTTTGCAATTGATTTTATTGTATTATTCCTTTGTTTTTAATTCTTTAAAAACAATAAAATCAAAATGAAATTAAAAATGTTACCTAATTTTGCTTGTTGAAAACTGAAAATAAAAAAAAATGCAAAAAAAATGCAGAATTGTAAATGCCAAGTGGTGTTTACCATGGACAGGACTGAGGACAAACACACTTGGGTTTAAGGATCTCGTTCTCTGGAACTACCTGGCACCAGGAGCCCACTGGGCTGTGGCACTTCAACAGCTCACAAAGCTTTTCTGGAACAAAAACAAGAAAAAAAAAAAAACTTTTACGAATGTACAGCACCGCCAACAAAAATACATTTTTTTCTTATTTATAGCATTTTTGACATAGCCACAGGGCCCCTCCGAGTCTGAGTTTCCCTGTGCCGGTCCCCAGCCCGGACAAAATATAGTGTCAGAAAGCGCAGGCATCAACTCTCTGCCAAATCAAACGTGGGTTTAAGCTGATTCGCTGTGGCGGCCCCTGACGGGATATGTCAAAAGGTGAACATTGCCGATGAAATGCAAAATAAGGAATATTTTTAAAAACTTGATGAAATGTGCTCTTTAACAACACATAATACGTAAACAAATAAAAAATGTATTGTTTATATTAGAACATGCTCACCAAGTTTATACTTTTTAGCTTAAAAATACAAATTTTAACAATTGTATTCCCTTTTACTTTTTGTAAATGATAAATATGATGAAATATTTGCTGAAATCAATGTTTTTTCTTCACTTAAAAACCTATTATGCAAAATGCTGTAAAAAAAAAAGGTCAGTTACTTGACTGGAATGCATGTAGAAATGGCATTCTTCCACTGAGCACTCTTACCAGGTTGCACTCTGCCAAAGTATGGTCTGAGGGATTCTTCTGCTTGTCGCTGTCTGCGCTGAGCTCTGCCTCCCTGAATTGCAAACATGCACACAAAAGAAAAAAACAAAACAAAAAAAATCTCACAACTTTTTGAATGTTATTCCAAAAACTTTCTTTTAAAATTGGACTACCGTTTTTTAAAACTCAGTGACAAATGTAGCTCTTTATATAGAATATTCAAAAATGCCTCAATTCTAATTCTGATGTTGATTTTAAACCTTTGTAGTCAGCGCCAGGTCCACATCTGCCCCCTGAAATCTGCCCAGATCAAACGCAAAACAGGTGGCTGGAGCCACGTTTCCTTAACTCAAGAATCTTTTTTCTTTTTAAATAAGTTTAAACTAAGCATTCCTAAAATACTAAGTAGATAAAAAAGAAGAAAAAAGAGCTTTATCTCTGTTGAACAAAGAAAACACTAATTCTGACAAAACAAGTAGACCTTTACAATTTACAGCTTATTCCAAAGACTAAGTGCTGGATATTCTGATGTATAGTTTTACATTTTCTATGTATACTCTGATGCACAATGTAATCTGCAGAAAAACTCACCAAAGTCATTTGAGGATGAGGAAGGACAGATAAGGCAAGTGTCACCATCAGGTACATGGCTGAGGCATCCATCAAGCTTCAAACAGTATATTATAAAATGACAATCATGCAAGCAAAATTTAGAATCTTTACACTTATCTTACAAGCTTGGTCCTAGATGACTTTTTTTATGATGCTTAATCTCATATTTTCAGCTAATTTATTTTTAAACACTTAGATAAACATTTTTTTATGATCAGGTCAAGCTCCAATAAGAAAACAATTTTTCACTCCTTTTTTCCAGTGTGAATCACTTTGAAAACTAAAATCTGTTTTGTCGCAGTGAATGAAAACGTTGAATTACACTCAGAACATTCAGTTGTTGCTTAGAAAATTGGGAAATCTTACCTGGAAGCTCTGTCAGTCCTGTCTCTCATTTCCAGTCTTTACATCGTTGCCAGACTCTTATTTTCTCTGTTTCACCTCCTCCTTTTGGGATGCACTTTTTTGTGTGTGTATCCATAAAACCCTCCTCTAGATTTCTACTTTTCTTTTGACCTCCTCTAACCCTGCAAAGAGCAGCAGAAAGGAGGGAATGAGTTTACAGTTTTGAACCAGGCAGAATGGATTTAGCAGGTAAGCACACCGGTGAAGCGGTAACTGGTTAACAAGATGATTCATAAACCAGCAAAAACATAAAGGCAGACTTATTTTTGCCCCAAATCTCCTGCTGGCTATTCTCCACACATTCCTCAAAGAAAAAGGCAACAACTGTGGACAAAGGAAGGCTGCCCTCTTGTGTTTGTACTAGGAAATTGCAGTTTTTGCATAAAAAAAAACTGGAACAATTGTTAAACATTTGCATTGTCTTGTTTTTTTAAACTGGCCTTTCGACTTAGTTTTCTCCTAAAATATTGAATGCATCTGTGCTTAAAACATCCCCCAGCGGTGAACATCTCTTGTTCTTTAGTGAACACACTGAATGCAAAATAAGTTATGTTGCACAGCACAAAACAAAACAATATAAATAATTCAATTCTAAGGTGATAAAACAGGTTCTGTACTGTAGAATAAAATTTTGTGGTTTCTGTTCATTTGGTATTATTGCTTTTTTACTGTGCTTTCATTAGGATTAGATTGACGTGTATGGAGTCCAATCTGTCTGGTCTGTCTCAATATCCCATTAGAAAGAGCTGTTTGCATTGTCAGCATTCATCGCTCCTTGGTGTCTGGACTCCACTAACTGTGATCCGAATCAGTTCTTACCTGTTCTACCTGCGGCTTTCTGGACACACCCACCTGAGTCGAGTAGAGTGGCTTTAGACGTGGTATCAGAGGAGACATGGCCTTCTCTGGCTGCACCAACAACTATGGAGCGGCCTTCCGTTGTACATCAGAGCTGCACAGACTCTAAAGCATTTAAGACTGTTGAAAACCCACCTATTTTAATTGTCTTTTTGAGGTTTTTAATTCTAGTTTTAATCACTTAAATTTAAATTTAGTCGGTGACAGTTGTTTTAAATCTACTAGAGAAACATTTGCCTTAACCGGTGTGCAGTTTTTGCATTCTGGCACGGCACAACCAAAAGAGGTTTATCTGAGAAAGCATTGAGCGCTGCTTCTGTGTCTAAGAAACCGTTTCTTCACTGAGCAGCCTCACCCCTGCATTTTTGGAGAACTAAAAGACCCTCTCCAATGACAATTGGGTTCTGTAGCATTTTTTTCATTTTGGAGGACATGCATAAAGAAAATTATGGATAAATCTGTGTGTGTTTGAGTATGTCTCTTCAAATCGAGGTGAATCAGGAGCAAACAAAAAACTACAGTTTAAAAAAGCTTGTAGTTGTGACGTACAATCTACCGTCAGTTTTTATGATAGATCAAAAGATGATTGAAATAGGACTTTTAAAGCACAATTCCTAATTTTGCGCATACCTGTGTACTAAAGACCTAAGTACTGCTACTTAATGAATTAGCTCGGAATATGCAGCTCCTTAGATTTATTGTGCATTGGGAGAAGAACAAAGCTGAAATATTGGAGCCACTTAGCTGTAGTTTGGTAAGCAGCCTTGTGATCAGTCAGCCCATGTTTTCCCAAAACTTCAGTGTAGAGCACAAACAGACAGACAATAAAGCTGCTTGATGGCAGTAAAGTCCAGTTTTCTTCATGCCTGGATGAGTTGGAGAAAAAATTACAAGTGAGTCAGAGGTAATTCTGCCGGAAGTTTACTGCAGCACTTTAACAATTTGAAAGATTTATGAGAACTCTGGACTGAAAATGAATGTCTGTAGTTGTTTTTCTAGTGCAAAACAAAGCATTGAGTCCTCTGAAACATGTATAAACTTTTCTCATCCTTATATTCCTTATATTAAGGCCTGTGGTGTCACATGCATGCTGAGTACATTCTTTTTGGAGGGTTACAAAAAGTTTATTCAAAAACCAAAACAGAAAAAAGCTAGTGAAATGGCTTTTAAAGTTTTTAAAGTAAAATATCTCAAGTAATTTAATTTTTTTTTGTTTTCCAATTTGTTTCCTAACTAGCCAAATTGTTTACAGTGGCAAAATGTTTGCATGTGACAGACTTCCCATTTCCTGAAACAATTGCACATTGATCTAAAGCTTTATTGTTTTACAATTTGTGATGTGATGGGTGCAGCCACATCAGGGCTTCCTCTACTTTACTCAAAGACCCACTGTGGAGGTTATTGTTTTTTGATTTTGTAGCTTCTTTCCATGAAACACATTAATAATTTGACTCCCAAACACTATTTAATATATTACCTCCCATAAGGTCATGTTAAATGTACCATCTTTGATAAAAGTGTCACATTTATTAATAAAAATAGCTTTCAGTGTAAAGATGGGACAGAGGATACAAATTTTGTCTGATTCCAACAAAAAAATCTTATCTGTCTCTTGCAGACTTGTAGACAAATATTACATACAATATAACAAATATTTTCCCCTGAGTTCAACTGTCGCATACTTTTCGCAGCAGTTTTTACCTCGTCATCTGCCAGCAGAGCTGGAAACAGGTCCCCCAACCAGGATGCTCCCTAATGAGTCAGTTTCATCTTAAAAGAAAATAACATCTTTTTGAAGCTGCATATATAATAGTTCCAGGTCTCAACAGATTTATGTAGCTAAAGTGGTCTTCTTAAGAGTCTAAATACCTACTTTTTGTAACAAAAAGTCCTTGGTGGGAATGCATTTCTGCCACTTTTTGGTGTTATTTATTTATTTTTTTTAAAGCTGTCAACAAAACTCGTTTCTATGAAATCCTAAAATGTAATGCCATACGTAAATATTTATTGTTTTCTGTTTATTTTAAGCGGTTTGATGCAGAAAAAGCTGAAACGTGAGTGCCGGACTCATTAATCTCCTGACTGGCACACAGTAGCACTGAGAGCAGCGCTGAGGCAGCACGCGGCTGCCAGACATGGCCGCTCGCGCTCCTCAACCAGCAGCTGACAGTTTTAGGCTCCGCCCAGTAGCTGGAAGCGAGAGGAGGGGGGATGTCGGAGTGACGAACTGTTGGGGTTAGTCCAGCTGCTCTCTGTTCCGTGTGGTCTGTTTTGCTTCGGTAGTTAGTTGAGTTGTTCACCTTACTGTTTTCTATATATGTTTTAAATTATTTGTAACTTATGAGACCGTTTAGTCGACGGTGTTTGGCTCAACTACTTGGCCCATAACCGGACGGTGCATACGGCCCGGGGACGCCGTGACTTGGGGATATTTTTTAACCCTTTAGTTGGAAATATATAAACTGAAAAGCGTGTTATTACCAACCTTTCTCTCGTTCTCGTGTTGTGACAAAGCTAAGCTAGGCTAGTTGACCCGTTTGGTGGCTCGTTTGCTAAACGCCAGAAGCTTGTCGTTACACTTGTGATGACTTTGGGGCTGTGGAGCAGCTTCAGCTGTATCAATGCACCACCTCAGACTTCCCTTTGAAGAAACTACTCATCTTCTGCTAACTTCACAGCTCGTGGATAAATTTCGGGTAAGTTCAATTGCACTCTCGCCAAGGCATCTTTTAACTCTCAAAACAGGATACGAGAAAAGTATTTTCTACGCGGATGAGCATAAAGTTTGTAGGATATACAAAAACACTAAGGTTAAACTCTTGCAACAAAAAGAAACGGACACTAAAAGAAAAAACAAGGATGTGATGATGCTGTCTGTGATCTTTGTGATGCTCAGTGAGGCAGAAGAGGCCATGCTTTCCAGCACCATCGTCCTCCCACAGGCGCGTGAAAGACTCACTGATGAAAATCGACCTTTTATCATGTTCTTATGGCACATTTGTCATGAGGGAGGACGTATATAAAGACAATTAAGCCTAAAATGGTATTTCTGAATATTTAGTTATTCAAACCTTTGTGAATTAGGAACAGACAAAAAAAAAAAAGCTGTTTGAAAATAGACAAATAGATCCATGCATGTCTTTGATTTCCTCGTCCAAGCTTGCATCTGGCTCAAAACAATATGGCTGAATACTTCCGATATTGCTAGCCATTGCTTTAGGCTAGTGGGAGAAAGTGTAAACAAAGGGATGATGGGAAGTCAGGGAAGGCTTACTCTGCGCTAACAGTCTCATCCACAACTCAGACGCAAATTTTGATGAACTTCTGCCGCTCTGCAGAAACAATGTTTTAGAAAACGGCAATTTTTTTTTTGCCTAAAAACGACGTAATCTAAATAAAAGGGCACTGGGAACGTTTTTTAAAATTGATCAAAAGATGATTGGAGTAGAACTTGAGTCATAACATATGAATGAAGCTTACCCAGTCAATAAGTATATTCTAAATACATAGTATAACTGACATTTGTACAATTATTTCAGAAAAAGGAAGACTTGGAGACAGATTTCTGTCTTGCAGGCCAACTGGGGATGACTCATTGTGTCATAAAAAGTTAGATCCAGCAGACAGAGGTATAAATTTAACCAGGTTTTTTATATAATGCACAGCAGCCTCACATAATCATACTTTTGCTGACAGCTGAGGGTTCTTCCAGTGTGTATCTTAGCAGAGTAAAGCACTTGCTGGCAGCAGCTACACGTCAGGATAAGGCGTGACTGGCTGTACTTAGTGTAAGCGAGATGGACAGTCCGGGGTTTTTCTGGTGTCAAGGTGGGGCTGTAGGCACATGCAAATCCATGTGTGTGTGTGTGTTCTTCAGGCACCTGTTTGCAGGAGTCCTTGGGGGCGCCGACTAGGCTGAGGTTATGTTTACAATCAACCCATCCTCCACCCCAACAGCTGACCATCTACTTTGTGTCACTAAATGTGGTCGACCACCCAAACTGCACTTAAAGATTTAGGGATTGTTTTAGAACTGGATCTGTTTTAGTCTGAGCCCCTTACAGTCATGTGCGTTATAGTCATTCCAGGATTCTATGGTGCCTATGAAAGGCAGATAAGAGGCTAATAGCACATTTAGTGTTTTTTGCTGCTTATAACACAGACAAGAGACATTTGTTTGGCAGTCAGTTTAGTACAAAATGGGTCTTTGAATTTAGAAATAAAGTATGAGCATTGTTGTTACGTTTCTCCCTAAATCAGTAAATACAGAAATGTAATAATTAGCTGCATTTTAGCCTTTTTTTGTTTGTTAAATAATAAAAATTATATTAAGTATATCAAATATTAAGATGCCAAAAATGCTCAGAGTTTATGTCTTGGTATGCTTTGTGTTTTATCCTTTGCGTGATGTGCTCTAAGTTGAAGGACTTCATTTGACTTCTGTCTTATCCGCCTTGCCTTGTTCTCTCTGCATGTAGCCTATCATTAGAGCTATACTTAGCCATGCTTATCAGCGCTGTGGTTCCCTTGATAAAACCACAGATGTTTCAAGTCTTGGAATAGCTTAATGCACAAAGTCACCAATGCAAGGTTCTGGACATACGGAGACACTCGGAGAAATTGGATCATAAAGTGAAAGTCATTTTCAGAAATCTTGAAAAGCTGTTAGAATAAATAACAGGGCAGATGGAGTTCATTAGAAATTCTCCTCCGAGTTGTGGGTGGGACTGTTGGCGTGGGGTAAGCCTTCCCTGACTTCCCATCATCCCTTTGTTTACACTCTCTCCTGCTAGCGTACAGCCCTTCAAAACCTCAACCTAACATTACCAGTGTAATAAAAATGAAGAGCCCGGTTTGGGACCACTGATGTACATAAATCTATTTGTCTGCAAGTGGAGGCATTGGAACATTACTTCTACAGGCTTTTTCTAACTGCATTTTGTTCCTCTGCTCCTGATTTCATTTGGGAAAAAAAAAACAAAAAAACAGAAGCGCAATTTTAAGCTTACTTTTCTATGTATATGTTCTCCATCATGAGAAAAATACCACAATGTTAGAACATCAAAAACAGAATTTTCATTGGAGTGGGTCTTTAAAGAACCAAACCCAAATTAATCTGCATGTGCATTGTTAGGAATAAAAAGCTTTACTTTACTGTAAAATAGCAGTAAAATAGGTAAAATAGGTTTTAGTTATAAAAACTTTTTGGCCGCTGTCGGTAAATTAAAAAAGTTTTTACCTTTTGGCTTCTTCCGTCAGAGCTGTACACAGCAAGTCTGCTGCCTCCATCTACCCATTATCCTCAGTATTCCCCTCACTCACACCAACCACCCTCATGTCCTCCTTCACTGCATCCATGAACCTCCTCTTTGGTCCCTCTTTTGGCCTCCTTCCCAGAAGCTCTAACCTCAGTTTGCTAACTCATTCACTTTTCTTCCTCTTACCATCACAATCTGGCTTCCTTGGCTCGATATTCATCTGACATTATTTTAAATTTTTTTTAACCATATGATATTCATTTACAACTTGGATCAAAATTGCACTCAAGTATTGTTGCCTTTTGATTGATTCAGGAGAACTTCTTCCTGCCCTTTTGCTCACTTTTGAAAAAGACCAGCACATGATGATGTCATATTTGGCCAGGAACCATTTGAAAATGCAGTCAGACCCGCCCAATACAAACGAATGAATGACATCAGAACTCCTGTTCCCATGCTGGGAATTACGTATTCTGAGAATACTGATTAAAGCGTGAACTGGAGTAGTTTCAGACATTTACGTTTATCATGCTTAGGAAAAATATGACAATGAAGACAAGATGATCAAAAATACTTTTATAGTTTTCTATGTAATTGCTTCATCATTTTTTATACGCTTTTATATGTTGCTTACCTGTCCCCCAAGGGGTGAAACAAATTTCACACGCGGTTTTGACTGATGAGACTAAAAGATGAGCAAATGCTTGTAACATTTTAATTGTATTAAGTAAAAAAATAGAAATTACAAACCCAGGAAGTCTTCTACCAACTCACACCTGTGTGGTTTGAAGCAAAAACATTACTTTTAATGCTCATTTTACTAATACGTGTGCAGTTTTGTCAAACAGGATAAAAGCTTCAAAAGCTGATGGTATGGGAGACTGATTTCATGTTTTTAGGCCTGTTTACATCTAACGTTTCTGCTACAGGTTATACTCTTGGACTTAAATGCTATAATCAGCATAAAACTTTAACCACAATAGGTCACGGGTCACTCATCTTAAAACCTTTAAATCTCATTGAATAATCCTTCAAGGCTTTTAGTCATGTGATGCAGTCTTTACATCCAGACATACTCATGTGCTGAAGGCTGTGTGCTTTGTTATGATATGAAAACCAATTCTCTAGTTAAAACAGTTAAATTTGCAAAGATTAGTTTAAACTTTGTGTTTGTGTCTCACCCTTCTCTATCAGCTTTGTTTTTACAAGGCTTTACTTTTCATTCAAGGCTTCTACCTTTAGACTTCTACTTTTTCTTTTTTTTTTTTTTTTTTTTTTTACCAAGAAAGCCTTTTTCCTTAAACTTGTTCTGCACCTTTTCTCATCAAATGCTTAAATGCGTGAATGCTGTGAAGTATTGTGAAGCACTGTAGTGATCGTGTTTCTTTATATGATTATTTTTCTTCCGTACGTTTTTTGGACATCCGTAGCTCTTCAGTTCTTTCAGCTATTAAAATATTCAGCTTTTTTAGGAGATGGGTGCTTGAAAGTTTCAACTACATAACCCTTCAGCTTTTTTAACCATTCAGCTAACAACCACTTTTTTAACTCAATTGAAAATGGCACATCCCTTTTTTCAACTAAAAACTTTGCCCTCTACAATTTGAAAAAGGTCAAGAACGCCTTTAGCTACAGAGACCATTCAACTTTTTTTTTTTTTTTTATAATGTGTTTCTTAAGCTAATTTATGAGGAAAAAGTTTGTCAAGACAGAAAGGCAGATATAATGAGAAGAAAAAAAACAATCTATGTCACATCCTCAGCCCACTGATAGGTGGAGTTTCTTCATGCTTCTTGTAAATCAGCATAGAACCTCAGCATAGAGCCTAAGTTGAAATGTTTGATTCTGGTTGTTTCTAATCTGATTCAAATTAAATCATTGATATCTGAAGATAAAATATGTTTTGACAATCTAAGAATAAAATGCAAAAAAAGATTAAATTATTAGACATCATTGTGTAGTGAAAATTTGTCAAATTTAATCTAGTTAAAGTTGTCAATGGCGATGGCAAAATAACACACACTCTTTGAGCTACCGTAACTTTTTGAGCCTGGCTCCAGGGTGGGGCCCCAGTAACGCCAATCCGGCCGATGTATCTGAATTTTTAGTTGTTCTTTTCATAAAGGCGATTGTGAACCGCTCTTTGTATGACTCGTCACCCAGGACCTGTCTGCCATGGGAGACCCTACCAGGGGCTGAAGTCCCAGACAGCATAGCTCCTGAGATTACTTGAGCATTCAAACCCCTCCGCCATGTTAAGGTGGCGGTTCATGATGTGGTTTTTTGACATCACATGTATCAGAAACTTTCATTAGCTGACATGTTTGGTGAACAAATACATTTTTCTCTTGAGAGATCTATAGTAGTTGTGAATGTAAAGCTAAGAAGCCTTATGATTTCTTCAAAAAAAGCAACATATGATGAATATTGCAGTGACATTTCCCTTTGCCGAATAAGAGGTATTTAAACATAAAATGTTCTTGATATGAAGACATTGCATTACGTCTACTACCATTGTGGGTGTATTATTCAGACGATGTGTATAAAGTTGAAACAATTCATCAATTATTCAAAGTATGATCAGGATTTGAGCATATTCTATGGTATTGGCACTTGTTGGAAACGGTTAGCATCTGTTATGTTAGGTGGCCTTTGTGACCATTTGTGTTAAGAGAATGAAAATGTCAGATGCAGTATATTCGTCTAACTCTCATCTAACTGTAGCAAATGTACAGTATACTAAAGAGACCAATCATTCTTTCTTACAAGTGTTTGGCCCTGTGTGTCACACGTGTTTGTGAACATCTATCACTGTAACAGTGTGACATCTGAAGTATGATGATAATACTGATGAAGGAGGGCATATGGGCTGTTAATTACATTTCTAGGAGCCCTGCCAAGGATGTCACAGCACATCACATCTTAGGAAGGATATGCCAAAGTTATGCCAGCTAAGTCAAAAGGGATTTTGAAAACTATTTTGTGTTATGATTCAGCATTGGTTACATTGCTTGTTCAGCTTAAATTTTGTTAAATTGAGCAGATAAAACAAATGTTTTGTTCCTACTAGATTTAGATTTAGAAAAGACACAAAACTTTCCAATCCTGATTTTTCTGCTCTTTTATAACATAGATGAAGATAACGATTTGTGCAAAGAACAATTTGTGCAAAGAACGATTTGTGCAATGAATAAACAATAATATATAATAAACAAAAATATTTGTGATAAATAAGAAACAACTTCAACCAGTAGTTTGATATCTTGTATTTTAGAATATAGTTATTTCTACTCCTTTCAATCATTGCTTCATTATTATTTATTCTGTAATCGAACCACACATCAGGAGATCTTAAGAAGTAATTTTCTTGAGGCTTTATGCAATTTCAATGAAAATAGTTGATTGAGGAGGGTCATTATGCTTTCAGTCATGACAGAATTGGGAAACTGATTTTATTTTCTAAATTAACTAAAAGCCAAATTTTAAGACTGCCACAACAGTCTCTTTGTGTACAATTGAATGCTAAACAGAAGGAGTTCTCTGGATTATCCTCTGTGGTGGTCTTAACAGAGCAACACCATGGAAATTGCCTCTTTAGCTTGTAGAGAACATTTGGAAAATTAAATCAGGCTTTTCTCTATGCTGTGCTGGATAAACTGTCAGTATTCTTTTTGCAGGTAATTTCTAAATTTCTTATTGTTTATTTTTTGCCACATCTTTGTCAAAGCAGTCCTTTATACTCTTATCCACTCTGTCTCCCTGGGGTGGGGCTCCTAAAAGGTACCTTCTCAATTATTAATGCTCTCTCAAAGCATTGGTTCTCTTTACTCATGTACACATTACTATTCCACTCAACTCACATTTCACCTTAAACCACCACCACCAGTACACACACAAGAGATACACACTGTAGTTTTGGAGAAAGGCGGCAGACAGATCAACTTCTGAATGTCTTCCTTCAATTTCCTGTGGTATGCACTTTTTCTGGTGACTCTTTAGCTGAGTTTAAGCAAGAGTTAGTTATCTCACCTTCAAGATTGTTTGTATGAACATGACAAGAAAAGACAGATTTTATTGTGAAAGTTCCAGGCTACTTTTCTTAAATTACAAATGTTAAGATTGTTCTGAATTTTTTATTTAGCTCAAGTGCTGAAGAACATGCATTCTTAACAGAGTGCATTGCCACACCTCAATTGTGTTCATTGTTTCCTTTGTGCAGTTCTGTCATTTGATCCAGCTTGGTCAGAACCCAACATTATAAAACCATTCATCCTGTTTTATTCAATTAGCATCTTTTAGCATCATTGCATCTCAACCCAGCCCTGCTCTCACTCAATACATTTGTCCGGGATTGGTGCTGCTTTCGTTCCTGTCTCTACTATTAGCCTGCTATAATGGCACTCTACTAATCTCTTCAGGGACAGAGCAATGTCCCACATCTGTCGTGTCCAGATGACTGGCCTAGTTATTACCCAGCTATGTCAGTGAACTTGGTCAATAAATTAGGTGGTCAGTTGGTTTGGATTTAGTATGCTGGCAAGTAACTTGAGTTGAAAGCTTGAGCATAAATGTATTATTCTTTAATCACTATCTGATCAGACGGCTTCTTTTTTTAAAAATAAAAAAAAAAGTTTCACATTTTTTTTCTTGTTAGAGAGCCACCAGAACGTCAGTCAGACTCTTCAGAGAGTTGTGCATTTTTTAAATTTTTGTTGGACCTGGAGAACAATCCATCAAGGTGGATAAAATAATTACAAAAAGACAAAGAGGAAGAAATTATAAAAGGTAAACAACTTAAAGCTGACTTTCACAAAGAACATAAACTTGCTAGAGAAGGACTGTCATCCTTCCTATATCTCTCCCTGCACAACTCTTCTAATATTTTTATCCCTTTTAGTGAATTGATACAATCTCGCAATTCACACAGACTTCAATTTCCTTCAAGCCACTTAAATGCTACATTTATGCACATTGCGGTGATATTGTGTTTTGTAAGGCTGATGTGAAACAATAACAAATCTTATTTGTATCAGGAAATGGCCCCTGCAAAGTGACAGGAAAGAAAAAAAATAAATATGTATACAGTTGACTGAATAAAAACATAATATTTTCAAGCTGCTAAATCCTTTATATGTCTCAATATACTGACTTTAGAACCCCCCCAAAAAAGATAAGTAATTTTTTCTTAAAAAAATCATTTTAAATGAATAAGTCCAATCAGAAAATTTATTTTTTAATCTTTTTCTAGAATTCTAAATTTTAATTCTTTCAAAAGGTTAAATAAATTAAATAAAGCTTGGAAGGATGTTTTCAACCACTATTACCACATTTATTTTAGTAAAAAAAAAATCCACAACCCTCATATTTTTGGAAAATAAGATATTTTTCTGTAAATATCCTAAAATTGTTGCGGCATTTTATTTCTTTTTAATTAACTTAGCTGAGGGATGCTAGTTTTGAGGCTATGTAATGATGGTGAGCGGTGAGCACTGGAAGATAAGGATTGACTGGTTAAGGGGGCCAAGCAAGAGGAACAGAGATTTACTGTCTGTAGTAAAGCCCCTCCATTCATGCGTAGCTCCAATGACTCAGTAGATCACAGCCCTCAGGCTGTCGCATCCCATCTGCATCCATCCTGTTAAACTTGAAGAATGCCCCCCCCAGTTTGTGTGCACTTGCTGTTGCACATTATCCAGAAGGGAAATGAAAGTCTATATTTTTATGGATCTGAGTTTACAGCTTTCCTGTTTCTCCGTCAGGCACTTGTCTGTTGTTTCTTCAGTCAGAAAATTTGGCCATGTCGCTTCAATGTCGGACAGAGATAAAAAAAAACAAAAACAATAATATCTGAATCAAAAATATGGAATTTGTTGGTGAAGGTTGACGGGGGATCTTGATGGAAATTAAAAACAGATTTAAGAACCACAGTTTGCAGTAAATGCATTGACAATTGTCCAATTTCATTTATTTTTCTTTTAAGTGTCTTTAAAATACCAAACAATACTTATGTTTTATCTTCGGTTATCTTTCCAGTTTATCGCAATGTTTGTGTTCTTCTAATTTTCAGCTCTAGTGTTTCTTTGTTTTTTTATTTTCATGATCCTGTTGTTTTAACCCCTGAAATTATTCATACCTGTGGCAAATTTTTGAGACGTCACTTTCTGTTTGAATATTAAATAAGAAGGAATTTTTTTTAATCTTTAAAAAAAAATTCAACACAGACGATTTTTCCACATTGTCTCACTACCTTCTGGAAAACACTTGTCATTTCCAGTCAAGAAGAATAACTGGTTGAATAAAATTAACTTCCAACTCAACATTTGCAAAAAGTAATAAAAAATACTGTGCTTGACAATAGTTTACTTTAGGTTGGATTTTAATATTTTTTTCCCCCATCATTCATGTCTTCCTAAATGCATTTCTTTTGTAATATATTATTTAAAATAAACAAATAGGCATTGATTGGAAGTTTGAATGCCTTTTTCTTGAACTCAATCTTATCACACAACAAATTAGGCTTGGTCTTCCTGTTAGTTAAAGCCAAAAGATCAAGAATCTTTTTGCCCTGCTCTCAACTCAACTAGGGAGGGGAGAGTCACACCAAAATGAGTTTAACAGATGGCTTGTAGTTTGTACCTCCCTACTTCTTAGCATATGTCACTCTGTCTACAACTTGAGCACTCTGACTTTCATCTTTGCCGCTTTTCTTGGCAATAGGATCACATCCAAAATATTGTAGTAGCAAAGAGTACATTTAGTAAATCCTATCAAATTACAAGTCAGTACTTCTGTTGTTGTTGTTGTCAGTTCTTGTTTATATTCACTCAGTATTCATTAATATATTGTAACTGTAAAATTAATTTGCTTAAAAAGTCCTACTCCAATAATCTTATGATCTATTGTAAAATTGTTCCTAGTGGTCTTTTAATTATGACTATACAATTTTTGGCCAAAAGAACCCAGTTGTTTTCTAGGGCAAAGTTTCTGCACAGGGCAGTTTTTTTTATTAGAAATTTCCCTTTGAGTTGTGGGCGTGACTATGGGTGCGTAGTAAGCCCTCTTCTGCTTACCAACATTTTTCTGTGTACTTGGTCTTCTGCTAGCTTACATCCCCTCACAACCCCAACCTTGCATTACGATGCATCAAAAATGGGTAGCAATATCAGAGCTATCCGTGCAGTTTTGAGTCAGATGCCAGCACAGATGAGGAAAAACCTGATTCGTGAGAAAAGTTCCTATGATTCAAATAAAATAAATACATTTAGTTAAAGTGAGATTCTCTGCTACACTAGAGATTCCAACAGTCCTAAAACCCTTGTTATTTCAGTTATCAGAAGCACAGTCACGACCCCCTCTTCAGGGCAAAGAAGCTTTGGTTGACTTGCGTTCACACGCTGACCTGATTTTGAAAGTGTGCTTGTTCGTTCTGATTTGTGTGTGTGTGTGTTTATGAAAGAGATTAAAATGATGGCATAGACAAACTCTCCACTGTCTGACACAGTGTCAATGGTGAGTCTCTTTCATTGAAGAAACACGCATCCTTACATGGAAATGTAGGGCACTGGAAGCTGTTTTTCAGAAAAGGATAACCCTTAATACCACACAACTCCCTTCCCCCATCAAAAGCTGATCAAGTTATGTTTTTGTCTCTGTATCAGTTTAACAGGAGATTCTAGTGCCTCTCATAAAATGAACTGGCTATTTTCTGTAGACTTTCAAATGTCCTTTTCCACCATGAGTACAAAAGTCTTGCTTATTGATTTCATTCATTCATTTTATTAGATCTCACAACACCCACTATTTGTAATACTTTACAAGCTAGTGTAACATGCAGGTGTACTTCTAACACTTGGACACCTGTCATATTGCTAGGTAATATTGAAAAATATATAACTAGTGACACTAATCAACCTTGTACTACCCCCAATTTGCTTAAAGGCACTTCAGATTTTCACTGCTCACTGCATCTTGGCCACATTCCCAGCTCTGCTTTCCCCTTTTTTCCTGCAGTTATTGTCTATGTATTGGTCATTTTTTTGTCAGCGAAGCATGTTGTGTCATCTGTCAAGCCAAGCCTTTGTGAGTTCTAGCTTTAGATAGAGTCATGCATAAATGTTGGAATTGACATGCATTTGTTATTGTGTTGGATTGGTTTTTGAGGATTTAAGGGTTTAAGAATAGTTCAAATTAATATTATGACATTTTTGTTATCCTAAACTCATTTTTATTGTTTTATAGTGTATATTTTGTAGTGCTGTCCATCAATTAAAAAAAAATCAGATCAACCTGCCTCTGTCACTCATGGGTAAGATAGCCACAGTAAAAATGAACATTTTACCCAAAGTTAATTATCTGTTCTCAATGATCCCCACACAACCACCACTAAAATGGTTCAAAACATTAGACTCTACCATATCCAGCTTCTTATGGAACAATAAACCTGCAAGAATTAGTCTAAAAACTTAAAAATCTAGAAAAAGCTGTGGAGGCTTAGAATTACCTAACTTCCATAACTACTTTCTTGCCAACAGACTGCAGTACCTCTTAAGATGGATAAAAAACAATCCAGAAACCAACCCATGGATGGATCTGGAACAGGCATTTTGTGGAAAGATCAACTTGTCAGATCTACCATTTATAAGCCCAACAATAAAAAAAACATGACTGCTACCAGAGTAGTAATATAAGTACTACTTTAACAGCCTGGTGGGATTTTCTTAAAATGTCAAACTCTTCACTACTACCATGCAAAATGACACCCATCTGGAACAACCCAGACATCCTGATAAATAAAAAAATTTTGCACTTCCCTGCTTGGCAAGCAGGGGGCATAAGACTACTCGAGCACTTGATTATCGACAGAAGATTCATAACACACCAAGAACTACAAGAAAAACATGGAATAAATACATTCTTGGAATATCAGCAACTTAAATCTGTAATTACTAAAACATTTAAATCCAGTGACAATGACTTAAAATTACCAGAACTAGTTACCTCTATGATTAATTTTTCATTGAATAAAACTCTCTCCAAAATATACAAACTCTTATGCAACTTAGATAACGAAGTCTCAATCCCAACAACAAAATGGGATGCAGACTTAGGCAGAAGTACAGACACAAGCTTCTGGTCAGAAATTTGTCTAAATACCTTTAAATTAACCAAAAGTCCAAACCTACAACTAATACAATTCAAAACTCTTCACAGAATTTACTATACTAGACAGAGGATGTTCAAGATGGGTCTCAAAAACTCAGACATTTGTGAGCATTGTGATAGTAATTTACCTGACAATTACATGCATGCTCTGTGGTTCTGTACACCTGTCCAGGCTCTCTGGCAACAGGTATGTGCTGATTTATCAGTCTGGCTTAAGGTTTCAATCACAGCCTCACCTTCACTTTGTGTGCTAGGTGACATGAGTGCCATCGACACAGAGGGAAGTTTAGCATCTATAATCTTCATAACTCTTTGTATAGCAAAAAAGACAATTTTATTAAACTGGAAAAACAAGAAAAATATTAGTATAAGTCATTACATGAATCTGCTATTGGATCATATCAGCTTTGAAAAAATGTCAACTAAGAGCTCAAATAACTTAAAAGGAATTCGGGCTCTCTGGTCTACCATAGCGAACTCCATAACTTAGGGGGCGGGATTCCTGGGTGTCGCCGCGCCTTGACTGTCTGCCGGGGTCGGGGCCTACCTGGTGCCTGGTGGGGGCAGGGGGGCGCTGTTGGTCGGGGGGTCTGGTCTGGCGCCTGGGTGGGGCAAGCGCGGGGGCCGCATGGTCTCCCGGGCCTGGGCGTGGGGGTGTGTGGATGGTGCATTGGGTGGGGGTCTGGCTTGGCTGGGGGGGTGGTCTTTTTGCGTGGGCTGGGGGGTCTTGCGCGGGGCCCTGGCCCTGGGGGGTCTGCCTGCGCTGGATGGGCGGCCCGGCTGCACTGGGGGCTGGCGTCACTCCTTCTCTGGCCCTGGGACGGGGTGGGGCAACCCTCTTGGGGCCTGCGATTGCTCCAGGTAAAGCCTACCATTGCGGGGTCTGGGGGGAGCGGGCCAGGGGAGGGGATGTCTGTGGGCAAGAGGGGGGGTCCACTACCAGTACGGGACCCTAGGGGCTTCCTCAGGCCCGCTGGTACCTGACCAGGTAGCTACAGGGGCGGTGCTTGGGGGGGAGGGGCTGGGGCTTGCCCTGGGGGCTGGCCCCCTCTGGGCCCCTCTCTCTTTGTGTGGGGTGGGGGGGTGGGGCCTGGGGGGTTGGCTTTCGGGCGGTGGGGCCTCTGCCCTGGGGAGACTTGGGCCCAATGCTGGGGGGGGCGGGGGGACGGTTGTTTCATCATCGGGGGTCAGTTTGGTAGCTGTCCCCGACCTTCCCTCCTTCCTCATACGAGCACTTATTAGGTTGGAAGGAGGGGCGTGCTTGCGGAATACCTCGAGGGGCCGAGCCACTTGGCAGTGGTCCACCCCTCCCATGGTCTCCGCACAGTTTCGCCCCCTTCTCCTGGTTTTAAATGCCCCTTAGACACGTAGGATCCTTGGTGGGGGGTGCTAGGACATCACTGCCAGCAAGCAGGAGATGTCCTCTCAGTGCTCTACCCTCCAATTTTAACTGCACCGTAGACATTTAGGGCTCCTTGGTGAGAGGGCGATTGGACATCCCTGTAAACAATCAGGAGATGTCCTCAGTGCCATGCTCGCCAATTTTAACTGCACCCTTTATTACACACACCCATCAATCACAAGAAACACACCTCAACACACACACAAATACATTACACAAGGAAGGTGGGACTACTGATCTTCTGTCCCTTACCCCATCCCTGGTGGAGGGAACAGGGCCTTCAGCGGCGGTGGCCTTGTCTCCTGGGGGTTGGCCTCCTGGGCCCGGCGGCCCCCTCCCCGCGCAGGGAGAGGGATCCCTTTGTCCTCTGGCAAGTCCATGAGTGGGGGATCATATTCCATCAGAGCCTGGAGGGTGTCTGTGTCCTTGTGGTGCGGGTTCTGGCCCTTACCCTCGGGTGCCGAGCCCCTTCTGGGTCACAACATTAGGAGAGCCTGGTCAGGCAATGTACACCTTCGGGGACCCCCACTGCTCTTGGTCATCCCTTTTCTAGATGGGGGTAGCTGACCCCCATCGTGCTCTCTTCTGGATCTCCGCAGCTGCCTGGAGCTTTGGAGCGGGTCTCCCGTGGGGGGCCCGGGCTCGTACCCGGGGCTGGGGTGGGGGGATGCCCAGAACTCCTGGGTGGTGGTGGGCGGCTCGTCTGGGGTGGTGGGGCTCTCGGGGGTGGGGCCCCGCGCTGGGCCACCTGGCGCGGTGGGAGGGCTGCTCTCCTGACTGGGCTGGGCCTTGCGCTCTGCGCTTTCGTACCTCACTGCACTCGGGTGTTGGGGGCCCGTGTGGCTGTCCTGCGGGCCCTGGTCTGGGTGCTTGGCCGGGCTGCCTGGCGGGTGGATCTCCTCCATTGACCCCACAGTATGGGTGCGGGGGCGGGCCCTGGTCGGCGCGGGTGTCTAGGTGTGGGGATGGCTGGGGGTTCTCCCTCCTTTTTTGTGCATTCCATCATCCACTTCAGCTTAACATAACATTCACCTGAGTACAGGCGTCGGCTCACCTTTGCACCTTCAAATAGTGTGCATGACAGAATGTAATGCTTTACATGTGTTGGTTGGTATGCACAAGTATGCGTGTGAACTGGATGTGGACAAGTTTGTGAACACTCTCGGAGCCGGCAGGTATGTAACAGCTGAGTGTGTGGACAGGCCCTGCCCATTTTAGACCAACACTCACTATTGCAGTGGGTATAAGCTCCAGCATTTTGTTGCCTGTAGATTAACAACTCTACCTTCCCTTCCCTGTAGCCATTCTCTAACTGCTATAATGCACCATCTCTCTTTCCCCCCCTCCACCCCCCAACTCTCTCCTTTTTCCCCTTTCCTTTTCCGTCCGGTCCAACAAAAAAGACACAAATAAAAAAAATATATATATTAATAAAGTTTGGTTTAAATTACAAAAGGGGCTTATACCAACATACATTTTGTGTTCGCTATGATTTATAACCCACGATTGTAAGAGTAAAATCTGTCTAATACAAGAGGCTCTCAGCTCATATCTGTTTGCTCAGCTGTTGGACAGGACAAGTAAAAAAAAATAAAAATAAAAAAATAAAAAAAAAATCAGATTAATCACACTTTTGCATTGTGATTAATCACGATTTATCACAGGGTTTTAATAAGTACATTTTATATGAGAATATGCGGCTTTTAAACAAAAAAGGCCAGAGGGAACATGTTCCCTTCATTTTCAATGCGCACCTAAAAAAGAAGTTCCGATCACATAGCCAAATGTTCTATATCACTGCGCAGGCTTCCTTAAAACTAACTTTTTGCTTCATCTTCTGGACAAAAGCAAGCAGTAAGAAGTGAACTTTCTCTCTGCTCTGATGCTTCATTGAACCCATGGTGACGATCATCATACATATCGCTTTCCTTTGCTGCGATACTTTATTGTGTTACTGTGACAATGAGCTGCACCGCCAATAAAATAGTCAGTTTTTGTTAGAAAGCAGTATAAACCAAAAAAAAAAAAAAAAAAAACAAGAATAAAGGACTAAAAAGCCTTAATATTTTGTCTTTTCCTTGGCTTGAGATATGTAGATATATCTACATAGAGATATATATCTATATATATCTAGAGAGAGAGAGAGGGAGATGTGTGAATAAATCAATCAATCAGTTAATTAGTGTTGTCATGCGAATAAATAATTGTGGCCTGTAATTAATTAATTTACTTTAATCGCAAATATTTACCAAAAAATTGCTGTGAAAAGCCCCCTTCTGAGGTTTTTTTTTTTTTTTTTTTTTTTAAGGTTGTGACGCAGTAAAAGATCAAAATAAAACTAAAAAGTGGCTTGATGTCTTTTAAATACTTTACTTTTTTTCAAACTAACAATTTAAAAAATACATAAATCAGGCCCAGAGTTCTCTAATAAAAAAATAAAAAAACAATAGAAATACTTCTGAGCAATCCAAAAAATATTGACCATGAAATTCTAATTCATATGTTTACACACTTTATTCCACAGTTTATCACAACAGCAAGACAGTAGAAAAGGTATGAGTGATTTTATAGTTTCCTTTAACCTGTTTGGTTAATTTGATCATTTTTGAATAATGAGATGAAACAGAAAAGAAAGAGAGGAGGAGGACATGAAACACGAGGATGTGAAACATCGGGAGATCATATGAGTTCATCGTGTCATCGTATGATCAGACTATGCAAAGCTTAGAGTAATGGTAAAAAGGAATCTATGAACAAACAACAAAGTAGCTGTGGACTTCAATCATTTAATGTACAAGCCTCAGCATGTTGAGTAATAATACGGCTGACAGTGCAATAGAATGTGCAACTGTTTCAGAAGAGTTTACATAAATCCTCTTATTTCTAAAAAAATAAAATATTGGTACATGACAACACAGCTTAGTTTTGCAAAATTTAATTTTAACAAACTGCACAGATTGATATGGGGGAATTGCTCCATTGATGAGGCTTTTATTGTGACCAAAAACATGCCAGAAACTCTTATTTCAGAGACACTTACCCATAATACTTTTTTTTTTCTTTTCAAGTAAGAGTATTTAATTAGGTACAACAAAGTATTAGGGTCAGTTTACAAACAACTTTTTATTTTAATTACAATTTTAAAAGTCGTAACTGTTAAATTACGAGAATGAAGTCATATATTTATGATGAAAAAATCATAGGCTAAATTTATTACTTTTTTTTCTCGTAAGTTTTCGTTTTTTAAAGTCATACATTTATTAATTAAAATCTTGTAAATGTATGACATTTCTAACAAATTTACGTCTTTAAAAAAAAGTAATAATTTTACGAGAAAAAAAATCCTAATTTTACGAGAAAAAAAATCCTAATTTTTCTAGAAAAAATCCTAATTTTTCTAGAAAAGAACCAGTTGCTGTTTATCGCTCTGATAAACAGATGAAGATAAAGGACGTGGAGCATCTTGTGAAGCATTATTTCTAGATCAATGTCAAAAGAAAAGAAATTCAGAATCTTTTGGCGACTCAGAATCAAATATTATCAGTAAGGCCGACTTTTCAGGTTTCGGTGTCGGTAATGCAGAGTTTCAAATGGATCTCAGAGATACATGTTTGCAGGACAGATTATATTTTACTATATATATAATATTATACTATTTTTTACTGGGAAATATGCATTGTGGCAGCTGAAGCAATAAAGCATTTTATCATTGTGTCATAAAACAATACAAGTAATAATTTATTTTTATTATATCCCCAGTTGTGTAGATTTCCAACCTCATCCATGACCTCTCTGAAAACTAATGGATGAAAAAGCACCTGCTGGGCCTACCATGGTATCCAGATTGCCAAAGTTTGGGGGACGACCCTCGCCTGGTAGCAGTAACCCCCACTGCAATGGTTTCACACAGCCATCTACAATTTTCCAGGATGGCAAGACTGCTTCTCTTGGTGTTCGTTTCAATGGTGGGACCCGGCCATCTCCATTATTGCTGAGTTTGAAAGGAGATGAAGGGATAAATCTTGCTGTCCCAACTATGCCTAACAACTCAAAGGATGGAACTGAGAACAAGGCTGTGTCACAGTTTCCAGTGTTTGCAAAGGATGTGAAAAATTACTCTCCAGCAACACCTAAGATGCGCAAGTCAGGGTCATTGATGGTGGCTGTCTCTAGCCCAAAAGCTGTACCCAAGCAGACTTTAAAGACCAGTCCTAAAAGTAGGGCTGAGGCCATCCAGAGTTCACTTGGTGGAATTTCAAAAGTGGGCTCTAATGGCTCCAACATTCCTGCTCGTACAGGATCAGAGTCACGGCTTGCACGGCCATTATTAGGCTCCTGCTCTCCCAGAAGTATATCCCAAGACAGCTTACCGCAGTCCATTGATGACCTGAAGAAGCAAACTCTAGACAGTATTGTGCGTTCAAACAGCTTCACTCACTTCAAACAGATACCCTCACCCACAAGTGAGCCTATGACGCGATCTTTTTCTTTTAATCGGGCTGTAGAGCTTGCAAAGCCATTGGCTAACACTCAGCTACGTCCCCCTAGGAGCAGCTTACTCAAACTCCCGCAGTTGAGCAATGGAAGAGTGATTTTAGGCATCAATGGAAACCATGGAAGTCCAGGTTTTCTTGGTGGAGGAACTGGGGGACTGCAGTATGGCAGAAATCCTCAATTGACCAACTCTCTAGCTAATCCTTCAGCCTCCCAAGTACAAAGTACTCCTCGTGCTTTCAAGAAGCCTTTGCTTCCTTGTTCTATGTTGTCCAATTCATTGGTCAGCACAGGGCCTGTGGGTTGTAGAATGGGTCAGACGAAACAGCAAAAGTCTCCTTTACCAGACAAGGTTAAGGATGCCATTGGAACTTCTGCTTTTGCTGAAAGTGAGGGGCTTTTAAAAATAGCAGTGAGCAATGATGTAACAGAAACAAATGCATGCTCCTCTAACAGTGAAAGTGATGGAAGCCCTGGAAATGAAGTCAGAAATGATGAAGAAAGTGCTTTCAGCAGACAGAGCTTTTGCCAGGCAGCAGCTGAAACACTGGAAGACATGTCTTTATCTTCTGCCTCGTCACTGGACAGATGTGACACCAGTGAAGAGCTGTTAGATGACTTGGACTATGTTCGAGATGAACTCTATGATGAGGAAATGTCCAACAACAGGAAATGTGGCAGCACAACTAAAACCCCTGTCGATGAAGCTGTTGAGCTGGATTTGACGAATCTTCCTGGTAAAACAATAGTCATTCATACTTATTTGTTACTTTTGTGACATTGCTTTTAACAATTTTCTGCATTTCAGAAACAGAAGAAGAAAGCCCTATGCAAGATTCTCAGGGACCACTAGTGATTTCCTCAGAGCAAGGTGAAGCTCAACAGGCTTCATCTGTTGAAATATCGCCCTCAAACAGCTCTGGTGGGACTTACATGTGGGACGAAGAGGGCCTACAGCCCCTTGGGATTCATGAAACTCAATCATTGGACTACGATGACTCTGAGCTCAACAGCATGGTGAGTCCCATACTATTGATTTGAATACTTAGAACATAGCAATGCAGAGAAAATAAATGCTAAGTATTATTATCTAGTTTCTCCTGAATGCAATGAAAAATACACATTTGGCTTCTTTTTGACTTGTAAGTATATTTGCTAGACGTGCAGTGGGCATACTTTATTGTAGCTTTTTCCAAAAAGCCTTGGACATTATCTTGTCACCCTTGTTTGATCTGGTACAGCGGTATTACATTCTTCAAGCAGAAAAAAAAAGTATTTTAATTGTGATTAAAAAACTGTTATCGTGCTTTGTTGCTATACAACACATTTACTGCATTTATGCTGATCAAGCAAGTTTTAGCAGTTCAAAGTAAAGATTCAATAATTATACTTATCAAAAGCCTTAAAAAATTGACAATTTTTAGCTGCAACCTTTCACAGCTTCATTAATGCCAATGCCTCTTTTTATGGGGAGGCATTGGTTTATTAACTTCACTGGCCTTACTGCATCACTGTGCCAGGGCGTCTGATCTCAGGATGGTGCAGAGATTAAACATGGGCAGGATTTGAAATTAATTTCCAAAGCTTTGTTCTGTTACTACTTTGGTTAGAAAATGTTGACGCAAGCATCAAAACACTAGCTTTGATTTGTGTACCCAACAACAGTGGACTTGTTTGTGTGCATTTTAAATCAGCAAGCAAACAGTTTGCTGTGTTCCCAGGCTCAATGTTGATGTTGGTACAAGTACATGGATTTTAGCAGTTTGCTTTGGTGCCATTCAGCATGACCAAAAGAACAAGATGGTATCTGGATGTGTGAGCATGCCTCTTTTGTGGATTTATCTTTTATCTAAGAAAGACCAATTTGACCTGCACAATAAATCAAAAATGTATTCAATGTCATAATATCAGCTTGTGCTATAGTCATATTGCAAAAGATGGTGTTAACTGCAATAAATGGTTGCTTTAAATGTTTACATAAATACATAAACAGAGAAACCGTCATGTTGAAAAAAAAAGCCCAAGGGGCACACTACCTACATTGTACTTAATTGCTGTCTATTTTAGTTTTGGCCAGTCCTATCAGAAAGGTAGATAATTATTATTATTTGGTGTGTTTCCCTGACATACAAGTTTTTACCTATCTTATTTATATTAAGATAACTTGCAGAATAATTTATGTTGATTTTTATTTAAATAAAACTGTTGCAGTAAAATGGAAATATTAGTTCTATTTTGTTTAGCTACTTTTTCATGTATTGCAATACATATCGTCATCGCAATAATGATCACTTATATCACAAGTTTTCCTCATATTATACAGCCCTAACTGGTAGTCGTTCTGGTGTCAAGTAGACATGCTCTCTAACTGCTGGTTAATTTGCAAACCTGGTAAACTTGTCTATTCAGATAAGAATTATACTTTCAAAGCTAACTGATTGTTTTTGTAAGCTCACATACTTCCTACTAATTAAAAAATGCCAGTAAATCAAAAAAAATTCCAGCATTGATCTGCTTGTGATCAGTGCTGTTTTTACTATGAGTGTATTTTAATGTGATATCATGTAATAGTGTAATTACATTTGTGAAGACAAAGTAGAAGTAAAAACAGGATTAGAGAAAATGGGTTGTAATCATCATCCAGCCTTAAAATTGCCAGGTTTTGTTTACCCAGACAATGAGTGTCCTGTTGATTTGTCTGCAAGCTGTTCTTGGATCAGTTGCAACTATCATTTAAACCCTTGGGTGTTGCCTTGAACCTCAACAGATAAAGAGGCTCTGATTTAGTGGGAGCTGGAGGTAAAAAAGGAGACTGGGGATAAAAGGGAAGGGATGACAAAAAGAGAGATGTAGTGACTGATCGCTAAAGTGCAACGATTAGCTCAATGGGGAATTTGCCTTCAAGATATTTAACAGAGTTGCATGATTGGAGGAAATGAACCCATTTTCTGTAATTGGATGCACTGGGCTCCCTCTACTGCCACTCTTTTTCTTGCTACAACTTCTCCATCAATTTGCGTTTATATTTTTTCTGGCGTCTTAGGTAAAACCTTTCTTGCATGAAAACTTAAATACTTCTAAGGTGTGTCCACATTTTTGTAACATTTTTTTCAAACTTATGTAGGTTTATGCGGCATAATAGGAAATTAATACATTTGACACAAAAATGTGGTCCAGTGAGAGATACGTTCATAGATCTGCAAGTAGTTTCTTACTTGCTTAGATGACTGTAAAATAGACTCTTGCCACAGTAAGACTTCCAGAGTGCAGAGGTATTTTAAGTCCACTTGGAGGAGCTGTAAATCCTTCAGACTCTGAAATGTGAGTGTGTTTAAGGTCTGCCTAAATTTGTGTGTCACCTCTTTCCCGTTGACTTGTAGGTGTATCTGCATTCATGTAACTCCTTCCTGAGCTCATGATAACATTCCTATAATGTGCATTGCAGATGAGCACAGTGCAGATATTATTGTTCTTGATGCTTGCCATTGTTCACTCGTGATACAAAATCCACAGAGATAAGTTTTTATGAGGTGCTGCATCTAATCAAAGCTTGGGACTGCATCTAACATGTCAAAACCTTCTTCTTTTGCTTTCAAAACATTCAATGCATTTTTACAAACGAGATAAAGTTGTCACCTTAAAGATAACACTTTTAGTTATGTTTATTAAAATTTTCATGAATGTTTCCTGTAAGCTTTTTAAAGAAGATGTAGAATTTATACTGCTAATATTTTAATGCAGCCTTTAAGTTTCCACTTTGGATGATACTTCTGGAAAAGAAATAAAGTTTTAGGTAAACAACACAAACTCTTTGGGAAAATCCCTAACTAAAGACTTTTTGGAGTTTTGGTTTCATTTGATGCTATAAAGAAAAAAAAACTTTTAAAAATGAAACAGATTCTTGTTTAGGATAAAAAAGACTCCTAAACGTCCAGGAATGCATAAACTAAGCCTCTATTTGGGCCGTTTCCATTAAACATTCTTGGAGCTGGAGACGTACTTCGGTCACCTATTCTTGGTTCACTTATTTTATCTTTAATTCTAGGTTGAACCAGGTTTAAAGTGGTCAGTTCAATAATGTTTAAAATGAGTGAGGTGTTTAAACCTTTTGTCAGCACAGGGCACAGTCATTTATGGAACACGCTGCTTGTTCTGCAGCTATGCTGTGGCTTTAATGAAGCTTGAAGCTTTTGATTGTTGTGTGAACCTATTGAAGAACCCCTTAAAAAACTAATATATATATATATATTTGTTAACTTTTTTAGATAAGACTAAACATATAATTAATCCACTAATTCTGTCAAGCAACTAAACCTCATTGAAAATTAATGGGCCTATTCCAAAATGATGGGTCAAATCGACTGCCTCTCTAATTGTAAAATTACTTTTAGGTCTAGAAAGGAAAGCAGTTAAGTATGTAAAGCAGCTGACAAATGTTTAATTGACACATGACAAAACATCTGCTGCTTAATTGGATTTTCAATTAAAACTAACACCGTTCTTTTATTTTTCTGAGAATTGCTCAAGGACATTTCTTAGCAATATGTAATTTTTTTAAAAACTTCTTTTTTTTTATGTACTGTTCAGTTAAATATATATATATATATTAATAGAAACAAAAGACCTATATGTCATGTAGTCTTTTTCTGCAGTTTATGTATGCACTTTTATAGTCTTTACAATCTCTCATTTTAGGCAGTGAATTGTTGCATTTGTACTGATGCTTTCAAGTGTCAAACAAGTATTGTGCTACATTTAAGAAGTTTGTTTGTAATTTTATTACTTTACACCAGGCTTAGGATAAGCCAACTGAATTGTTTTCCTAATTGTTGCTTGCCTGTTATCAAAAAAAAAGATTTGTGGTTTTTTTTTGTGTTATTTTGTAATACAGATTATATATTGTACCAGAACAAAACAGTGAAAAGGTTTGAACAGAACTTTGAAAAAAAAAAAAAATTCTTGCATCCCTACTAAGTACATATAAATGCTAGAAAACTTTTAACAAACTGTTATATTTCTTACATTTTTTTAAACAAACTCTTCCCATAATTTTCAGTCATGTGCTTTGCTGGTTTACTTGTGTTTTATCCCATGTTTGAAGGATATCTTGAACAACCTGGACCCCTTGAGACCTGGAGATTTGGATGATGATGACCTCATACTAGATGTGGACCTCCCAGAGGATGGCTTTCATGGTCAGCTTGCCAAATCACACAAAACACTCATAAACTTAAAATTGTGTGAGACTTCCATGAACATGACAGACTTTATACAGTTTTTTAAATTTATTAGCCCGAGGTTTAGTTACTTTAAAAAAAAAAAAAAATTTAATCTCTATCTTTTTTATGAATGTAAACTATATTGCCAAGGCCTAAGCTTTCAATTGATCCTTTATAATTGACGCTTTTTTTTCTCTACTATTTTTGTGGTCCTTCAATCATTTAAATGTGGTTAATGCAAATGCAAACCTAAAAACATATTTTTAATGTAAATTAATATATACATTTACAAAATGTGGCACTGAAGAAACCCTGGACGACAACAGTGTGGTTTGGGTGTGATTACTCTAATAGCTTTATTTTCACACATTACAGCACACACTTTATTTTGAAAACATGCCTGTATAAGTCAAATTAACATTTGGGTAAAATAACTGCTTTTGTTGAAGATATCCGATCACATGAGGGTGGTATGATGTATGAATAAAGCTCAGAAGACCTTTTTTCCCTCTGTGAACAGACTTATCAGAGTGTCATTCATTGCCAATGGCTCTAATGCACTAGCTCAAAGTAAATGAGTTCAGCAGGCCGATCATGCTCAAACAAGGCTGCTTTCAGCAGCATGCAATACAGTGTAGTGCATAGAGTGGATATGCTGAGGTGAGCATACTGCATCAAATGAGCACAAGGACAAACATGAATACGCTTAAGCACATGAATGCCAGCTTCTGGTTGAGCTGTTCTTTTTTTTTTAAACCTGCCTCATAAACTTTTAGTTTAAAAAATGTTATGAGGAGTTCTTATACAGTGGGGGATAAAGTGAAAGTGTTTGACTGTCTCATGTATTTATGTATATATATATATATATATATATATATATATATGCATTGGAAATCACATTTTATGATTTTTAAAAACATCGTTTGTACTTCTTAATTTCCTTCATACATGTTAGTCGTCCTGTCCCCTTAGCAGAAAAGCCGCCCCAAGACATGATGTTTCCACCTCCGTGCTTCATAGTGGGGATGGTGTTCTTGGGATTCAACTCGGTATTCTTCACCCACCAAACATTGCGAGCGCTGTTACATCAAAGAGTTCATTTGACACCATAATATTCCCTCAATCTTCTGGATCATTCAGTTGGTCTTTGGCAAACTTTCTACGGGCTTGGACATGTTCTAGTTTAAGCAGGGGTACCTTTCCACGACTGCTGGTTTTTAGTCCATGACAACGTAGCGCGTTACTATAGTAACCTTTGTTATTATGGTCCCAGCGCTCTTCAGGTTATCAACCAGTTCCCTCTTGTAGTTAAACCACAGTTGAAGTATACTTAATGAACCTGAAAGACCTATCTTATCATTTGAGTGAAACAATTTCCAGAAGAAAGGACTGAAAACATACTTTTGCCCCACTGTAGAACATTTATTATTTATAAAGTAGTTTTGTTGATTTACATTTTTTAGATTATTTTACTTTTTCCTAAAATCATGAATATAACCATGTCTGATTTCATGTGATCGCTAAAAACATTTCTGATGTATTGAAACAGAAAGGACACCCCCTATTGGGCGGGATTTTTGTCAAATTGGTACGATCCTGTGTCTGTGTGAGAAAGTGAAACAAAGAGACTTTAAAGTAAAACTAAAGAGGCAGCCAGATAAACTACAAGGAAACACAGCACATGCATTACTAGAGTGGCTTTTAGCACATCATAAGTGGACACAGACAGGAAAAAAAACCCTCAAGAAATTTTTTTTCAAAATAAAACAGTTGTCTATACCCTATTATGCCTAAAAGCTGTTACAAGAGTTCTGTAACAAGAACTTCTCAAGTCAAACTCAAGAAATACAAGCACATATGTGGACATTCAAGAGAAGTGTATTATAGTCCGTCTGTCAAGTATTTCTGTTTCATTAAGCTGTGCCTCCTAGACACAAAAACAGAAATTATAATTTTGATAAAAAACCATTAGTAAAAACCTAGTTTTAGTTAAGCTAACTGTGCCTAATTACCTTGCAGCTCGCTGTTTTGTAAACAGTAGTCTTCTGGTTGCTGAGGGGGCAGGATGAAGAGAAGGACAGGAATGTTCTCTCTGGAGGAATGTGAATTGGAGTGTCATTCCTTCCTACTCCTTTTCGGGTAGCAGCCATATTCATACCCCACTATGTCATAAGCAGAGCTAATGTCACGTGCAGTTGAATGGAAGACGAGACAAGGTGGGAAGGCTAGTTAAGCCCAGCCCATAGGGAATGCCATGAGATGTGACAGAGAGAAGATCTTAATTCTGCTACAAAACATGAAGGGAGTAAAAGGGGAAAAAAGACCGAAGAAAAGTCATCTTGGATTTTTCCTCCAGCTGTTAAGTCTTTTGGTGTAAAAGAGGTCCAAGTTCTTCTCTCTCAGCTGGTGGTTTTCTAGCTTGGGCACGAATTAGTCACCTCACTTGCTCTCTTACCAGCAGGAGTACAGTCTTCTCTGTCTCTTCAAGTTTCCTGGGAGTTCCCAGAAAAACAAGGCTGTCAACAAAAACATTGCCAAGCAGGCTGGGAGATGGGTTGACTTTCTCACTGACACTTTTTCACAGATTACCAGCTAACAAGACAAGAAGTCATTGACTTTCTGCCTACATTTTTACTTCTATTTGTTTTATACTTTTTTGGACTTGGCATATACTCCGTTTATACTTTTTAAGGGACTTTTCTTTTATTTAAAAAAATAATAAATCTTGGAATGTACCATCTCTGTGTGAAGCAGACGTTTTGCTCCAGTGCTATGCACTGACTCTCAGGGTAAAGTATTTCAAACAACACCACAACATTTATTTGTAAGCTCATTTTTTTTCTTTTATTTCAATCTAATGATCTCATACAAAAAGCTAAAGGTTTTTGGTTTTTTTTGTGGGATCATGCTTTGCGAGGTGTCAGTTTTGTCACAGTCATGGTTCATTTCTCAGCTGCATACCACTGTCTGATTCGAAACACTTCCACAGTAACTCTTTGAAAATGACATTGCCTGTTGTGTGCAGAAGTATTTGCTTTTGGGGGTGTAGACAGTTTAAAGAGAAAGTGTCATAAATGAAATCATGAATTTATTGCAGGTTTTCTAAAAATATAATTGTAAGGTTGAGGAGTGTGTGCGTGCATGTGCGCGTGTTTACAACAGTGATAGACAAGAAAGTAAAATACAAACCTAGGTGCTACAGGGTACGTTTTTGTCTCTGCAGCCTGAGTGAATTTCAGAAATTGTTAGCTAGTTGCTTGTTTTTTAATGAGGAAAAAAACGAACTGTTTAACCTAAAACTTATTTTAATTATAAATATATTTAAAAAAAAACTGTTTGTAGATTTTGACAGCATGTCCCAATTTGAGCGCTTGGAGCGAGGCAGCCGGCAGGGACAGAGACGTAATCAGCACCACTGGAATGGACCACAGCACCTGCACAATGATAACAGGTTGGCCACCTATAAATGTATATACAGTATCTCACAGAGTGAGCACACCCCTCACATTTCCGCTGATATTTATTTATATCTTTTCATTGGACAACACTGCTGAAATGACACTTTGACACAATGAAAAGCAGTCTGTATTTGTCATGTATAGCAATGAAAATTTATTTTTCCTTCAAAATAAACCATAAACTGACATCAATTGCCAAACTTCTGGCAACAAAATTGAGTACACCCCTAAGTGAAAATGTCTAAATTGAGCAAATTTAGACATTTTCCTTCCCCAGGGCCATGTGATTCATTAGTAATGCAATGTCTCACGTGTCAATAGATAGCAAGTTTGTTAAATTTTGTGAGTGGCAAACATGACACCTTATGCCAAACAACTCTCAGAAGTCTGAAAAAAAGTATTGTTGCTTTACATAAAGATGGCCTAGGTTATAAAAAGATTGCCAACACCCTGAAATTGTGCAGCAGCCAAGACCATCCAGCAGTTTAAAATTACAGGTTTGACTCAGAACCGGCCTCGTCATGGTTGCTGCAGAGGTTGAAGGAATGGGGAGGTGAGCCTGTCAATGCTCAGACCATATGCCGCACACTGCATCAAATTAGTCTCCATGGCTGTCGTCCCAGAAGCAAATCTTTTCTATCAATGATGCACAGGAAAGCCCGGCAACAGTTTGCTGAAGATAATCAGACTAAGGACATGGATTATTGGAACCATGTCCTGTGGTCCGATGAGACCAAGATAAACCTATTTGGGTCAGATGGTGTCAAGCACATGTGGTGTCAACCAGGTAAGGAGACCAAAGACAAGTGTGTCTTCCCTACAGTCAAGCATGGTGGTGGGAAGGCCATGATCTGGGGCCGTATGAGGGCAGTCACCAATGTGGAGCTACAGTTCAGTGAAGGAAATATGAATACTAACATAAGCTGTAACATACTGAAGCAGAGCATGATTCCCTTCCTCCAGAGACTGGGCTGCATGGCAGTATTCCAGCATGAAAATGACCCCAAACACACCTCCCAAGATGACCACTTCCTTGCTAAAGAGACAAAAGGTAAAAGTGATGGACTGGCCAAGCATGTCTCCAGACCCGAACCCGATTGAACATCTTTGGGACATCCTAAAATGGAAGTTGGAGATGCGTAAAGTCTGAAATGTCTGCCAGTGGTGTGATGTCATCATGGAGGAGTTGAAGAAGACTCCAGTGGCAACCTGTGAAGCTCTGATGGATTCCATGCCCAGAAGAATTGAAGACAGTGCTGGACAATGGTGGTGGACACACAAAATATGGACTTTAAGCATTTTCATCTGGGGTGTACTCACTTTTGTTGACAGGGCTTTGGCTATTAATGTCTCTATTATGATTTATTTTGTAGGAAAATTTAATTTACACTGCTATACAAGATGAACACAGACTACTTTTCATTGTGTCAAAAATTCATTTTTGCAGTGTTTTCCCATGAAAAGATATTATTATTTATTTAATATGTCTATGTGACATTTCATTGCCTGTTTTGCTGATATATATACTTTTCCCTATTGCAGAGCTCATGTCTTCTGTCATTACGATGGTCTCAAAGCTTCAAGGACGTCTTCAAGGCCTGTCCAGTCTAAAGGCATGCAGCATGAATACAGACCAGTGTTGGATGAACTCACACTTGAACACATGTCACAGGACTGCAACTTACTGAAGAATCAGCTGCTCAGGCTGAAAATGTTACTGCAGGTCAGGACCACATTTGCAGAGGAAGATATTTTAGAATGTATTTACAAACTATAATGAGACAGAATGTGTTTTTTTTTTGCATACTAAAACACTAGTCATTTGTATATTTCTGATGTAATTTCATCCGCATTGTCCAAAAGTTGAATATTGCTGTTTTGTCTGTACAATCAGTTTAAAAAAATCTCTTAAGAGTCCCACTCCACTCCCATCTTTTGAGCTATTATAAAAGCATCCCCAGTAATCTTTTTATTAATATAATGCTGGTTTTAGCCAAAATCCAAAACTTGTTGTTTAGTTTCTGCAGAGCGGCAGTAGCTCATTAGAAATTCATCTCTGAGTTACAGCCGGGACTATTAGCAACCCCCCGCCCCCCCACGTAAACAGAGCATGTTCTATGTTTACATGCTCTCCCGCTAGCTTACAGCTCCTTACAACCCCTACCTAACATTCCGGTGCAACAAAATGGCGAGTAATATTGGAGCTATCCAGCATCAGAATGAAGCGGAGAAGGGAGCTTGTTGCCTGATATTTGTGGTTTGTACAAAACAGCTACAGGCTTTTATTAGACAGCATTTCCCCTGATTCCCAACAATTTGAATAAAGAAATACTCCAAAATGCTATTTTAATCCTAATTTTCTTAAGAAATGTTCTACATCAGAGAAAATGCCACAATAACATATTAAAAAAGCATAATTTCCATCGGAGTGGGTCTTTAAATAGCTTTTCTTTTGAATGCCAATATTCAAATATTCAAAAACATGCTAAGTGTCTTGTGTCAAAATCCATCTCAATTCTACGCAGCAAAATAGTATTCCACATCTTAAAGAGTCAAAAAAGTTTGTTTCCCTTCACGAAAAGAGTAAGTCAGCAGTTTTATATTCTAGACATTTATGAGTCTCTACTGCACATTTGTTTCTTACAGGTCAGCTTATACATAAATGATGCTTGCGTCTGTCAAGCTGTTCACTGCACAGATACTTTGTCAGTCAGATAAATTCTCTTAGAGGGAATAACGCTCCAAAAAAATAGAACAAATAAAGAGAAAGTATTTCAGCAGGAAAAAATGTTCACTCCAGTATGAAACGCACTAAACCTGCACTCTGCAAAAACATATTAAGATCTATGCGAATTCATAAGGGCACTGAGACATAAGCACATCGCACTGCATAAATCTAAATCGTCTTGAGTGCGCTGACTTAATCTCAGTGCTACAGCATAGGGTAAATATTGATATTTGCCTCTGCATTTAGATTAAATGTCTGCTATAAATGGGTTCTCTGTGCTCTCTGCAATTAGACAAGCATTTTTGTTGTGTGGCCTCTAGAGGCACAATGTTTATTTTGCTGAAAAACTAAATCTGTTCTTTATTGTTTTTTGTCCTTTGTGACATGAAGCTTAAGGCATCAATTGTAAAACAGCCTCCTTCTTTTGCTTCATTGCACTAAGAGCCATTCTGCTAAACTCTTGTTTTACACTTTGCTCTAACTGGACAGCAATTAGTAGGTTAATGAGCATCAGGAGGAAAGAACACACAGATAAAATAGAAATGTTATTCCACTCAGATGACTGACAGGGTGATAAAAATTGAATTTCTCTTTCTTACCCCTGGCAACACAATTTCATGTTGCAGTTTAGGGCTCTGATTAAACGTTTGTGGAATTTGATATCATTTTTGCAGGAAAAAAATAATAATTGGAAGCGAAGCAAAAAAGAATTCCAAGTAGGAAGAGAATTACATTAAATGTACTACAATCATATAAGCACACTGAAGTTAGGATGTTTTTCTTATTTTGTGAGGGGGGTTTAATAGAATGTATATAGAGCGAATGCTCAATGAGAAATGGTGCCTCCGCTATCTAGCACTGGTGGCTGACAGTTCAGGGCCAGAGGAGTGTATATTTCACCGTTGTGAAATATTAGTCTGGAGGCATGCCTTAGGAAATTGCTATTGATTCAACTCACAGAGAGTTTTGCATCTGTGTGTCTGTGTGTTTTGCGGATGTACTACGTTTGCTCCAGCTCGAGGAAACCGACTGCCCAGGAGACATTTCTGACGAGACAGAAGATAGGACCTCAACAGCTCAGGTAGAGCAGCTGGCCCCAGGTTTATAATGGTTACCTAGTCATGCTGTAGACAATAAAAAAAATACTTATTGTAAAGAAAATCATATCATCCTAATACATCAACATGTACTATATTTTCTTTTTTTCCAGTTGGACGCACTAATGAAAGAAGTTCAGGAACTCAGGGAGGAACTGAGGAGTCGAGACAAAACCATAGCTCAACTCACAACAAAATGCCAACAACTGCAACAACTTCAGCAGGAGCAAACGGTGAGTTTGTGCGACCATGCAAAAAAGAACCACCTCAATTTTTCAGAAATATATTACCTGAAAAATTAAAAGAAAAGCAAATGTTTTGTTTAGTATTTTCTGTAGTTCTGTTCTGATTTTTTTTTCACTTACAGTATTCTTTCTCAGTTGTGGTCTGTAAGACCTCTGTTCTGCATGCTGTACTCATTTTCCTGCTCCAAAACACTTGATGTAAATGAATGCAGCCCGCTATTGAGTCTGCAGAGTTGATGAGCTGAATCAGGTGATTCTAACACTGGCTAACAGAGTGCTGCTAATGGATGAGGCAATGCTGCATTTTAGTTTGCAGGGCTCTTTTTTTCTCCAATTCATTTGAAAAATGATGCTAAATAAAAATATTCTTAAAGTAGCAGAACACATTCATAGTTATCATTAGAGATTGACCGATGTGTTTAATTCAGGGACGAAAACGATTATTAGTGGTCAAAAAGACCGGTAACTGATATTTGGAGAAGATATTCATTTCCACTAAAAGTGAACCTATTGGCATCAAAATTTAGAATGTTACAAACAACAACAGTTATCTTTGTTTGTTAAAAAAAAAGACAGGTAAATAAAAACGTTAATAAATAGATCCTAAAAGTGCCATGAGTAACCGGCTCAGAAGCATCTCTTATTCATTAAAAAAATGTAAACAGTTTCCTGAAATTTTCCATGGTAAATGGAATAAAACTTTAGTATAAGTTCAAACAACAACAAAAAGTGCACGGGGTTCCTTGGCACAGAAACATTTCTTACCAGCTAAAAAAATTTAATTAGAGAAATAGTTCCTTGAAGTTTTACCAAGTAAATAAAACAAAGTTAAATACATTTTAAGATAATATAATTGTTAAATGTTTTTTCTGTTATTTGTTGTTATGTAAAGCTCTTCGTGCGTCAACCTGCATGAAAAGCACTAAGCAGTCAGTCCACCACCTGATAATTATACCCTCTCTTTCTTTTAAAGGTTAAAGGTTACTAAATTAATACAACTAGGAACCACTGTCAATGTGTCTGATAGCAGTCAACAAAAATGAATGCATTAGGCAACAAAAGATTTTTTTCTCACACTGACTGTTCAAGCTAAAAATAAAGCCCTTTTATTGTAAGTCTGTGTCCTTTTTTTAAGCCGAGAAGCTGAATAGGGATCAATCAGTGTGCACTGCATTTAAGACTCTGATCTGGCAACTGCTTTAGTCACAGAGCCCTAACTTAAGTGATGATGCAAAGCTTTGTGAGCTCACTTCAATTATGACTCTCTTTTCCACCAACAACAAGCTAGTAAGAAGCTCAATTGTGGAAAATGTCAGGGAGATATTTCCATTCCTTCTAAATATATTTTGTAACGGTCTCAGACGCACTTGTTATTTCTGCACCTCCTTTCTCATCGAGAAAAAAACATTTACATTTTTTTAACAACTTTCACCTTAGATAAAGTAAGTTAGAGTTATTTGAACATATTTTTCTCTTGACAGTTTCTTTTTTAAATAGTTTATTTTTTCTTGAATAGTTGAGCAAATCTGAGGATGTCCACATCTTTTACATGCTTTTCTCACCAATCCCTTATTGATTTGAGCTTAGAAAAAGTTTATAAATGACAACCATAACTGTTAATTAACACGTAAAATGACAAGCAATGAATGGAGCCCACTACTGTTTTCCACAATAGTTTTAATCATTGTTGGGAATTCAGTTTCTTGGAATATTTTGGTTGACTCCTACTTCCACTCCAGTGGGACTTTGACTCTGCCTGCCAGCACATTTTGTTCAGTTTGGACTCCATTTCTATGCTCCACATTTTCCACAGGTATTCCCTTGTTAGCCAAAAAAAATAACCGATGACATAATTCAAATCTCATCCAATTTGACAAATGCCAAAATGTCAAACCTGGAAGCATTTCACTGTCCACGTGCTAACTTGCCAATTAGAATTAACACCCACCCACAAGCAAAAAAAAAACCCAGAAAGTTTTCAATTCTGTGGCTGACTTTTAGAAATATTGTTGCTGTAAAAGTTACAATGTTCTGGAAATAGGTCAGCAAGTAGTTTCTGAGCTGATGCTTCCTACAAAAAAATCAGAATTTGAGGAATTCAGAAAATCTTACTTCCATCTCCAATTTCCTCTAAAATGCCAGCAGTTTAAGACAAAAAAACCCTTTACAGAATGCTGATTTTTTTTGTCCCATAGGCAAAAATCTTTTTAGTATTTCTGTAAAGAGTACATGTTTATGTTGTATCATGAGTAAGTTTGTTTAGAGCAGCTGAGTTCGATGTTTGTCCCTGAAATTGGTTTAGAGACTTTAGAGATCTGGTAAAGAGCTCTGTAAACCAAGGAGGTCAAAAGTTAGGAACTGCTCAGTTTGGAGTGCAGGAAGTAAGTAAAATGACCATAATGGAGATTTGAAGAAGCAAAACAACATATGTGCTGCAATAACTGTAGAATATAGTGTGCCTTTGGAGCCAAGAGAGGAAAAAAAGGGAATCATGGGAGACTGAAACTGACTTTCTCAATTCTGCTTGGCAGATTGGATTTTGGTTGCTGCTTCCATCAGTGTTGTGACGGCTGTTCATGATTATACTCTCATCCTGTTTAAACTTGATTGTGTTTTCATCCACGCTGACAAATAGTGGCAGTTTTTGTCAGATCTTGTAACAATCTTCATGTAGGAGATTATGTTCTTTATTTGGATTAAGAAAACAACACATTAGACATAATGAAATCTTGCTCATCTTGCAAATGCACTAAAATAGTGTGTGTTCAGGGGAATTTTCATATTTTGACTGATAAAAAGCAATATTGTGTCTGTTTTTTATTGCAGAAATGTGTTGATATGTTTGAACTACATTAATTGAATAAAAATAGTTTTTTTGAAAGCATAGGTTTTTAGCTATCATGTTTATTGTTGTTCGTCATAAAATATGAACAATCTTAATTAACTTTTTGGCAATCTTTAGTGGTAGTGTTTAGCATTAACATCAGTGTTTTTCTCAGACTCATTACTTTATATTTATAAAAGCAAAATACATTTCTCTAAACACAAAAAGTAAATGTTTACATTATTTTTGCCTTTGGCATCTGAGGTTAAAAGCCTTATTTTATCGGTGACCAAACTATTAGTAAACAAATATAATTTTTACATGTCCTACTTGGTGCTTGTACCTTTAAAATAAAAAAATACTCAAGACTTACTAACTTGAAACAATCAAAAATTCTACACATTTTTAATATTAGGACAATATACTTCAAATTACTCCTATATTAACATTGCTGTTAGTCCACATTGTTTTTTTAAAAGGGCACAAGTTTTATTAAAAAGGACCTAAATCACCTTAAGCAATACATTCAGCATTACAGTAACCTTTGTTGATGCACAAATAAAGAACTTTCAGTCAGGAATTTGTGAGTCAATATATAAGCTAAATTATTTAACCATAAGACCTCATAAAATGTGTCTGATGTTTTTCTAAGATGACCTTGTGTCCAGAAAACTTATTTTGTCTTGCATTTCCTCTGGTAAAGGCAGACTGTGTGGAATGACAATGGTTTCCCAAGGTACCCCCAAATCATTGTGACTATATTGATTGTGGCTGCAAGGTTTGTCAAGCAGAAATGCTGAAAGGAAAGAGTGGAAAAATCATTTGTTTCTGGTTTTGACATTTTGCCTTTCCCATAGTCGCGGAATCTTTTTTTCTTCTTCATTATTATACAGTTAGCTTACACTTAGAAGTATAATATTTCTAATTTTGAAATTACTTTATTTTATGACGTACAGTGAGTTTTATTAAGATCAGTCAGAGCTTCTTGGCCCTAGAGAGCTCCCATCTTGTATGCTTTTCAGCTATCGCTGCTCTACTTGCTGCTGATTACATGAATTCAGTCAATCAGCAAATAGAAAACCCTGCATTAAACAATCCTGGTCTAAGTCTTTTTATAGATTTTTCCTGTTTTCTACATCATTCAGACAATGTCACCTGTTACCAGTCTCCGTACTGCCTATATTTAATAAATGTTACATTTATGTCTGAGTTACAAGTGTGTTATTAAGCACAATAGACAGAAAATTGTTTTGTCTTTTCTAACAAACGAATAAAAAATTTAAGATTTGAATACTATTAAAATGTACCAACGCTCCTGGAAAAGTGTTTTTTTGTTCCATTTCTAGCTAAAGTTGATGTTTTTTGCTTTGTTTTCCATCAGTCTTTTCCAGGAGGACAAATTAGGTGTCAATGCCACCACCAGAGGGCCCCCTCCTTACTACGACCCCACGGTGGCAGGCAGGGTGAAAAACGGCATTACAACGACAAGGCTACCCAGACGCACTGGAGGACAGCAAACCACGCTGTGAGTCCAAATATATCCAAGCTTTTTTTTTTTTTTTTTTAATCGTAAAATGTCTGTTTATTGAACTTCATGGAGAGAAAGTTCATCCAGAACCCAATTCCCTTTGAGCCTATGTTTGCTATCGCAACTTCATCCTGCTGATCATATCAGTAGAATATTGTGTTGAAACTCTATTTTAACAATGGCTCACACTGAAGACTGGCTTCAATTGTGTGGTGTGTTGAACAGTTGAGTGCTTCTTTTTTTCTCATCCACAGCTGGAAAGTCTCCAGAGAGTTAAATTGCTTTGCCATGTCATCTCCAAGGAATTATATTAAATTACATTATCAGTTTACCGCCACATTGCCTTTCATCTAAACAGCCAGATCTCACAGAGCATAGAGCTAGTCTTAACATTGTAGAAACAAAGTGTAGACGGAGATGCATGTAGGCAGAAGGAATTAGACTGATGTGTGTTTTGTATTTGCAGGCTCATGCTAGAGCAGCATGCGGTGTGGCAGTCAGCTATTGATTCGATAGCTGAAGTGCCACAGGCAATGTGCCTAGTAAAAACACTCCCCTAATTGACCTGCTCTTTGCTAAAAGGGTGACACACACACAAAAAGCAGGTAGCCCTAAGAATTAAATACAATTATTTAGAGAAAGACAAAGATAATTTTGACAAAATGCAACGATATAAACTGTTACCTATCCGTTTGATTGTAAGATAATCATTGAATGGGAGAAAATCAAAAGTGGAAACATTTATATCTTGATACATTACATCCAGGCAGGGGAAAAAAAAACAACAAAACACGTTAGCTTGCTAACTACATTAGGTCCCTACTTGCCACAGGAGCATATAGTTTAACAGTTGCTACGGCAACCATCAAAGCAGAGCTTTACATGATGGTACTCAAATCTCTGTTTGGTAAAAAAAAACATTAAAAAAACATCAAACCTGGGGGATCATAATGCTTTAAAGACTAAAAACATATCATCAAAAAGTTTTTGTTTTGTCTGTGCAATTTATGCTGATATAAAACGCCCTCTTCCCCCTCCGTAGGTGGTTTCTCACCCGAGCTCAGGTCCTGCTTCATGGTCCTGTGCAGTATCTTGGGTGTTCTTAGCACTGAGCTTTTCTAAACAGAGACTTCTGAGGTCTTCCCAGGGATCTGGTGTGCCTGCGCGTGCATATTTTTATTTCTATATATTATTTTTTTGTCGACATTACTGTGTCATCACCAGAGCGTAGACCGTTTTCTGCACACAGTTTCACTGCTCAGTGGAAATAAACACATTATATCTGTAACCTTTGAGTTTTTCCGGGCTTGGAGTTGATCCTATAGGTTAGCTGTGCATTTGTGCCATTCCTTTGACAAAGAATTGGAAGAGAAAAAACATTACACAATGTACATAAACAGTAACATTTCTCTTTTTAAAAAAGTCAAAAAGCTTGGTGGAAATTTTTTTTGTAGTCTTTGTTGCTTTCTATTACCCCGTTTTTTGCATAGTAGTGCATTTACTTATATATACATGTTAAAGATCCACTCTTATCTACTTTTGATCAAATTTAAAAGCAGTGGTCTTTTAATTTTGATTATGCCAATTGTAGGAAAAAAAAAAACTGTCAATTTCAAGGACATAGTTTCTGCAAAGCGGCAGTAATTCATTAAAAATTTGCCTCTGAGCTGTAGATGGGAAGCCCTCCACCACTTCCTATCACCAATCCGTTTACGCCTCTCACACCCCAACCTGACATTACCGGTCCAACAAAAAATGGTGAGCCACATTGGCGCTATCCAGCCGTACAGTTTTGAGGCAGATACAAGCTCAGACGAGGATAACGAAGACGTACACTAATCTAGTCATCTATTAGTGGATGCCTGCCTCATCATTTTTCCACAAGTTTTTTTTTGTCTGCTCCTGATTAACATTGATTTAAATAAAGCAATACTAAGAAATGCAATTCTAAGCTTATATTTCTAAATTATATGTCCTCCATTATGAGTAAAATGCCACAAGAACATGTTACATACACCAGTAACACGATTTTCCTTGGAGTGGGTCTTTGAGCCAAAATTTGTAAACTTATGTAACTGTTGTTGTGTTGGTCTTTAAAATAAATGTTCTTCTCCTCTAAAATCTAAATTGCTCCAGTACACTGGAGTGTCTGTTGTCCTCTGATGGTATATTAAGAAAAAAATTAATTACTTAATGTGTCAAAGCCTTGAAGATGTTACATTTTTATAGCTTTGTTTTCGATACAAAGGTGCTTTATCTCTGTCGTCTGAAGGTTAAAGTGTTTGCAAAGAGATTAGTCTAGACACATTTTGAAAAGCTCTTACTTTGCTTCATTAGAAAAACCAAGAGTGAAGTTTAGAGGACTTTTAGTGCAGTGTTTGTCACTCTTTAATGATAATTTTCTGGCTGCAGAACCTTTTTATTTACATTTTCTAACAAGTAGCCAAGAATGTATGAATTGTTGCCCTCAGGGCTACAAAAATGCCCTATTTCTCTTTCGACAATTCGACAAACACCATATGAGTGTATTCCAGTTTTCAGGTCAAGCACAGCGCTGCCAGGAAATGTAGTTCAGCTTCTTACTTTTGTTTTCCACCTAAACCCCAGACCGCCAGTTGGCAGCACAGCACACTGAGCCTCTTTTAGCAGCTCTACACCGCAGCAACACAACAAGAAGATCTCACAAGAACCAGCTTGTGCTAAATGTTCAGTCAGCCTTGCGCTTTCTGTTATGAGGCACGTCAGCACTTAGTTTTTACTTGGGATGGGTACCAAACCGAAACTCTTTGCCACATTCCTGCCAGTATCATAAAAACGTGGATTGCGGTGCACCTTAGTGGGCTCAGATAAGAACGAGTGAAGCAGTGCAGCTACGCAGCGGGTCATGCATGGAGCTTCAGTCTTAGCTTATAAGAGGTTATGTTAAATTAGCTTATTTCCTCAGTCATACTTTTAAAACCTTAATGGTTTAGGCACAATGTTTTTTTTCTCACACTGGAAAATATTTTGTTGTGAAAATCAGACAATATTAAAGTTAAAAAAAAAGCACTATGAATTTGCTTGGGTAAACGCAACCTGTTTATGAACTACAGTTGCAGTGCTTAAAGTTGTGATCATTAAATAAAATGAATTTTACCATTTTATTAACATGAAAGATGTATTAATATTCAAGTAGTTTTTTTTAAGTCATACTCTATAAAAAATAGTGAAAAATTGCTCTGGTACAGTCTTGGAATACATCGCAATACGTATCGTGAGACGCGCATCACGGTACGTATCACATCACCAGACTCTTGCCAATACACACCCCTAAAAAATAAACTTTGTGAGCGGCTTTTTGGAGCTATCACACAAGTGGTGCTTCCTTTTTCCCCTCTCTGTCCTGAGCAGTATGAGTTTGGCAATGACACACAGAACACAAAAGGAGCGTATGCAGCTCTGCGCCTGCCTGCTTGGGATTTTTATTTATTTTTTTCTCCGTATGTAATTGTGAAAATGGGATGCGCTGCAAGTGTCCTCGTGCTCAGGTGTGGAGCATGCTCGGTGTGACTGAACAATGAGTTCAGCTGACGGGAGGGAGGGGGGGACGACCCAGCTAATAACCCAGATAAACAAACATGCAGATGAGCTGCCGCAGTGAAACAATGGCAACACAACAGGCAGTGTTACGTCATTGGCAAATACAGAGCATAATTACAGCTCCTTTCTCCCTCTCTGCCTTTTAAACATCAGTTTCTTTATCTCTTCTCTAGGCTTCCATTACATCTTTTTTTATTGCTTCTACTCATTTTTTCCCCTTTCTTTCTTGCTCCAGTGATTTTATGTTTTTTTATTCTTTGTTTGTGACTGTCTGTCTGAGATTGGTACTTTTGTAGTCTCCTACCTCTAACATAATTAGATCAATTTGCCGTCTCTCGGAGTGAGAGGACAGGGCCCAGTGATCAGTGTTAAGCTGTTAGTTGAAAGTTTTGCCTTTTTTCCAGATCTTGACATTCTCTCTACACCCACACTGTCTGCCCCTCCTGCACAAAACAGCAGGAACAGACACTTACCTGTACACACTCACTCTTAGACAGGTGAGGATTTAATTGCCAAAGTCACTGAAGTGAATCATGGTACCCAACTTGACTGTCGGCACGACCGTGCTTTATGAAGCTTTTTATTGGAAGACTGAAGATGTGGACTCTGTTAAGGGCAACGCAGGGTCGTCTAAATACAATTACTTGATGAAAAGGTCGTGGGATCGCAGAAAAATTGCAACTTTCCTTCAAAGGGTTTTTTCACAAGCTCTAGTTTAAAAACTCTAAACCAAAACTATCTTATGGAGACATAGATTGTACTTTACAACCAAAAAATATATATATTTTTAAGCCATAGTCCCATTTGACTAAATATGTAATATTGTCATATTGTTAAATTTACAGATACGTTTCCACATCGCTTTAGCACCTATTTTGCCCAGTTTTACAAAAAACAGAGAAATGACTGTTCCTTTTTATTGTAAAACTATTCTGTTTTCCCACTAAAGGTTTTTGTCGCTGACCAGAAAAAAACTAAATGTTCATTTGTTGAACAGTATGCTCTTAAATTACATTCTTAAACTTGTTTACCAACTGTTTAACACTGCAGGAACACAAATGCACACACACTCTAGGGGCAGCAAACAAACAGCATAAGCTCTGTTCATTTTAATTTTCTACATAGCACTGCCATCTTTGCTTGTAACAACAACAGACTGGAATAATTAAAGGGCTGAAATGCACAGTGAACTGATACGCAGAGTGTGGAATTGGCTGAAGAGAGCAAACACTGATGCAGAGACACAAGCTTTATCATCAGATGGCACCTTATCTTTCATTAATTGCACACTGTAATACAAATTAAACCAAAAATAAAGGGTTTAAAAAGCATAAGGTAACACTCAGAATGTATTACCCTTGTGCCTCAGTCACAACTGATCTTGTGGGTGGATATGGGCTGTCTGTGTGTGAAAACTGAGCAAACCTGGATGGGGTGGCTCACGAAAATGTTTACGATTGTACACCGCTCAGTGAGCCCGGAGAGCAAAAAAGGCTAATGCGACAGGACTTAGCAAACACTAAGAAACACATAAAGGTGAAGTAGGTGAGATGCAACCATTTTGTACAAATTTTTCCCTTATTCCACCTCCCTGAAACTTGCGCACTCTTCAAGAGTCCCATTAATGCTGTTCAAGTAATAAGTGACTGTTAGACAATCAGAGCGTGGTTTGTGTGGGCATCCTAAGGGCGTCCTATGGTCAGTTACGTATCACCTGCACACCTCGTGTACAACTTTTGCACTCTGTCAGTAAGGAGCCAGCGCATGCACCGTACTAGCAACTAGAGTGTGGCGTAAGGACACCATACTACGCACCGTCGTTAAAAGTGTGTGTAACTTACATTATCCTTATGTACATTTCAAGATATACTGACCATACCCAGAAAAACAGTATGTTCTATTTTCATGATGTCCCCTAAAGTGGTCACACAAGCCTCAAGGGTACTCCAAAAAACACCTGCAGCCATACCTGTCTACGACTCTCCACAGGCCCAGACAGCCCAAAAACCGCCATCACCCGTATGGGTGCATGTGACTAATGCATAACAAAGAGTTTTTAATTTTAACTTTTTTACTGACTAAGTCGAGTATCATTTCTAAAAAAAATTTAACTATTGAAAAATGAATGTATCTTTCTTAAAAGCATTTAGAAATCAGTTTGAAACATTGAAAATTGAAAACCAAACCATGTGTTTTACCAATCAATTCCAGGACCATAGTTCAGTCCAACACTGAGGGCCCAGCTGTGAGGGCAGTAGGATGAGAATGCATTTTCTGTGTACTCATTAGAACTGTGTGCTGGATAGGACTAAATCTTTACTTTTGCCTTGAGCCATTGACTGACTGAACCCGGGTTCAGAAAAGATGAAAGAAAATATGGAACTGATAGGCGATATATATCTCGTTAAAACATTTTTTTCTACTTTACCACTTTTTGTCTCACTGCCCTCGTGATGTACGCTCTTCATCGGAGACATTTACATGAATGGAAAATGTAAGAAACTGACAGACAGACGGAAGCAGCTTTAGGGTTCCAATAAAGCTGCCAGATTCTGACAGAATCGTTCAAGGCCCTCCAACCTACCCCTTCATTATTATTGCCTTTTTTCCCTCTGCAAATGATGCTTCACTGGGAAGCTTCTGCCAACACTGCCTGCTGAAACACTTGCTGGTATTCAAGGAGGGACATAGACAAAGAGAGATCCATCAGGAGGTGAAGAATAGACTTTTATCATCTTGTCTTGTGGGTCTGTCTGACCAAATGTGTTGTTTCTCTTTCTTTTGTATCCTGTTTGATAGTTAGTCCTCAGACTGACTTAACTTTATGGTTAACAAGAACAGCAGGTGATATGCTAGAGGCCTACAGTAGTTTAAAACCAGCAAAGGGGACTTTTTTTAAGCACTTTTCCTTGAAACACTGTCAAAGAATGTTGCCTGAAAGGAGCTTTAATCATTACTTCTTTTCTGGACTGATGTTTTTTTCCTGATTTTCTGAAAATGTAAACTTTGTACAAAGAAAGGCAAAGTCACTGGAGGGAAAAAGTATATCTGAGTTGGTCCATGCAGAGCTGTGTGGACACAGAAAGTTCCCGGCTGCTGTCAGCAAAGAGCTGTTGTGCCTGACCTGTTCCTACTGGAGCCGCTTCACTCCTGCAAGGTTATCACCTTCTGTGACAAGGTGGAGCCGACCACCGCCAGCAAAGGTTAAACAAGGTTTTTTGCCATTGGACGTCCTTTTTTTATTTTGAAGCAACACTACATTGTAATAGAACATGTAAAATGCAAATAAATGTGATGACGTTCCTAAGGCAAAAAAAGAAATTACTCGACTTCATTTGAGATGCATTTTGTGCGGGGCAGAAAGTTTCCATCCCTCTGCTTTCAATCATTTTCTTTATGTATTAAATGCTAAAAAACATGTTTAATAGATAAAAGCCAGAAAATTATTTATAATTTGAAATTAGCCCAATTGGGCTGATCTGAAGTGCTTCTAAAAATAAATATTAACATACATCAGTTCACTCACAGTTCATTTTGTTTCACTGTTGCTCTCCGCTGTCTCAAAAAAATGTATTACAAGATGAAGTAATTACTAACAGGTAGTATTTTTAGGGAAAAAAAAGCATAAAAGTTAACTTAGATTAAAAAATGCACACCCTCTTCATTTCTCCAATAACATTGAGGTTGCATGCTGTTCTGCATTTGCATGCACTCCTGTAAATGTTCCGGTGTGGCGTGCTAATTGGGCTGTTTGTACTCATAAGTGCAGTCAGGCCTGAGAGTCTTTGTGAGCATGACTTTCATAGTGGGTGTGTTCTGCTGTGTTATGCTTTCTGTCCTTTGTGTTTTCCCTGTGTAGGGTGTGCTGCCCAGCCCCCTGCTGTCCCCTTGGCAGGCGCAGCACCACGGCTTGACCCGCACCAGCATGCCCCAGTGCAGACAGAGTGAGTCACTGAACATCCTCTGCAGCCTCCTCTGTACGCTTTACAAAATGCAACACATCTAAGAGTCTGACAAGTAACTTCGCAGTTTTCCAACTCTTATTACAGATTTCTGCGCAAAGATTATTATGATTTTTTTTTCCTTTTTAGAAGTAAATCCTAATATTTAACATGTTTTTTAGTAAAATATATAGATTTGTGTTTGTTTTTTAACTGTAAAAGAAGTTCATACCAAAATTCAAGCTGAAAATTCTCCCAAAACGTTTCATTGCAAACAGTTTGGTTTCATTGAGCAGCACAGGACTGAAGCATTGGTAACAAAGCTTACCAACTACCAACTTACATGCCTCATTGAGTCCCCTCAAAAAAGCCTTTTTTATTTATTTTTTGTTATGCTGCGCTGATGATTGTGCGCGTGGGCGAGTCAAATAAAGAGGATAACAATAGTGACGAGGCATATGTATGAAAGTGAGGAGCACAAAGTGGAAAAAAAAAATAAAAGAAACCACACTGGATTTATTTGTTTTTTCTAAGTGGTTCTCATTTTTAAATCAACACACAAAGTTAGGGAAAATTACAGTATATTTTCATTTATTTCTGTATTAAGTGCCCTTGTGTTAATTTTTACTCTTTTTTACAAGTACAAGAGTAAACCTGAGGCTGCTGCAGTCACACTGTGTTTTGCTTCTGGTGTAATTAAGCCTGGTTCTATCCAGCATAACTACAGGAGAATACAAAAAAGGACTTTTTTTTCTCCATTGTATAAAACTTTTTTTTTTTTTTTAAATATTGCCAAACAAAACTGAAGGGAATGATTGCTAAAAAGGCCACTAACGCCGCTCCTCTCCCACCAGAAGTTTCAGCTAAAAACAAACCAATAAGAAACTAGTTCCCAACTTTGCTTTAAGAATGGAGGACGACGTATAGAACGAATGGGGTTTGCTCTCATCATGTATGACACTAATATGGTCTATTTGTTGGGCTAATGTGTGATCTTGACCCTAACAATGCTTTGTCTCTGTTGTGGTTCTGAATTTGCTGTAACTCAATAATTGTCTTGTCTCTCCTTTATTCCTTCTTCTTTTATGCCCATTAACATGTTGTCTCCTCTGCTCCACACTATGTCTCTTACAAACCTAATTTTGATCCAATTTGATTCATTCTCTCCATTACTGCCTCCTCGCACTTTTATGTGCTTTGACAAGGTGTGGAGCATCTAGCGTGCTACTTCACAGACACATCGTGGTACAGTAAATCTTTCTTTAACTTGGTCTGCTGCCCCCTCGGTGATCTGAGAAGCATGCCGTTCTTCACGCTTTCCGTTCTAGTGTTATGACTTGGAGATTTTAATTAAACTTTGTCTGATGCAAATGCACTTTGGGGTTTGATTGTATTGCATTGTTTTTGTTGAACAGACAAAAAAAATCTTTTTGGTTTCTTGATTTGATTTATTTTAAAATCATCTTTTATTTTCCCCATCACATGACTTCTTGTTTGCATGACTTGTGGAACATGGTTTTCTCCATTTCAGAGCACTATGAAATGCAGTGACATCATAATGTCAGCCTCCTGTGCTTCTGCACCCCAAATCATACCATTTTCCTGCTGTCACCGACATCTTTTCAATCTCGTCATGCACATTCATGCATGCTGATTTCTTATCACAAGCTATTTCTGGAGTGGAGAGATGCTTGAGTCGAGATCGATCACGTTTGGCCGTGAGATTTTCTTCCAGGTGCCGCAAATTGGCTTGTTGGTGAATATCTTTTAGTGCAGTCGCTATCATTAGATGCTGAGATATTTACTCTGTTCCAGTGCCATGAAAGGCTCAGATTGATTGCTGCACAGTATTAGTATCTCTTGCAGACAGCCCCAGAAGCAAATAATTACCAAATTGAAGCTTTCAGCCTTGCAGTGTCTCTATCACTGACTACACTCCTCTATTTATGAGGTATAAATATAGTGCACTGCACGCTCCCATCACCAATTTCAATTAAAGAAGACAGAGAACTGATATAATTGTTCTAATTGAGATGTAAGTCAGGAATCGCACAGTCCAAACTATAAAAAACCTGCCTTGAAAATGTTTTTTTTTTTGTGATACAGGAATGAAAAAGATCGTTTATGAATAAAAATGCCCATCTTTGTGGTGAGGCTGCCTTTATTTTTGATTCCCTCACTCTAAATGTAAAATTTTCTTTAAAAATAAAAGACAGATTTAAAATAAAAAGTAACTTCAGTTTAAATAGCAAACAGAAATCCATGCAACCTCTTACAGAGGAAGTGGACAGATCAGTGGAGGCACTGTGCCGAGGAACCAGGAGGTGGGGCTGTGGCCCTGGACATTTGCTCCCATTGGCAGTGCAAGCGGGTCGATGATGAAAATAGAAACAACAACCATTACAGCTGTATTTTCACATCCTTTGAAATCTTTTCACTTCCCACTCAGAGAGCGTGTTTGTGCCAAAGCCGAGTTCAGGCTCATTAGTAGCTGGAGATGCTTTCAGGTGGGTTGAATTGTGCAGCTCCCGTTCAAAGGACAACTAAAACGTCAGGATGGAATCTCGAATGGTAAAACAGAGCTGGCATCAATCTCATACTGAGTCAGTCATACATTGAAAACGTACAAAAATATCATCAAGGTATGGAACATTTTTATTGATGTTTTGGTACTTCAGTCATGTATCCTATTATTTTGTTAGGTGGGTTTGGAAAAGAACTAAACACTGACTTTTAACTGAAAAAAGTTCCCTTTCTGGAGATTCATACATGTAAAAATCAAAGTCTGTCTGACCTTACTGATGCTTTTTATCTGAAAAAATAGCCAACTAGTTTGATGTTCGACAGTGAAAGTCAGAGCATTGTTTTGCTGCAGTCTTTCCACATTTTTGCTTGTAAGATCTGAGCAAAAAGCAGGAGATATACAGATATATACTTTGATCATCTTTTGATCTCTAGAAAAAGCATTCCCAGTGGTCTTTTAATTATAATTATGATGTTTTAGGCAAAAAAAACTAGAAACTAGTAGATTTTTAATATTTTTTTTTAATAGAAACTCATAAAAAATGGAAAAAGTCTCTCTTTTTTCTAACTATGTAATGGATAATGTTTAGCATTTACTTAGGATGAAATGAAACTCACTGACTCATAACTTTAGATGTTCTTCTAACAGTGTGTGCACAATATGATGTCGAAACAGATCCAGCAGTGACATCTACATTAAAAACTAAATGAGGAGTCCCCCCCCCCTCTAAAGCCTCCTTCGGTGTCGTTCCCATTTTTAGAGAAAATATTTACTTCCAAAAAGCAAATATATCCTCGGTGCTTCCATTTTTCTGTTTACTTATAAATGTTGACTCTTTTTTTCCCTTTTTCTTGCAGCCTCAAATACTACAGCCTTTCAAGCCCTGTCTCATCGAACCCTCCCACCGGGAAAGACCAGTAAGAACTCTCCCCATCGAGGGCCTCAATAAAGTAACAGAGAGGACATCAGAGGAAGTAATTCACGCAGATGACTGTCCTCCTGAAGCTCTTATGGCAGATGTGTGTTGGGCAGCAGACCCTGACAAGCTGACTCATCGACTCAGCACTAACATGCCTTGCCTGCACTCTTGCACTCCACAGGAAATAAATGCAAAAGACAGTCCGGCGTCCGCACAACAGTGTGCAGCGCAGCATGGGTGCAAATCCCTCGCTGTGATAACGCACGACTCTGTCGCTCCAAGATCTGCTGGTTCGACCTGCCCTCGCACCCTGCCGCCTCCTCACCTTTACAAGCGCATGCAGAACCCTTCATCCAAGCCAGGGGGCGCTGGAGGTTCTCCGAAGGCGCCATGCTTTGCAGGATCTTCGGCTAACCGGGCCAAGCAGCTGCCGCCTCCATCTAGGGGCCTTCCCTGCTTCAACGCAGGACCCTGGGTTCAGACTCAAAAACTGTTTAGCACTTCACTCACTCAGCCTCTCAGAACATCTGAGCCGAGGAAGGATTCTTGGCACACCAACGCAAAATCCCTGGAGGAGCCCACCCAGGCAACACTCAGAGACCCCGGGTCAGCAAAAACCCTCATCCCTTTGAGGCGCTCATGCCTCCCCAAGCCAAAGATTCCCTGAGGAGCTGAAATCCTCCCATCAACACTTGAAACTGGAATCACTCTGTCATTGACATTTATTCTCTTCTCCTCCAAGCCACAACAACAGTGGGACCTTTGTTCTTTCAACAAAATATTAAAGTAACCAACCTTAGGCTGCTGGCTGAACTGGACCTGTCAGTGACACTGATATGAGACTGCTACAGAATGTGTCTGCATTGCCTGCCATAATTTGCTCACACGTTTTTGTTTGAAATGAAGCTAAAACTTTGCCTCATTAGACTGAACAATCATTAATTCTGGTTTCACCTGAAGAAGGTTCTAGTTTTGCACACAAAGAAGGAAAAGTGGTTGGTATAAAGCAGGAAAAGAGTACTGTCTGTTTTTAAACAGTCATGTGACTGCGGGAGCTGTGAGGGTCGGGCAATTGTGGTTAAGATGAAAGGATGTGAAATAAAAACATTAAAAAAAATTAAATTGATAAATAACTCTTTATTGCAGGCATGGATATATATTTATTTCTGACCACTACTCTAAATATGGATTTTTAGACCTTGTGCATATTGGAACACACAACTCATTTCACATAAAAAAAAAAGCCATCACCCTGCTGTAGGTGTGTGAAAAAGTTGCATGTAAAAATGCTGCATAATTGGGCAATCTTACATTTACATGCAAAATCAACAATTTCTGTACCCAGATTATAATTGTTTTGAACACATCTTGGTTAAATAGCTATTAATAAATAGCTAATAAATAAAATGTGTTTGAACATTTTGTTTCTAGACAAATTTATTAGGGGTGTAACCATGTTTTGAAACGATTCATTTTTACAACAATTAAATATTTGTGTTTGCCGATTCGATTCTCTTTCAATTTTGGTTCATTTTGAACGATCAGATTCACCGACCCACAATCCATCCAGGAAATCCAGCGTGACTCAGAGATAAATACCTGGTACAGAACAGTGCAGGTGAAGTTTTCCAGACTCCTTACGTTTCTTGCAAGATAATCAAGTGTAAATTAAATGTGTCCATTCACATTTTAGCCCCATAAAGTTCAGCCCATTGTTGTTTTCCCACATCAAAACAATACAATGTGAATATTACATTGATTGATCTAATTTTTTTTAATGGCATAGGTAGATTCGATTCTGCCTCAGTCAGATCGATCTGGTTGGATCGTAGGAATAGAAAAAAATTCATGTGATAACAGTAATCGAATAATTGTTACACTCCTAAAAATGTATGCTTCCCTTCAAGGGATTGTCAACATATCTAGTGCTTCAATCAAATAACCAACTTAAACAGAATAAGACAAGTATACTGCATATGTGGCAAATATTCTTAAAGGCCCACTCTGATGAAAATCCGGTTCTTGGTGTTTTTAAAATTGTTCTTATGGCATTTTGTATATGGATATGTATATAGTAAATTAAGCTGAATACTGCATTTCTAATTATTATTTATTCAAATTGTTGTGAATCAGGAGCAGGCGGAAAAATGCAGTTAACATGTGACCAAACACACAGCTCAGAGGTGAATCCCCAATGAACTGCTGCCACCCTGCAGAAATTATGTCCTAGAAAACAGCACAGGTTTTTGTATTTTGGCTGAAAACGGTACAATCATGATTGAAAGACCACTGAAAATGCTTCTAAAATGAATCAAAAGATGATCAAAGTGGGACTTTTACATTTAAAAAAAGTCAAACTATTTGCTTTCAAATTCTGTAAATTTACCTCATTAAAACATTTTTTTTACTCTCAAAAGGCATAACAGCAAAATCAAATTTAGTCAGTTGACATAAATGATCATTTTAATTTTTAGCTCTCTGTAGGTCTTATACTGACCAGCAATTCTGAGAAAACAGCCAAACACAGCATAAATATCACCTTATAGCGTGTCCTAATTTAGCCATGAAGCACCAAAGTTATAAAATGATGTATTTTTTCAACTTTTTTTCCAGCTCAAGCCTTTAATACAGTCATTGGAGCAGGATAAGTGGTCTCAGATAAACTCTTCAACTGAAATTAAAAAGACAATCTCTGTGACAACCACATTAAACCATGTGATCTTTTTTTTGGCGCTTAAATAACACATCATGTCCAAACTTTATTTGAACATCACAATATCATTTAAAACCAAGCACCAGTTTGCTCTTGCTGCAGCGCTCCAAAAAACTTACAAACTGTGTCAATTAGACAACTTGTGTGAAGGAGCGTCTTAACAATGCACCTGTCTTTTTCTGAACTGATTTCTCTCTTTGTCGCCCACTCATGGTATAAAAAAAAGCCAAGAGATTCATTAAAGGTGTGAATCTGTAGCCTGGTGGAACTGTGTCTTCTTCCTCCTCCTCATGCTCTCACTCTCACACTTGTCTCTTAAGGGAGATCAAAGATATTAGCGTGGTATTTTAAAGCCGGAGGCTTTTGGGGGAAAAGCCATGTCTCCGTGGTAGTTTTGGAGATTTGTGTTTATTGGTTCTTTGCAGAGTTCTTTTGCAGTCAAATGCTCCTGAAATGTCCCCGAACGGAGAGCAGCAGCGTGTTAAGAAGGCCTTCTGACAGCAACTCTGTTCTCTTCTCCGTCATGCCGCGTGACCGCTTGGTGTACGCCTCTGGCAGTGTCCGGTCTGCTGCGTAAAATAATGCACCCTGCGTTGACAAACACACACACACACACATTTGTGCTGTGCCGGCTGCATATACACAGGAACTCTGACAAAACTCAAGGAGACACAAACACACACATCAGTTCACACTGCCCCAGCTGTCACACAAATGCACCTTTGTGCGCACGCACTTAGAGGCCCCATACAAAATGCATAGATTTGCGTTTGACTTGTTTGTTCTTGCAAAACGAAACTCTCCCACTGATCCATTTCTGCTCTGCATCTCTAGCTCAGCTTGGGAAAGGCTTGCTCTTGGAAGCGAAAGTGTATCCATGTGGCTGATAAAGCATGTTTACCTGTTGGAATGGCTCGACACTGTGCTAAACCAGCCAAGAAGTCAACGTTGCCAAGGAAATCCACATTTGTTTTAATGAAAACGAAATGAGAGACGGAAAGGTGCGCGGAGAAGATTCCCAGCAAGTGGTGAAAGGGAGAAAAGAAATGAAGCAGTAATAATGATGAAATAAAAGCAGTAATTATCAGAATAAGCTGTTTTTGGCTGAAATCACTGTGTGAATGAACAGTTTTAGGAAGGTGTGCATTAGGCGGGGGCAAAGACAGAGAGAAAGCACGTTTGCTTGGCTGCTTTGGCAACTAGAGAGTAGCCCAATGCCCTCAGCTGTGTCGTTCACTGCTCAGTAATGCCAAACAGGAAATCCATGTTGCCTGTTGTGTGTGTTTTTGTATGTGTGTATGCATGTCTCCAGACACCTCTGGCTGCCAGTGTTTTCCCCGTTAAGCTGTGTATGTGCAAAACAGAGAAGCTGACAGATATGTGTGCAGAGGGCAAAGGCAGACTCATGCCACAGAAAATAGCAGTGTTATTCCGCTTTCCCTGTTCTCCTTTTTTTTCCCCCATTGCCAAATCAATGTGCCGGTGCAGTTACGCAGTCAAGACAATCAGTATTGCTTTTGCCTGCTATGCTGTGGCAAAAATCTGCAGAAAGTGGTGTCTTTTCTGATGTAGGACATGATCTCACTTAATTTTAGAAAGGTGCATCACAGTGTTTAACGTGCTGGCATTCACAGGACTGTCATGTCCTTGGTGATGTATTTATGTTTTATTGTATCATTGTGACACCTAAAAATTGACAAAAATTCATATTTCCGACATTAATGTTCGTCACGTGATGTCAATATTGTAAAATCCCGTTGTGTCTTTTTAGATCAGAAAATGTATCTATGACGAACTGCAACCACAAGGTTCTTGGTCAGTTTATCTCTACAGGTGGTGGACCCATGGGAGAGTGATCCCACGTCATTGCTTTGCTTCTTGTCATCATAATTCCAAGACCACTGGGAACGCTTTATGACATATATCAAAATATGATCAGAGTGGGTATTTATCTTTTTGTTACATTTTTGCAGGTTATCAATTTTAAGATAACTTTCTCAGCTAAATAAAGTCAGAAAATCTTTTGTTGGAATTATATACACGCGATCCAAAGACTGGCTTTCTTGTCCTAAAACTGTAGACTTAAAAACAACAGACTTTTTATTTATCTTGACAAATGCTTTTATCCAAAGCAATTCAAGAGGTTTGCGACATTATTCGTTCATTGTGTTTTACCCGAGAGCTACAGCTGGGTATTATATTTTATTTAATTGCACATTGTTGACAGTTAAACCAGTGCCGTAGTAAATCTTTTTGTTTTTCTTTGCTTATCACTTGTCTGTCTTAAAGCTAAAAGCACTTGTCCAATATTGTGTAAAGAATATGTAAATAGCAGAATACTTGAATCGACTTTAATCATATTCAGGAGCGTTTGAAGGAATAGTTTTAAAAGAATTAACATTTGACGGCTTCTTTTTAGGCAGTCCCCATGTGAATTGGTTTTCTTACTTAAATATTTGTTTATTAAGAGAAAACAATGCATTCTTTACATTACCTTTGACTGATTGCTTTACTTTTCTTTTGCAAATCGTATTAGTAGTTTTTTTTATTTTTTTTTTTTATTAAAATTTAGAAAAAAGATAGGATGCTACAGCAGAGCTATGAATAGAAAATCCAGTTTTCTGAACCCTTTTTGGGATTCATAAATATGTCTCACAAAAGCATTTGCCTGATTTAATTAAACTATATGTTTGAGTTGCTTTTTGTATTCCAAGCCTTATTAATGCCCATCAAGAACGACAACAAGTGAGGGTACAATACCTCATGTGGACAGCACGTTCATGGTTTTTGGAGAAATTATGAGGCAGCATTGAACTAGGGGAGGAAGACAGACTTAGAAATGACTTTCCTTTATTCTTTGTTGACAGGTCAAGTTTAACCATGATGTACTTCCATTCTTTACAAACCATGCAGCCTTTTTACACCTTGCACATAGTGTGTTTGATAATGAAGCAAAGAGATGTAGGTGGATAACAGTCTGCCAAGCTTAATGAGTTTAGTGACACTGTCATTAACCTGGAAAAGATGGAGTGCAAAAGTTTTTTTTTTTCTTTTTTTTCTTTTGAAAGGGAACCGAGCTCTTTCATCAGACAGACATGCCCGATTTGTGTTAAAGAGACAAGAGAATCTTTAGCAGAGCTGCCACTCAGACAGGAGTTAGGGAAGACTAGTTTTTGGACAGATTAATGAAAGGACTGTGCAGTCTGGGACTGTTCATAAAAAGTACAACCTACATCCACATTGGGCGTGTCAAGCGCATACAAGAATGCGCTGAATATGGGTTCTTGAATGAACTTATTGTAAAGCTTTGGCACAATTTCAATAAGGAAGATCCACCTCATCTCCATGTATGCTGGGTTGCTGATTCTTCCCTCCACATGCCACTCATCAATAGCTTGCCAATAGCTAAAGTGCCAACTGTCTTCTCAGCCGATCACAATCAAATTCCTGCCTTATAGAAGTTTGTTTAACTGCATTACGGACATTTCGCCGGCCCACCTCTGCCCCGTTCTCCTCCTGGCTCTTTCCTTCAAATCGGTTTGGCCTTAACCACTATCAGCGTCTGGGGTCTCTTCATGTGGTCAGAGATTATCCCAAGCATGCAAGATGTCTCTGGCCCAGAGCCCAACTGCCAAAGACTACAGACTGTGTCACTAATGTTTCACCACTAAATAATTCAACCACACATTCAGGTCTCTCCTTATTGAAACTGTATTCACACTGGACTGGTGCTACCCGATCCTAGCAGATGTGCTCACAGTTGGGAGAAGTTTGGTGTGAAATGTGAAAGTGGCGTGAATCTCATGAATCTTGCGCCAGGCTTTTTCTTTCACAGCTCTGTTCCGATAAATAAAAGACTCTGTGTCATTAAATTCACAACTTGCAATTCTTAATTTTTCCTCCATGATCAATTTTCAAACAGCTGGCACTTCTGTGAATTGAATAGGACACCATCCATACGTCACTACCAAATCCACATCCCTAGTGGTCAAATTTCAACTGTTTTTTAAAAAATAGCATGGCTTTTTGTAGGTAAAGCCTGCAAATGATCTTAAAAACAACACGTAAATGCAAAGTTTTGAACACGGAGGCCCAAAACGCGTGTTTACATCGAATTTTCATTGGAAATGATTGATTGAATTCATGTTGCCGAGGGCGGTGTGAAAAGCAGGATTATAGCTGTAGAGCAGGCACGTCCAAAGTCCGGTCTGTGGGCCATATACAGCCTGCGTTCAAATTTCCACCAGCCCGCTTGTGTAAAATCCAAAATATGCAGCCCACAGCACTTTCTGTCAACTGTGTACAATTTCTTGATTGTGAATGGCTAAATTACAATATTGGCCATATTAAACCTTTGGCAAGACTATCACACAACCCTTTCTAGTTAATTTCTTTTTGAAAATGTCAACTGTAAATTAAAAAAAAAAAATCAACAAGGGCTTTTGGGAAATTTGACTATTTTTTCAGTGAAATACAAAACATCTGTCTGTCTTATATGCCAAGGGACTTTTCAGAGTTCAATACCAACTAAAAGATCTTGACAACTATGCCAATCTAGCTGGGAAAACATGGTGCTTGGTCTTTAAATATGAAATTCTCATCATTTTTGCAAAAACATACTTCGCTGTTTTTTCTTTTCTACGTCAAGAAATTATAAGTAAGCCATTGCAACAAAATTTCCAATAAAAAAAGTTTGTTTGCATTTAATCTTATAAGGGTTGAAAGAATGCAGGTGTTTGGCCCTCAGAAAAATTCACTTCACCTACTCTGGCCCTCTTTGCAAAAAGTTTGGCCACCGCTGTTGTGGAGTGTCTGATTTATTTCATAAAAATGACAAAGAATAAAAGTAAAATAAAAAGAAACCTCCCAGTGGTTGCAGCTTAGTTGCCACTAAACAATTGTGAAAATAATCAGACATAAAAACCTAATTTAAATAAATGATTTACTTGGAAAGATCTACTAATGATTACAAAGAGATTGCATGATTGAATACAATAATTCTATAAAAGCCAGTCTACAGAGTTTATTTTAAAAACATATGTAAGTTATTATATTTCTTAAAGATCATTTTGGCCAAAAGAACATATTTTGGTGTTTGGTGTCTTTTATTTGTCACATTGGTAAAATGTAATTTTGTTAATGTGAAAACAACAACATATTGCCATTGTTGACCCCAAAGAAACAATGAAAATAATAATAAGAGACATCAACACGGATGCTTTTGAAATTAAGACAAAAAGATCAAAAGTGATCCGTGAAACATTTGAGTTAATTCACCCCCAAAAAGAAGATTACTACACAATTCCAAATGTTTTTTTTTTTTTTACTTTTTCTATTTATTGTTTTTTTTATTTTGTTAGATAAAATATTGTCATTTTTCACTTGTTTTTGGAGTCTTTGGATCATCTGTTTATGGTTCAATAGCAGGATGGGAAATATTTAAACATCCATTATCTGCTCTGCTAAGTTTGGACACAATGTGTGATATTAAACAGATAGGATAAGTTACCAAAAAGTGAAAAAAATTCTTCCCAACAAGCGTTTCCCAAATTTGTATTATAGGCCCAAAGTCAGTCTACCGAAGAGTTCTGTATTCTGTGTTCACTACTTTCCTTTTTTGTTTGTGGGTATGAAACAGTCTTTCTCCAGAGAAAAAAAACAAATCATTATAGTGTTCAATCTGGCCCCTTCGTTTATTCTCAAGCCCCTCTCGTCCTTCGTTGTGTAAAGTAGTTGATTAGTGTCCACAGCTGCTGACCTTGTCAATGAAACATTGAGCTGCGTCTGCACGCTGCTCCATGTGTTCATGGACTCATCATCAATTTAAAATGTCATAACGCTGTATTTAGCATGCAGGTTAGAGATGACCCCACAGCAAAGCCATCACCTTCTGTCAAGAAAAAGGTGCATTGCAGGAGTGAAACAGCACTTTGTTGCTGTGCAATGACCTCTTCGCAGTAGCTTTAAATACTTAAAACATTGGTTATGAGGCATGAAAACGTCTTCCCTTGCTTTACCAAGTCTATGTGCTGCGGAAAAAGACTGCAATTTACCTGTCGTATACAAAAGGTAGCTATAGAAATGAATTCACACATCCTTGAAGAATAATCGTAGGTTATGTCTTTGCATTTATGTGAGTTAAATACGACATGAAAAATTCCAAATGGTTGTTGTTTGCTTTTTAAATGTGGAAGAAAGTTCATTCCAGTCTCGAGAGATGGCATTTGTTCTGATAGTTGAACAGGTTGAGCTCATGTAAGTTCCACACTTTATGGATCTCTCTTGGGGCCAATCAGAATTCTTCCCTTTGCCATACCACTTCTCCTACATTTAGCCCTCCAAACGGAGAGGTTTGAAAAATTAGCATCTCTGAATTCAGATGTCGCTACCACACGATGACGTCACCAATAGTCGCCGGTCAGCTACGTTAGAGCGGAGATTCCAGCGCTTTAATATGCATGACAACAGTAGGTTTTTTAACTTTAAAAAGGTCATGCTAAAACAAAACGTCATTACTTACATGAAAATATAAACTTCTGTGCTTTAGAAGAAGAAAAGCGCTTCTCCTCAGCTTCTCGTCCCACCATACCAAAGGAGCAGTAAAAAGTGTTATACCTGACGTTTTTACAGATGTTCAAAATTAGTCAGCAACATACAAAGTTTGAATAAGTGAATTATCCCAACGAGGATTGCAAAGCTTAGGAATTCCATTTTTCTTTGTCTCGTTGCTTTGCCCCGCCTTTGTAATTCCTAGCCAATGACTGAAGAGATCTTCCGGCGCATCTTTTGTTTACAAACTTTGATTAGAAACAGAAATGTCCAGTTGAAAGGCAGTCTGAATACAGACCAAACGCAAGGTTCAGGACTGTATCCAGATTAAATTAAGTGGGCCTGGTTCCGACCAATGGATTTTTCCAGACCATATACAGCCTAAGAAATTCTTGAGCCAATGTACACCATCTAACTGAGCTGCAGATCTTAAAAGTGCTCATCTGTCTACCAGTACACTTTTGGAATAAAATGTACAAAGTATTTCTATATGATCCTGCTGTAGCTCTGTAGCTTGTTCTATATTCCTGAACAAATCCAGCACTCCCTGATTTTAAGTCATGTTTTTCCTATAGTCCAGCACCATATCAAATTTAGTAGATGAAATAAAAAATCAGATTTATTAGGAGAAAAACTGTCCATAGCATCTTTTTTTTAATGCTTATTTTTATATTGGTGTAAATTGCTCATTTGTGGAGTTTTTTTTTTGTGTGTCAAGGTATGCATTCACATTTACAGACAACACATAAAACAAACAGCAACCCATACACCATACATATAGCTCCCCGTAAATATAGAAAAATATGAACAAAAGTAAATAATTAAAAAATATACTGCCTGTGTAGAATCATGAACATAATGCGCTTATAACATGAAAGTCGTGATCAATCAAATATCAGAAATTTTTAGTCTAACATGAATCATCAGTTTTTCTTGAGAGCCAAAAAAGCAGCAGAGACCTTCAACACAGTTTTAACTTTGGTTTATTCATTTTGAAGGAAAACTTAAAAAAAAAGATTTTCCAAATTGCGTTAACAAAATGAGTCTGATAGCTTTGTTTTAATGGCATAACATTCACGCTCAGTTCCTGCTACATTATTTTAAACAGTTAATACCAGTATTTAGGCTAAATTCAATGTTATTTTTAAAGTATTAAATAGTTATTAAATAAGTACTTATTCATTACAAGTTGCACAAAATTATTTAAAAAAAAGTTATTTGTTTTTATCTTTTTAAATGTACTGGATTTTGAATGACTGTATTATATTACATGGGTACAAAAACTAAAAACTGGCACAAACCACAATTAGTTTGATTCAAGAAAAATAGAAAATGTAATGGTGTAGATGGAAGCCATTTCTGGGTACTATATGAAAAACGGCAAAAAGCTGATTAATTATTATCTATAAATAATGAATTAGGAGATTTAATCTTTTTTTAATTTAAAAAAAAAAAATTGTTTTTCAGTGAAAACAGTACCAACTTGTATTTCTTAAGTTTTCTCTATGTCCACGGTCTGGGAGCACCTTGAGTTCCCCATGGCAGAACTGGAGGGAATTTCTGTGGATGGGGATGGTCTGGACACACGCCACATTCAAACAAGTTTTTATATTGTTAAGATGAGATTGATTTTAAATACATGTAATTTTTTTTCCGCTATACATATGATTTATGTTTATTTCATTCCCTGTGTCTTTGTTTTTAGCTTTCAGCTTTTGTTTCTAAATTCTAACATTTGTATTTAATTTTATTTTCACGTCAAAGTGCTACTGCCAGGCTTTGTATTTTTTTCTTCCTCATGCATCTTATCTTGCTTACTGCCTGCATCGAACATCTTTCTTTATTGTATTCAAAAATCGAAAGCAGTTTATTAAAAACAAAAGGTTATTGAGTCACACTAGAGTCATTATGTTCAAAGGTTTGAATAGAAATGATTTTAATATTGCTGTTTTTTCCAGACAAAAGATAGTTCTTTCATCGTTCACCCTAAGTGGCCTGCATGCAAATGCACAGCCAGGTTTTAGTGGAACTATGAGTTCTTGGGGTTAAAACAAAGTTTTAAAGCTTTAAATCTAGAAATTTTTCCAATACTTGAAATCAAACAGCTTTCCTTTTAGAATATCTCATGTGAAACTGCAGAAAGGACTTACAGTGACAACATGTAGCTTTTACCTCTATTATTACTTTCATGATATCATGATTTAATTTTAATGAAAAATGTCACTTTTTATACTTTATGATTCTTTGTACTCGTTTGTTAATACAAAACTGATTCCTATTGTGATTAATGTGACTCACTTTACAGACAAGTAGCTTGTAGTTGAACTTGATGTGGGTATATCAAAAACATTTTTTCATTTGTGGTAAATTAAAGGTAAATCTTTGTCTCATAGTGCATTTTAAAAGGTCATGTATGTCATACAATTCTGTTGTATGTATTCTACTACCTACACCGAAGCTCATGTATATTTACAAAACAGGGAAATGATATTTTACTTCAGGTAGAGAGTGGCGCCATATACTGACAACAACTGAACTAAGAATACATATTTTTTATTGATATCATTTTTTTAAACTTTTATAAATCATTTGATATATTAAAGACTAATTAATTAAACTATGGCACTTCACAGTAAGGTTTTATAGCATGTCTTATTTGGAGACACCAAATCCTTTTTCCTTTAAAAGATCCATTTCAATGAAAATTGTGTTTTTGGTGTTTTTCTTAGGTTCTTTTAGTATTTTTCTGATGATGGAGGACATATATAAAGAAAACTAAACATAAAATAGCTCAGATATTGCTCGTCATTTTTGTAGCATCTGTAATGTTAGCTTGAGGTTGTGAAAGGCTGTTAGCTAGCAGGAAAGCATGTAAAAAGAGAGCTCTCAATAATGGGAAAGGGGCAAAAAAAAACGACAAAGGATTTTTTATTTTGGCTAAAAACAGCAGGTTCTAGAATAAATACATTTGTTTGCTCCAAAAAATATATAAAACATCTTAGAAGAACAATATTTAACTGTTCTGTGTCTGAGTTTAAACTCACAGTTCAACCATTACTTTGTGTCATACTGAGCACTTATTCAAAGACCAGTTCCCATAGTTTCCGTCCTAGTAAAAATGATCAGTTTGTTATTGATGCCACGCACGCCCTCAGGAGAACAATTGATGTTGTTGCCCCTTTGAAACCTAAGCTCATAAGACAAAATCGAGTGGCACAGTGGTTTAACGCTGAAACACGTTAAACAAGCAACGCGTGAGTTAGAAAGAAAATGGTGCCGCTCCAGCTCAGAGCAGTCTCTAAATAACTGGAAATAAAACATCTAACCCTAACCCTAAAATTAAAAAAAAAATCTCTGTGTAAAGCCAGAACCCAATACTATTCAACTTTAATATCAGATAATGGAAATAATCCAAGATTTATTTCAAGTACTGTATAAATATTGTCCTACAGTATCATTGTTGACAGTTTTATCTCATTTTTTTTTTTATATTTTTCAAAATCTGCACTCAACTTGTCGATAAATAAATTTTTCCATCATCACTCTTCTTCACCATTCAGACATGTAATACAGTGTTATGCAGCCACTTTTTGTTTTACAAACTACAGATTAACAATAATGTAAAACTTACTTTTCTCATTTGTGTAAATCCTTCAGTTGTTTGTTTTTTTTAGTCTTTTCATTTATAGCTCAGTGGATGTTGTCACTACACTTTTTTTAGTTAAACCTTTGACATTTTGAGCACTTAACTTTTTGTGTCATCCAGAACCAGCATCACATGTAAAGGTAATTGGCAACACAGACATTGTTAATCTTTGTAAAGTAGGAATTTCATTTAATTCTTTTTATTAAAAAAACACTACTATAAACAGAAGACGTAGTAAAAAAAAAAGATTAAAACATCATGTTTGATTTGTATCTTATCTGCCCATGACTTTGACATTTTCAGATTAAGGATGTTTTATTTTGAAATTTTCCTTTGACAACAGTTGCTTAAATCAGAAAAAAAAGCCTTCCAAATTTTGCATCAAGCCATTTCTACAGTTGTTATTTATTGATGTTGTTTAGACAACAAACAACGGGGGGATTGTTATCATTTATTTAAAGAATCTTTGACATTTTCCCAAATCTTTTGACCCATTTATTGTATTTTTAATTGCTACAACAAAGCAGAGGAGAGCTTCTTCATTTACACCAGAATTTGTTTATATATTTTTTTGTCATTTTTATTTTTAGGCTACGTGACACCATCGTTTTGCTTTTCAAGAACAAGTTTTGCTCTTGCTTTATATGCTTCATTCATACAAAATACAATTTGTGTGTCAGAAGGATCCACAGTTTCAATAATAAGTCAATAAACAGATTATTTATTTAAATAGATTGAATTATTTTGCTAATTGAAAGACCATACCCACACATAGGCACCACTTTAACTCAACTACAAATTGAAAGCAAACCCTGGGACACTCATCATGAATTATGTAGCTAATTATGTAGCTAAGGTCAAAAAAATTACTCTAAACAAGATTATTTCGTCCAAAAATATCCTCACTTTTTCCACATATCAGCAGAAAAACCTACTCCACAGTTTAAATATCCAAAATTGACTTTTATTATTTTTTTTATGGATTTTAACTCATAAACATGCACTGTTTGAACTGCAGTAAATACAACAGTTCACACACTTAACTCAGTTGCAATTGCAGTATTGCATATTGTTTTATAAGAAAATTGTTAATTCTAAAATGATCATAAAGTTAGCTCAAACTGCGATGATCAGCGTTCTCTTCCATGTTGGTTTTGGACTCCACCCACTGATTACATCATTAATGCATCGCTACCAAAGCTGAGTTCCTGGTTGGTTGACACTACAAACATTTTCACCAAAGTTTAGATAAATAAACTTCAGAAAACTTGCATCACATCAACACTTTCACTGCACAGCTCGTTACGCCACAGGACCTCTCGCTGCATCTGTTCATTGATTTGGCATTGAAACTGTGGATCCTCCTGACACACAAATTGTGTTTGGTGTGAATGTAGCATATAAAGCAAGAGCAAAACTTGTTCTTGAAAAGCAAAACAATAAGATTTACCTTTAAATCAAATTAGAATATTTTTAGGAGAGTATCAGTATTACAACAAAAGAAAAATAATTATTTCTGACTTTCCAAACACTTCCTTGGGTTCAATTATACATTCTTATTCATAATTATTCTAATTCGAAATTTTAAAATGAATTTAACATTTTAGTTTCTGTTCAAACAATCCACATTTGAACATTTTTGACCAAAATGGACCAATTCTTGTCAAACTCAGCAGTGTTAAGGGCTTAGGTTAATATTTTGCTCTATGTTAATGTCTGTCCTCTTGCTGATAGAGAATACCTCCGGTGAACTCTGATGCTATTACTAATCACCTCCTTCAACTGGGATGTATCTAACACGCCTCTAGCAAAAAGTGTCTGGAAGGCATCCTGACTAGAAATCCAAACCTTCCTTGTATATTTGATCTTTTCACTTTATAACTTTGTCTGGGTAACTTTCAGAGAAAACTCTTATCAGCTACTTTTCCCTTTTGCTTTTGTTAATCAGAACATTGCTAATTAACAAACTGTGGTGATCTATTATGTTGGCTTATTTCTTTCTTGCTCTCTTTAAAATAAAATTGCATTTGCAGTACCTCCATCTGATTTTGCATTGTTCTCCCACTCAAACTGTCACTCATTTTAAACTTTTTCTGGCCTCAAACTTTGAGACCACATGCAGACACCGTTTTCAACCACGTCATCTGTGAAATGTAAAGTCACAATATGCCCCCTAATAATACAGAAACCCTATAGTCCCTGGCTGTGCCGAGATGATCAGCCCAGAATATGAAGGAATTCCTGGGAACCATTGGAAATGAACTGGACCAACTGCTGGTTATGCCTCGTCTCTGTGAGGTTCTGTGCTTTCCTTTGCATAACTGAGCTTTATACTTTGGGACCAAATAGCTGAGGCAAAGTTTCAGACACCTCATTCACTCAGGCAACTCCCACTGGGCACTCCAAGCAGTGAGACAAGACACGGGATGTTCTATAAAAATATGTAACCGGTAATTGGGTTAGCGCCATCTTGATGCTATTTTTGGTAAGGGTCTTAAGGGGAAGATGCCCCGGACAATTAGCAGTAAGCTTTACTAGAATTTGAAAACCCTTTTTTAATAAAGTGACAAGGACGTGTTTAAAATTATTCTTTCTTCAGACAATTTTTTTCCTTGGTTGGATTGATTGTTTTAACTAAATGTTTTATCTATGGAAAGCTATTTTTTTCACACGTGTACAATTCATGCCAACTTTGATTTCGAATGAATTTACATCATTTTTCTTGACATCTGTCATGATGAATTATCACCATAACATATGGTGCTGTAAACTCAAGGAGCTACTTGACTGCCGTTTCAAATTCTGATATGAATAAATAAAAAAAAGAAAAAAAGAAAAATAACTCAAAGACTTAAAAAGAAGGAATTTCAGATGCACTTTACAAGCAAGGGAGAAAAAAAAGAAAGTTATTATTACCTTAAAGATCAAAGACAACACCAGCACCAGATATCACGCAAATAAAACCTTGAAATGCTGATGAAGATACTTTCTGGTGTTCACACTGTGTGACCACACAGAAAGGTGAGAGACGGTGACAATTGCCAGGGAAAGTGGAGTTGTGCTTCTGGACCTATTCTATCATCTAGTTAAAAAATCAGACATGTAACAAGAAGTATGACATTTTAGAAAAGTAACGATATTTAAAGGAAAAAAATAAAGCACTTCATGGGGAAAAAACTTGCAGGTTTGAAATCTGAAGAGTTGTAACCTCATGGAAACCTGATGAGAGCCAGGGAGCTGAACATGCATTTCATTACATTCATCTCAGGAGGGGGTCGCCTCTGTCTTTCCCTGCCCCGAGTCACATTGAACTCCAAGCTTGAACCCATAGCTTGCCCGCCACCCCCCTACAGCTTCATCCAACGCATCAGTCATGCATCTTAAAACACCCATGCTGCCATCTCCCCTTAAATTTGCCTCTAACTCACTTTTTACTCTCCAAGAACTAAGAACATGAACATTTTTTCAAAGCTGCGGGTCCAGTTGCTCCCAGCGCCATAAACCTTTTTTTAAATAATTTTTCTGGAGAGACAGTTTCAGGAGATTTTAAGTCTGAAGTTTGATCAGCCATCATGGGAAGAAAGGAAGAAATAATGCTTATGTTTCAGAGTGTTGCACATGTTGCTCAATTTTAAGGACAACACTGCACATCCTCTGGATTGCATTAAAGTGATGTGTCAACAGTTGTGAGTGCAAATATGACCATTACTGAAGAGCATTGGTGCCTAGAGCAGTTACAGTTTGCAGAGACTTTAAAGAGCCACTCTAACAAAAATTGTGTTTTTGGTGTTTTTAACAAGTTCTTGTGACATTTGCTCATGATGAAGGACATATACAAAGAAAAAAAAGGGTCAAATTGTGTTTCTTAGTATTTCTTTACTAGCTGGTATCTGGCACAAAACCGTGCAGCTGGATAGCACCAATATTGCTCACCATTTTTGTTGCACTGGTAATGTTAGGTTTGGGTTGTGACGGGCTGTAAGCCAACGGGAGAACGTGTAAACAAAGGGATGATGGGAAGTTGAGGGAGGCTTACTCTGCGCCAACAGTTCCACCCACAATGCAAAGGCAAATTTCTAATGAACTACTGCTGTTAACAAAAAATGATTTTTTATTTCGCCTAAAATCAACATAATCATATTTAAAGGATCACTGGGAACACTTTTAAAATCAATCAGAAGATGATCAGAATGGGACTTAAATAGCTTACCCAATTGAAAAGTAATTTCATTTTTTTTTTAGTGAAGTACGTTTGTTTTTGAATCAAACTAGTTACAATAAATGTGCCAATTGAAAGCAGAAAAAAGGGATAAACTGTTACACATGTTTTTCAGCCAGGAATTTCCTATGTAAGAGAATAAAAAAATAAATAAATTAAATGAAAAATAATATCCACATGAAGTGGCCTCAGTGGTTCACTTGGATCAGCTCTGATCGTACACTGTAGGATGTTCTTCAAAGAGGAGCCAGCTATAAAAATAATCATGTATTTTGTGGTACAGGGAACCAAATTTGGCATGGCTGTACCTTGGGGTCCCTTCTTTCGAAAAGACATGTTAGCTACGAGAAAATCCAAGATTTTAAAATATATATAACTTTATACATAAAAAAATATGCAAGTATTTTATAGGTACTCCTGAAGTGTAAAGACTACATTTTGTGCATGAACAGCACATATTGTTGAGACTGAGGCAAATAGACATTGAATATTTTTGGAACAATTGAGTTTGTGGCCGCCATCTTTACAAATGGCCACCATTTTGGATTTTTCTTGTGGCTAACATGCTTTTCTAAAAGAGGGGATCCTAAAGTGCATCCACGCCAAATTTGGTGCTTGTACCACAAAATGCATCTTATATGCATCTTCACATTGAGCAATAGAATAGCAAAATGAGTTATCTTTGAGAACTGGGTACCTGAAGAACATAGAAACATATGATCAGGTTTTTTTTATTTAAAGAAATGAAGCAGTTTTATCAGTGCTATGTAATATCTACCACTTTGCTGAAATATTTATGAATCAAATTTGTTTGGTTCATTTAAGGCCTTTGAAATAAAAACAAAGAAAGCAAAAGCAGAGCTGACACACACGCAGGTACTCAAAGAGAAAACAATCAGTCTTGATTGTGTGCAGAGACAAAGTAAAATTGATCATTTTATTGCTTTAAAAAACATGTTTTTGTGAATGACAAAAGAGGCTCACAGATTTTATCTCCATTTCAAATCCAGACCAAAGCTAGACAGATTTTCAAGTGGTGCCTCAAACTCTAAAAAACTGTTAAAAGAAAAAAAAAAGACAACTTTTATTCATTGAGATTTTTCCTTACACCTCCTCCCTCCAAGGGATAATCTTTCAGAGGTTTTGACATTTGGCGTTGGGGACAGAAGTCTGTTTAATGAATCTGTGTGGGTGATGGAGACCGAGAATCCATGAAGTACGAGTCCTTGATCATCGCTGCCAGACTGGTTTAGTTTACAATCCATTTTAGGAAGATATGCTAAAGAAGTAAAATGTGTTTTAGATGTGTGGCCAGACTGTCAGTAAAAGGGAATTTATTTTGTTGTGGCAGGATTAGTTAAGGCTGTAGAGTCAATGTGCAACTGAATGTATTTGTACGTCAGATGCTTAGATGCTGATCTTTAAGTAATGGTGACATATTATGAAATTAAACTCTCAGATTAATCAAGGTCATAATAAAATTCAAAACTTAAAAAAAAAAACTATTACCATTTTTCATCCTTTCCTGATGGAGACCTTGTCGCTGTAAAGCTTGCATAAATATTTTGCATTCAGAAGGTTAAAATTCCACTTCAATTATATTTTTATCTATTGTAAAATCCTTTCCAGCGGTCTTTTAATTATGATTATTCTGTTTTTAGTCAAAAAGCCTGTCATTTTTTTTAAAGTGTATTCAGACTGGAATAGTCATTTGGTTAGTGAATTAAGTGAATCCGCTTAATTTGGTCCGGATCGAGTCCTGAACTTTGCGTTTGGTCTGTATTCAGACTGTTGTGAAGCAAACATTTCTGTTTTGAACCAAAGCTTGTGAATAAAACCATGTGATTAAAGATCTCTTCAGTCTTTGGCCAGAAATTACGAGGGCGGGGCAAAGCAATGAGAGAAAGAATAATGGAAGTCTTGCACTTTGCAGTCCTTGTAGGGATAGTTCAAGTATTCAAACTTTATATTTTGTTGACCAATATTGAAGGTCAGTATCACTTTTACTGCTACTTTGGTTCAGCAAAGGAGGTTACTGAGGAGACAACCGCAAAGAAGGTGCGCAAAGAAGTGTTTATGACATATGGATTGTTGGGAAAACAATGGGTATTTAATGAGTTGCTGTGTCTAGTCGTTGCTCAGATACTCTGTTCACATCCAGTGATGCCCGGCCATGGTGGCTGTTTTGGTTCAGTTTTTACACTCCAAGCATGGAGCCTATTGAAACTAAGGAAACTCAAAGCAAACCGGGGCTAAGTCCAATTGAAAACGAATCGAGACCACCTAAAAAAAATGGCTCTGAAGCAGTTCCTGGTTCCTCACCGGGTTCCGCTTGGGTGTTTTCAGACTGAAAATTTGTTCCAGATTATTGGGGAAAACAAGCCGCTGATTCACTTCAGCAAACCAAACGTTTCCAGTCTGAACACACTGAATACCCTAAGACATTTTCTCTGTGGAGCGGTAGGAGTTCATCAAAAATTCGCCTCTGGGTTCTGGGGGGGGACCGTTGGCATGGAAGTAAGAGAACATTTTCCTCGCCCGAGCTGGCATTTGGCTCAATACTGTACAATGATGGCCTCCACTGCTTGATAACTCCAATGTCACACACCATTTTTGTTGCAGCAGTAATGTTAAGCTGGGGATGTGAAGGGCTCTAAGCTAGCAGGAGAAAGTGTAAACAAAGAGCTCTCAGCAACAGAAAAGGGAAAGGAGGGTGGAGCTTCTCTGCACCAATGGCCCCGCCCACAACAAAAAACTGCCAAATCTTAATTAAAATACCGCTGGGATTGCTTTGAAAATACGTTTTGAGCAGATCAGAGTGGGTCTTTAAAATTTCAAAGGAGCTATATCTCCAAATAAATTCCTTTTTTTTAAAAATACTATTTACTGTTTTTTTTTGGACAAAAGTTTCTTTCTGTAATCGCTAAAGCTCAGTCGCAGGGACTTGTAAGAGATTCATGTCCCAGAGAAAGTATTTGTCAGTAACGGATCAGCCGGTGGTGCTGCAGTGGCAGGTATCTCAATCACATGTGTGCCTTTCCTCCCATCCATTGATCACCTCACAGTGTCTGGCTAAGTGGGGCCTGGAAACACATCTGCTGCCTCTGAGAGCCGGTAACAAACGGTCGAGGATGTAAAGATCTATACTTAAAGCTCCACCAAGGCGTCGCAGATTGAACAGAGGGAGCGTAGGTGCTTTGCTTTCAGTATTGAGGCTCATCTGCTCACACCCAGGGGACAGTCGGAGGGAGGGCCCTGTGCATTAGAGACGTTTTGTGTGTACAGAAGACAAACACAACACACACACATCCTTCAATGCCAGATAAAATCTGATCACTATTGGACCATTGTCTTCTGTTTCACTACACATAATAGACTTGTCAAATATCTGAAAACAGTCATGTCATGCTTGACGCACACACATACACACAAACACATACATACACACAAACACAATGACAGGGATTATACAGCTTTCCTATACTCTCCTGAGTTCTCCCAGTAAACAAGGTGTCCCGTGATGGACAGGCGCAACTGCAGACTTTTCTTGTCAGTATAAATCTGTCAAGCACCTGTCCATTTTTCAACAAGAGTTTGCTATTTGACATGGCAAATGATAAATTCTCACCTTACAGAACCTGATTGGTTGTGGATAGCACTGCCGGGAAGCTTTTATCTTGTCATTGTAGGATTATTGAGAAGGTTCATGGGCTCCTGAGGGTGTTGCTCCCTATTTTTGTTCTAAATTGATAACAGATTGGAACACGATCGGTTTGCTTTCACTGCTAGATGCTTCTTCCCTTGTTCACCATTGGAGTTTGTGTTGTGGGTTTTGTATACAGTGGTCAGTGTGCAAGTTTGCAAACAACAGAATTCAGTTCCAAGTGTTTTATTAAAATGCAGTCGTTGCTTTTTTGTTTTTTATTGCCACTTAAAGATACATACATTTCTGAAGGCAACTACTTATGTAATTGTTCACATTTTTTTTTCTTTTTCACTTAAAAAACTTTCATGTTGTGAGTTTGAAGAGCTCAATAATGTTCTATTCTAAAATCTGCCATGCTTTCAGACAGCTTACCTGGAGGTGTTTCCAACTCAGTCCTGCTGGCGCTGCTGGGGGTTCCTCTGCAGCTGCATTGAGCTGGAACTCCCGCTGCCATTGCTGGTTTCTAAATTCTATGATAGATCCCAATTTTTCTTTTCTGTCAGGAGCCAAAATTCCTGCTGTATGTTCTCTCAAGTAGCTATTCTTTGGAGGACTTCATTGTAACTTTCACGAGTAATCACTCTTATTGATGAAAGCAGGCAGTAGTAGTTCAAGAGCCTCTGACTAGTCAATTAATATGTCAGTCTAACTGAAGAATTTCAGCCAGGTAGAAACATTTACAATGAAAGAAATATGTAGAAGAAGCCACATGTACAGACCTGCTTTACCAAAGAACACCTTAATGATTTAGAGGAGATGCTGTGCTCAAATGAGACCAAAATTGAAGTAATTTCACTGTCGATGAAGTGAAATTCATAGATAGTGAATTCAGCTATTTCACGGTCGATGGGAGGATGAACGGAACCATCTTCCATCAAATCCTTTCCTCCATTAGAAGGCTTAAAATGGGTCAGGATAAAGACCCAAAACAAACAGCCAAGGTAACCAAGCAATGGCTGAAGAAGAAGCATATCAAGGTCATGTAGTGGACTACACAATCTCTGGACCTTAATCCTAAAGAAAACCTATAGAGAGAGCTGGAGCTCGGAGTTGCCAAGCGACAGCCACCTAATGATTTAGAAATTATTTGGAAAGAAGAGTGGACCAAAATTCCTCCTGAAGTGTGCAGAAAACTGGTCTTCCACTACAAGATTAAGGGTTTCGCTAATAAGGGTTTGCTACTGAGTACTAAGTCTTTCCGGCCAGAAGGATCAAATACTTATTTCCCTCTATGAAATGCAAAAAAAAAAAGTGTAAATTATTTAAAGTCAACCTCTTGGTTTTTTTTGTGGTGATTTTCTGTCTCTCACTGTTCAAATGAACATAAGATTAGGATGACAGACAGACAATTTCTATTTGAGTGGGCAAACCTACCAAATCAGCAAGGGATCTAATACTTATTTCCTCTTTTTTACTTTTTGCTTTTGTGCTTTTTTCTTTTTTTCAAAAACCTATCGACTGTGACATTTCCTATATTGTGTTCAAAACTTTTTTGACCCAAACACAATATAAGGGTTAAGTGAAGGCCATAACTTCCTGTTTCCCAGCAGAACATTTTCTTCAAACACAGTTTTCAGCCTTTCTACTTTTTGGATGTAAAAAACACAGAAGTCCATGATGGATTAAAAGTAGCACCATGTTAATCATTCTCCCCAAATATGGGATTTGTTTCAAGAGGTTACCTTGAGGTTAACTTGAAAGACGATAAGTTAAAAACTCCAAGTTTCTGAGAGTCTTTTACAAAGTTCCCTTCTTCATTACCTGGTGAGCAAACACTGCATCAGTGTACAATCTTCTAATGCAAAAGATTGGGTTATGATCTACTATGGCCAAGTAGATCAATGAAAGTAATTCCAAACATACTAATGTGGACTTTGGCTCTAATGAAACTCTGCTTCCCTAGAGGCCATCTCATAATGTAGGGGAAGCAAATGACTTTCTGCGTGAGCCAACAAAGAAAATAACTCTCACTTGAGTGGCTAAGTGCAATGCTTAAAACCTAGAGGGTCATACATCCTGAAACAAAGTCTTTTTGGATATTTTTTTTCAGACACAGTGATTGTCTGGTGTTTAATGGGGGAGAGGCCATGCTATCTCCCCCAACCTCCACGCTCTCCCAGCAGTTGCATAATGCTTGTAATCTTTTTGGTGCTTTTACCACAAAACAAGGAAATTATGTCAGAACAAGTTGAAAGTGTGTCCATTTTGAGATCATTCTTTTTTTTTTTTTTTTTTTTTACTCTTTTCAGCAAAAGAATACAATATTCAAACAAATGCATAATAAATTCTACATAATTTATTTGCATGAGTCTTGGCACTTGAATGGTTGTTGAACAGCTGCAGGAATTTGGTAAACAAATAGGTGACGAAAATGTACAGATCACAGCCAAATGCAACATGTTCAAGTTTTGAGATCGAGGATGCAGTAAAATTTGGATGAACAAAAAGTTGCTTTTCAGTCTAACCCCCCTTTTGAACAAAGTCTTATTTCAATAAATCTTTAAAAAGGCAGCAGTCTTGAAGAAGTCACCATTGAATTCTATAAGAAATTTTAAATAAAGTCATTCCTAAGACTGTGAGTTTCAACAAGAAGTCCTTTTAGAAATATAAGAGGAAAGTGACATACACTAGGTTAGTAATAGAAGTATTAGAGTCACAGAATGCACTTTTTGAAAAGGTTCTTTAAAACTGAAAAGGACTCTCCTACCCTAATGGCTTTTGACAGATCATTCCACTGGCGTGGAACAAGGTGTGAATATTCTGAGTGCCTTGCACATAGGTTTTTCATGGCTGAATGACATTGCTGTAAGACAGACAACGTTTGTTCCCTTGAATAATTGAGCTAAGACAGATGGTTGCTGACCCAGATATTATTTTGGTAGACCTTCAGAGGTTGGAGTTTGATTTGAGCAGGTGATCATAACCCCTTCATGCCTGACTTTATGTCCAGTTGTATAAAAAATACATTCTGCAATTTTTTCCCACCCTGTCAGGGGTTACCACAACAAATCAGCTCAGGTGGTTTGGCAGAGAGATTTATGCCAGTTGCCCTTCCTGGCACAACCCTGTATATTAACTGGGCTGGGGACTAGCTCATTGAAACCCAGACTTTGGCCCCCTTGTGGCTACACAGTTAGGCAGTAGCCTGAAGGGTCTTGCCTAAAGACCCACATTGGATTAGGTTCATTGCGCCCCCTGGAAAGGGAACCCTGGTTTCCCGCACACCAGTCCTTCACCCAGCCAACTGAGCCATCTAGCCGCTACAGTCTGAGATTTTATGGTACGTTGCAAATATGCAACATACGGCATAAAGGGGTTAACTATTTCACCACAGAGCTGCTAAGATTTCAGTAACTAATGCAAAAAGATCCACTACGAACTCCATCATCAGTGGTAGACACATCCCTTAGAGCAGTGGTCCCCAATCTTTTACTGCGGAGAAGTCAACCCATGAAGATTTTACCGTGCCGATGCAACTGTGTCCAATGATAAAGAAACTGTATACTTGTATAAGAACATGTGCTTTAATCTTAATAATAAACAGTTCAGACAACAGATTTGATCATCATTTCACTCAGTCATCTGACTGTCTGACGTGCGCATTTTGGAGGATTGATAAAAAACATAAACATACAAACAAAAAACAGAAACATAATTAAGGCCTCTTAATTTAGTATCGTGTCAGGAGTGGTTAAAACGAGTTTATTTTACCAATATCATCTCATTAAAAACTTAAATACAATAACAAAATGTAACCAACAAATCTATTATTGATACTCAATAAGAAACAAATCGGATTACTTTGAAGCTCCATGCAAAAGATTCTGGTGAAACATTTCAACACAAAAAACATGTCAGAAAAACTTAAACTCATGACTACAACTCAAAAATAAGACAGAGCCCCTTGCCTCCCTGCTCGCTGCACAAACTGATCCTCTTTTGTTTTCATGGAGGTTCTTGCATGAATTGGGTGTTCACAACATATGTAAAAATGTTCATCTGAATGGATGAGCTTGTTTGAACTTATTCGATCGTGAAAGTCACATCTCTATGCAAACAGGCACGGTGTGTGAGAATCACCTATTGCCATAAATCTATATTTTAATTAGGACTCCTGGTAACCTCGTTGTTTTTTTGTTTTTTTTTGTCTTGAAGTTGTGGTCTGTTCTTCTGTCTGTTCCTGCACTTATCCCATTTGAAAAGAAAGGTTCCACGTACAACTTTTCTTGTGTTGCACGCTCCCGGACTTTTAACGCCCAAGTGACTGAAATGTAATTGAGAGAATCCGGTCAATTTTTAAAAGATTTTAGAATAAAACATAGTTCAGACGTATTCATTTTGCTCCACTGACCAAACTTTACAGCTCATGTGATCGAAGGTGTAGCTGAGAAAAACTGGTTATTTTTCAAAAACAAAAGATTTTTCAAAATAAAAGATTTTTGGAATTCAAAACAAAATCATTTATTGTTTCTTCCGCGGCCCGATGGTTGGGGACAACTCTCTTATAGGATGACGTGTCTTCATCCATGCAGACACATCCAATTGGCTGGCTTATGTTTTTGCCAGAACGTTGCAGGAGTCACGAATGGGACCACCTCTCTGCGCAACAGTTACACAATAACCTAATCCAAGGAAATTATCTTACCCATGACCCCATTTATGAAGGTATCATGACACAAAACAGCTGCAGAAACTAAGTAAAAATCTACAAAATGTCTAAAAAAAATTCTCGCAAATGTCTATTTAGAAAGAAATTGACAACCTGGCTCAGAAACTTGCAAGAAATGTGACAATGATTTCCGCAGAGACATCTGATGGCAAATGTATAAAAATTGTATAGGTTCACAAGACATGGACAGATAAGCTGTGTTTATTTTTTTTCTAATTAAGTCATTAACTGAGATGATAGAATTGGATTGACTATCAGTAGACAAACTATAATCCATTATGTTATGATTGACTCAATTGACCTAAGTGGCTGGAGAGCTATAAATCTGATTGACAAAAGAAGATGTGCAGGAAAGAGCAAGATGTGACTTTGTAATGGTGTTCGCTGCTCTGGTGACGCACTGATCTCCACTGCCCTCCCAGCTGAGGATGGGGTGGTTTGTGCACTTGCACAGTCAGCATTGTCTTCCTCAATCACCACAGTGCTTATGGGGCTCTGAATAAAACAAATCGTGTCGTCGTTGAAAAATCCTGGCTGTCCTTTTCCGGCGTCTACGCTGCCAGGTTTCTGATTGGTTTCCTGTGAAAGTTTGCATGTTTATGAGGAGAAGTGTAGGACCCCAAATGCACACGACTGGATGACTTCAGGTTAGTTTTAAGAAGACAGCATGAAAACATACCCTGCACAGATTTATAAATGTGGACGTTTTTGTGCATGCACACATTTTTAGATTTCGGAGAATGATACGTTCCTCACCAAAATGTATTTGAATGTTTTATAAATGAGACTCTAGCAAAAGTTGCTGATGGGAAACAAAAAATGGCCCAAAAACCAAACCATTTATGTGGCAGGAATGAGATAAAGAAAATGTTTTTAAAAAAATTTCAGACAGGTGCAAAAATACCTAAAGAGATGGTCGAGTCTAACAGAGCAGACAAGAGTGCTCTACATCACTATGAGGCAGCAGAAAAGTCCAGCTAGATTAGGACTGAGTAGCAATCATGAGCCTTTGCTGCTTTTTTCATGCAGAACAGCTGTGTGCTGAGTGACAGACATAACCCACACTTATAGCAATCTCAGCTTGATGCACAGTTTCTGAAAAAAGTCTATGAATGTCAACAATAGCATTTTTATTGGATGAAGAAACACGTTTCCACTTCACCTCTGCTTTCAAAGGAAACTTTAGCAATCTTTCATGTGTTGCTTGTTCAGTCTTTCATGCAGATACAGTCAGTGTATGTGAGTGTGTGTGGGTGTATTTATTTGCCCACTTCTACCACATCTTTTTCAATTACCTAGAAATGCTATCAGACACGTTGGGTAGATTAAGGTGAGGCCTTCGGGGTTAAAGTGGGATGTGCTGATATAGACTGACGTGTGGCGTAAAGTGCCCCTACAAAAAATTGTAATGGGGGTAGCAAAGTGTCAACTCCATCACACAGTGCAGGAAATCCCTATCAAGTTTGTTTAGTGGAATTTGAACGTCTTTACTTGTCTGCGTGTTGAGCGACGGATGAATCCCTCAGACCATGTGTTGATGTGACTGCCACTATTGGGGGGTCAGTGACTCAGCGCTTGTCTGTACTTCCAAGCTTCTCTTTCAGTTTTTACTCTTCCCCAGGTAAAAAATAAATCAATAAAAAGTTGTGTTTTCACTAAAAATCGAGAGTTGGCTAATTTAAGAGTTTAAAAGCTTTGCTGGATTAAATTGTCCAATGTAACAACATACTTTCACAAAAATGTTCTCAGGATTTTACAAGTTTGTATCAAATTCAACACAAAAAGATGTTGACTGCAAATTAGACGTGAATTTTTTGGTTCAGATTTTGGAAATTGTTTATTTCAACAAATCAGATGAAAAATAAAACTAAAGAAGAAATATAAATCTATACACAAATATATCAAACTTAGAATCATTAGTCATGAACTTGATTGGAAAATACATATGCATACATCAAAATACACTTGTAAAAATTACTTGACTTTTTATTGTCTTTACATAAATTATCATTATTTGGTTCTTAACTTCTGAATACTTTACCAACACAGATTCAGATTCATTAAAAAAAAATCTGTATCAATAAATCAAATGGTAATTACAGAAACTAAATGGCAGCTCACATTATTAATCCTCCAATCCTCCATACACACTGTCAACATTTTTTACTTTTGGTTGAGGGTAGACCAATTTTTTGTCATGGCTGCAACGAGTGTCCAAATACTCGGATATTCACCATCTGTTCCTGAAAATTTTGAGTACAAGTATTTGGATCATCCGAGAACGCTAATTTGTGATCTTTAGACATTTTGTAGAGTGTAGTAGAAAAGCATTTCAGACAATGTCATTTTTGCTCTAAAATTACAGAATAATGCTGGATTTTAAACCAAAAAAACCCCAAAGTGATTCTGTCTGCCCAGTAAATCTACAAAGGTGAAACTTCTCATGTTCAAATTAAAGCTATTGAGTGTTTTTTGTAAATTTATATTAAAAAAATTAAGTTCAGTTTACTGAAATAGATTATGAAAAATATGAGAATAAACAAGGAATAAATAAATAGAATAAAAAATAATAAATTAGATTATAGAAATTTATGAAAATCTTGAAATTAATTTGGTTTACAAAGGTAAAAAAGAAAGGGGAAAATTGTTTTCTGAATGTTGTTGTGGGTTTAGATTAAAGGACTGTGAATGTAGTTGTTACAATCCTTTTTATTTCGGTGTTTCTGTGTCTTCATTGACTATCTTGTCATCTATCTGCTAGAACTGTTGTCAGTGAAACTTAGAAGATGAAGAAAAAACAGTGGAGAACTTTTTAAGGATTTGTTGTGAAATGACCCAAAACAGCAGTGATGTTTATTTTTAGGAAGTTAGCCAGGAAGTTGACAAAAAAGAACTTTTGATTGTTGAAAGTGAAAAATAATTTATTTCTTTCCAAATCTTTGTGTTTTTATGCATTATATTTTGTTGATTCTGATCTTCTGTTCAAGATAAAGGTTTAAATGATCGTGATTAAATGCATATAATTTTAATTTTCATACATCCAGTAAAAAGACAAACATAAAGCAACTATTCAAACATAATTCATTAAATAGTAATAATTGTGGTTCGATCTGCGAATCAATGATCTTGATTTGTTAATGTAATCAGATCGCCACCAAAGTAACGATTCACAGTCCTACTGTTTTGCATTCACTACATGGTTCTTGAATTAAGAAAAGGGAAAACTGGCACTCTCTGACACAGTCAACAAACTTGTTGTGGACAGGACAAATGCATTTGAGCTATAAGCCATTATCACTGAAAACCAATATGTCACAGTATGAAGAGCAAGACGAATCACAGCAAAGAAAAACTATTCCAGAGGATGGCCGTTTCGGAGAAAGTCTCAGCCTTCAGAAAAAGAGACATGACTGTCAAACAGTGGAACATCCAAGACAGTCCGGAAGAAAGCTTTTCTCTTTGTTTTTGATTCTAGGTTTTTCTAATTGCTTATAGGATTTCTTCTTGTCCTGCAAATTCTGTTGATGTGTGTATTATTATCAGACTGCATTGAAATACTTATAGTTAACAGGTTAAAAAAACTGGAATCAGCCAATCCACAGCTTGATGAGATTTCCCCCCTTTTTTAAAAACTTTCTTTTTTATAGGAAATTTTGCCTACTAATTTTACTATTAGTCAACAGTTTCGCTTTGGCAATGCTTGTCAAAGCCCAAAGCACTAAAAGCATCATCGGATTACAAATTTAAATTGATTGACTGTCCACTTTCCCTTCATCCAACCTCTCCTCTTTGTACGGGCTCGAACTGTAGCACCGTAGCTCTCTGTAGCAGCAGCAAAAGGTTACCTGTCAACTGCAGCCCTTTAATTCAACTTGTTTGCCTCAGTGTGTCTGCGCGAGGCTGGGCGAGAAAAACAGTGGCCTGTGAGCTGATGCGGGGAGACGAAGCGAACTTCTTTTGCTAAAAGATTAATCAGACGTGAGAACAGCAGCTAATTTTCCCACTCCTCCTCTTTTAGAAAGGACAAAGAGGCTAGATAGCCATGGCCGATTATTTGCTTTGATCTATTATTGCACAACTTATTCAGCTCTGCATAATTATGAGGTTGCATCCTATTTCCTTTAAAGACAATGTTCAGTCCCACAGAATCCTGAAAAACATTGGTATGAAGCTCAACTGGTTTAAAATGATCCGTCAATCTCACAACAAGCATAGTGGCAAGAGGAAGTTTTCAAAATGTGATATAATCACAAAAATGAGAATTACACTTTCACTTTTACCGTTCAGAGACAAGTCTGCGAATGCTAAACTTAAAAAATTGAATTCCAGCTTGCATATCTAATAATGACAAAACTGAAAAGTCAAATTTTTATGTTCAAACTTTAGATAGAACTGAGTTTAGGCTTTTAAATCCACAGTTTAGCAGTCAGGTTCTCAGAGTGAAGAATAATTTCTTGCAATATTGTCTTCATCTTAAAGGAGACTGGTCATTATTTGTACTTTTTTTTTAGTTGAATAACTGGTGAATGTATTGAATATAAATGATGAAAATCAAAATCCAGATTTTCTTAATTTGGAGTAGGAATTTAAAACAATTTATTTCCCCTAAACCTCAAATTTGAATTACTTTGAATCTTGCATATTTCTTCCAGGACCTCTGAAATCATAAGTATTATATTTTCCACACTAAAAGGCACACTTTTACTCACTTTTGTTCCAGGCGTTTGGCAATTAATGCTTGTATTATGATTTATTTTGAAGGAAAATAAATTCACACTGCTGTACAAGATGACTACTGAGTACTTTTTATTCTGTCAGACTCATTTTTGCAGTGTTGTCCCATGAAAGATAAAAATAAATATCTACAGAAATGTGAAGGGTGTACTCACTTTTGTGAGATACTGTGTAATATAATAGAAAAATATATATAAATAATCACTTTGGTTTTTTTTGTATTTCAAAGGGTGTTGCAATATTTTTAAAGCAAGGACACTATTATAGAGGCTAAAGTTGGAATATTTGTTTGTACAATAAATGGTGCAGCTTTATTGCTGTTACAATAATAAATAATGGAATATTTAGTTCCTCTGTTAAACAAAAAAAGTAAGTCAATATCTGATAGTTGAAACATTTCCAGAACAATGAGCTTGATTTGGTTTTGTATTACAAGGTAGAAGATGAAATTGGTCAAAAAAGCTCTAAAGTTGGACCGTTAATTCATTTATTTGCAAATACCAAAAAAGGCAAAACAATGAAGTTTTCCATTAAGGAGGAACTAAAAATGTCTTGCCCCACTTTTGAATGCTTTACTGAGTCAGTAAATATCCATTTGGAAAATGTTATTGGTTAGCATTAGAAACCAAAATACAAGATATTAAACTTTTTTTTTTCCCTCTCAAAAAGAAAAATCAAAATATGACAAGAACATGTCAAGAATTTTTTAGAAGCTACAATTTGATTAGATACCTGTCAAACATCAACATTTTCTCTTTTAAAGAAGATCAAAAGGAAATATTCATAAAATGCAGGGAGAGCCTAATAAAATTCTTTTTTACCCAGTCATCTTAAGTAGATGTCTTCTACTTCACTCAGTGTTTACTATACTTGAAAGTAGTTTACTCATATATACATACTGCAAGAAATTCACCTCCTGGTAAATGCTATGACACAACTCGGGGGAGGCAACATAAAGTAGAGATTCATTGCGCAGTCAAAATGACATAAATAAGGTTTTTATACCTGTCGGAAAGTATATAAATGTAAGCTCTGGGGTAATAAAGATCAAAAGAAGGAAGGAAAAGAAAGATATGATGAGCAGAGGCAGCAACAGAGGAGTGACTGCATAACAATTTCTGTTTTCAAACAATTATATCTGAAAAGTAAGGCCAGTGAGGCAACAGAGGACAGAAGATCCCTGCATTATCTGCTCCACTGTTCTCTAGCCCACCTGAAGAAGCCCGGCAGCGCTGTGAGAATTCTGTTTTTTGATTTCTCCAGCATTTTTAACACCACACTGACGGTGCTTCTTGGAGATAAACTGTAGCGGGCAGGTATGGACTCTCTCCTGGATCTTGGACTACTTCACAAACAGGGTCAAGTTTAGAGAGCCAAAGACTGTGTCCAGCACCCTTTCCTGCAGTGTAGGGGCTCTAAAGGGGACTATCATGGCCCACCTTTCCCTTTACCCTCAATACTGTTGACTTCAGGTACCACTCAGCGAGCTGTGTTCTGCTGAGGTTTTCTGATGACTCAGCAATTGTCATCAGGCTGATCAATGATGATGATGACATTAAGCACAGAGGACTCTTGCAGAGCTTTGCAGAGTGGTAAGCAGAACTTCTGCAGACATCAGTCTACTGCTGCCTTATTGATAAACATCTAGGAATGTGAAGAGAGTGAGTTCTTAACACAAATTAAATGGATGCACATCTAGCTGGTGGTGTTCACACAGTGGACAAGCAGGGAGGGGCTTCTTCTATTGTTTTTTACTGTTTATTAGAGCTTGTCTGCCACCCAGTGTAGAATGAAACTTGATGTGAAATGTCAAAGCAATCCAAATCCAACAAATCTTGTTCCAGGCTTCCAGCTGGTCACAGCTCTGTTCCTATTAATGTACGTCTCAGTGTCATAATTCCAGCCTGGCACAAACTGCAATTAATAGTTTCTCCATCGTGATCACGTTTACAACGGTTGGCACTTCTGTGTTTTGAAAAGGACACTACCTTCACGTCACTGCCAAATTCGAGTCCCTGATTGGTCACAGTTCAGCATTGTTGCGCTATAGCATCAAAAAGTTCAATTGGTTGAACTTTCAGCACACGATCAATGAATGCTCGATTTGTACAAAGAGCCTGCAAAGACTTAAAAACTTGCATAGCGACGCGTCAACACGAGATTTCTGAAAACGGAAGGTCAAAATTTGGGTTGACGTGTGTTTACATAGACTTTTCATTGAAAGTGTTTGTTTGACTTGAACACGAGTCAACGCAGCCGGTGTGAATGCAGCAAAACAAGTAAATAGGTGTTCACCTCAGTAATAAACTGGACTGGACCATCAATACCAAAGTGCTGCACAAGAAGGCCTAAATCCGATTGTATCTGCTGAGGAGACTGCAGTCCTTTGGAGCTAAGGGGTCACTCTGTAGCATTGGCCATCCGGTACGGCGCTACGAAATGGACCTGGCTGAACTAACATCTATGCTGGACTATGATTCCCACCCACTGCAGGACTCCCTGTTTTGTCTGGAGAGCCGCTTCATTAAATGACTGCTCCATCCTCATTGATATTTCTTTACTCCTCCATCTGGCTCTACAACATCTGTGATCTTCAAGGCTTTGCTAATCTGTACTCATTTACATTTTTAACACTTTTATTTTATTTCACATGGGTATGTATATTCTTTCTTGACTTTACTGTTTATTTCTTGTAGCTGTCTCAAAGAGGACAGTTCCCTACTGCAGAAAAAAAAATCTTTATTAGTTCTATAAAAACATGCCCTTTTACATTGATAGTGTTTGTTGTATGTGGTTGTTTTTCATCTATAAAATTTGAGAAAATTCAGAGCAAGCGCCTCTTTCACTGGGACTTGCAGCTTGAAGAAAGATGCAAATCCAGGGAAAATTATGTGAAATGACTTGAAGCAGTGTTATGGGATGTTTGCCTGTTAATTAGAAACAAGACAGTGTTTGCTTACAAGCTGTGTACTTTAGTGCACTTCTAGCCTCACTGCCCTCCTACTTCTTTGACTGTTTTACATGAAACAGTAATCTTCAAATGACAGCCTCCTGCTTTAATTATCCTTGGACATTTCATTTCTTTGTTTGGGTAAGTGAAGCTACATACAAAAATGAGGAAAAAACTGTTGTGTACAGCCTGGTCTCAAGCTCAGGGACCACAGAAAATTATTTGTTGGCCACTCTAACCAAGACAGCAGGACAGATGAGAAGCAAAGTACCGCTGGTCAATATTTTCAACATAATGGTGTGATAAGGAAGTGGATGGGAGGGAGTACAAAATGTGGAGACAAAAAAAAAAAACTGAGATGAAGAGAGCTATTGTCAAGGGAGTCAGAGTATACCAGCTTCCTGAGTAAGAGGAACACTGATGTAGTTGCATTGAAACTGAGCACAGCTACTTGAGAAATTATTGATAGCTGAAAAAGACAATTTTGTTCCAGGCCTTGAAAATAAAGCATTGTTAATGTAATATTACTTAACCGACAGAATTTGACCTGGAGCTTGGCATGTAATACTTGCACAGGGCTCTGCTGCACTAGTGGGTAATTATAACCAAAGTATTACTTTTAAATTACGAGTGAGATAATGTGATGGTTCTTGGAAATGGTGCTTTGGCAGCTCAAAGGACTCTTAGAATACCAAATGCATTTGTGAGTTCCATGGATTGAACAGTTCTACGAGTGATACAAGCTGAGAGGATCCTCTTCTCAGAATATCTTCACCAAAGGCACCACATAGGGTACTTACAGACATAATACCTGCACGACAATATTTGGAAACACCTTTCACATGAAAACATGAAAACAACAGCTGAGAAATTTGTTTTTCACCATGATACCTCTTGCACAGCTTCTGTGAGTCACCTGTGTCACTTCCAATCAAAAAGAACTTCACTTTAAGTCAACATTTGCCTAAAGTGTGATCTATTTCGGGTTTGACTGTACATGTATTGGACGGATAATCTCTGATTGTACCCTTAGGATTCAGAAAGAAAGCCTATACAACCAAATAAAGGTAGTCTTTCCACCTTGCAAACCAATATACAGTAATCCCTTTGGGGGTCACGTGGTTGCTGGAGCCTATATCAGCAACTAAAGGTGGGATACGCCCTGCATTTTTCCAGTCTGTTGTAGGGGGTTTAGAATCACAAAATAACCTATGAATCCTGTTTTTAGACAGTGGGAAGAATCCTGACTGCCAAAAGAAAACCTATATACACAAAGAGGACATGCAAACAAAGAACACCCTCAGCTGGGATGTATAGATTTCAGGTGTAAAATCCACATTTTGAACATTGGAGTCAATGGGAAATTGCTCCATTCAGACACCAGCCTGTACAAGAAACATACAATGAGTAGAAGGAAGAATGGATTCCACCAAATTTCAGCAAGTTTTGGACACTAACTTGATGCCATATGTGAAAAAGTTGAAATTGAAGAGAGGATGGCTTCTACAAATGGATGATGATCCTAAACAGACCTCCAAATCCATGCTCTTACATTAAGAGACAGAAACTGAAGGTTTTGCAGTGGCCTTCCAAATCACCTGACCTCAACATCATTGAAAATCTATGGATAAACTTGAAAAGAGCAGTGTGTAACAGACATCCCAGAAATCTCAAAGAACTGGAAGACTTTTGGAAAGAAGAACCGATGAAGAAACCTCAAACAAGAACTGAGAGACTCTTGGCTGGCTACAAAAAGTGTTTACAAGCTGTGATACTTGCTAAAGGGGGCAGTACAAGGTACTAACTCTGCAGGTGTCCAAACTTTTGCACACACCACTATTTTGCCTTTTGTTATTTTGAAAGGGTAAATGATGCATATAAAACCCATTTTTTGACATGTTAAAATTATGTCTCATCTCTAAACGGATGCCTTTAGGAGATTGTAAATCTTTTCGTGGGTTCGTTATTCACAATAATATAACATTTTACCTGGGGTGCCCAAACTTTTGATCCTCAATGTACATCATCTATCTCAGATGGGGGGGTTGCTTATTATGGATTAGACAAAATTACTTTCCGATTTACTTTGGCTTCAGCTTCAGTCTTTGCAGAAGGAAACCAACCAAGCAACAATGGTGGATTGTCAGTTATGGTTTTGACTATTTTTGTTATTTTTTTTTTTTAGATACAAAATGTAATACACATAAAATCACGCCTAAAATAATGAGTTGCTCTCTAAGTGCCAACTGAGGTTTTATTAAGAAAAAAATTAACATAGAAAGTACACTTTTGAACTCTTCTTAGTTAGCTATAATCCCCTCCCCTTTTAAAACTGCCCAAAAAAAGAGTTTCTTAGGCACAGTAATTATGCAGCTGTTTCACAAAATGACTAATGTTTTGTGTTTTCTTTTCTACTGTCGAATTAGGTTAAATTCCCAGCAGTTTTTTTTTAATTGGAGAGAAACAATTTCCACAGTTTTATTAATTACTTTATCTTTTCTAACCAGAGGATGCACTGGTAGGCTGGTCAGGTCTTAAACAAGAAACCTTAAAGAAGAAACAATGTCTTCGTAAAAACATACTGGACTATTTTTTGTGCATTATTATTAATTGGTTAAAAAACATTTTATTTTATCAATTTTTCATTGTATCTTCCACCTAAAGAAATTCTTCATATTTATTTTTCCAAGGTTTATCCCTATGTGCAAATACTATCAATAAGTATTTGCAGGTTTGACATTTAGTGTTTCATTGACACAGTTTACCTATCATATGTCTCTGGGTGAAGAAATGGTGGCTACAGAAAATGATTATAATAGAATTTGTTGGCTTATTTACCCATGTATAGTTATCAGAATGTCAGCTGTTCACAAGCTGCATTTTGGGTGAACATGTGCTACCTGCTTTGAAGAAAAAAGATTTTATTTGATGAATGTCTTTCTTTATTACCTGGTAGATAACTGTGTATGTCAGTCATTTATATAACTTTGGAAGGCTGTAACTGTTGTTGAAAATGTTTGACCTCAAGCTGAAATCGTGCAGACTTATACAGGAGCATGACATTATTAAAATTCATTGCATTTGAATTTTACATGATTTAGTAGTAAGAAAGCAGATTATCTTGTCTCCTGGTCCCTTGTTAAAGTATTATTTTTTCGTCAGAAGTAGTACCAGGGCGTAAAGATGAGAGGGAAGGCATAGATATGATCACAGTCATTCAAATGCATCAAAGTATGACATTTCTGTTTCAGCAAGAGTTTTTCAATCTTAGAAAATAAGAAATAATGCAATTTCTATTTATAGAAAGAGACTAAAGAGTATATGTTTCTGACTGGTGCTGATTAGAAGTTTTATGAGCAAAGAACAGGAAATAAAATAGAAATATTGTTATTTCTGACAGTCTCCCATAGAATATTAAATACTATTAACTGAAAACAGCAATCTAATGGACTCTGATGAAAATGGAAGATCTCCTTTCTAGCCCCACTCTGTAAGACATTTCTCTAAATGTGAGCTGCTGCCAGACGATACAGGTGGTGCATATAAAACGCTTTAACACTTGAGAGAACGCAGATATTCTCAGCTGATTGGGTAATGGAAGGCATATCTAAGGTAGAAAATGTAAGCTGTCAACCCTGTCAGAAAGACCAGATTCTTTTGTAATCTTCTGGCACTTTGGTGGAGAGGAGGTTGCAGTTGAATGTCATTCAAACAGCACACATGTAGCCAGTATGAGTGTTTGTGTAGGTACACTTGTTTGTCAAGGGAAATTACTGTGTTACCTGCAAATTGTGACCATGTCACTACAAAAAAAGGAATATTTCAACCCACCTTTTTACAGATGTTTGAATTTTTTTCTTCAAAAAGCTTTTATCTGCCAGTCTCAAAAATATGGATCAAAAAATGTTGGTCCATCCGGATTTCTGAGATCTAAGATTTTTTGGAATGTTTTCTTTTTTAATGATCCTGCCCTTTCCTCTTTCATGTAATGGTTCTTTAATTACTCAAGCAGCTTTATATTTGTGGTAGCTTTTGTAACTTCTTACTTTCAAAGAAAAAAAAAACATTTTCTTCTTAAAAACCTGTAACAAAACTTTATTAATTATTCAACTGCCTATGTTACAACATATTAAGGGAAAAAAAACACATTTCTTGAATTTTTTTGATCAACTTTACTTTGGAATGTAGTGTATGTCCAAAATCAGACTTGAAGAAAATATCACTTTTCATTTAGTCTCTTCCACCTAAAAAAACAAAACAAAAAACAAATATACCATATAGTATATTTTGAGAAAAGGTGAATCTGTATGAGAACACACTGTATTTAAGTGCAGGTTTAACATTTGGAATAATTATTGTCACACAGAGTTCATGTGGTTTGCTAAATATGGGAGAAAAAACAGCAAACACACCCGTTAAAAGTGTTTCAAGAATCAAATTACACTAGTTCAAATGTTTACCAGAAAAGCTGCATTCTTTATAAAATGTTTTCTCAAATAAAAATCTATAACAAAATTATACTTGCTATCAAAAAGGTGAAAAAAATGGTTATACGATTGACAAAACGTTTCAAGAACATACTTTAAAACGTACTTAGTTTCTAAAATAAGCAAGACAAATTATACTTTGTAGTATATCAAAAAAATTGGAAGCAAGTGTGGACGGGGTTTGTCTGTTGTTTTGACTTATTATGGCATCGGTGAAACAATTTTCTAACTGATGACTCTGCTTTGCTGCCATTAAATGCTAAAAAAAACATCAGCTGTTTTACCAAAAATACTTGAAAATGACTCTTGTCACAAAAGAAAAAAAAAAATCAAGATTAATGTACACAAATACTGATGCTCAAGGCTTAATTACTTAATTACTTATTACCCACATGTACATCAAGTCCGACTTAGAAAAGAGTGCAAAGAACCATTTTCATTCAATTTTGTAAGATATGTAAAACACATGTCCTAACATGTCTGATAAGAATCCTAAGTTGTGTAGTTGTACGCTGATAAACAACAAAATCCTGGCTTGATTGGTCATATTTTATAAAATCGAGTGGGACTTCCGAATCTCAGAGTCAACAAATGATGAGTTCAGTCTCTGAATGAAGTGTGTTCCTCTGAGACGATGGGGAAGGTTAGGAAAACAGGGCTTCATTCACTTCAAATCCACTGTCAGTGCGCTTTACCTGATATTTGATGAATGACGTTTGTTTTTGGTGCTCATCTGATCATTTTCGCAGAGGATACGTGACTCATGCTGTGTGAGATGGCGTTTGTCTGGGGGATCAGGATGGGATCAGTGCTGCAGTCAGCAAAGAGGATAAAATGAGAAATGTTCAATTTTCCTGGAGCTTTAATAATTGCTCTTCAGGCTGAACCAATTTGGCCTGGTACAGTGGTTTATGAGCATTACCGATCAATAAAATGTGTACGTTAAATGACTTGTGTTGCTGTTACTCCTTAATTATGTAGTGTTGCTTTAAATTCATTTGAGATTAAATGAAAGTTTGTTCCTCAATAAACACTGCACTTTAACTATTTAGAGATAACAAGCTTGGAAGGATGCATTATATCAAAATGTCCATGCCACCTTCTGTCTTCAGGTGTCTCCCTACAAATAAGAAACAAATGTTAACTGGAATGCATTAAGTGTAATTTACGGAGTTGACTTATGAGAGGCCGTTTGGTGTAACCTTCTAAACTCAAATTTATTTATTAAAGTTCTTATGAAGAGGCCATAAACATTGATCTGTTTCATTAGTTTTGCTCCATTTTTGTCTGACACTTCCTCCTGTAACCTTCAAGTGAGACATTTCACTGAGTAAAAATGGCTTTCAAAACGTTTTGTATTCATGAAATTACAAGCATTGCTCAAAATTATTTTTCCTGTTGGACTGCTAGGTTTCTGTCAGTACAAGAGCTGGAGCCAAAAATTTAGGGAGCCAGCTGTGGAATCATAGGCCGAATCCAAATTACTTCTCTACACCTCTGACTACTCCGTTTTGCTCTAATTGTAGGGGTATTTGAAATTGTTGTGGTGTCTTAAGGTTTATTTTTAAGATGGAGAGGCCAGTAGGGTGATCCACATCATGCTTGTGGCATGTCCGAATTTGAAACGCAGGGGTAAAGAGAAGCCTTAAGGGTAGAAAAGGAGTTCAGATTTAGCCATAGTCTGATTATGCTACATATAATCTGATCATAATTGTATAATAGACTAAAGCTATCCATAAGAACCCTTTTTATAGAGGAAAGAAAATCATATAAATATATATTAGGGCTGTCAATGTTAACGTAATGATAGCGCATGTGATTTAATAAAAAAAAAGTTAACACGCTAACATTTATTACAGCAAATAAATTACACATCAGAAGCGACAATCTTCCGCTTTGCATCGGACAGTTCAGGCTTTCACGCAGTACATTAATTTCTGAAAATGTACACTTCGTCAGGCATTATCCCACTTATGGTCTGGTCACTTACAAAAGAAAGAAATATTCAATAGATTTTAGCTCTTTCTTTTTGTTAATTTTGGGGTTTAGATTGCCTTTTCACAAAAAGTGGACTATTTGATTGGTATTGCGGCCTGGTATCATGGTAACACAACAACGCGTCGCTAATTTGGCAGACCTCGACTGAAGCTGCAATAAGGAAAGCGATATGTGCTGATCATCACGTTAGGTTCAATAAAGCCTCAGTTCAGAGAGGAAGTTCACTTCTTACTGCTTGTTTTTGTCCAGAAGATGAAGCAAAAAGTTTGTTGTAAAGAAGTCTGCGCAATGATATAGAACATTTGGGCCATGTGACCAGAACTTCTTTTTTTAGATGCGCATCAACACCCAATCAGATTTGAGTATTCACCCAATCATTTAAAAAGCAGCAATACAATGTTAGCTTCTTATGGCTGTATATCAGCATCTCTGTTTTCCTGGAGTAAAACTGCAGACATTGAAGTCTTTCTTCTGCTTATCTTACCTTTGATGTGTTTTGTGCACACGCATTACAATCCTGGTATATCTGAAATAACACTTTACAAAATAAAATGTTTCAGACAATAAAAAATTAAGGAAACATTTTCTCTGTGGCCTTTTTTTTTAATTCAAAAGCCGCATATTGTTGTACAAAATTTACTTAGTAAAACATAATGATTAATCGCGATTAATCACGATTCAAAAGTGTGATTACTCTGATTATTTTTTTAATCGGCTGACAGTACTAATATTTATAAGATGACACCTCCTTGTCTGCTTGACAACAAACTTCCCCATCTGTCACTTTTAAATTGCTTTTTTGACATGTGGGCATGTTTTTTTGAGACATGCACAAAAATGCCCTCACAGCCTGACAGTGTTGCTCAGAGTTACAACATAATCTGCATTTTTGGTTGAATACATAAGTAGCCATTTTTAATTTGCCAGAGGGCTAAAGCAGCTTACAAACAAAACAGACTTCAGACTGAATAGTTTCGGGGCCAAATGCACACACTCAAAGACTATGTACACCATCGCCCACATACGTGATATTCATACAGAGTTCTGATTGTAAAGGAAGATTGTGTGGGGAGACTGTGCACCCTAATGTGTTTGCACACGGTTCTTTTCAGATAGTTCAAGGCTCAGCTTTTGATGCAGAAATTGGTGGAAGAGGATTTTTTTATGGCCTTTCTGTTATAGATGATTCAATGGTTGATGGCATTTCAGATCCAATTTGTTCTTTTTTTTCAATCAAATTTCGTCTGGCTCATTTATGATTTCAAATTTCTAAAAAGGATTTTTTTATTTATTTACATATCTGTGTATACCACTATCTTCTTTCTAAAAAAGGGTAGTAAAAGGCTACCAGTTTTGTGTGTTTGTATGTGTATTTATGATCGTTACTGCTGCTATTCTTTTTAATTTTTGTCTATTACTGTGGCTAACACTTTTTTTTTTTTTACATGATACCTCATGTTTTCCTTTTTTTGTCTCTATGGATAATTTATTTTAACATTTTTAAGTCATTTCCAGATTGATAAATCTACTAAAACTGCACAAAAGTGTAAAATATACTTGCTTTAAAAAAGTTTCCTAACAACTGTTTAATGATTTGCTATACTTACTAGGAAAAAAGTTTGACATTTTTAAAGAGCTGCAACAATTTAAAAAAACCAGCATTTTCGTAAGTAATACTATAAACCCAGTAACTTTTTTTTTACTTTTTGAAAAGTTTCTTGAACTTTTTTTTAAATTACTGAAACTATCTATTTGATACCTTAAATATTTGTGATGCAAAAAAAACATTTTTTTAAAATTGGTTTTGTAATCAGTAAATGGCTCAAATGTAGTCTGTTTTTATTTCCCTTCTGCTTCGCTAAGTAAACACCTAAAATGAGTCTGTCTGATGTTGAAATGCTGCATTCCAAACAGAAAATATATCTGAAAAGCACTTTATGATCACATCACTTAGAATAAACAACACATGAACAGACTTTTTAAAAAACTTTGTGTTATAATGTGTGCCAGCTGGTGAGCCAACTGGAAAGTGCAGACTGTTCCTGGTAAAAAAAAAAAAAAAAAAATCTGATTTTTGTACTCCAGATCCAACATTTGGAATCAAAGCTTCCTAAATCACAGCACTTTTCTTTTAAATTCAAGCTTCTTTTTTCTTTTTAGTTAAGGTTGGGAAGATTTTTTTCAAATGTTTAAAAATTGCAAATGCAATGGATGGTGTTCAATGCCACCAATAGTGAAATGTATTTTTCACTCGCTTCATCAAACATGCACTGAACTGCCTTGGAATTTTGACCACACTCAAAGTACTTCAAACTATCAAGCTAAAAAAAAAAAAAAAAAATGTTTCTAAAATTTCCAACCAGAAAAAAAAAACAAAAACCTCACGCTTTATCTGAACGTGTGTAAACATGGTAAACATGGCAGCTATGGCCGAGTAGAGTTTTCTGTTATCATTCAATTAAAAGTTTGTGGTTCAAATGGCCCAAAATTTTAAATTGGTCAATTTAGAAAATACTACAAAGCAAAAAATATATATTAAATACTACAAAACAGCAAACTCCTAAGTACAAATTTACCATTAATTATTATATAATGTAAAAATGATTATTTAATGTATATATTATATGGTATTGGACCTTCTTTTTATATCGGAAATACTATTAGTCTCTGAGCCTTGAAGAGCCCTCAGGCCCATTAGGTGGACTCAGGACTGCTGAAAGTGCAGAGAGTTGGAACAAAAGCCCATGGCGAGGCCTCGTTCCAACACTATGGGCCTCATCTATGGAACTGACTACCTCATCAACTGTGGAGGTTTTCAAGAAAAAGCTCAAAACTCATCCTCATGTCATTTTTAAAGTTGGTTTAGTGTTAATGTGCTATTTATAATTATATTATGTAGGTATTTGTAGTATGCATGTTATCTTGTCGGAATCTTTTGTCTCTAATTGGCTCAAATCAATCATTAGATGTGGATTGTTCTATTAATATCACTCGTGATATTTAAAAACAAATTCTGCTTTTTTAAAATTATTATTACTTTGGAGCATCACTTTAAATCAAAACTTGAGGGTTCATGCATGAACTTGACATTGTGTCTTTTAAGTGTGGGGCTTCAGGTGTGGTTCCATTACTAAGACTAATCTAGTGTGACTAATCTATCCATAAAGGTCTGTTTCTGTTTTTACAATAAGTCTGTTTAATGTACAAAGAATGTGTTAATAAAAACTAAATATACAGTATTTAAGATATTCAAAAATATCAAGATTATTTAGAAAAATCAAAGGCCTGGTGAGGATCATTTAATTTATTTTATTTTCTACAATGTAAAACTCTGAGAGGACGACGATGCATTTTCCTTTTCACATAACTGTACCTAACCCAATTAACATAGGACATGGTTCATGGAACAAGCTAATCCACAGTGAAGGTATTATTTTCAGTCATTTTTGACCATGTAAATGAAAACCTAATGATATGTCATGGTGCATTTAATGGATATTGAAAAGGTAAATGTTATCACATTCAACACTTTTTAATGGTTGTTAGCATTTTGATTTGTGTTGCTCTCTCATACTCGTTTGAAGCTTACACACAGAAAATGCTTCCTTGCAGCTAATAGGAGGTTTTCTTGGAGAAACAGTAAAATTATCACGGGTCAAACATCTTTTCCTTATTGTAGAAAAAAGAAGAAGAATTTACTGAGGAGAGGATTATGTTTAATATAAATGAGAAATTCCAGGGAATTCCAGGGAATAATAAAAAACTTTTTTTTAACTTTACAGCTAGATAAGTCTGGTGAAAAGATGGGCAAATTTGTATGGCACCTTTCACCAAGTAATGTGGAACTGTGATGTCTGCACCAGTAAAACAATTAACGTCTTGATTGTAATATTTTAATGAATGTATTGTCCATTTTTTATGGTTTGGATGAATTTTGCTCATCTGTAATATCAAGTTCCAGTAAGTTCATATTGGCGGGAAAAATGAAATAAAATTTAAAAAAAAAAAGAGAAATAAACACAAAACCTAAACTTGACAGAAATCAATTCTCAACTCAAGAGTAATATTTGTATTTTCCGTTGGCCATGCATACATGCAACCATAGTTAACAATCATTATTAGATTTGGTTATTATGGGAATGTTACATTTTGTATGAAGAGAGACATCTAAAAATGTCACAGATTTTCTGGCACGGAATCACCTGCTGAATAACACTACCTATTTATTTCTTCACAGCATGCATCAGTTATCCATTTTTTTCTTGGCCCCCCGATGGTGTTCCCTTAGAGATGCAATTATCTACCGACTAACTTTTTACCAAAAGCCGTTTTTACTTGATTCAACACTATGAAACAGGATGTTAAAAAGAGAAATTATGTTAAAATGCATACTTTTTAAATCCTGATGTTAATGACATCAAATAAGCGTATAAAAAAATTACATGGAACCAAATGACTGTTTCTACATGAAAAGAGTGTGTATATTTATATGTGTATATTTACCCATATGTGTGTGTATGGGTCTCTGAAACTGAATATGTAATCATTGGAGAGGGAACAGGACTATAACAGATAGTGGATGCACTGGGTATAGGGCATGGGGGTCAGAATTTGTAGGGCTTTTACTTCTTCTCACTCCCTTTTGGATAGTTCTTGCATTTTTTGTTTATTTTGTTCTATCATTCCTTTTAAAGTGTATATCCCAAATAAAATATTATTATCATCCTCGTTACATTGGTGGAGGTGGATTTTTTATGTGAACTGTTCGTAAATTTAGCCATAAATCACTTTCCAACTATTTGTTTCTATTATTTTGAAGTGTGGCACAGCAGTTTAGAGAATAAAGCTAAGGTACAAATTAATTCTTTACTTCTGCTGGGCCCTCTTTCCAGGTCATCGCTGTAAATGAGAAACTGTTCTCAACTGATCCTCCTGGTAAAAAAATAAAGGTTAAATAGAATAAATAAATAAACCCACAGCAAACTATTTTCAGAATCTACATCCAAAGTTTCCAAAGTCATTTTAGAAACTGTTTCAAATAGCATTTTTTTCTAATTATCTTTTCTGGACGGTTTAGATAAAAATTTAAACCAAACTGTATTCAATTTTTTACAAAGAATACTCTTAACCATATTAAAAGGTTTATTGTATGCCATCATAGTAATCACCACAAAACCCTTCTCTAATGTTTGTAAAACTGTAGTCAACATCATTTCCAGTATTTTTTTTTTCAACTCTGCATACAGAGCAACAAATCTCTGTCAAAAACAAATGATGATGATTCTGAAATTTGCCAAGTCAGAAAAAAAATGGTTGGACATCGACATAGATCAAAACAGTAGCCAGTTATGGTGATAAATAAAAAAAAAGGGGGGAAGAAAATCTTTTGAAGTTTTCTCCTCTGAGAGGACTTTGGTTTGGGTCCTGCTGTCATTAGTCATAGCGGAGGAACTGTACCATACTTTTAGCAAAGTCATGTTTACTTTTACGTTCAGTTATTTTGTGAGACTTAATGTGAAAGTTCATCAGACTTCTGGTGCCAATAAAATGTCTGGTGCAAATAAATGTCTGTTTATGCAGGTGATGCTTGGTGCACTTCATCACAGTGTGAATGCAAACAAAAACATTCCTGTTTACTGTGCCAAACTAAAGAATCAAGACTCAAGAAAAAGATGAAACGTGTGCGTGCTTGTGGTACCAAGAGAACCGGTCAGGTGATCTTCTTTGAGCCTTTGTTTTTCCGCACCTTTTCAGATTTTTTACATGTAGAACATGATGTATGTCCAAATGCAGAAAAACAGTCGTACTCATTTAGATTGTTAGTTTTGAGCTCTTTGACTCATTGCTCAGACTGTATAATAGCAGGTTATTGTGTATTTATCAACAGAAAATGTATGTAGTTATTACCATTTTATCAATTTGGCAACCAAAATGAACACATTGTACAAACGTCCTGTTATTTTTGGCTGTGAACCGTGTCAAGTGGATATGTGATTATGTTTTCTTCACTGTCAAATGTCTCCAGGTTTGCTGGGGAAAAAGCCGTCACTGTGTCAGGCACAGTTCGATGGCAATTTGAAAATGAGCACATCTTTTCTTGCAAATTTTTTCCTATTAAAAAAAAAAAAAAAAAACAGTTTGAGGGTGCTGGTGTAACGGTCTACTCTCAGGAATAATGAAAGCAAACCTTTGGAAGATCTTTCATCATCTTCCACCCAAAGCAGCCAAGTCCATCGGATTATACTTGCCAAAGGGTGCTCTAAATGAACAATTCCAGCTGAAAAATTCAATTTTAGCACCCTCTTGTCAGAGGATGCTAAAATTTCTGCATGGTTTCTTTTATCAAAATAGGAGTTTGTTTCTTTTGGCTAAGACCGCCAAAGGAAGACCACATGCTTTTTCCGTGTAACTTCCGAAGAGGGTTTAAATAATAGAATAGATTTTTTTTTCTTTCTTCTTTGCTGTCGAAAACATTTCATAATAATAGTTGTTGACACGCAACAGCTTTTAAAGCAAATTGCTGCATTAGTGTTACATTTGGTTTGAGTAAGCTCATTCTGCAGAGAAATTAGTACTAACAGGAAGAAGATTGAATGCAGAAATTTAACAGTTCACATTCAAAATTTACAATGTAAAAAACACAAGATGATTCGCAGACTCAAGCTAGCAGGAAACTACCTACCAGACACACGATATCTCTTAGATAACTAAAAAACATCTACTGTAGACAACTCTATTTTGTTACTCTAGTAGAGGTCTACCAATAGTGTTCTGAATGATAGCTGCATATAGATGTCTCCTTCACTTCTACTTGTAGATATTTAATCTTTGGACAATTGTAGAGATATACAAAAGTATTTATTTCCGCGTTTTAAAAGCTGACTGTGAGTATATACATTCTTGAACAACTATAGTTTGAACAGCCAGTTTCACCAAACTGATCCTGTTTTTGAGACACCATCAGATTGTCGTTTTCCATTGCGGATCTTGTCTTATGCCTGTTTACAAATACTGTCCTCCATTGCACCAAAGTTTCAACAATGACCACTAGAACACACAAATCACAATTAACACACACTTAAATTATTCTTCATGTCTTTTAAATGCATAATATATTAATAGCTGTAAAGATCAAAATAGCCATGATTTAGGTATCTAAAAGATGCGCCCTTGCCCAGTGGGTAAACTTACAAAAAAAAATTAACACAATGCAAGATCCAAATCCCCACATGGTAAAATTTTAGATGAAAATCAGAAGAATGTTGCTATTGTCTATATAGACTTTGTTTTTTTTTTTTTTTATAAGAAAAAAATAATTCATTATAATCCCAATTACAGGTTTTTTTTTATATTTTGATTTTGCAAGAGTACACAAAATATGGTTCAAATCCACATGCTAATACAACATTTTAGTCAGCACATGTGAACAACTTCCTAAAAAATTAGCATAGAAAAGGAGGAAAGTGCAAACAAAAATGAGGAAAGAAGGCATGGCATGCAAATGGGGAGAATAGAAAAATTAAGGTATCATTTTTATATTTATTCCTTGTAAAAAATGTTAGGAATGGTTGCTAAATCTTACCAATCAGTGCTGGGTTATTTTAGCAACAAACACAGTTTCATTCAACCACCTCTCAAAACATGGGGCAGAAGGAGACTTCCACTGTAACGAAATGAGTTTTTTGCAGCCAGTATACCCATTGTGAGTAGTTGTTTCTGGGGAGAAGAACAAGATTTTAAATGAGCTGGTGATCCAAGTACTACCAGTGAACTCTCCACCAAATGCAGTGCTTTTAAGTTGGCATTTCCCTGCTTGACATTTACCCAAACCATGATATAATCAGTTTTTATTGCATCTAAAAATTACCAGACATTGTTGGGATTTCTTTTTGCAGCCATTAGCCTACAAGAATGTAAAAAATGATTGAAGGTTTTTTTCAACACTATAAAGTCTAAAACTTCTACATGTATAGAACGTGTCAAGAATAGATTTACTGCAGTAAAAGGATAAAATTGAAGAGTGTGTGTGTTTGTGTGTTCACATAATGAAAGTTCCGCTGTCGCATTGAAATGCAAAGGAGTCTATTTGTTTCTGGGGACGACATTATTGTCAGTCTGATTGTGGACAAGCCCTCCTGTTAATGCACAAAGAGCTTTGTGCATGTACATCAAAGAACATCAGGAGCTTTTATTGTTTCGGGGCAGTGTTTGACATTACCGACCCACCGACAAAGTCCCATAGCACATGGCATGAAAACCAATGTACAAAAAAACTTCAGTGGCAACACAACAAAAATCTAATGTCATTGCAACAATGAAGTTTTTCACAGATGACACAAAAAATTATGTCTTTTGTGTTTCTGTTACAGGCTGCATGTCAAATTAACTGACATTTGTACACCTCCTTTCACATTACTTTCATCAGAGATCAACTTCTTAAACTGATTAGTTAAAGTACAATGAAATGGGAAAGCTAATTTTCCATGTAAAATAAACAAATGCATTTTGAGGGACGGGTTATTTTTGTCATGGGTTTCAAATGATTATGTCAATCTTAAGTATCTAGGGATTTGATGTTAAGATTACCATTTTTGTAACCATATCCAATCTGTTGGAACTATGTATAATTAATAATTTGGAATTTTTAAAACATGTTTTGTGCTTTAATGCACATAGAAAGGCTATATAGAAAGTAACTGCTTTCAAATTTTCTGGACACAACACATTATGGCTAAATGCCAAACAATGGAGTATCTGCAAGCATGCTCAAATCTAAAAGGTTAAATGCGTAATGCTGCACATTATCAACCTATGTGTTTCTGCATAACAGTTTGCTGAAATAACACTTTTTTTTTTTTGATGGGCAGCTCTTCTCCATTCTTAAACATGAGCCAGGGAATGAGTTTGTGGATTCTGACACTAAACCAAAATCTGTAACAATTTAGCATGAGCCATAACTTAAACAAATTGCAGTATATTCTATGAGACAGACCACAAACCTAAAAAAATACTTTTGCATTTAGCTGAGTGAGTCAGACTGATAGTTTTCTACTATAAAAAAAAAAAAAAAACCCGCCTGGTTTTGCAGAACCATGTCTTGTCATTTAATTGCAGATGTTTAACCAACAAAAAGAGCACATACTGTCAACCACTCTAATGGGCTGTGAAAAATAATGACATCCAAGCTCTGGCACTGGGATGTGTAAGGTCAGCAGATCAGCAGGGAGTCAGCTGGAGCAAACTATTGTGCTTGGGCACGGATCAAGATGGCTAGATAGCGCCTAATGTGAGTAAACCCTTTTAGAAGCACTGATAAGAACAGAAAGTTGTGTTATGTTGTTTGTATCAAAACTTACATTGAATTTCTGCAGATACTTAAAAAAGAAAGAAAAAACTAGACAGATGATTAACCAATTTTTAATTAACTCAATTGTTCCATGTAGTAATGTGACTTTTTTCTGTATTGGACTGATCACAACAGACCAGGACCATCGATTTAACACATTCTATATTACGATCATTTCGTTTCAAGAAACATCGTCTTCTTTTCAAACGACTTAATGCTTTTTCAACTACACCACTCATCTCTCTGGTTGAACACTTGTATCACTCATCTATTGTCACAGAATGGTTTTGAAGCCACTTAGGCAAGGGATACGTTGAGTTTCAAAGGATGTAGTAGCTAGCAGACACTCCACCTATAACCCTGATGTTAGCTGGGATGAAGTTTCCTCGACTGGCTAGCTCCTAAAGTATGGACAGTCCAGAAAACACATTCCAGAACACTTCCAAGAAAAAGAGTTGTGCCAGGCTTTTCAATTGCAATATTCTATGCGACAGTTCTGTGGTGCTATGATGGACATGTGGGAGCCAACAATGGTGCTAACCCAATGCGGATTTGTTCTCATTGTAGGACATCATTTGTCAGAACTTCCTTCTCAGCAGGGAAGTGTACAGAGTTCGCTCATTTATCACAGCTGTTATGTTCTAAAAACAACCAATGAAAGGCAAAATCCACAAAGTATGAACATAGATGTTAAAGAGCTGCAAAACCCCTCGATAAACACTGCATACATTTTTCTCAGACAGACGTGACTATTTTCACACTTTTCTCTCTTGCTAAGACTCTCAAAGTTCAAAGCTTCACAGAAAAAAAGTCCTCTGTTAGAATGAAAACAAAGATCTGATCATGATTGAAGATTTATGTAAACGTGGCAAACTAAATGAATATTGAACAGCAGATTGATTGACAAGGTCAACAGTCTATCAGGACACAGAACACAATGCATTAACAAAAAGCATAAAAATTTGCACTGAAAAACATCTGTGAAACAGCAAGACTGCAAAAGGTGGACCGCAATACAGCAAGGAAATACTCTACATTTTTTATTTCTGTTAACACAGACAACCTACAATAAACAGCTATAAACTTGTACGACAACTATCATTAGCATTATCTGACCCTCACATAGATTCTTGTTTAAGACTTGACATCGCCAAATGGCTTCCAGTGCTTTACGGTATTTCTCCAATATGTTTCAGCATGCCCTACAGGGCCTTCTTTGGCTCTCCTTTTCTTGATGGCTTTGAAATTAGCTTAAAGACAGAGCAGCGACACGACACTTGCCTCAATGTTCTTCATTGTTGCGATGTCCTCTCCTTTTCCTTTCAGCTGCTCCTATTAGGGTTTGATAAGCGAGTCAGTCTACTCCATTGATGGGATGCATCAAAAAACAAGACGGAATTAGTGAGAATTTTCAAAGTTTTTGGCTGCTTTATTCTAACAACCCCACGTTCTTTGAGACTGGATTCTGAGGTAAATGAAATTCAATGCAAAATAAGGTATTGAATGGCATCTAGAGGGAAACTGTTAACTGAGAAAATTCAAATTTTGCGGTTTGAATAGACCTTGATTTAATTTTGTCTTTTAGTGGCCCTTTCTGATGGTCTTTTGGAAGTTTCATTTAAATTGCAACCACTCTCTGCAAGGTAAGCTAATAAATACAAAATATGATAATTTCTTTGAAACCTTGGGCATTTTTCATCAAAAGCATAAAATAAATACAATATCTCATTCCTAACACAATAAAAAAGATTTTTAAATTGCTTCATGTTGTCTAAACTGTTACTTGTGGTGCTGAGCTTGATAGATGAAACAATCTTTTCTTGAAGGGGGGTACGTTTTGCAAATTACTTTGAACTGTTTAGTGTGACAGAAGCTGACAGTGTCCATGTCCCTGTCAGAGACTGTTTTTTTCTCAGATGTTCCCAGACAGGATGAGGCAGGTTAGATTTTCCTGCCAGACTCATGAAATGTAAATACAGTTAGCATTGCTGCAGCTACACTGATAAGAAGGAATCAATGTTTGGCTTTGATAGGACACTAACAATAAATGTCCCATGGTTCAGGGTCACTAAATCTGTGGGAATGGCATTTCATCATGTTTCCTCTGCTCTTAAAGCCCCACCTATAACCAGCTGGAGTGTCTTTAAATGCCGAACTGAATAGAAATCATGTGTAGTTGCACCTAAACTCTATATCCAAGCTATTTATGAAGTTAGGATAAAAAAAATTAACATAGGATACACAAAACTGGCACAATTTAGCCAAAATATAAATGTATTTGCGTGAGGAGAATGGATGTTGTCAGTACATATCAAATAATTGCTGATGCGAGCAGATGCGTGGTTGTCTATATGATTCAATACTGGTTCATTTTGAATTGCACTTCGTCATTTTATGTTCTAGTAAAATAAACCTCAATCATGCCTCATTCCAAATGGTATTTTCCAATATTGTTTGTAATTCATTTATATAATTTTGAAATTATTTTATCGTTATCGGTCCATCTGATTGACAACTTGCCTCAGGCGGACCAATCCGGGTGGATCGTAGAAAGTTAAATTAATTCATTGATTAAGTCGATTAATTGTTACACCCTAAATTGCACAGTTTTGTAACTGGTACTTTGATTTCATAAGTCTAGAGAAATATTCACCTTTAACTCCAAACTTATTTTAGACTCCGAAGGGCTTTTATTTTTAAGTTCAATTATGCAAAACATGCTGAGAAGAGTCAAATCCAAGAGAACTAAAAGCAATTTAGTCAAAATTGTATGCGTCATCATAGGTTAATTCTGTATTGTAACTTCTTGAATGCACAAATAGTTGCAAGTAAAAAAATTTTTGGGATTTGCTTTATATGTTCATCTTTAGTACAAGTTTTGCTGTGCTCTGTGCTTGAAAGGTGCTGCAGTGAAAAACAGCATGGAAGCCCTTTTACAAAAATGCAAAGAGAAGGAGCCACCGGCAAATAGGAAAAGATGCAGACACCTGCCATCATGAGAGGAAAGTTTCGGTATGCAAGCAGAAAGGTCTTGTCACTAGAATTTAGTTCTGTTTTTCAGGAAATATTAGTGCAAAGGTTTTTGAAGGAGGGTGAAAGCTGTTGATGGGAGCGGGAGGAATGGCCTGAGGCTGCTTCGTGGCTTGAAAGCTGATGAAGCGATGTTGTAATTTGCTAATAGATCTAAGCTCTGTCCTCTCCCTAGCTTTGTCCATATGAAGTGACATCTGCGCTGCCATAGGCAGTAGTAGCACAGCACTCTAGCAGGGTAAAAACTGGTTGGTAGGAGTATGTGTGCGAGTGACCAAGGACATGACCTCTCAATTCACTTTCTGGACTTCTCTCCTTTAGCTGGAAGAACAAACACTTGAAAAAGAGCTCAACTTACAGAGATGCTGAGACATTAGAAGAGTTAAAATGTTTTTTTAAATATAGTCCAGAAAGAGCCAGAGGCGGCTATTGGCAGTTTTCCCTCTCGTGTCTGCTCAGCTCAATTTTCTGCAGGCGTTTTTATGAACTGCAAGCAATTACTTAATTGGTTACCTCAGAAAGTTTAGTATGGCAGTGTGCCAGTTTGCCTTTTTTGGGGGTGCTGCTGACATCACATAAAATGCCATGTTTCAGCTGTCAAAAGTCAGAAAACAAGGTAGTAAATTGTTAAAGCAGCGATAAGAAATATTTAAATTTTCACATTTAGGGTTTGGTAAGAAGAGCTCCTGTTAATAGTCTGTAAGATTCTGGAAATTACAGCTTTAAGTAAAACAGTTAAATCACCATTAATGACCTACTTTTAATTTATGAAATGTACGTTAAACTTTTATAAAAAACAGTGCAGGGTAAAACATTTTTAAATGTAGTTTTTTTTTTCTTTTTCTAATGGTAAATAATTATTCTAATTGTAGTTTTGACCAAGATGACAGTTTGCCTCAGCTGTCCTATTATTTTGTACTGTTCATGGGCAAGATGTGAAAAATAATAAAATAAAAAGAAGGAAACACTAATTTCACAGGATTTGAGGCAGGGAATCAGCTGTTGCTAACAAGTACACACTTGTGCCCAACATTCTATCTTGTGCGATCATTAAAAAAATGGTATGTATGGTTGTACAAAAAGAAAAGAAAACCCCCAAAATTACAAAATACGCTCCCTGCTGCCTGATAAACACACTCTCTGGGGATGATGACCATTGAGGTCCATTTCTCCAATCATAGCACATCAGATTTGGAACCGTGCTACCTACTGTGGCTATCTTGCCTAAACTGACATTACTAAACACCCTCCCAAAATGCATGTGCAAATTCAAAACAAACTCTCATTGAGAAGACTTGCATAGAGCTGAAAAGATGGTCATGAAATCAAAAGAAAATGTCATTTTTGTTTTAAAGTTGCTTTGAAAAGTCATTCAACATTGCAGACATCTTTAGGCTCAACTTCAACCCACAAGATGCACTGAAAATACGAAGGAACAAACCAAAAATAGCGCACTCTCATGCCAGGAGGACACCCAACTAAAACCTATTTTCAGATACCCAGTTTAACACATGGCAAAACAGTCAAGGGGTTTTTCCTTATCAATCAGTCTGCATAAACCATCTTAGCAGCTGCTTATTTTATTTTTGAAAATCAGTCTTAATTATCCTCTCACACAAGTCCATCTACCACTGGATTAGTGCTGCCTTGAAGAGGCCTTTCACAGAAGCCCCACAATCAAGGGCCAAGTGGGATTTGGCAGTGCCAGATGCAATTACAAATATTTATTACATGAAGTCAGCAACAATATTTGTCTCTTTAAGTCAGTGTCCCGTCTTATAAATTGTCCTTGTGAGACAGAACTTTTAGAAATAATTGGTATGTTCAAGACAGCCTGTTAGGGCTTGTAGAGCAAAACACTGTACAGTGATGCTAGATAAGTAATGACTTCAGGCAGACATCTACGTAGCTTGAATATTAATCAAAAATGTGGTATATGTGGTCACTGTTAGATACAGACACAGAAACTGGGCAAATACCTCAAAGAAGGACAAATGCAGCACAACTTTCACATAAAACTTTTGTGCAGCTGCTCTTCTAATTTTAGAGTGATCCAGTCTGGGGATCGCCACAACATTTGCCTGAGTCATCCCAGTCTCTACAAAGATGTCAGCTGAAGATATTTGTGTGACTTTCTGTGGCCAAGTGGCTTTTGTTTTGCAATGGAATGGAAACAGTGTCAGAATAGCAGAGCTAAACTACTCTGAAGATTCAGCAGATGTCCTGCAAAAGGCATGGACAGTTATGAGCAAAAATATGTCAAATTAGAATTTATTAAAAAAAGAAAAACAAGATTAAGTTGAAGATGACAATCTAAGCCCAAATGGTGGATACTAGCAATAGGCGGGTGAAAATCCACTGATTAAACACCAAATGCAGAAATCTGAAAGATGTGACACAAATACATCAAAAGGCTGCAGCCATTGACAAGTGAATTCAGATAGCTACTGTATATTTGCTATACCAAGAAAGTAAACAGGGCAAAGCAAAAATTAACATGCCAAACTAAAAGAGATTGCAATTCAGAGAAAACATAAAACCTGAAAACGTTCTATTCAAGGGATTCAACTCTCTGACCAGCTGTTACAATAACTCCTTTTTTACAGACAACTTCCCACACAAACAAAACATTGGGCTCATAAATGCAAAAAATAAAAATTAGGGCTTAGCCTAGCCTAGCTTAGCCTGCAATGTAGACCTTCAGCTACACTGACTCCCTACTTACTGGCGGAGTAACGTTTAATTGACTTAATCAATGAATCGGTTTACACTCAATACAGTCCATCAAGATTGATGTGTCTGAGGTAAGTAGTTAATCGAACAAACCATTATGAAATCCTTTCAAAATAAAATTTTAAAAAGAATTGTAATCGACATTGGAAAATATCATTTGGACTGAGGTATGGTTGTTTTAATATACTACAACAAAGTTGTCACCCTTACATTTATATTTAACATGCCCTTTTCACACAGCCTCTGCTCTGCCTTTATTTTCCATAGCTGAGTTTTGTGACTTGGCCAATCTCACAGTTGTGTAATATGTTCCTCTAGTACAATTCTACAAATGGTGAAAGTGAGACTAATCATCTGTGTAACCTACATTTTTCTATTTAATCATTTATTAAAGATTGGTAATCTTATAGCTTTCATAGCTAGACTGGGATCCAACATTACTTACTATGTTCTTTTTAAATAAGCATGACAATGAGCAAGAAAACATTAGTAACAACCCCATAAAGCAAATATATTTGTATATATTTGTTGTTTATTTTAGAAGAAAAGGAGATTTTTATAAGCACTTCCAACATTTTACAAGTTTTAACTTTTCTCTTTCAATCATAAGTATTCCACATAATCTGGAAACTGCATATAAGGACGGAAATAATCTATGATCTTTAGATTTGACAGGTTTTGAATGTAAGAACTCCGGTTAATGTGTGGACCTAAGCATCCTTTGCCCTTGTGGATATTCTGACATTATGGATTCAGCTCTTAGTTTTTATGGTCATTCCACTTCAATAGAACCTTCTCCAGTACTTAGACTAACTTCATCACCTCAAAGGTCAAGCTGAGTTGTGCGACCGGGGTTAAAACCCAGCCCGCTTTTGTTTTCTTGTTCACACATCACAACTCTTTTACCAAAACACTGGAGTTGGAACACTGGGAAGAGTTCCTGATGTGTGCTTTTTTAAGTTATTCAAACAAGTACTAAGAGAGAGCACATGCAAAAGTGGGAAAAGTGTTTTTAAAATTTTTTAGCTTTTTTTATACTATAGAAATACATTTGAAAGTATTATCCGAACAGGACTGCACATAAAAATATATATTTTACAGTATTTTTCTTTGTTTTAGCACCATTTTACTTTTTGGATCGTTTCAAGATTACTAGAATATTATTTGGATTATAATTTTTTTCTCATAATTATTTTTTCTTTTTTCAGTACTAAATTATTTTATTATATGATTATACCAAAGTAATCCAAATAAATGTTTCTATAAGAAGACGTTAAAACTGGTTTGCCAAATGCAACACTCATGTCAACCATCAGAACCATAAATAGTCTGGTTCTTATAAAAATGTGGAGTGCTGCAGGAGCAGCTTTTACAAAAGAAAATGTAGATAGAACAGCAAAAATCTTTTTAGTATTTCTATTGATTTTTATGAAGTTAACAGGGCTCATAACACCTTCATAAAAATCAATATCTTAAACAGTAAATAATGGAATTGTGAGTCCACGCGTCCGCCTGCATGCCTTGTTTGATCAAACACATCAAAGACATCAGCAAAAAAAAAAAAAAAAAAAAAAAAAAAAAAGTAAAGAAAAATATATTTAGGTTTCCGTGTAGTACAGCACAGAGACGTGATGTTAGTCTGATCAAGTTTCAGAGTTTGTCTTCAGTTTTTTTTCCTCAAAACAAGCTCAGGTTCATGATTCCACAGTCTGCTCACCAGCAGCTTTGCTGAAAATGAAAAGTGTTCTCTGCAATACTAAGCAAATATTAACCATAAACAAACAGGCGTCCTAGCTGTTATGTCGTCTTTCTGCCTCCAGCATCAGAGTTACCCCCTCCCGCCTTTGATCCAGCCACTGCTTAGCTCACTATTATGGGCACACATGGGTAGAAAATGTATGCCCTCAGTGGGCAATGTGAATGTCCAGAGACAGAGCAAACCTGGAACTTGATTGCAGAGTATTTTATCCCTTTTTTTAAAAAAGCGCGATGACAGGGGCTTATATGTGGACAATATCTAAATTAAAAACATAAGGATAAGATAATCAGATTAATCACAATGTTTTACTGGGTACATTTTATACAATATGTGGCTTTGAACTAAAAAAAGGCCAGAGAGAAAATGTCACCCTTCATTTTTATTGTCTGTAATGTTTACATTCATAAATTGTTAATTCAGAGGTGTATGTTGTGTGCACAAAACATCAACAGTAAGAGAAGGAGAACTGTAACGGAGACATCCAAACCTGGATGACAAGAAGAAGAGAAGCTGGGGAAAGTATGGTGCACTGGAGTTCACTTCTCTCTTCTATTCTTTATCATTTACCAGTCCTACTTTTTATTTAGTTCATCCTGCCCTTGTTTGGTGCAGTGTGATTCATATACAATGTATTGTCCCCATTTCCCACCCTCCTCCGGGGGAGCGGGAGAGATTTCAGGTGGATCGTCTGTGCTCCTGTCTTTGGCTGTGGACCTCACCTCTGGCTCGTCTCGGGGTACGATAAAGCCCATCTGCTACACTATTCAAACATGTAGTTGTTATTTAAACCTGTAGTTGTAGAGTTAGATAAGCAAATTCTTCTTTAACAGTGCTTTAACAGCGGAATTGTGCCCGACGAAGTGTATATTTTTAGAAATTGATGCACGCCTGAAGCCTGAACCGGTGGAATATGGTGCAATCGCCTCTTCTAACATAATCACTTACAAAAGAAATAAACGTTCAATCGATTTTTTACTACTGTTTTCTTGTTATGTTTTAGGTTTTGATTACTTTCTCACAAAAGGCGGACGATTTGATATGTAATACGGCTCATTGTCACGGTAACACAACAAAGTGTCGCTGCAGCGGCAAAGGAAAGCGATAGATGTGCTGATCGTCACAATAGGTTCAATAAAGCATCAGATCAGAGAGAAAGTTCACCTCTTATTACTTGTTTTTGTGCAGAAGATGAACCAAAAAGTTTGTTTTAAAGAGCCTGCACAGTGATAAAGAACATTTGGTCTATGTCACCAGAACTACTTTTTGTGCATGTAAATACACAGCAGCCAATCGATTTGAGTATTTACACAGAACACAAAAGTCTTTACAGTCTGCTTATTTTACTGTTGATGTGTTTGTGCACACAAATTACATTTCTGAGATATCTGAGTTAACAGTTTACAATTGAAACATTTCAGACAACAAATATGAAGGAATAGTTCTCTCTCTGGCCTTTTTTTTTGTTCAAAAACCACATATTGTTTTATAAAATTTACCTAGTAAAACATTCAGATTAGTCGTGATTAATTACACTCCAAAATGTGATTAATTTCATTAACTTATATACATTTCAATAATTTCTAAAAGACCTGCATTAGCATCTAAAATGGATGGTGGTTTTACTTCTCTGTTTCCAGTTTTGCAGTGGAGAAGGGAGATGTTGCCATGTTTTGCACACAGAATTGAAAACGCCTCCAGGATGTGTTTGTAAAAAGGAACTGAATGAGAGAAGTCAATGAAGGTTGGTGCAGACTGTGGAAAATACATCCCACAGCACATCTAAGGCTTCAGGCTGACCTGGAGCAATCTGGTGGTGGTTTCAGCTTCTACAGGCTACTGCAAACTGAATCGAGTGGAACTTCACGGGTGAATGTAAGGCAGGACATCCCTGCTGGAAGAAGTTTAAATTGCTTTGAGCAGTAAGACTGAACCTATGTTGTGTCTCTGGAACAGTGTCAGATTCTTTACTGGTGCAGAGGTGGGATGGTTCTAAAAAAGTAATTTCATTTCTAAAACAGAAAAAAATCCACTTTTGGCCACCCAGTGTTGTTATTGTGAATAATTGAGAACTTCTGAGGTTAAATATCAAATAGAAAAGCGACATAAAATATTTTAATGCAATTTAAGGGAGAAAGATAATTTCCTTGATGTAAAGCACGATTAACAAAACGTTCATTTAAGTTCTAATGTAAATCTACTTGCAGTAAAGGCTTTAAGTATGCTTAAAACATCAAGAAAAACTAGTAAGCTTTAGGAACCCATTACCTTGCGTGGACAGGAAAACAAGCCATTGACCTATTTTGTGTGAGTGTGGGTTGAATGGGGTTATACTAGAGTATAGTCAGGGATAATTGGCACATCATTTATTTTTTATAGCTGGGAACTGTCATCTGTTATGCCTAGGCTCTTTAACAGAGACTTATGCTTCAGATTTGTCAAGTTTGTTTTTTTTTGCAGTCTTTAGATGAATGCAGAATTACAGAGAAAGAATGGAGGTGTGTTCAATGATGTGAAAAGCAGTGATGAAATGTGCACTCAGTGCTTTGAACCAAAACCTGATGGGTTCAAGTTTAATGATGTGCTTTAACAGCAAACCTTAAAGTCTTACTCCAACTATATATATTTTTTCTATTTCAAAGGTGTGCTCAGGGGTCTTTTAATTATGAAAATGCAGTTTTTAGCCAAAATGAAAAGGAAGTACGCCTCTGAGTTGCAGGCAGGAGTAAGCCTATCCCCACTTCCCATCATCCTTCTGTTTACACGCTCTCCCGCTAAATTACAGCCCCTCACAACCCCAACCTAACATTACTGGTGCAAAAAAAATGGAGAGCTATATTGGAGCTATCTAGCCGTACAGTTTTGAGTCAGATGCTTTCTATGACCTGGAAAACAAAAACTGATCTCATTGACTACAAGTGGATGCATCAGAATGGAGCGGAGCGGCCAACGGAGGTCCGTCACTTCAACAGGCTTTTTCCAACTTTTTTTTTTTGGTTTGCTCCTGATGAACATCAATTTGAATAAAGAAAATAATCAGAAACTGAATTTTAAGCTTAATTTTCTTTATATAAGTCCTTCGTCATGAGTAAAATGCCACAAGTGCATGTCAAAAACACCAAAAACTTGATTTTCATTGCTTTTTTCAGAAACACTGGTAAGCTAATATTTAATTCGAGCACAACTCAAGTGGAAAAATTGTCTGAACCCCAGATTCTCCAGAAACTCCCCAGATAAACAGTTGTGTTGCTTGCAGTGCAATCCTTTAGTGCATAACGTTTCTTTAGGGGGGCAGTCAAGAGACCTTCTTCCTCTCCACTTGAGACACATGGTTTAGAAAGAAACAAAGCCATGCTTCATTAACTGGCTGGCTGCAGGGGGGGGAAACCAAACAAAGTCGACTGTGTAGTTAGTGTGTGGGTGCAGAGCAACCTGTTGGCATGCAGAGGAGGAAAAATGATGCATACAGACATTGATCTCTCTGCTTTCCAGAGAGAAAGATGAGTTCAGGCTGTACTTGAGGAGAAATGAACGGCGGGCAGAGAAGACGCATGGGTTGAAAGAAAGAAACACTCGGAATCCACCGGCTCCCAGGTTTGTCTGGTATTCAGCAAGAGAAGGAACCTCTGCGGCACACCACATAAAACATTCATAGCTGTGTCGGGATGCAGCGTTTCTCTCTCAAATAGTGAGATGTTGCTTATTACAAAGCTAATAGTGCTCTGCTCAAGTGAGAGTCTCACACGTTCTGCTTCTTCCTTTTTATTTTTTTCATTCTAAATGTAGAAATATTAATTTGTCCTTTACCGTTTTCCCACAATAGAGTGCTGCACCCCTCTTCCGTCTGGACAAAAAAAAAAAAGCATATTTGCCCGCAAATTTAATTTAATTAGGATCTTATAAAATATGGATACAGCTGCGACTTGGCCAAGAAGAAAGGTATTTTGAGACAACAAAATGGCTTCCACTATTGTCAAAAACAGTATCTCTGAAGAATGACTGCTAATTGACCTAATTGAGCTTCGAGGACATGTTTTTGGCTCCACACGAGAGTCAATATCTCATCCCAATTAGTTCTGCTCATGCCACGCTGACATCAGTGATAGAATTCACAGAAGGTGCAGCATCATAAGATTCCCTTTTACATTGGCTCATCATAAACACAAGGGATTGGCTTTCATTTAGTGCTTTTTTGTTCCTTCATTCAACATTTGGGTTTGTCAAAGGATGATATCCTTTGTGCAAGCATTTGTAATAAAAAAAAAAGAAAGCCTCTGAATAATTCCTGAGTGATGATTGCTTCATCAACCCGTTGGGTGAAATCTGCCTAACATGTTATTACCATGATCTTTTTCAACTGCTATTTTAATGTGTCAATTTTCAACCAGTTTTTTCAGAGAGTAATAACTGTACAAAGTGGGCTCCTATTAAAGTTTTTCCCAATTACTAAAGCACTAAGTGCCATTCTCTAAACCAGCCAATCAAACACTTAAACTCTTTCCTCAAAAACATCACTCTTTGGTCTAAACCTAAAACACAATTTGCAGTTAACACACAATTTGTGAAACTCTGAGTATACTCTTTTGAAAACACATGATAGATTCTCACTTTTAAAACACAGTTGGCATTTGCAACACACAAGATGCAAAAAGTGAACACAAAGATGCAAAACTTAAACTCTGCTCCAACACAGCGATCACCATCAACGTGCAACTAGTCAAAACTGAAGAGACTTACTGCAAATTAACTGCAGTGAATATGCAGGACAGTTCTGGAACAACTGAGGAGCTTTCAAATATGATCAAGACCCACACCAACTTATTTGTATACCACTTTGCTCATGTATTAATAAGGCTTAAAGTGGTTCAAACAAAACATAAGCCAACTGAATAATAGATGAAAGATAGTATTAGTATTGAATTCTTGAACAGTTTATAAGAGCTGCTCTGTAGGTAATGCATGCTTTTGAAACTTCTCTTTTTTTTAACCTATCATTTCCTGGTTGTGTTTTGAACTTATTGCATAGAGGCAGCAGTTATTATTACTATTTTGTTTTTAGTGTGGGCAGGCTTTAATCTACCTGCTGCAATATGTGATGCATGCAAGAAGAGAGACATTTATTTAAATAACCACAGCATAAACCAAGAAAACAAGAGTATCAATACTCACATGCTTGCACAGATATCGGAAGTTACAAAAAATACCTGGCCCAGATTGATAAAACGAGAATACTTTCTGACGGATGAAATTTGTACTGTACTAATGTAAGATTTTTCACAGTAGAGTAACTTAAAAAAATGCCAAAATGTTTAAATTGATTGTTATACAAACGGTCATTCACTGGGCTCTCAACCTGTAGGTTCAAGCCGTTTTGTGTGAAACTATGTTTGTGTAAAAAATGAATATATACTAACAGTTGTTATTAATAGTAATATTTTATGCTGTACATGGGGAAATCTAAAGAAAAAGAACAACATACGGGAAGTTATGGATTTAAATCACTTGAAAATCTAAAAAATAAAATGTCAGTTCTAGTTCAGAAGTCATAATTTTATGTTGCTCCATCACTGCATTTACATTCTACTTTTAATAGACATCTACCTTCAATTTGTTTTTTCTAAGAGTAAATGAACTTTAATGGGTTATGAAAATGACTTTTACTGCAGCAAATTCTTTGATGAGGACCAAGGAATAAATAATTTAACAGTGATTCACTTATGCAACCATACTCATATGAAACAAAATAGTGTTCCACCTGTGCTTACCACAGAGGGCCTCGTGCTTTATGAAAAATGCAAAAGTTTTAAAGCTGCAGTGTTTCCTATTATGATTCCAACAATAAAAAGTGTTTTTTCTTCTTACAAGTTTTCAGAACATTTCTTTCTCTTTCTCAACTCCTTCTTTGTGCAAGATAATAGCTATCTCATACTACTTTTGAATGCAATACATCTCTCTTATCATCATTTTACATTTAGTTGCCATATTCAAAGACTTAACTAATTTATTGCATTCAAGAAAGCTACTAATCAGTTGTTTAACTTGCATGGGGCTCATCTAAGGCTATGATGGTTTATCAGCTGCTATGGTCCCTTCTTTGTTAGAGACAAAAAATCTCAGTATTTTAACAGTTTAATTATTCAACTATTATTTTGATCGTAGCGCCTTGAGGAAGAATCTTCACTCCTCTGTCCTTTCCTTAAATTACTTTTGCATATAGGCTATGATTTAAGCCTACTTTCAAAGCTGTTCATTTTTAAGGAAAATTAATAATGATATCTAATTTGGTTTTATTTCCCTTATCAGGTCTAAATTTGTTTTTTTGAAAGGCTTCTATAATTGAACCTCTCAAAGTTGACATTGCAGTCATTGAATAGCGTTTCTTTTTTAGATTTTTCCCATGTGCACCACATGTTGCAGCAGGTAGTTTATAGACTGCCTACACTAAAAACAAAATAGTAATGTTTTTAAGAACTGCTGCCTCTTTGTAATAAGTTCAGAGCACAACCAGGACATGACTGGTTAAAAAAAGAGAAGTTTCAAACTAAAAGCATGCATTATCTACAGAGCACGTCTTATAAACTGTTCCAAGAATTCAAACTGCTCCAATACTAATACTATCTTTCATCTATTATTCAGTTGGCTTATTTTTTGTTTGAACCACTTAAAGTCTTATTAATATATGAGCACTGCTTCAATGAAAGTCTATAGGTATAAAAAATAAGGTGCTTGGTTTTATAAAATGCTGCAAGATGAATGCATTTGTAAAATAACTTTTTATTTTTTTATTTTTGTCCCACAGGACAAAATGTTTGTTGTTTATTTGTATTAGATCAAAATCTACCCAGAGACTTGGTGTCCGTAAAGGAGCTGTTGAAATGAATCTTCCTGGGTGAGTCGTCGAACACAGTCGAACACAAACATAAAAATTAACCTGAGAGTGTCTGTATTTGCATTCTTTTACCGCAGAGAAAAAAAAAAAAAAAAAAAACTGGCTTTTTGTCTATATCTTGTACCACGTAAACATGGCAAAACAAATTAAGCACACAAAAATGAGTAAGAAGTGAAAAGGACGGCACGTCTCTACCAAAGAAGGAGAGAGAGAGCCCAACATGCCGTCTTAGGTATGATGGCTCAGTGAGTGGATTGCGAGGCTGCAGCAGCCTGCACAGACGGTCAGCGATCTCCCTGCAGGGAGAATGGGAGTTATTTTACAGCAGATTGCTTCACACTGCCCACACAAGATAATTATAGAGACTGTTCATGCGAGTGGCGTATGGCAAAATTTTGTAATTGTAAAGTCCTTGTTCCTGTGTGCTACATTATGAAACGATAGAGATTTAGATTTCATCTGTAATGATTATCCATTATATGATTTTATTGGTATCACTCTTCCACAATTTGTAAAAAGATTTCTCTTGGAGATGAACTCGAAAACTCGAAATGGAGAACTATGAAAGTGTAATTAAAAATTTGTAGATTTCCTGAAAATTGTATTTATTTTTTTAAAATCTGAAGTGGTATGTCATTTGTACGAAAAGAATATGTTGATGAGGGCACTTGGAAATAAACTTACAGTATAGGCCAGGGGTCTTCAAGCTTTACAGTATAATAGCAATTTGGGGCTGTTTCTGAGCTGCAAAATTACCCTTTTAGGAAAATTTGATACCACTTTGCATTCTTTATATTGTTATTTTAATAATAAATATTAATTATATTTCTTTTTTGGCTTGAATAACAACTGAAAGTCAAAGAGTAACTAGATTTTTTTTAAACTGTAAAATGTTTTTTTTTTTTACTTTTGAAGCTTATTTGAATTCCTTTCAAAATAAAAGACTCCCTGTGCCATTAGATCATCCCAGAGCAGCAAATGTGCTCCTATGAAAGGTTTTAAAAAACACAAGACAATTTTTTTTCTTGCTATACTTTTTTTTTTTTTTTTTTACTTGTCCTGTCCAACAGCTGAGCAAACAAATATGAGCTGAGAGCCTCTTTTATTAGACAGATTTTACTCTTACAATCGGGGGTTATAAATCATAGCGAACACAAAATGTATGT
>BSAI01000096.1:5437705-5507393 GCA_036245035.1 Adrianichthys oophorus | reverse complement strand
ACATACATTTTGTGTTCGCTATGATTTATAACCCCCGATTGTAAGAGCAAAATCTGTCTAATACAAGAGGCTCTCAGCTCATATCTGTTTGCTCAGCTGTTGGACAGGACAAGTCAAAAAAAAAAAACAATACCTGTTAGACCAGCTTTTATTGGAGACCAGCGTCTATTAGACACTGGCTATAATTGGAAGATAAATGGAAAATGCCCTCCTTTAGAAGAAATATGCTACAAGAACATGTTTAAAACACAATTTTCATGGGAGTGGGTCTTTAAGTCTCAACAACATACTGTCTATCTGCATCTAGAACTCAACATCACTCACCTTAACATAACTTAAACTCTGGATTGACTCTAGAAGAAGCATCAAAGAACTGAAACAAAACGATTACCAAGCATTTGATGATCATAACCACTGCTCAACTAGCTGGGATTTGGTTGTCGTCCAGTTGTTGTATGTGCATGCATACCGGTATTTAGTGTCCGTTCTCTGAATAAACGTACTTTGAATTTCCTTCTTTTTTCTTTAAACAATTCCCAAAGTCTTTTATCAGTCACTTTAGCTGGGCTCAGGAGCATTTCTGCTTGCAGTGTTGTGACAGTCTCGCCAGAAAGAGTTTGATTTGTTCCCTGCTGTGACTTTGTGCACAGTGAGAGCTGGAAGCCTCAAAACAGACATCAGCATTGAGCTCCAACTGAGCACGAAGAAGCAGACCGGGGTGATTGGCAGAAGAGTTTGAGGATAGTTTTGTCAAAGAACATCACCCCACAAACCTCACGTAAATGACAGCTGGAGAGAATATTGAACTCTCTCTGCTGTGGATGACCCGAAGGCTACTTGCAGTGCTTTAGAACCCAGACAATGGTAATACCCACAAAATCAACTAATTAAAACAAATAAAAGAGAGAGAGGAAACATTTAGAAAAGAAATATTAGGTTTCAAACCTACTGAATTTGAAACAAATTACAAATCTTGTACTCTCAAGAAGCTACTGCTAATTTATTTGGACTCTAGAAATAACCTGAGTTTATGTGAAACGCGTTCTTGAAGGAAATGCTCATTCTGGTTGTAGCAAAAAGAAAGAAATGTTCTGGAAAATGCAGTACAGCACACAAGATGCTGATCATGTATACTAGCATCTGCAAAAAAGGACAGAAACATTCCAACAAGAAGGGTAAATGTAGTTTGGAAAACAAATATTTTCTCTGTTTGTAAAGGTAAAAACTGTAACCATCTTTTTTCATTAAAATAAAGGAAACTGTTGAACTTGAAAGGCTAATTCATCCTTGGGAGCAGTGTCCAGATAGGTTAATAGTTCTTCATTCATTATTTCAAACAACAAACCACTATAGGAGAATCTCACAGCAGGGCTGCTCAAGAAAAAGAGGGCTTTTGTGTCCCGGAGATGAATGTCCTTTGGCTAATGCGCAAAAAGAAAACTGGCATAACAAGAAAAGACATTGTCGACGCTGACTGAAGCCATTTGGAGAGTATGATAATTCAGAGAAAAACATGTTTGGTGCTGGCATTATCTGAGGCAACAAGCTGCAAAGGAGAAACCTAATGTCTAATAAATGACTAAATAAGATAACTCAGTTAACAGCTGCACATAGGGGTAAAATAAAAAACGGAGAACCATGTTGGAAAAACACAGAGGAACTACTCATTGATTGGGATTTAAATTCCCTTCAAAAATACTGCAAAAAAAACAAAAAAAAAACAGACCCCTTGGGGCCCCAAAGCCTCCAAAGTGATGGAATACAAATATGCAGCTTACCAAACGAAAAAGCTTACCTGCATATTTTTTAAAATCATTTCCACCTAAATAAATTTGAAAGAAAACAAACCACTCCGTCACTAAATGGCAGCTTCAGCAAATAGTAGAATGGGGATTCCACAGACAGCAGAAGGTTATCTAAAATAGAGGCGATTATGCTGATTCCATCTGAAGTTGGAATGACCACTGTTGAAATCTCATATTTTAGATCTGACAGTATCTTTTTTTATTGCCAAATTCAGAATTTAGTCTTACCAATGCTGCATCAACATTTTAAATCACATTACAGGTTAAGAATTCAATTGTCTTTTGTAGTTCTTTGCAGGTACAAGCTAAAGGCTGATTTTTTTAGTCCGTCTGTGGTGTGTCTCCATTGCGTTGCGTCTCCATTTCATTGCATTGTCACAAAAACTCAGAATATTCTATAATCAATGGAATATTTTCATCCCTTCTGTCATGTCTGCGTCTGACGTCCGTCCCTCCACAATGTAACAAAAGCTTTACGCAGAAGTTCTATTTCCAGTCCATTGGCACATCGAGTTCGCAGCAAAAAGCCGGAGAAACGGTCCACGTTTCAAAATAAAAGTTTCTGTTGAACTTTCAAAATAAACACTTATGCAATTGTACTTCATTTTTAAGGTGACATGACTACGCAGTAACACACATTAACACCGTGGATAACAACACTGTCCATTTTCACTATGAAAAACAAAAGTTTTAATTATGGAAGTACAAAAACTTCACTTCGACAAAAAATATGAATTTTACAAGGATTCAGTGAAGGATGAGGACATGGGGCTTGCTTGCCAAAATTTTGTATAAACAACTCCACACAGAGGCGGCTGGACAAACCACTCCTCCAGAAGCCAGAGGGGTGGGGGGGCGGACCGGAGACCGTGTAAACTAACCAACACCCGTGAGATGGACTCCCCACCCAACGCAAAGGCAACGCACCCCAGACGGACCCATGCAAATAAGGCATAAAAAACAAAGAAGACAGAGAACTTTCCACAGCACACAATTTTTTTGATTTCTTGTTAGGATGCCATACATGAAAGGACTTTCATTTGTGAAATATTCCGAGATTAAGAGATTGTGATGTTATTCTGAAAGTCTCTTTGGTGAGTCCAGCGCATAGAAAGTTAGCAAATCCACTTTTGGTTGGAAGATCATAAAGCTTTCTTTTAGCAAACATTTGCCATCCAATTTCTGAAAATGAATAGCTATAATCCTAATTTAACTATGATGCAATTTTAAAATCTCAGAATAGAAAAAAAAACTACACAGGTGCTATTAATATGTATTCAAAGACACACTGCAGTGGGGTTTTTTTTGTGTTATACTTTTTATTTTTTTCATAATAAACAAAGTCAACTGTTTCGGTGTGTTTTGACGTGTGAAATGTTTTTCTTTATTTCTCACAGTACATTCAGTAAATGTTGAACTTGGCACTTAGAAAACAACCACAAAGAATTGTCACCTTTATTCCTTTAGAACAAAATTTACAAAGCCATTTGAACAGTCATTTTTTTAAACACTTCTATTTTTAAACTCAGTTGTTGAGGATATTCAAAATACACTTTTTGTAATGTTTTGTCTCTCTTTATGTACTTACAAATATGTACAGTGAAAAGTCAGTGTCTTGTCACGTGTCATCTCACTGACTTTTTTTAACGTTGGTCATAAAAATCCCGTTTTAGTGTTTTTTTTTTTTTTTAGACTTCTATAGTTGGCACTCTGTTTGGCTCTCCACTCTTCATTTTGAGCTCAAATGTCTGTGAATGTTCGGCCTGCTCAGATGGATGTCCCGTGGCTGGCGTCCCCGGCCTCTGGGATGGGTCCTCCAGGAATCGGTTGGTAGGACATTGGCATGGGTGTCTTGACTGGACTCTGCCGGAAGAGTCCTCCGTTTGGCGCTCTGTGCTTGCATCGAATAGAGGGCATTGTGGCACTGCTGAGAGGCAGAGGCAAGGTCCTGCCGCCTGCTGCGCCCAGTGTCCTTCCAACCCCGTGACCCTCCTGGAGGAAGGTGGTCACAGAGAGCGGCGGTGGACCCCGGTGGGCTGGGTATTCCCGAACAGACAAAGCCTCCAGAGACTGGCTGGGCTGCACTCTGCCAATATCCAGGGCAGAGATCTCGATAGACTGGCCTGGCAGCTGTTTGTGGGCTAAGTCATCGTCCAGGAGGCTGTGCAAGCGCTGGTGGACCTGTTCCAGGTTCACCTCCTTGTCCTAAAGATAAATGGAAAAGGAGGGAAGGCCAAAGAGTGTGGAAAAAAAAGGAAAAGAAAGGGGAGAGTAAAGTTGATCGCAGATTTAATGGATGGGAAAGATCATGGATGTTATTAAGAGGGAGAGCGATAATGAACAAAAGTGAAAATGAATGCAAAGTGAAAAAAAAAGTTCAAAGATTTAAAGAAATGGGGTGAGAATACAAAGTGAGAAGAGACAAAGAGAAGCAAGTTACAATAGTTTTCATTGTTAATACCCCATCTGATTATATTCATCACATGCAGTCTACTCTGTCATAAATCTTTGAGCATTCAAAAGTTAAAGTGACTTTGAAGGATGCACAAAAAGCGTTGTTAATTGACTAATATAACAGAATTTAAGCAGTTAGTGTTGAAAGGCACCGCTGTTAATCAACAAAATTCAAATGATGTGTTGTTAAAAGTCAATATCTCCCCTTCTGAGTTTTACTTAATGTGTTTACAGTTTTTGCACAGTTACGTTGGTGCACATCTGCAGGAGGTGACGTGCATAGAAAACATCAGCTGTAAACAAGATGATGACTGGAGCGCACAAATGTAAACAATCAGATGTTACCAGATGAAATTCAAATGACAGATTAGTTTGGGGATTTACTTGAATCCTTGGAGTTAAATATTATTAAATAAATGTTGCCATGCTTCATGTGTGCTCATAATCAGCCGTGCACCCATTTAAGTCATAGGGGGAAATAAAAAACAAAGAAGTGTAAAAAAAAACAGGTAAAAATCATGAGAGGTGAGGTGAGAGGTGATGTTGCAGCAATGCCCGGCCCCCATATCCTCTCCTTTTGCTCTATCCAAGTCTAAGGTTGTGTCACTATCTACTACACTTTTGTCAAGGTGTCCGAATCTGCAATTCCAAAATCAGGCGCCCTGGAAATGTCCCAGACGTTGCTAGGGAAAGCTATTGAGCATCGATACTCACTAGATTGATTGTCTTCCCTACAACAGATAACCTGGCCAGGCCAGGATGTACATCGCTTTTGCCCAACAGTAGCCAGGACAGGCTCCAGCAACCCCATGACCCCAAAAGCAACATAGTGGATCAGGAAAATGAATGTATTTTAATCCATTTCTTTTCTTTTTTTAGAAATCATTTAAGTTTTTGTCATCAGAACTCAGTGGATTAATGAATGGTCTTCGTAAAATGTTCATATTTATCAGGTTTTTATTTTGGAAAAAGGTTGAGGTCGTGTTTGCTGTTTAGAAGAGAAAGAGTACTTAGCATCTGTCTGGAAAGTCCCGCAATATATAGTATTTTAGAGGCTAGGGAGTAGTGAGGGAGTTCGGACATAGCACAAGACGTTTCACTATAATGTGCTACACAAAAGTTTAGCCTCCATTTTACTTTGTGAACAAATGTCATTGTTTGGTAACAGATCAGTGTCTTTGTAAACCAAAAGTCACCAAAAGTGATACTTTTCTTTTTCTAACCCTAACCCAAGACATAATTTCTGTTTTAAAAGAATGGTTTGATTTAAGGACATTTTCTCATAAAATATTAAATAGTAAGACCAAAACATAGCAATTGAGAGAATACATGCATTGGTGCCCCGCCCATGCATCACGTCTCTTGCACTCTTACAGTTATCTTAGTTCTTTCCAGTTATGACAAATAAAGACCTTCTGTAGAGCTGTGGTCTGCCGAGTAGACAGTTTGATATCTTTTCTTGAGAGTCTGTGAGTCAATGAGTTAGGAAAGACACTTCAGCCTCAAGTCGTCTCTAATGAATTGATGGCTGTAAATGGATGTATTGATGTTGAGTTGTAATCAGAACTCCCTAAGCCCAAAAGAAAAACGCTTTGTTAGCCACTTTAGATAAGACGTTTGGAAAGTAAAAACTTATTACAAGTCATTCTGAAGATTAGAACCTCTACTGAGGGATCTGAGACCTTACTTAAACAAGAATCAGCTAAAAGTTAAAATGCAAGGCGCTAACTATATATATTTGTTTATGCTTTTGTTGAATTAACCCAAACTGTCTTTTCTGCCAAAGTGTTAAGCAAGAGTGTTGGCAGGAAACTCAGCCAAGCTCTACATGTATTTGTTGGCAGCTGGATGGAAAAACATAAAAATAAATGAGCAAATTCTTCTTATTAGACCCTTTGGAACTTTTGTTTTTTTATTTAAAAGATGACTCTGCAGTGTGAAAACTGCTTTCGCAGTCATTGGACTATGAAACCTTGGTTTGGGATCTTTCGTCTGCATTTACCTGTCGCTTCACATGACATGCCCATCCAGCAAGTTGTTCCGAGCATGACTCAGCCATGTGAGGAGTGCTCAGATGAAGTGGCCCCTTGGCTGTACCTATTTTCTTCCAAGTATAATCCGTTTAGGTCTGTAACCTACTTCAATGTTTCCCATGTGGAAGGGCTGCCTCCTAGAAGTAATACTGTCGGACAACTAACTAGTCTAAGCACTGCCTTGCTCATGAGTGCATCTACAACAAATCTGCCCATCAAAACCTCACAAACTACCACCAGTTTGGGATTTTATGGGAGAGTTCCCTGGCTGTGTGTCCTTCAGTTTAACGCAGCAGACTACCTGGATTCTTATGGGCATGACATTATTAAGGTACACAATCAGCAGGTGTTGTGAAGAAGTGGGGAGTGGGTTAAAGAAGACCTAACACCAGCTTCAGTCACACACGTTCAAGCAATGAAAAGTCCATGTAAATCTGGGTAAATGCACGTTTTGGGCTTCTACATTCAAAATTCTTGCATTTACGTGTCACTACGGCAGTTTTTAAGTCTGTTTTTGGGCTCTACGTACAAAACAAGCATCCCCTGAACGCTTTGAAAGTTAAACCAGTTTGATCAATCAAAGACATGGATTTGGTAGGTCCTTTTTAATTCACAGAAATGCCAACTGTTTAAAACTTGATCATGAAGTAGAAATTAAGAATTGCGGTTTGTGCCCAACTGGAATTATATGAAACAAAGTCTTTCATGTATTGGAACATAGCTGTGAAAGAAAAAGCCTGGAGCAAGATTCACGACATTTCGCACAATGTCTCTTCCAACTATAAGTATATACGCAAGTATTGGATAGCGACAGTCCAGTGTGAACACCGTATGCTAAAAGCAAATTCAATAACCCAAATTCAGTGCATTCTTCAGCATGTGTCACATAGTCGGTGTGTTTGTAGCATGAAAAGAACCAATCAGGTTGCTTAATTCTTGGAATGGCTTAACTTCAAATAATTCAAAAGAGAAAATGATTTGAACAAAACACTGTAGTTAGAGTTTTGTTCTACAACTACTTTTTTCCCCCTTTAAGTAACATGAATAAATCACAGTCAAGCACGGAAATGTTTGGAAAGCATATAAAAAAGGATATTTTCTATTTTCAACTAAACATAAAATATTTTTTTCCCTTCATTTAAAGGTCTTTTATACATTTTCTGTGAAAATGCGCTGGTGAATATAATTTCTGACCCAAAGACAATATTTAGGCAGTTTTCAAATACCAAGATAATTTTGCCCAGACAATTATATTTTATGGCTTACCATTTATTGTTGCTAAATCAAGTCTATAAACCACAATTTCAAGTTTTTTTTGTGGTATTTCTTTTTCGTATCTTTTTTTTTTTTTGTATTTAGCGTTGTTGTTTTATTTTCCTTTTTTGGGCAACTGAAAACACTCTAGTTCTATGCTGAAACACTTGCAAAATGATTGCAAGTATTAGTTTGCCTCTTTATTCATATGAGCAAACAGTATAAATAAACCAAACATTGTTTTTTTAAAAGCGGCATCACTATTTATGCTAGTGGGTCAAACAACAGTAAATTCTGGATCAAAGGCAATAACTTTCAGTGCTTTTCTTTTATCTTGTTTAAATGACAGAAGTATTTGATCATTGTGAGCGTGGCTGAAAACAAACACTGAAGTAGGAGCTAACATCAGTAAGTCAAACTCTGATCAGCAGAGTGTGATTTACTGTGTTTTGTGGAAAGAATGTGCCTTAAATGGGTGTCTTTTTCTTGTTTTTATTTTCCAGTGCTGCTGGACTGTATAAGTCAAACAGGAATGTCAAGGCTCACACTTTAGTTTAGGGATCCATGTCAAGCCTTAGCTGTCTGGTCACCTCATGCAGAAGGGCTGCCCAGTCAACAACAGCAACATAAAATCCAAGCTACTAAGCATTAAGACTTGAATGGATTGGCTAAAGAGAGCTGTAGCACCACTGAAGCACTTATTGACAAAGATGGACAACTTTAAAATGTAGCTTTGAATTTGCAAGAATTGACCTTTTTATGTTTTCATCGGGATTCTCCACTTGAGCACCAGTGACAAACTGATTGTCATCAATGCTTCTCATATGTACCATCATTAGAGAAGCGTGACACTTCCCCCACTAAACACCACAACCTCTCTCCCAACATGAGAAATAATGATTGATCGTAATGTTTGGACTATCACCAAGGGCACACCTATTATAACTGGGTGTACTGCAGCTCTACTAAATCGGGGCTGGCGTCAGCGCCTGCTGGATCCATAAAGTAGAGTGTGGCAGTGGCATCTCTGGGTAGGACCGGGGGGCCTGGGGGTCTGGGTCTCGACCGGGGCCTTGGTGGGGCAGGGAGACCAGTGGTGGCCACCAGTGCCCGGTTCTGGGTTAGCAGGCTTGACCCCTGGCCCGACGAGTTGTCGGTGGTCACCTCTTTGGGCTGCTCTCTCCGGCAGTGGTTGCTGTTCCACCACGTCTCCAGCGCAGCCACTAGGAGAGCCAGCAGGAGCCCAGCAGCGAGGATGCAGAACACGCCGGCAAAGCTGTGCAGACGCAGCGCTCGGCCCTCTGGCTGAGCGTCTGTGTGGCTCTGCAGGTCACAGCGGCCTTTCTTTGGCCACCACTTTTGTTTCAGGATGTCGAGGTCACCTTTTTCCTGAATTTCTAAGATCCTGTTTTGAGAAAAAACAGCAACAATGCGTGCAGTTTAGCGGAAGAACTTCTTGGCAAAATTGATATTGACTGTCAATATTTAACGCTGGCTAGTAAAAGAACAAAACTGTGGAGGAAAAAAAAAAGAAAATTTTCATATCATTATCATATAAGAATAATTAAAACACACTGAAGCTCACCAAATTAAACTAAGGAGAAAAAAGTGCACTCTAATGTATTAGCTCTCGACTTTAAGCTCATTAAAGACTCATAAAGGGGAAAATGCTATTAAAAACTGCAGTTATTTCGTTTACTGCAGCAGATTACAAGACATGCTGATTGATTGCAATCTACACGTTAAAGACGTGATCTCTGAAAAAAAAGAGGAAAAACAATTATAGCTTAATTGTTTTTTTTTTTCCACATTAAACTGCAAGTGAACCAGAATAGCCTTACTGTTGCATCTAAAGTTTTAAAAGAAAACTGTAAGTTTTTTTAGAAATACTTTGTTTTGGTTTGACGATTTAAGACATGGAGATCAGGCAAAGATGAAATGTACACACTTTTGGGAGAAGAGGTTTCTGTAAGGACTTCCATGCTGGAGGGCCATGCCATAGCCTCTGGTGTTCAGGCTGCTTCCTCCTACAGTCAGTGTGCAGTCATCATCTGTCAAAGCGGCATACTCTACCACTGCCATGTCCCACAGGAAAGCATATGATTCCCGCTTTGCCTGGAAATGAGGGAACAGTTCCCATAACAACCACATAAAAGCACACAGATGAGCGTTGCATAAAGATATGTTTGAAGTAAAAAAAGGACAAACTAGTAGGGGGCTTCATCAAGGAAAAGTTTTTAATTTCACATTTTTGAGAAAAATAACAAAACTTTGACTCAAACTAATGAAAATGTAGATGTAAGTTTTACAGAAATAAAAGCTTTTTTGGATAATATGATTTTACATTCTAGTATAAAGGGTGAAAACAGTTGAATTGTCCTTTTTGATTTGTAATTAAGGCATGTTCTGCTTAACCAGTAAAAAAAAAGCTTTTTTAACTTACTTGCTGAGAGTAATGCGCACATTTTCTAAAACAAAAATGTCATTTTTCTTTTAATAGATTTAAGGTTTCCTAAATGTATCAAAAACTAAAACAATTTTTTTAATTAAAAAAAAAAGTTTTCTCAGAAGCACTTGATTCACAAAATTAACACAAACCTATACAAGTTCCTAATGGATCAACAACATATTGGTAACACAGGCGTCTATGCAGTTGCATCTTGATGATTTAAATTAAAAAGAACATTGTTACTCTATTTGACAGTAGCTTAAAAAACGTCAAAAGAATTAGCTCATTCATAGCTATGTCCGACTGTGTCCTAGAGCTTTGGATTGCATCTGACAAGCTAATTTACATCATAATTAATTTTTGCACAATCACAACGCAATAATGCAAAGCAAAATTGGATTAATTTATTAGAGATCATAATTGGAATAAAGGGAACTAGCTCAGAGATTTATTTGCCAGAGACTGAATGATCAAGTTAACATTTTTTAACAACAAAATATCAAATAAGGCTTAAATGTTTTGTGATTTGCACGACTTAAAGATGTTTTTAACAAAACGTGGCGTTACATTATTTTCAAATTATTAGGGATTTCCTTATGTGTCAAGTGCATTTGTGAATTCTTATCCAAACAGTTTTTGGGTTCAAAAGAAATTCATCCATCCATCCATCCATCTTCCTCCGCTCATCTGGGACCAGGTCACGGGGCAGCAGTCTAAGCAAAGATGCCCAGACTTCTCTCTCCCCGGCCACTTCCTCCAGCTCCTCTGGCGGTACCCCGAGGCATTCCCAGGCCAGCCGAGAGACTACGTCTCTTCAGCGTGTCCCGGGTCTTCCCCGAGGCTTCCGCCCAGTGGGATATGCCTGAAACACGTCCCCAGGGAGGCGTCCGCGAGGCAGATGCCCGGACCAGATGCCCGAACCACCTCGACTGACTCCTCTCGATGTGGAGGAGCAGTGGCTCTACTACGAGCTCCTCCCGGGTGACCGAGCTTCTCACCCTTTCTCTAAGGGAGTGTCCAGCCCCCCTACGGAGGAAGCTGGTTTCAGCACACATTGTATCCGGGACCTCGTTCTTTCGGTCATAACCCAGAGGTTGTGACCATAGGGGAGTTTTGGAGTAAATTGAGAGCTTTGCTTTCTTGCTTGGCTCTTCACCACAAATGGAAAAACTTTTTTTTTTTTTTTTTTTTTAAACGGCAGCTTTTCTGTTGTTTTTAACTCCATAGTAATCATTTTATGTTTTGGTTAGAAAACGTTAATCCATATTTTAATCAGGACTCTTGGTAGCCTAATGATTGACATAGTCATTTTGCTCCCCTGACCAAACTTTACAGCTCAAGTGATTGAAGGTGTAGCTAAGATAATCCGGTTATTTTTAAAAATGAAAGATTTTCGGGATTTAAAAAAAAAAAATATATATATTATTTCTTCTGGGGCCCGGTGGCAATTAATCCATGGACCAGCCAGGAGGTTGGGGATCACTGTTCTAAAGCATAAAAACTTCTCACGTAATGATGGTATTCTCTAATCTATGTCTGATGACAGTGTTTCATATTGGGATCAAGTAAAGAGTCAGTTCGCTGTTATGGTTTTTTACGCAATATTTAGAAGCCAGACCAAAACATTTAGCTGCCTGGATTTTGCATGTGAAAAGACATCATGTTAGGGCTTTTTATTTTCTTTTTAATGCTAATGATGCTAATGCTAAAGCTGATCATTTGGCAGAATGGCACAGTTCCACCTGTTTCACTAGGGCTGTTAAGGGAATCAGCCAAAGTACATTTTCCGTCTAAAACTTAAGACAAAAGAAAAGACAAAAGAATAACAAATGAAAAACACCAAATTTAACTCTCACCTTTTTGATTCCCTCTGACGGGCTTGAAACAGAATATTCAAAGCCATTGTTTTTGTTTATGATTTTCCAGAGTTCAGCAAAGGTATTGTCTTGTTCCAGAGGATTGGTGCCTTTGGCTCTAAAATACTCGTACACAGCTGAGTCCCTCACGGTTCCATAAACCACATCCCCCTGTTTGGAAAGGTCCTGGAGTGACCTTTATTTGAAAAGAAGAAAACATTTTAAAAAGTGATCCTCTGAACAAATTGAATTTTAAAATACATGAACATGATAATTTTGAGATACATTTAAGCACACAAATTAAATTTTACACAATTAGTAAAAAAAAAAAATGAGAGTGTTGATTGTTTTTTTTCCTTTTTTTTTTAAAGAAATTTTTTAACTAAAAGATGTTAAAGTTGTGAAACTGCTTCACATGTGTTACAGCTCGGGAAGATATATGCTGCTTTTTTTGCTCGTGAAAAATACTGCTTGAATAAATATGTAGCGTACATATGTGCATTAGTGTCTTTGCTTCCGGAAAATAAGTATAAATGCATCAGTGTCGGGGCTGCACGGTGGCACAGTGGTTAGCGCTCCTGCCTCACAGCAAGAAGGTTCCCGGTTCAAGTCCTGGCTGGGGGACCTTTCTGTGTGGAGTTTGCATGTTCTCCCCGTGCATGCGTGGGTTTTCTCCGGGGACTCCGGCTTCCTCCCACCGTCCAAAAACATGCTTCATAGGTTAATTGGTTACTCTAAATTGTCCCTAGGTGTAAATGTGAGTGTGTATGGGTGTGTGATTGAGGCCCCATGCGACAGACTGGTGGCCAGTCCAGGGGTGTACCCTGCCTTCGTCCATGAGTAGCCGGGTTAGGCTCCGGCAACCGTGACCCCGAAAGGGATAAAGCGGATTGGAAAATTAATGAATGAATGAATGCATCAGTGTCTCTGCACTGCTTATAGTTAGGGCCTATTTTCCTTAAGTTGAATCTTAGATTGTGAGTAAATTTCACAGCTGTTGTATTAATGGCTGTAAACAAAACTGGCATTAGCATGTAGCGGTGAGCCGCTCATGTCATTTACAGGATGCTAATGCACAAGGCTCTAAAGTGTTTACTTTTGTTATGGAAGTTAAAGACTTTTGATTCAAATGGACTCCCAAAAAAAGAAAAAAAAAAACAGTTAAGACTTGTTGCTTATTTTAATCACTCAGTAGACTGAAAAGTACTTCCTTTTTCGTCGATGCACCCCGGTGCAAATTACCAATCAGCATGCTCTGTATCAAGTAAATTAGCAGCACCTGTAGTGTGCTGCATGCTGCTTCTAATGGTAATCGTACTGCAATTACTTTTCCCAGCCCAACCAGCACTGAGTCTAGCTTGTTTCCCAGAAATAATAATCAGGTAAGAGGCACTGCTTTTTTGATTGATGTCTTTGGTTTCAAAGCATTTACTGACCACTAAATCAAGAAAATCTAGTTTATAGATACTTTATTTTAATTTTTTTACTTGAAAAGACACATTTGATAAAAGTTATTTGATTTGCAAATTCTGTAAAATATATCTGAAGATTCAATATAGCAAACTCAAATAGGGTAGATCGTATTTTCTGTGGTTTTCCTTGCTAAGCTTAACCCTAAAGAAAGGAGAAGAAACAGACTTAGTTCTGCCCTGTGCATTGTCTTTAAAGACAGACCCATGTACCATGGTACCATGATGTTTTTTTACATCTCCACATTGGTATAGCCAGAAAAGTTTTTAGTATTGTAGTATTATGTGTAGAGACAAATTTAAAATAAAGTCTTGATTCATTAAAATCAAAGCTTTTCTTTTTTTAAATCTATTTTGGAGCCTCATGTTCTGTATGAATTGTAAAGTATTAAAATGAATTAGCAGTGTTTAGATTTTTTTCACTGTCTTTTTAAGAAAGGCAGATGGAGCTCATGGTTCAATTTCATGCACTGTCTTGTCTAAAGTACTGCAAAAACAACCAATTAGAAGAAAGAACTACATTTTTCTGATCTTTATGAACATTTTGGCAAACAACATTTTATTCTGGATTGCTATTATGGCTTTATCTTTGAATACAGTGTCACTGTTTTCATACATATATAAAGGGAAAAGCTGTTAAATACTCAAACTATGGAAATCTGCCCTTTTTTTGGATTTGTTTTTAGCATGCAAAATCAAGCATGTTGTTTAATCATATTTTGTATCAAATGTTCAGCTCCCTTGAGCTTCAACTTTAATCGTTGCTTTCTTTTATGCTTTTTGATATTATTTCAACCATAATCTATTTTACGTTCCCTGAAAAGAGTCTTTTTGTGTCTGAAATGTACACAACTTTTCAGTTGTTGCTAGCCTTACCTTTTATTTCAACCTCTGGCAGTTCACTGTTGCACCAATTCAAGAAGTTTAATTGACCTTTACCACCATGAATTACAACAAATGATTGATTGATTGATTAGAGCTTCTTTCACTTTTTAGACTAATTAAGCTCATTCTGCCTCCAAAATGTATTTTAGCATGAACGCTTCAAGATCTTCAGTGATCATGTTCAGCTGCCAGCATTCACACATTAATGAAAATGTAATTTCTCTGGTTCTTTTGTCACACAAATTGAGCCTTAAAGAATATAACAGTAGAGAGCTACAAAGAAAAAAAAAAAAAAAAGATGGAAAAAGAAATGTTACATTTTAGTGAACATATGGCTCCATTGTCAGTTTTTTCCTCTTTTAAAATGATAAACACCAGCATTGGTTTATTTGTTTAAATGATTATTAGATTAACAAAACTGATTCCACTGGAAAATGATAGGAAAATAAATAGGTTTACTTGTTAATTTAAGAACTGCCTTTTCAAAGACTGCAAGGCAGAAACATGCAGAGACTGATTAGTCCCTTTTCCTTAAAGACAGACTCCAATAAAAGTGGTGAATTTTGTGTTTTTAACATGGTTTTGTAGCATTTTTCTCTTGATAGAGGACATATATGAAGAAAATTGAGCTTGCTAATAATGTAGTAATTCAAATTTTTGTGCAGACAAAAAATGTAGTTTGAAAAACCATGAAGCAGTGACGTAAGGTGTTACAGTTGGCAGGCTACAAACTCCCTGTTCCCCTTCCATCTGATGCATCCACTTGCAAACAAACACTTCCATGTACATGTTCATTGTACATCTGGCTCCAAACTGCTCAGATTTCTATTGCACCGAGAATGTTAGATTGGGGTTGTACGCTAGTGGGATGCACAGAAACAGATGGGTGATGGTAAGGGAGCGGTCTTACTCTGCACCAACAGTCCCGCCCACAACTCAGAGGTGAATTTCTAATGAACTACTGCTGTTCTGCAGAAACTATGTCCTAGAAAATGACAGTTTTTTTTTTTTTTTTTTTTTATAATTTTGGCTAAAAACAGCATAGTGATGACTCAGAGACCATTGATAACGCTTTGAAAAAAAATCAAAAGGTGTTTGGACTGGGACAAAGAAATGCAATTTTCCTTACATTTAATTTTTTTCCCTGATCAGAGCAGCAGATGATGCACACAATATGCTGTGATTGTTCAAGTATAAAACATTTCTCAGTGTACCATTCTACCTTGCTAAGTGCATTTGAAGTCAGTGTGTTCCTCAAACTGCACTAAACGTTCCTCAAAAATGTCCTTGTTGTTGCCTGTACTACTAAGATTCACCTTGTGGACACATCATCAGGGATGTACGCCGGGGTCACGGGGTGTATCAGGTTTTGCATCAGACATCCTCATGCTTTAACTTGTGTCCAGATAGTGCAATGCACCACACAAACACGCCCTCTTCAACCTGCTAAGCGCATCCATTTGCTGTCAGTTTGTCCCTCAAACTGCACTGAATGTTCCACAAAAGAAAACAAAAATACTAGTCATTGCCCTCTCAAACCAACACTCGCACATAAAGACCAAGTGTCTTCATAAGTGAGATGTGTTCTGCTTAGCATTCACCCAGTCTGCTCATGTGTTCCCATGTGGCTCTTTGTTCAACAGAAGACAGAAGCAATGCAATCAAATACCTTGCTGCTCATTCTTCGGGGAGAGACATCACACCAAATTGGATTCACAGTAAAATAACATTTAGTCTGAGGACAGGGCTAGTTGTTCAGCAGCAGGTCAAAGCTAAAGAAACATGATGTACTGAGTGCAGCTGATGAGACAGTTACTCAAGATTCCAACCGTGCCGTTTTCTTTAGTTAAAATAGACAAAGAAAATGCTGGTAAATCATTTTCAACATACGTCACCCAGAACTGTATGCAGCAAATAGGGAATTTGTTCCATAAAAAGACACATGTTCAACAGAAAAATAATATTTTACCGGACTGCATTGTCCATGCGTGACACAGTGAGGTAGGCTGCCAGGTTTGCAGTGTAAGATGAACACACAATGAGCGTGAAGAGCCACCAGCTGCCCATTACGATACGCAGAGCAACGGAGCCAAGGAGGGAGTCGGTGCCTGTGGGGTTGCAGATAGTCAGGAAGAGAAGACTACACACATAGATCCACATCAGCATCTTACAATCATTAAAGCATCAAATAAGTGCTGGCTGAAATTCGAACGGATTTATCTAACATTTATCCCCCCTCTCATTATTTGATTTTATTAGCGATAGTTAATATATATGAACATTTGACCAACTGCAAAGAATGATGAATATAAACTGTTGCCATAGACAGGCAATTTAAAATCCTTAAAATCCTCCAACTTTTTTTTGGGAGAAAAATAGTGAGGAAATGAACCTGTCAAAAAAAATCCAACATTAAAAAAACATAACCAAGTGCTAATAAATCACCATAAAGCCATTAATATTACATTAGAGTAGATTTTTCTATTGAGTGACTGCCCTAATCTCTAGGCGATTATGTGTAAGAGAAGCCTTTTGTTACATTTAATGTTTGTTCCAGCACTGAGATCAGTTATGGTTTTCTGAAATGCTTTGTTTCTCTTGATACCATGAGTTAATAGTCAGCTTTAATGTTTTATTTATCTTGTTTTGTATTACAAAACTGCCACAAAAAAATAGTAAACTAAGTTTTATCATGTTGTTACATGCTTTCTTGATCATTTGCAGCAAATCAAATTAGTTTTTGATTCAATGGCCCGTTGAGTTTATCTTTTTTTTTTTTTCAATAAATATTCTGTTCAGTTGGAAGATTATATGTATGTGTAAACACTGGAATACATGAGTGCACAGAAAGCTATTACTTTTTTCCATCAAGTTATATTTTTTCATTATACATTGCACTGTCCACTTTTTTAGACTTTACAGCCTATATCTGGATGAAACACAAACAACCCAACATCTGCAACTCTTTAGAGGTTTTATGAGATTGTTAAAGTCAAACTGATTTGTTTCTATTCCAGTTAAGTTACTAAGAAAACTCCAGGCATGGATTGTCATATGAAAGAGTTTTGACATCCCGAAAGGTAGAATTTTGAGAAAAAACATGTTTGAAAATGTTAGTTTCCACGGAGGCACCCTCAGGACAACTTGGATAAAAAAAAACTTGAAATGAAATAAAAACGGAAGGATTTGTGAGATCTATAGCATCACAGCATCTGTCCTTTTCTTTCTACAGTTTTAAGGTCACTGAATGTGAAATGAACATTCTGAAGCCCTACAGCAACAATTCATTTTGGCACATTGTATTTCATTTTACATAATATTGGTATTATGATAAACAAAATATTAAATATACAAACAGGCAGTATATAGATATCTGCTTGTCTGCATGTAGCTTGATATGTGTAATAAACCCTCAACAAAAATACACAAATATCTTTATAGTCTCACTGGGGGAAAAATACATAAATGTATGTGCATACATTTATACCAAGCATTATTTTCACCTTAGTCAGAAATGAGGGAGGGAAAAAAAGGCATAAATTTAGCTCTTCTTGAAATGCAGTACATGCTGGGTAAAAAAAAAAAGGGTTCACAGGCAAAGTGCCAGACGTTGACTGATGCAGTTCCAGCTTTAACATCGGCTGTTGAAGTCATCCTTTGTTCCAAACCAACATACCTGGATCTTTACCAGACCTAAAGATGGAGTGTTGTCCTTGAAAGAGACACCTTTAGAAAATCCTATGGAGGGCACTGGGTTGGAATTTTATCTCCTTCTGAATTGGCTTTTGGTGTGGAGCAGCATCAACAACAAACATGAGGTAGATATTATACTATTATAACTATACTAACTACTGTTTTAGGGCTCTCACCAGACCAAAACATTTCACAGGATTAAGTCATCTTTAGCTCAATTCAAAACCTTTTTTTTTGAAAGCAGGATTTTTTAGTTGCTATTTTCATTTGAGTTTTTTAAATTTATAAGCATATAATGGATGGATGCTACGTTTGACACACCACTGAAGGTCAAATACAGGTTGACATTTCTGAGCAATAACAACTCCACCATCAAATAAAATATGTAAAGTGGGTAAAAGAACGATGAGCAGAAATAAAAATTTGCCTGGCCTTGTTTTTTTTTTTTTATTGCGAAATGCATGATTTACTATCGAACGCGGCTCACCTTGTTGTACAAAAGCACCATAAACAATCCAAATTGCATTCTGGAGTGAAGTGGAAGCTGAAGGTGTTGGTTGCCCTCCAGCATTGTTGTGGCAGCGTACAACCTGGATGCGCCTGAGAAGGAAGATCATAATGCCCACCACAGGGATGGCGGCGGCGATGCATGCCCACACAGCCAGGTCGAACGGCGCCAGTAAGGAAAAAATGTTGATCTTTTCCTCTGACTTGCGCATCAAGATTCCGACAGAGTAGTCCAGGTAGCGCTTGCTAAAGTCAACCACGCTTTCGCGCTCCGGTGTGATGGTGATGGCCGATATGGCCAAGTCGGCTCGCTAGAAAATAAAAGTCAAGTCTTAGAAAAATAAGATTTTCCTTTTGTTCGATTTGAAAAGTGCTTCTTCTGGATGACTAATGCAATATAAACAATACTTTATGGTCTGTAATTACAAGATTCCTTATTTCATCTTTAAAATACCATTACAGTGGCCACTCTCGTAATGATCCGGCAACATTTTTCCCTGTCAAAACACTATGACTTTCCTTTAAAAAAATATCCAGAAGATTGAACATCAACAGCTATTTTTATTTATAACTGTCTTTCTTCAAATATGCAAACAAAAAAATCTTTGAGACACAAATAGTTATTTGTTCATAAAACAAAAAAAAATTCAAACACTTTGCTTCTCATTATCAAACCACTTTGCCCTCTATCCATTACGTCCCTGACTTTGAAGCCAATAAGCAGAGTTCTTTGTTGATGTTTGATCTCTAAAATGCTTTCATGCCATTTTAGAATTAATTGTGACTGAAATATAAAAGAGATTCTAACGAAAATAATTAATTCAAAAATAGGCCATTGTATGCTGCTCTTTTGTTTTTTTTTCATTCATATTGTTTTCTTGAAATAAATGTTTGACAATATAAAGATAAATAAATAAAAGCTTGGTAGAGCAGTTTTAGCAACATTTACAAATTCCAAAAAGTTTATGTTTTTATCTTTAAATACAAATGATTGTAAGATTTTAAAAAGTCACTAAATTCAATCACGTTTTCAATTTTCTTCAAAGAAATTGGATTGCCGCTGACTGCGAAGCAGTAATTGACATTTCCCAGGCTAAGAAAAAGTGCTTTGTACAAAGAAAGAAAGTATCTGTATTACAAAGGAATGAGGTACTAACTTTGCCAATGAGTTCTCCAATCATGCCATTCCAGGATCCATTGGGTAGCATTGAGCCATATTTCCCATCGCCAACTTGGTAGATGTCGTACTTGAACCCGAGGATCTTAGCCAAGGCATCAAGGACATCGATTGAGAAACCCTTGTACCTTTTGGGTTGACCCAGAATGTTCTCTGCTGCCATCACAAACGGCTCCTCCTGTTGGGATTACAATCAAAGGCAAGTTAGGGGCGAATTTTTGTAAATTGCTAAGTGATGACACCAAATTAAGGAAGGGTTTTGGGCAGGAGTATAGACTTAAACTACAAAAGAGTGTAATTTATGTAGATGCATTGAGAGTGATCTACATTAAACTTCTTCTTAATAAAATAGTTTCTCGAGCAGCTGTTGACCCATAACACACGATGCCATGGCAACTTCTATGGTTCATCAACACCTAAATGGCCATTCTAAATTTATTGCTCCCACCTATCGTTCCTCTTTATGGGTTGAAAATGTCAGTTACACAGTAAGTGACACTGCCAGGAGAGAGCTGAGCAGAACTTATGTGAATAAATATGGTGGAGGTAAATTATCTGTGAAGAAGAGGGAAAAATGGATAGAGGAGGAGAAGTTATTGAGGTAGAGGACAGAGGCAGACACTTTACTACTGGAAAATGTGAAGTTAAAGCTGCCGCAATGTCATAGAGTCTTTTCTTAAATGGCTTTCTTATGAGTTGGTCAGAATAGAAGAGACACATTATTCCTGTTACTAATAGAAATGTATATCTGCAGCTCCATTTGATGGTCTGTCCCACAATGATCATCCTAAAAGGGTTTCTTGTGTCTAAAATGTGAGAATTCTAATCATTTACTTTTTATTAAAAGGGGGAAAAAAAAAAACCTCACAAAAACTGCAAAACTCATCGTCCTAAAATTCTGGTCCAGATCTCAACCCAATAGAGTACCTTTGGGATGTGGTGCAGCAAGAGATTGACATCATACATGTGCATCCGACAAATAACTGATGCCATTGTGCTAATATGGACCGAATTCTTAGGAATGTTTCCAGTACCTTGTTAAATCTCTGCCACCAGGGATGAAGACAGTTCTGATGGTGAAAAGGGGTCCAAACCGATACTAGTAAAGTGTACCCAATGAAGTGGCCTGTGAGTGTAGTACACATAAGAATTCTACTATTACAAGGTTATTTCTTACTTTCAGGTTGGAAACAGTCAAAAGCAATCATTTCTTTATTATTGTGGTCATAGTGGTTGACCATGCTCTTATTCCAACTGATCCCTTCCAGGGTCAACACAACAAAATAGCTGTTTCTATCTGATCTTGTTGTCTGTACCGTCCATTCTCACACCTACTGGCTACATGTCCTCTTTTACTACTTCCATAAATCTCCTCCTTTTTTCACCCCCAACCTGGCAGCTCCATGTTCAACTCTTGTCCCTAATGCTTCTGCAACATTCCCTTTGCACACGAGCAAACTATTTGAATGCAGCCTCTCAGTGTCTTGCAAAAGTTCCCTTTGACTCTTTCTGCTACTTTTTGTCAACCATTACTCATGACCCTGTTTCTTACTGCCTTGCTTTTTTCTGTTCACCTGCTTTTTATAATCCCTGTGACTCAAAACAGTTGACCCCAAGTACTTATACCCTGGCTCTTTCTTCACTTCTTTTAAAGTCACGGTTCCACTTTTCTTCAGTTGCTTCATAAATGCGTCTTCTGTCCTCATGGGACTGCCTTTGATTCCTGCACTTTAGAGAACACACCTTCACCTCTGCAGGTTTTTCTTCACTTCCTCTCCCCTTTCATCCATATCACAATGCCATCTGCAAACTTCATAGTCTGTGAAGAACCCCTGTCTGACCTCATATGTCTGTCCGTCCATCAGCATTGAAAAGTTAAAAAGGGGATCACAGACAATACTTGATGTACTCCCACCTTCTTCCATCCACCCTCACATACTTCTCTGCCACTCCATATTTTCCTCATACTACACCGAAGCATCTCAGTTTGCCTTCTTGTCCTTCAAAATATGTCTCCAAAACCCTTTTCATTGCCTCTTTTAGTGTTTTTTCTTGCCAAAAAATGAATCTACTGTACTCACAGCCTTTCTCAGCTTAGTTCTAGTTTCCTTTTTTTCCCATATGTGACTCAAAAGCCATTTACTTTAGTAGTTGGCGCCATTGATCATATAAGTCACCTAAATGTTTTACTTCATTCTTTCACCATTTTCTTTCTTTTTAAAATAATCGTTCAAAAAAATTATGTCATCCTTTTCAGGCACATAATCAAGACCAACTGCTTTTTCCTTCTTCCCCAACTTAAAAACTTTGCTCCCTTCATTCATTGTGTGAACCTTTGGCCTCATAGTGTTCCCCTTTTCTCCTCTTTACCTCACATTCATCATTCCTTGTTGTCCATTAAATTCTGACAAAAATTGAAAGGATGCAGAATTGTCCTGTCAAGCATAAATGAACACTAGCAAGAGCAGGAACAGCCCCACTGATTCTGTTGTCACACATTTGTAAAAAAACTGTGCGCCACTTTATTCCCTTCTGTTCTTGCCAGCTATTCTTGTTCTGCTGAATCGTATTTTTGTTGAATTGGAAGGAAAAACTACATTTTTCACTTCTGATAAGTCTGCAGATTGTGTTCTGTGAACATCATTGTGCAAGATGAAGATGTTTTTTAAAGGAAATTAGCTATACTTAGCCTAAATTGTGAATATATTATTTTCTTTAAGTATTCTCGAAATGAAAGAGTCATGATGGAATGGTAAATATTGCTTAAAAAAGTAATGTTTTTTAAACCAAATGAAGAAAATGCATTAATATACCAATAGTCAGAGGGGGTCAGAGGCTAATTTTAATGTAGTAGTAAAGTTATTTACTATTTCCTTGGTTGTAGCTGGATATTTCCAGTATTTCCATTGACTGTGTAAGGGAGAACTAGACTGAGCGAGTGTGACGTCATCCATAGAAAATGACTATACTTCCGGCTCCTGTGAAATGAAGCTAAGTCAGTCACCATTCTTCTATAATGCAAATGAACCAGACAGCAGTGATTGACCCAAGTCAGTCTGAGTCCATGTTTCTATGGCAACTACTGAAGACAATCAGGAATAAGCTTGTTTGAAGTCCACACCCCTTCTAATGAAAGCAACTCTGGAAAATCTGTCAATCAAACTTTCGAGGAGGGGGCCAGCAGGCATCACATTGAGTAATCTGATTGGTCAGTTTATAACTTGAATAACTTGTGATTAAAAACATTATTTAATATGAAAAAAATAGGATTAGAAAGAACATATTAAAAAAGGTATCAGAAGCTAGAATGATTGTTCTGACAAGTAGAATGACTGACTGAGTAATAACTGTTTATTTCTCAATTCAATAGAAGTCTACGGGATTTTGGCTTCTAAGAGCCAGCAGGTACATCCTAACTGGACAACGACAGCAATGGCAATGTAACCGTAAGGTGTGATACTGTCACAAGAGTGTGATTGGTACTTTGAGACTTGTTAAATTAACATGCATTTCTTTTTTATTGTGTTAAAATATGAACTTCCACTTAAACTGCTTTGGTCCATGATTAATCTTTGGGTGAAAATGCAAACCTAGAAAACTACTAATGTTTTTGTCTTTTCTTTCGAGCAATGCTAAGATTTACCCATTCAGGTTAAAGTGTTAATAGTTCCAGTAAACTCCCACAACTTACCAGTAATGTTACAATCTTGAGTGTCACTCCCTGCATGCTGCTGTCGATTCGATTCTCCTTCAGGCTACCATTCAAACCTCGAATGGAGTCCCACGTTGCCAACTAATGAGGAGAAAGAAAAATGAGGATGAATGCTTGAAATATGTTGCCATTTACTTGATAAAGCTGTTTATTTGCACACTGATAGATCTATCAATGGTGTCATTTATTCTGTGCATAAAGTGTTAATAAACTTTCAGCTGTAACATTTTTTAAAAATCTAATAATCTTTGACTTATTAGTTGATATAATTAGCAGAATGTGGCTGGTGTTAATTTTTCAAGAAACTTCTTAAATGTTATTGGTTCATGCAAAAATATGAGCTTAAGTTTCAAATATATAAAAGTTTTTAAGGTAGTAGCTGTCACGGTTAGAATCTACAGTTGAGTTTAGAGTTTTTTACTTTAACTTCTAAAATGTGCGGGTAGCTAAAGAAGGATTTTCAAGCATAAAGTGTGTTTTAAAAAATGTTTTTTAAAGGTTAAGAGGATTTTATTGGTTTTTTTTTTAAATTGAAAGAGGAATATTAATTCTGCAAAAGCGTTACCTTAGTGTGACAAGTAATTTTTGAATAAAGTTTGATTTGATTTTATCATTTAGCTTGGCCTTTGTTTTGAGCCTAATGTCAAACCACGGGTCTCCCTGATGGAAATTTGCCTTATTCACTGTTATGGGATTTATTAACAAACACAAGATGCATCTTAATGAATTTTGAAGATATTTTTCCTCAAAAACAACGAATACAAAGGATCAAGTTTAGATTGAGGTTGAGAATGACATATTTTGATCTAAATGTGTTTATTTTAGCTTAATGCTTTTTTTAATCTTACCTTCTGTGTTAATTTCATAGGGAGAAATTCACATTTTTGTGCAAAATATAAAATAAAGCTAATATGGATGCATTAATGAAAATGTCTTATGTTTTTTATGAATGCAATCTGATAAATATCACATAAGAAAAGACTGGTTGATAAAATTGTCATTTCAGATTTATAGAACACATTTAGTAGCATGATTACTTTAGTTAGCTTACACTGGGATTGCAAATTAAGACAAAGAGTTGAATCTATAGAGTCAAAAGAACCAGAATATCTTGGTTTCTGATAAAAAATGTAATTTACTTTCATGTTTATGTCGGCTGCAGCCATGACTGATAACAAATATGAACAAGCCACCAACCCATTACCAATAACTTTTTAATTGGTTGAAAAAGGACAACAAAAAACTGATAAAGAAAGCAGCAATGAGGGCATTCAAACATTAGTGAGATAGAAGAACATGAAAAAAAGAGAGAATAAACAAAACAACACTAGAACAAAAAGTTGAATAAAAAAAGATGTTTTTTTTTTGTTTTTTTTTATTGAAAAAACAACATCAATTTGTAGAATTATTCTCTTGAATTATTTCTCTGAAAATGGATCATCAAAGTACAAAGAAAGTGAAATATGCCTACAATACACCTGCTTGTGTGATAAACACTTGTCTCATCTGAAGGACGTGAGTCATGAATTATGTCACATGTTTACTTAAAGACCGAGTACACATGTTGCTTTTGGGAAGATCAATGTTGAGGCTAAGTGTGCAGCGCTTTATGCATTATTACCCATTTGAAACAATAAAACATGAACTTTATTGATCTTTGATTAAAGTAAGGTTAAAAACACATAACCAAACATTAGGACCTGTTTTGCTGTTTGCTGTTGGATGTTGGAGCCTTTGGACTTCATGGATCTGTGGGCATGATGATAATAATGCTTAGCTCTTTTAAATACCAATGCACCATTTTACCTCACCTACTATGTAAAAGAGCGGGCTGCACGTTTAATTTTCTAAGCAAGTGTTGAGGCAAATTTCAGTCCGCATTGCCTACCTCACAGGGGGATATTTTCTTCATGACCAGCTTTGTCCTCTGTGAAAAACACTGAGCACTCTACAAAACACACTTAAGAAGGAGACTTCTACTTCATAGGGCGGTGCACACTGGCGTGCCACAGGGAAGGTCACTAATGATAAACAGAGAAAAGCTACATGACGTATTTTTACGTGAGAAACACATGAGCAATTTAAATGAAGCACACTCTGAGAACGGACTCAGTCATCTTTAATTAAAGTGATTTCTTTTAGATTAAAAAATGAAGCCACTGTCATTATCTTCATAAAAGACCACTGACTATTGTTCTATAATCTATGCAAAATGCAATTGAACAGTGTGCACACTGAATAAAATTATTCATCATTCTTGGAAACATGCAGTGATTTGTATTGTAAAGCGCAAAAAAAAAAAAAAAAAGTTCTTCTGATAAACAGCTTTTTATGGATAGAAAAACTCCAGCAACAACAAAAAAAAAAAACAAACAACTGCAATGGGGCTTAATGAATAACAATTATTTTTTCATGAAAAACAAAACACACAACAGTCAAGCTAGAGTCATAGTTCCACTGCAATAACATATATTTACTAAAATCTTGAAAAATTAACGAAAAAAACAAACAGCCCATTTGTATAGCGTACACCGTGGATGCTGCCTGCCATGGTACTGCAATTTCAGCTAATTCAAAATATGAAGCTTTTATTTTATATATATATTTACCATTTGATCCAAAACATTATGGGTTTAATGAGTAGAGCTTTTAGCCAAATTTCTCTGTTTGCACTAAAATGCCCATCAGTGTTTGATGATGTTTAATGTAAAGTACTGGTTACTTCCTTTTTTTGTTGATAAGGTTTAGATGTTCAGTTTTCCGCCTGCCTAATGCGTCAGTGGGAAACTAAAATGTATACATCTTTTATATATATATATATATATATATAAAAGATGTATACAAAATTAATATTCACCTACCAAGTCCATGACTATATTTCATTTATGAAATGCTAGTGACTTTTTTAGGCAAAGACGATGCTTTAACTTACTTAAATGTAATAATTCATAGTTTTACAAATAGGAATTTGCCCTTGGTTGAATTATACTACTGACAATGTCAAAAGTGTTTTTCACAAAAATAAACTGGGATTTGAATTATAATTTGAAACATACATTTATATTAGTTTGAATTGTGAACATGTTATTCTAAATTGACCAGACCAAGCTTTTGGCAATGTTATTCCTGCTTTAATCTTGTAATAAGAGCTTAATTCTTAAAATAATAACTATAAAATAACAAAAAAAAATTCAATCTTGATTATTTTGGTACAACAGAAATGTTTTATAAGTCATTTTGGAATCCCTGCAGTTATCAAAAAATCTGTTAGGCCTAATAGCACCTTACCGTGTGGTCTTTAAATACTTGTAGGACCTGACAAGTTCGCTATTTGCATTCAAATTAAATAAATTTTGAACTCCAAAAAAACTGCTGGAGTTATGCATTAGGATAGCAAAACTTTATCTAGACTTTATATGATAAACAATGGTGAATCAGCACTTTTTTTTGAATAAAATTTGCCACTTGAGAAGACCATTTCACTGCATAGAGCATAAAAAAGATGAACCAGGTGTTGGATTGCGCCAAAAAGTCAATTTCCTCAAAGAAATATTCTCTGCAAACATCAAACTTACACAAATAGAAATAAGAAAAGAAGTGATGCCAGGCCAGGAAACTACTGGTTTGTAACAATGAATATTCAAAAAAAGACTAGACAGTCACAAGTGCCCAAAATATTTTTAAAAACAATAATAAACATTAGAACAACAGGAAGTATATCATATGGGATAAGACACAGAAAAAAGACCCAACTATATCACAGCTAACTTATTTCTGTGATTTTTATAATTTAATTTGATCGTTTTTTAGTGATTTAAACAGGTTGTTTGGCAAAGAGTTTTACGCCGGATGCCCTTCCTGACACAACCCTGTATTTTATCCAGGTCGGGGACTGGCACAGGAGATTGGGGCTCCCCTGTGGCTAGTTAGGCATGTGCATGAAGGGTCTTACCCAATGACCCATGCTGGACAAAGCTCACTGAGCCCCAGAGAAACGAATTCTGGTTTTCCTCATGCCAATCCTACACCCAGCCAACTGAGCAATGCAGCCGCTTCATTGATTGGACCACGAGTCGGAATACATTGTATCTATCTGTCCATAGTAGATAAATCTGTCTTTGTATAAAGTTGAATGACAAATTGCTTGATCTCAGTAATGTTTTTTTTATTCTGGTTCACATTCTGTTTTCAGGGTTTGTGCTTTCCCTCTGTCACAGATTCACTAGTTTTCATTTGATAATTCTCCACAACTGTCTTCAGTAAAGACAGTCATCTTCAGTATATTTAAGTGTCTGGTTTGCAGCTTCGCTTCGACAGGTCATCTTTTGTTGTCACTTTTATTGGTTTGCTCTGGTTTAGGTGTTTGTCATGGCTTAAGTACATTTATTTATTTATTGGAATTTTTGCTTTCTTCCACCAAGCTCAGTCTCATACATGCTGACACCTAAAGCATTAAAAAACTTCAAAATTCCACAACAAAATTTAAGCTTTTAATTTGAAAGGAACATTATCTGTGTTTGATTTTCTGCTCACACCTAGAGTCACACTGAATAAAGGATAGCAGAATCCTATGTTGATTCATTTTTAAGGCTTCAGTTCAGATGAACAACATACTTTTCGATATGCACTTTTTCTACGTTTGTATTGAGGAGGAAAGTTTGAATGCCATCTGTTTTGCTATCCGTGATCAGCAGTATCCGTGAGCTGACGAAGCTGATCCTTTAAATTTAGCAACGAGAAGAGACATCTGTTCTGATATACAACAGATAAGCTTGACACATCGCATGTCTCTAACCTCTTCTAAACAACCTAAGGCAGGATTCACTTGACAAAACCAAGTCAGACAGAGAAATGGGGAAAAATAACACATAGTAAAAGGGAAAAGGAAATTAATATAAAAGGAATTGAGAAACAAGATGGAGTAAATTTACTCTGTAAATTGGAGAGAAAAAAGTTGCGGCAAAAAGGATGTTTTTTTTCTTACTTTCGTGTTTTCTATCATTCTTCCATTTACTGTGTCAGGTCACATATTTTGGTTGTAAAATCAATGTTTTACCTTTATGCATTTAGATCAGGGCAGTGCACCATGGCTCTCTTCTCTCTCTTCCATTTTTGAATAAAACACATTAAAAGAAGAGAGTGATCTGTCGGACCATTGCGTTCCACCTTGGGTTTGTGTTGCTAAAATGTCTGAAGTGTCTAAAAATGAATACTTCATGGAGCAAACTTCAAACTTTAAAATGATGTTTTTGGCTCCATGCTGTGATATCATCGCAAGAAAAGTCAGGTGTTGACGATGTGATTGTGAAAACAAATCTACTGCTGTAAGATTGGTAGTGTTCTTTAAATGAAAAAAAAATGTAGCAAAATAATTTTGTGGAATCTTTTTCAACTCATTTTGATCTTTCACTATATTTCTAGACAACCCCCCCCACAAAAAGCTTGCTTCACTTATGTGACAAAACAAACTTTTACAAACAATTGTAGAGCATCACCTTTGAATTTTTGTAGAATTGCAACTCAGATTGTCAGTTTTTGCACAAATCACAAACTTTCAGTGATAACATTATTTATGTCATTGGTAGGCTTGGACAAAAAAGCTCCCCTTTTAACCCATTAACACCAGAGCTTTGACATCCTTTTGACAATTGTAATTCTTCAACGGTTTACACAATTAATGTAACATTTGGTAAAAAGGTGAATCAGTGAAATTCATGTTCAGCATAAACTTATTAAACACAACTATAGCACCTTTCCAAGAGCCTGGAGAAACTGGTCCTGATGTTTTTCCTCTGTTAATTGCTTTTGTGGGCTTGAAGCCATTTGTTAATGTTATTTGTCAGTAGTTGATTGAGTAATTTTCTGGCCAATGGGTGGCTGGCATGCAGAAGCTGGTGATTTAATTACTTTAAAACCTGAATTTTGTTTTTACAAGTGGCTAGTTATCTAATGGGAAATGACCAGGTTGTAAATGCAGATTAATAAACACATTTTGCTTTAGTTTGTTTTGAGGCTTTGGATCTTTACAGGGAATGCTTTTTAACACATACGCTTTAGAGACATTTTAATTTCATTTTTATTTCACAAATTAGTGAGAAATAGGTAAAAGCATGAAAATGGAGGCTATCAAACTCTGTTTCACCTTCGACTGAAATGCAGTTTCGTCCATATGGTACCACTCACGGGAGCCACTACATCCATAATCATCAACGTAAGCTATCAAGAAGGGTAATGATGGCTAATAATAAAACCCCACCATAACTTTATAGCAGATTTAGGCAAACGTCAGTCAGTTTAACATCAAAATCTCAAACGTGAGCCAAAATTGAAAGCTTTTTTATTTTTTTAAGTCTAGGCTTAGTCGATGTGATGTTACTCTGATCAGTGAACGTTAGATTGTCCCTGATGTTTGTTTATCCCTGAGTAGAATAAGAACATTCAAGGTTAAATTGCAAAATAGCCGTTAAAAACTAAATACAACATTAATGTAGCTAGTAAAAAAGTGATGGATGTAGTTTATTTTTAATGCTTGTCATTAACAAATAATTTGGCCCAAGAAGCAATATTTAGATTTCCTAAAAAATTTTGTCATAGTGATATCGAAGGAAAAATACTTTGACTTTTTAATCAATTTTTTGGTCAATAATGTCATCCAAAAATAACTTCTTTATCATGTGAAAGCAGGTTTTGAAAGTAACAGTTAGATTCCTACACCTCCTCCTCTACATCCTTCTTCTCCTGCTCTGTGTGCCGAGGTGTTCCCGGGCACTGTCCAAGCATCTGTACTACAAGCTGTCTTGTCACTACAACAGATTGGTACAACAGTGGAAGAAGTGGAGGCACTGTCCCAATCATCCTGTTCATTTCCTGCTTCATTTTTCTCATACTCAAGGAGAAGTTATAGACAATTAGTCATGTTCAACATCAAGAGTTTGCTTCAGTCGTTTTCCCTCCCAGGACTTGTAGCCTGAGACTTCGGGGGGAGTTTCTTTTCTTATTGGTCTGTTTCTTGTGAAGATGCAAACATCTCCAGTGTTAGATGCAAATCTGATCTTAATAAAGCCAACAAAGCCCCATCTGCAACAAAAGGCAAATATAGAATCTAGTGTTGACCAAACTGGAGACCGACGTACCTCCCCTGATGTACTCAGAAACTGATTATAACAGGTGCCTAGCTTGTGCTGAGACTGTATAAATGGGAGTTTCTTTTTTTTTTATTACTTTTCTCTGTATTTATGCTAGCAGTATCCAAAATAGCACCCATATAGTTTCCGTTTTACATTTTCCAAACACCTTTTCCTTGATTTGCTTTTATTGTAGTCTCGCCTCTATGTTGTGTTTGATTGTGAGGCAAACAACCCTCAACAAATCCTTGATGTCACAAACATCAATTCAAAATAGGTCACTCACTGTCAGCAGCATGAGTGAAGTTCTTTTACAACTTTATGAAGACTGAATAAACTAATATATATGATCCGATGGCACACATAGTACTAAAAATAAAAGACATATACATTCTCCAACTTCACAAAACACATGCCCTCGTGGATCTGCAAGTTCTGAAATCATTGGGTAAAACACTGTTTCCTTGGTCTGGTCAAAAAATGCTTTGTCTCTTGTGAATCCAGGGCTCAGATATGGCTTGGACTAAATTTTCTACCCAATTACAAATGACTGGAGACCAAACTCTTACAAGCCTACGTCTTTGTTCACCATCTTCCTGAGGCATTGTGTCTGTCTGGTCAGAGAACCCAGCCTCATTGTTAAGTGATCGGTTACCTTAGGAAACTTGGATCCAGAGTTAGAAATGCTTTTTTTAAGGTATTCCGCCTCTAAACTTCCATTAGAGATGATAAGAAACTGAGCTAAAAGGATTTTTAAAACATTCTTTTGACTCTATAAGCTTTGTCTACAGATGCATTGGATCCACAGGGTAAAAACTGCTGGTTGTGCACATCTTGACTCATGAGACAAGTTTTGCTTTGTCAACTCCTTAAGCTGCATTGTGCTTAGCATGTTGATATCTGTCATTTGTCTTTAGGGTCTGTCATGCTAGTCATGCTCTGACACACCCTTCTCTCGGTTCATTATCTTGGCTTCAACACCCCAGTTGGGGAATTGTTACCATATCAGTTGTATTAATCTTTTTAAAACAAGGAAAAGAACGCACCATTGAGATTTAGAATTTCATCAGTTAGTGTGCATCTCATGCCTTGCTTCCACTGAACGGTCCAGTACGGTATGGCAAGGGTTTCCACTCTGTCTTGCTTCCACTGAGTGGTTTTTTTTCAGGGTGCAACAACAATGGAGGTCATCCTGTCTTTTTGTTTCTTTACTTCTGGTACATCATGTATACCAGGAAATTATTGCTGTTTGAAAGACGATTGTGGGCGGCTAAGAGGAATACCGGCGTTAGGAAGAAAAAAAAAAGTCACCTTTTGAGCACTGTATGGTGCTTTCTATAAGTCATCATCACTTTCTGCCAATCAACGGGTGGCTACTGCGGCTCCATCCCAACCGTCCCGTTCTACTTTTCTACCTACCTACAACTGATGGGCGCCCCCAAGAGGAATGGTTCGGTACTGTTTAATGAGTCCATTTTACAATGGAAACGCTCCAGATACCGTACCGTACTGGACCACTCAGTGGAAACTAGACTTGACTTCTTTAGGAAGTCACACAAAAAGTGTGTTCTTTTTTTCTAGAGAACATCCATATATAAGGCTGCAATAGCAAATATAACATTTAAAATAAAATGGACCATTTAGAAGCTGAGTCACAGAACCTGAGCTGTACAGGTGAGAATATCTGCATTTTCAATTAATTGTTTTAAACACATTCCACAAGAAAAAAATACACTAGGGCTATAGTGGAATAATAGACATCGCAGAGCAGCCCTTAAATACCATCTTGACTGGAGCTCATTTGTGGTATTTTTTAAATACTACATTAATGGTGCTTTATTGGAAAAACATTTGATAGCTAACTACTAAATGATGCATGCAAGATGCCTTGTTTTACGAACGACTACTCTCAAATGAACTGACTTGTTCCATGAAAACTGCATGTAAGCTGGAAGTCATTAGCAATATCTGCTAGGAGATGAGCTGACACATCAATAAGAGCAAGCCGGGAAACCAAAACAACAACAACAACAGCATCGATCACTCAGCATCAGCATTGGATGGTGGAGAAATCTTGCAGTAGCCATTCTGGAAATAGTATTTCAGTCTTCATTACAGTTTCTAACCAGAAAGACGCCTCATCTAAGAGCCATCAGCCTGGGAAGCAAATGGACCAAATGCAGATAAATCATGATGGAGAGGGAGGAAACCAGGGCTGAAAAATGAAGATAAAAGGTTAGAAGATAGGAAAGAAGTGACCACAGAGGAGAGGACATATGGGAGGATGGGAGATGAGATGGTAGGTGAGGGATAAAGTGTGGATGGCTCAGAGGAGGCTGGCTGGTTGAGTGGGACATGGAAATGCTGTTAGGCTCCTATCAAAGTCACACACAAAAGTGGCGTTTATGCGGGGAAATGATGTAATATATCTTTTTAATGGTGGTCAACAATTCTTTATAACACTGGACAAGAAATAAACCGAATGTTCACATAAGAGGTATGATGGCGGACGAAAAGGATTTACATCTCTTTCATGGTAGTGCTCTCACAAAGCAATGAGCAAAAGAAGCAGACTTGGCAAACCATTAACTAGCCCCATTTCTGCTTCTGATGACTGAAAGAAATATGCAACAGCATGCTAGCATGCCTGGCCCTTGCCCTGTGTTTGAATGGCTCACGATTAAGATACATGTTCATCAGTAAATGCATATAGGGATCCTGCTGTCCATTATGTCTTAGTCTGATTGATGTATATCTATGTATGTGTGTGCAGCTCCTGTTATTGCTAATGGCCACATTATGACGAATTGACTTCATGATTTCAGTTAGGCTGAGTGGTGATTAAATCTTCATCACGGCTTCTGGTCAGTACTGCTCTACATAGATTGCCAAGAAACCCAATTCCTCTTCATTCTGGAAGAAGTCCTTGACTGAATCAGGACAAAAGGCGACAAACAAATGACAGCGGAGAGATGTGTAAAAATAACACTCTCAATCTCTCACTTCAACTCCACAACACTAGAAGAGCGCGTTTACTGATGACCCTAAATGGTTACCGTATTTAGCCCTTGCAAGCAAATCATGTATCTAAAGTAAACATATGGATATGTTTGATTTTGATCATAACACTTCTAACAAAAAAAGCAAGGAAAAAAGTAAAAAAAATAAAAGATTATCTTAGAAGTGTATGCCATTCAATCAACTTTGACAGTAATAAACTTTCAAGTTATTTTCACCATATTTTTCCCTAGAAAGAACTACAGTTGAGCACTTGGTTTTCTACTAGAAAAACACTCAGCTCTGCCCTGTCATGCAGTTCTTCTCCTCTGCGCACTTGGTTAACACTCTGTCTACTGTTTCTGACAGCCGGTGGAAAAAAAATAAGATGATGGGGTAAAAAATAAAGGGAAAAAAATATTTCTCTTGTAAGTTTTCAAAGTAAAAGCGAAAAAAAAAAAAAACCTTTATGGGATTTATGAAAAATAAATTGACCGACCCTTTTTACATCTTTTCCAAATGTCTCACTGTAGCTTGTCCCAAGAACCTCAAACTGCACATGGGAATTGGAGCCCTCAGCGCGGAAGTCCATCATTCCTGTCAGACCACTGATCCGTCCCTGAAGGGTCAAGAGCAAAAGGTCAGATTTTGTTTTAACTTTTACATTTCATTTGTGTGTGTGTTTGTGTGTTCTGAAAAGAATCTTAGTCCTAACAGAAAAAATCTGTCCAACAATGTAAAACTATATATTCAAGTTCAAATGACTAGGATCCAGATTGTCTTAGTCTCCAATATAGAGACTTATTAGAGTAGTCAAAGAAAAGCAGAACTAAACAAGCACATTATGATAAGCCAACGATCACCGTAAATTCATACAAATGCAGGATAGAAAGATCATGTTCAAGTGTTAAAGCCTTTTAAAGGGGTTATTTAAAAATTTCAGGCAAATTAGTTGTATGACAACAACACATTTTAATTGCTGTAACTGAAATCTTAAAAGTCCTACTCCAACTGCTGTTTGATCTGTTTAATAATTGTTCCTTTTGGTCTTTTAATTTAGTACCATTATGCCGTTTTTGGCCAAAATAATAAATAAATAAAAAACTGTCATTTTTAAGGACGTAGTTTCTGCAGAGCAGCAGTAATTCCTTCAAAATTTGCTTCTGAGTTGTGGGCAGGACTGTTGGCACTGAGCAAGCTCACCCTCTTTCCCATCATCCACCTGTTACCTGCTCTTCCGCTAGCTTACAACCCCTCACCATCCCACCCTGACATTACTGGTGCAACAAAAATGGCAAGCATTATTGGAGTTATCCAGCTGGACAGTTTTGAGTCTGATGCCAGCTTGGAGGAGGAAACAAAGACATACATGGATCTATTTGTCTACAAGTGATCCATCAGAATGGAGTGAAGCAGGGAGATTTTGACGTAGTAACTCATACATAACAATTACAAGCTTTTTCCATCTACATTCTTGCATCTGTCCTGATTCACTACGATATGAACATAAAAAAATTCTCAGAAAGGCAATTTTAAGCGTAATTTTCTTTATATTTGTCTTCCATCATGATAAAAATCCCACAATAACGTGTTAAAAACACCAAAAATATGTTATTAATTGGAGTGGTCTTTAACAAATACAAACTAATACTTCTCATCATTCTTTGCATCAGTACTTTTAAAAGCAAATATTCATGCAAAAACTGCAAGAAAACAATAAAAGACTGTTAAAAACTCAGTCACCTTTTGAATGGTGTCCAACATAGACCACCCTCCATTCCATGGCTTTGTGGACTTCCTCATACAGTTAAGGCTGGCCATGCTGTGCCACTTCCTGTCCTCCAGCTTTCTATAGAAGGCATTGGCCAGCATCAAAACACTGTCATACAGGTAAAGGTTGGACACCTGTTTGAATGAAAACGAGTTACACTTTAATACATTGAATTTTTCTGTTTTTTTTGGCAATACTTTACAACAAAGAGAACAAACATTCGAGTATAAGGCTTCAGGGAAAATGATGGTTCAATAACGAAGTCCCACAAAGCAGAATCACAATTGCGTTTGTCAGATAGTGACGAGGGTTGGCTTATGTCAGAGATGGAGAAAATTGCCTTTTGCTTTGAAAGAAGGAGCAACATTGGTATGCTTTTTTTTTGTCCACCATCAGATAAAGTTTCTTTTGTTATCAATGTGATAAATTTGGCAAAAAAAAGAATCTGAACAAAAAGGGGATGCGTTCACCTGTGTGTGAATTATTTTGAGACGGCAACATCGCAAAGGTTTGTATTTCAATACAAAAACAGTCACACAAGGTTCAATATGTCTCAGCTAAATGCGTTTCAAAACTACTGTTTGCCAGACTGTTTCCCTCTCAACAGCGGCGCATCATGTCAACAATCATGTCAGCCACCTTATGTTTTGCGATGACAGTTGATATAAAAGGTCTTCTGGGTAAAGTTCAGCTAAAACCTCCCACAGAAGATTCTACCTGGAAATAACACTTGCTGTTACTCCAAGCATTCAGCTTTGACATGTTTTGACTTTCACTGCAGGTGGCTCAGTGCTAAGACATTTCACAAGTCAGCTTCACTTGCCTCAAGGTCAGTGAGTCAGAAGCTAAATCCAGGTGAAATTCAGCTCTGTAATCCAAATGTCTGGGGTCACACCACCGCTGATGGACTGTGAAGGGGATTATTGCACAAAAGCACCGCCAAGTCTTTAGCCTTCCAGTGTTATGATAAATGCTTTAACTGCCGTCACCCAATAATTAACCCTCTTTCGTGTGCATTATGGAGAGCTTTGGGAGCATGTGCCACATGGTTTTGCCATATGTCCGTAGTATAATGGAAAGGAAACACAATCATAAAAAACAAAATATTGAACACTCCAAATGGACCAAGCAAAGCAAAAGTGTGAGAGGAATACAGAGGAACTTTCATCTTTGCACCAAAACCTATGAGGCATTATTCAGTTCTAATGTTATTTAATAAGTTCATTACCAAGCAATGTCTCTATTTGAAGGCATCTTTAAGTTTAGCTTCGAATACACTTACACAATAGTTCTTAAAAGCTTTTGGTTTTATTTGAAACAAGAATATGCCGTATTCTACTCATGATTTTCCAAATGCACTCTGTGCTGCAGACATTTATATTCATGGGGAACCATTTTGTTCATAATTATCTTGCCAAGGGAGTTTAATACACATTCAGTTGCATGTATAATCAGTTAATATTTGTAGTCATGGCACTTGGCAGATGCACCATGGCTGCCACAGCTAAAACTGTGAGGAATGTAATAAATCAAGTTCCCAGCCTCTTACCAAGCATGTGCGTGTCTCTCAGAGCACGAAGGGGTTTTACACCAGAGCTGTTTCATCTGTTCCTGCAGGGGTATGCTAAAGTGCATCATGAAGCTCCTCCGCTGTACATTTACTATGTAATTATGAAACTTTTCCATTTCTGACAGTGTTTTCCTGCCTTTTCAAACACATTTCTTGCTTTTTTTAAAAAATCAAATCTTATATTTTCTCCTAAAGAAAAAAATATATATCTGGCATTTCTTTCTCTTTAAAGTTTTTGGATGAACATTTCCGAAAAGGGTAAAAATATTTGAAATTTTGATGGATATGACTTCAAAGCATGCTTCCAATATGTCAAAAAGGCAACGTAGTTTTTAGATATTGAAAGTTTAGAGTTTAATTTATTAAATGTAAAGTTTACCTCTAACTATGTACAGGAGTTAAGGAGGACGGCACACAGCCTAAAGGGATGTGATAATCTCCACTTTCCCAACAGCTCAAGCAGACAGAGCATCTGCAGGAAGTGCCAGGCAAAGGCAAATCCTCTATGCCACCTCCAAACCAGAGGGATCCATAGGATCTGTAGCCAACTTCCCAGACACAATGGGAAACCCCAGAGATCACATGGACATGAAGGGATTTAGACAGCTCTGGCCTTTGCAGATAGCGTGTAGCTAAAGAAATAATCAATGTAGGGCCTAATGCTTACACAACTTATAATTAATGTTTGTTTTGTTCCTAATAAATAAATAAAAATGACTGCTATAAAAAAAGAGTATTCAATATGAGTGAACTAAGCTTTAAACAGTTTGTAAATCTGCAAATATTTTTACCTCCAGAGACTGCAGGTAGCCTTCCTGAGGGTCACACAGCAGGGAAGAGATGCGGTGATTGTTTCTCATACAGCGCACATTAGTGTCCCTCCACATTGGGAAAATCTGGCGAATGATTGTCATCCGGCCCAGAGAGCCGTGAACGAGCTCCACGATGTCTGAGTCGCTCACCTCCTGAGAAAAGAGAATAGGAAAAAGCTTCTTAGTTAATAGAAGTCAAACACAATACGACATTTGATCAGATTGAGATCGTAGCACTGAGAGAAATGATAAAAGCAATCTGGAACATGGATGGGCATTTGGAAAAGGAAATAACCTTGTAGACAGCCGCATGTTTATTTGAGCAGGTATACTCTCAGGCGATGCCTGTGAGCTCCACGAGAGTGTCACCCTTTGTCACTTTGGAGTCTGGTAAAATCATCTCTTGAATAATTTCTCTGGCAGCAAAACAGCACTGAAAATGTTACAAAGATAAAAATCTGAATGGTGAACAGGCAAATCTTTGGTTTCTGTGCAACAGTTGGTTTCCACTGCAAGCAGGGGAGAGTGTTTAATAAACAGATGTGTTGGGGAACAGCGTGGAGCTGTGATTTCTATGACTAAAGTTACAAACAGGTTTGCAAATATTCTAAAAGACCTTTATTGATGTCCAAATTATTTGGTTTTAATGCAGCCGTGTTTGGCCACCAAGCTTTGATTGACAAGGAACAGCGTTACAGCAGCACTAATCTCACTGCAATAGGTCGCCAAGAGCTGCTCTTTGTGCTTCAGCGATGTGAAAGCAGAGCTCACTAGAATCCATTTGGACACAGATTGAAACATAATAGGCAAAAGACTTTGTTTTAGGCCTCTGTTGCAATAAGGAACCCTTGTGACCTATTTCCCATTAACTCTAGTTGACAAAGGTATCAAATGGATTAGGGTAGATGTAGTGAGAGCACAGCCACAGACCTTCACAAAGCTGTCTTTACTCCTTTTGTCGTTTAGAAAAGCTGTGAAGACTTCATTTACCTCCCTTGTTGCTTTTTTGCGACAATAAAAAGCAGCATTCATTTGGTTCTTTTTCTGCTAGCTGATTAAAAATTGGATCATAACTGAAACGGTGACTGCTGAGCATGATATATCTGTAATTTTACACTTGTGGTGGTTAATGTGTTGAAAGGGTGATTAAAAAAAACTTAAGTGTTTTATCTTCCTCCAACTACACATAATTTTCATCCATATTATACATTACAATATATAATTTTGCATTTATTGTCGATTTTTGAGAAAGTATTTATTTGCCTCTTGTCATTCTGTTTAGACTTGCAATTATTTTGCAAAGGAATTCATGTGTTGAAGTTCAGATCAGTATTCATGAGACAGAACGGTGTCTGCTGTTCTCCAGAGCAAACCAGCAGTCAATTCTGATGCAGACGGCGAGTCTCATGAGAATCTCTGGGTCCATATGCAACCTAACCATAGAGCTGAGAGGTTCTTGTCAGGTCAAAAGTAAAGCAGCTCTAGGTTCACATACAACTGGTCTCACATGTCACCATATATGCTTTTTCTTTTTTAATCAGCTGTTTTGATCTTGCATCTATTTTTGGTTAACCATCAGTCTTCACACACAAAATCCACGTTTGCTCATGGAACATATGCGTCACATTAAAATGAATAAATAAATAAATTAAGAGCAAGTGAGTCAACAAGTCCTTTGTCCAAACTGTGTGAACAAAAGACACCTCAGGTGATTTCTACTCATCAATTTCTTTTTTCCTCCTACTCTTCACAGTCAGTCAGGTGGAAAGTATGAATAGTCATGAGCTGCCGCAACACATTCATCACACACATATTTTTTTCCATGGTTCACAGAGCTGAACCCCAACGTCCTAGTTAATAACTTGCAACATCACCCAGCACAAGCGTTGTGCCATCAACACAGGTGACAGTCGTGTCACGAAACCAATGTTGTCTGGGTTCCAGATCCACGTGCATGAAAACATGTGTCTTTACTCATCTATACAAGGTAAAAAATGAAGCCCATTCAATGATACTTTCAACATCAGAGCTATAATATACTTTTACACTGCACACATAGGCATTCATAAAAATGAAAGGAAACATTTTCCAGTACTTTTGAATTTTTCAAATGTCACCCTATATGTCTCTTCTCTGCCAGAATGATTAATCCACATGCCATTGTGGTTGCTTATGAGTCAAAGCACAGAAGCATTTGGACCAGCTTGCACACAAAGTGCTTTTAAAATTCACAATTATGAGGTAATTACTTCAGTCAGCCTACTCAAAATCCTGTGAACATGAATACTTCATAGCCACACTCCAGTGACAGCTGATGATCAACATCTATTAATTAAATTAAGTTTAGCTGATAGGCTAAATTATCCTCTTTGTGCAGCTCACTCCATGTTATTAATCTTTCACTAGAAATAGATTACATTTTTTACTGGTAATCACAACAGTGATTTGATTGGACGATGAGGTGAGGTTTTGAAATTGCAGGCTGCCAAGTAAGAACGTGAAGAGAGAAGAATCTAGAGCTGTGGTTTGACACTAAATTGGTCGACAGAACACAGCACATTTAGACAGGATTGTTAGCAAAAGAAAAACACACAATGGCTACTAATGTAATGTAACAGTGCAGATTACTAGAAGTTTGTTCAAAATCAACATTGTCGTGCAGCAGAATATTTGTTAATGAAGCTAAAGAAATAGGTTTGGACAATGCCCTAATGCGTGAGGGGGACTTGGCTGCAGACAAGATGGGGCCCAGACTTCATTTGCTGGATTCAGAAATTCCACACATTTTCAGAATTGTAACACCTTTTATTAGAACTTTTTAATGTGAATGAATGGTAACAGTTACGATCTGCAGTACAAACTAAAGTCTTAGTGTGCAAGATGGAAAATGCAAGAAAATAATGGTAAAAGTTTGAAAATAATGGTAAAAGTTTGATCTGATCTCTTTCAGTTTTGCTATAACAAAAGTGTTAAAACAAAACTGTAAACCCTTTTACACCAGAGACTTGGCTTCAGAGTTCCAGTTAAATTAGTCTTTTTTTGACCGAAAAAAAAAAGAAAGTTTTTTTTTTTTTTTTTTTTTTTACCAAATTGTGGGTGGGGGGTGTTAGTGTTGTGTTAGTGTTAGTGTTAGTGTTTGTGTCCTTTACTGAAACTTGTGGTTTCAGTAAAGGACTTCCGGTGCCAGCTTGTTGTCTCCATCCAGGTCCTCTTGTAGTGTGTTGCTATACAACAATGACTACAAGCAAATAAAATATAGATGTTAAAGGGACCTCTGCTCCAATCATTGGGTATTTTGATCCACTCCAGGTGAGAAAATTTCTCAAAATGTCTCAGTTTTGAAGGGTTTCAGCTCTATACATAAATGTTCACTGTGATTTGGATCAGAGCTCAAAAACCGCCTCTTCAAATAGTTCATTGGTTTGCTCTTAGTCATACTTGGGTGTTTTTAGTTGTTTGTTTCAGGTCATTTTCCTGCTGTTAAAGCAATGACCTGCAACCTAGACAAAGCTTTCTGACTCTTGGCAGCACATTAGGCCCCGGAATGCCTCAGTAGTCTTTAGATTTCATGAACTGCACAGATTCAAGAGTGGCAGATGCTGCACAGCCACTCTACAGCACAATCAAACCTTCTCTGTGATTCACAGAAAGGACAGTGTTTTTGAATTGATATTCTTGTGAACATAAAACTGATGTTCTCTGTAAAAATCTCATCTTTTTTCCAGAAGTTGTTGGGCGTTTGTCCACATAAACTGTGACAACACTCAGCCTAGCTGTTTTATTTACTTTGTAGAAGTGGTTTCCTTATTGGTTGTCTCAACAGCTGACGATGATGTGACCTTTAAATAGACAGACAGACTTATTACATGCTTGAAGACACCTGTATTAAAACCTAAAATGTCCCCGATGTGAAAGCATTGTCATCTCTTTCAGAGGTCAATTTCTTTTCCATGCCTATTTCATTAGCTTGCCATCAGTAAATAGATTTACTGCCTTCTTAGAAGGTCCATAGTGCTTTACAGTCACATTCCCATTCACACACATATATACACACTGATGGTTGATTCTCTGCCAAACACTGGTGCCAACCTATAACAACCAGAAGCGATGTGGGGATCAATGTCTTGCCCAAGGACACTTGACACATGGGCAGGCAAGGCAGGAACCAAACCTGTCATCTTCCGATCAGCGGTTGACCGCTCTGCCTCTGCCCCACGACTGCCAAATAATCTTTAGAACAACAATTCAAAAGCAAAGTCTGATTTCCATTGGTTGATTAATCAACAGTGGAGCACCAGCGGTTTTATTTGTGTCTGGTCTGTATTCTTTGAGTGCACTGAAGGAGGAGAGCGGGTCAATTACACTCATATCAAATTATCAGGAGATTTAAATCATTAACCCTTTTCTTGAAATAACACTGGAATTATTACGGTTAATACAATCAGAGGCATATTTTTCCACTCACCAATCGGTATTTCAAGCCATTTTTTTCTGTGCAGCTTTAGTAAAAAACAAATATTCTCTAAAGTATAGCATAAACTCTGGGTTTGCTTTAAATAAGGTGTGAAATAAAGAGCAAAGATGACTCATCTTCTCCTTTGTGATAATGACAACAAATGTAGGTCAAGTGAAACAGCAAATTTATAATACACACAGGCACAGCTGCTCTTTTGTATGTTTCAAATGATAATGCAGCCAGCATCCTACGGGTTTCAGCAAAACAGAGGTTGGATCTTTGAAAATCATTTCTTCCATCCTTCAGAATGCTGCCTCAGTTCTTAATGACCAGTTTGGAGTATGAGTTTACAAAAGGCCAGGATTCTGCTGCTTATTATTAATCTAATAAACTTTGACTTGTTAATGACTCAGATTGCTCACAATAGGATTTGATGGTATATTGTGGTGCAATGTGCCCAGGGGGAAAGGGTTTTCATGAAAATGGGACTGGATGATTGACACATGCATAATAAATTTGCATTCTGCATTAGACTCATACAAAACAGCTGTGAAAAACAGCTCCAAACATATAACTACTGCAGTGGTTTTATGTTTGGATGTAAAACATTCTTTATATTTCAGGTACATTGTAAACAGAGAAAACAATGTTTTGACCAAAGCTTTAATAAGCTTCATAATAACATTTAGAGGCTAAAAGGGTGTTATAAATAAACTACATTAACATATTTAAGGAGAGTAAGCCACTTTTCCTTCACTCTTTCAATCATTTTTATTCATTGTTTTATATCGAAATTATTATTACTGTCAATTCTATTTTACGCTTTATAGTTTTTTTAATAGGTTAAAAGTGCAATCACAAAAAGCAAAAAGTGGTAAATGCAAGTTTATCATCTAATCAGAACAACAACAAGTAAAAAAGTAGTTTGAAATAAAAGTTTGACTGTCTGAGATGTGTACAGTTTCTCTGGATGCTAATTAAAAAAACACGAAAAAGCAAAAGAGCAGGTTTTCTAGGTTGTTATATTAACTTATTTTGTTTAACAGAAACAGCAACAAAAATAAAAAAATCTAGAATTATTGGCTTGAGTCGCAAAAATGTAGCTCCAAAAGTCACAATATCACAAAAATGCAGTTTTTACATGAACATCTTGAAAAAGTGAAGGGCGAACAGATGTCAAATTAGTCTTTAAAAGAAAAACTTAAAATGCAAGGTCACTGGTGTGTTGTTTTAATTCTCTACTGTCTTATCATAGAAACAAATGTATAATTTAAATTTAAAAAACAAAAAAAATCATGATTATTTACCACAAGCAAAATAGAAGTCAATAAATTTAGCTCCAAAATACATTCTAGTTTCTTCTGGAAACCAAGCCTTCTACTTTTTTTAAAACAGTATTTACAATGACAAGTCATTAAGTTATTACTGCTGCCTGTGGTACTGCATTTCAATAACATAAAAACCTATAATGAATCCTCATTCTTGCATATGCTGAGCACTAACTGAAATTACAGCCCAGAAATGAACGCTTTGGCCTTTTATAGAAAATTGTGTCTGACAAAAAAGACAGCAGCTACAAAAGTACCACTTTAAATAAATATAGTTTGCTGTCATGTGGTAGAATACTGTCATTTTATACCAAATTGCATGGGATTGCTCGAGCTGCACCTATATAACCATAGCTTGTAACTGTTTTGTGGATTTTTGTAAGTAGAAATCTAAGGATTTAGGGAGAAATTCTGAAACTCTCACTTTGACCTGGAGTATGACCATTGAAAATAAACTATGTGATACTTTAGTAATTTCCTCACTCCTAAATTGCAGTGAAGCAGTTTTGTGGTTTGTCACACAGAGACAGATTGAGAACTATACACCTGTACTTCTACTAGTAAACACTGCTTTTATTGCAGGTGTAATTTTTGGATTTCCTTATTATTCCTAGTTTTACGTGAACAACACAACTGACTGGCTGGTTTAATTTCCAGTTTTAGACAGGGTGTTTAATGCTTGGGAGCGTTTGAATGCATGATTGCTAATTTCAGTTTAATGAATGATATAATTTGCCCTGCCTGAATTTTATTTGCACATGTAGCAAACATGCTTTTAACCCAGTGTTTTGAGTTTTGAAATTGCAATCAGTAAATAAAAAATAATAATGATTAAACACCGCTTTGTTTTCTCACAGTGCCCTCCTTCAGTAAACCGCCAAACCTGGTGCGTCAGAGATTGCACCAGAAATATAGTTTCCATCCCAGCTGTTTGACCCAAGATGTGAGTGATATCATGACTGCCCTCATTGAAAATGTCACAGCCGGCACAGCCTCCTAATCCATCAAACATTCTCGAGTGTCACTGTCCTGTCTTTGAAGAAGGGAGAAAAAAAAAAAAAAAGAACTACAGCTAATCCTCCCAGGATGTGCTATCCATCTGAGTGGAGTAGATGGTGTCAGATACAGATCTGTGTGCTAGTGTCTGGATCACCCTGGTTTAAAGAAGGGTTTAGAGAGACACGGACGTGTCTATTGTTCCTGCACCGCGACTGCTCCCATCAACTTCTGTGACACCTATTTAGGCAACCGCTTCAAAAATGTTCCACACTTCTTATAATGATTAGAATGATCATTTTTATGATTGGATTCATTCTCTGAAGGTTCAAAGAACTTCATGCCAAATAAACAATTTGAAAAAAGTAAAATGCTTGTTTTTTTACAATCATGCAAACACACATCAGACACATAAAAACCTCCAAAAATCTCTCAACAATAAACACATTTAAACACTTCTTTGACTGTAATTCATTGCATACATTAGACTGCTCCCTACCTCGACAAGAATGTATCCATTACTTATGTTACAAAAACAAGAAGTCCAGACTAACCCTAACCGAGAAATCAGAGTTCGATTCCCAGCGTGCACAATGAGCTTCATCCAGTGTGGTCCTTTGAGCAAGACCTTTCGCGCTAGTGCGTAACTATGTAGCCACAAAAGGGAGCCTGCAGCCACAAGAAGGCCTGAGTCTGGGTCTCCGCTGTGCCAGTCCCCAGCCCAGATAAAAAACAGGGTTGTGCCAGAAAGGGCATCAGGCGTCAAACTTCCTGCTAAAACCACCTGTGCAAAGCAGTGAACGCTGATTCGATGTGGCGACCCCTAAAGGGATATGCCCAAAGGTACTATAGCAGGTAATATAATCTTACTACTTATTACCAAACAACATCCAGAAATATTTATAGTAGAAGAAAACTCCGACAATGTTAGAGGAACCGGACAAATTTAAATTACTAATAGTACGGACCAAACGAGTAGATTTTGTGTGTCTGTGTGTGCAATAAACATTTTGAACAATCCAAGAATATATAATGAAAACTTTCATGCATAAAAGATCATTATGTGGACATTAGCAATATCAATGCATAGTCAAACATACATAAAGATGTAGAAATGTTATTGTTACTAAGATTAAAGATGATGATGAACATGAATATGATTGTTTAATTACAATTTTTATATTATCTGAGTATTACAGACATCTTAATGGTTTACTTATTATTTTTCCTAAGGGGCATTGCTTCTGATAAGTTAAGCTTTTGCCTGCTCCCTTTCAAACATGTTTTGTATTGTTATTGTTGTTATTTTACTGTTGTCATTGTTGTCATTATTACTATTATTATGTACATGTTTGTGTCATATTGATTATATTATAATTATTAACATGTTTGAACCAAATTTTATTTAGAAAAAGTATTGAATCTTTTTTTTTTTTAATTCATTTGATGTCATATACAAGTAGATTTGACATAAAAAATATGTAAATACTTCCATACACAACCTACAGGTTCAGAAGATTTTTTTTAAAAATAGTGAAATAAAATATTTTGGAAAAAAAAAGGAAATAACAAAATACTTAGCCACGATAAAAAAAAAAAAAATAGCCATGACTTAGCCATCTTGATTTTCTCTGAATTACTTGTGTGACATGATATCTTCAGTTACTGTTGTTAAATGAAGTGTAAAAAACATTGAAAAGGAAACAAAAATTGCAGACTCTTAATGTGCAGTGCTGGAATATTCCTAAATGTCTTTATATCAATAAATTTTTTTAACTGTAGTCCAACTATATTATAAAAAAGTTAATAAACGTAAATCAAATTTGCTTTCGTTTTTTTTTTTTTCCTTGAAACTGTGTGAGCCCACTCCCACATGACCATTTCGACACTTCTCGCCATGCGTGCTGATGTGTATCTACACTGATGACTGCATCCATCGTGTCACATGTTGGCACATTTGCATAACCACCTGCCATGACATGAATGAAATGTGAGTCCTCCCTTTCACAGCAAGAGGTTTTTTAGGCCAAAGAGGACTAAGAGATTTGATGGATGTGATAAAGTAGAAGTGAGCATCATAATCACCTGGTTAAAATGTATGTCACAACTCTGTCATGACCAGATGAAGAGTGCCAAACTGACACGTGGGATTGATGGAGCGTTCAGGAGCAAGATGTACGTAATAAGGATGTAGTTCCATAGAGAACTGTGTGATAAAAGAAAACAAAAGCTGGACTGCATCTGGTCAGGCCTGTGCAAGTTTAATCATGAGGTTATTTTTTTTTTTTACTACGTATTTTAAATTAATTTGCCACAAAGTGAGCACAATCTTTCTGCTAAAGGCCATGCACTGGAAAAGGGCATGTTCGTTAAAAGCTGATAGAAACAAATTAACAGCACAGCTTCTGTCGAGGGTTGATCCCTTTGTAAGATAAGCAGGTGACAAAAAGAGGTGAGCAATTTGAGGATTAGAGAAAAATATTCTATGGATTACTAGAGGCTATAGCAAGAGACAAAATGACACAGCGGGGCTTCTTTTTGTGGGATTTTTGTTGTTGTTGTTGCTGTTTTGTGGCCACTTGATCTAGCTGATAAATTTGAAGAAAGCAAAGGTAGTACAGAAACACGTGTCTGAATAAGTAAGGAAGGAAGCAAAAGCAGGGAAACCCAATTTAGAAACTTTACAGGGAAGTATGAAAAGCTAAGTATCATCTTGAGATAAAAGGTTTAGAACAAAATATTGATACTATTAAAATAAAAAAAGAGAAATTCAATTATATTTCTTTTTTAAAAACAAATGACCCAGAATATTTTTATAAGCAGTACCTATCAAAGCATTTAAAAAATGGTTTTCTGCACCCCTGAGAAAAATACTGGTACTCATGAGATACTACTTCATGTGCATGAGCGACCAGTACTTTTTTTTTTTTTACTTGTCGTCCCTTTAGCAGCTCCGTACTTCTGCAGAAAAAAAAACATACTATTCACAATTCATTACATGTTTCCACATATTTTAAGGTTCTTTAAAAATAATACAAAAAATAAAATCTCTCACAGTTCTAAAGTGTTTTGTCTCTATGTCAGAATTCTAAATTATGATAGAAGCAAAACGCATCTTTTTTGAGTTCTCTAATAATTGACAGAGGAGGAGGAGTCTTCTTTTAAATTAAAACCTGGTTTTAAATTAGCAATGAGACAATTAGCATCATGATTTAACGAATGAATACATTGCTTAAGCAACAGAGGGTCGCTGTGATTTTCAGCAACTGAAATGTGTGGACTAGAAGTGACCACAATTTTAAAATGTTATCAGGTCTAATATAAAATCAAGTTTAACTAAAGCTTTATAGATTTTTATCAGTATTTTGACTTTTCCATGCAGTGTTTACTTCTTTTTATAAATAATTTCAACTGAAACATAAAGAGCTAATGGCTTGTTAATCTCTCTATCATGATCATTTCCAACTTCCAAAATGTCTGGCACTTTGAAGAAAATGTTCTGTTTTTCTCCTCACAGCTACTGTTTATGATTTTATCTCGATAATTTTGCTCAGAGTAAGTCTGGCTGAAAACGTCAATGCATTTGTCACGCTCTATGGATTAGTAATCAATAGGTTTCGTGTTGTCGATAAAGATGACAAGTTCTTCCAAGTAAGCAGTCATGCCTGAAAATGAGATGCTACGTTGCACTGACTTTAATCCTGGATTATCAGTTTGATTAAAGATAAAAAAAAAAAAAAACCTCAAATGAATGTGTGTATTTGTAAAGAAAGAGATGCCACTGCAGAAAAGCATTTAAAGTAAGTCATGTGGAAATCATTTTTATCTTACGTTTTTAATACACCACTTTTTGGAGATGCATTAGTTCCAGGAGTTTGACACAACTAAGCCTTTTGAGCTTAATTGCAAGTTGACAAAGTTTTCAGTATGAAGTAAACTAACTTTAAAGCATGTCAAAGTGTTTGTGTTTGGTCTCACCTCATTGGCGTAGACCCAGTGACTGTCCTTTGACGCCAGGTTGGTTTCCACCGCCTGCAGCAATGACGAAACGAGAAAAACAAAGAAGGTCAGTTTATTCAAGTATGCTAATTCATTTAAATATGTTTTGTTCGTGTCAGAGGTTAGGTCGGAGGTTCTTAGTCTAAAATAATCTCTAAAAGTCCTGGTTTAGTATGCTAAGATGACAGAAAACACACCACATAATGCTCAGAAACCACATATTGGGCATATCTCTATCTATTGATAGTTTAGGAGAGCATATCAATCATAAAGCCCTTTGCCCAACTTTCATTTTACAAACAGTAAAAAGATGTAACGTAAAAATGGTATTTGAACACACAAAGACACTTTTGAGAGCATTTATGCTTTGTTCCCACTTTGAATCATCTGAATACAAAGACGAACCTCTGCATGCATTAATCTTTCCTTTTATCCTGCTGCTCTGCTGCAAACGCATTACATTTCCTATCTGAAGTCTAAACCCACTTACACAGTTACGCGGCTCAAGAATCAGCTTTCTTCTTTTTTTTTTTCTCTCTCCAGGATAAATCCTGCTGGGAAAATCGTTTTTACTCTAATCCCCAACCCTAACCTTGATACAAAGACACTTATGACAGAGAGCAAACTGTAATCTGGTTTCATAGGGGTATGTAAGCGCACCAAATTGGCTCAAATTTCTCAGTACAGGTGAAGCAACTCCGCTTACAATTACAAAAATGCTTACAGAGGCTGCTTAGACTATAAATTCCCTCTTTTTTGTTTAAAATCCTACTCAGTCAGATGTCATTGCCCAACATACCTGGTTTCTGATCTTTAGCATTCAGACATTGAGTGTTTGCAGTCTCATATCTTAAAGAAAAGCTTTATTTTACAGATTATTCAAGTTATTCAAATATTATGAATAACTTAAATGCATGAGCTATCAATCTCAACTGGAATCTCAAAGGTCCCTGAGCCTCATCAGTGGTTTTCCAACCCGACTCTTTGAGAACTACTGTCCTGCCAGCCTTTGGTGAGCATCCTCAAGCTATTGTCACACCGTCCTCTGCAACGCGCGCTTAAGGGACCACTTCCAAAAAAAAATCTATGTAAATGCACGTACATGCATGTTTTGGGCTTCAAAACTCTCATGTTCACGCATCGCTACATTTGTTTCTACAACCATTGTCGGGCTTTACATACAAAACATGTGGCCAGTGAACACGCGTTCACACGCGTTAAAAGCTAAATCTGAGTCTTGGACCAGTCAGAGACTCGGATTTGGTAGTAACGTATGGACGACGTTCCCTTTAGTTCACGGAAGTGCCAACCATTTGAAAATTGATATAGGAGATATTAATAATTGCAGTTTGTGTTCGACCGGAATTCTATGACACCAAGTATTTCATGTATTGAAATAGAGCTGTGAAAGAAAAACCCTGGAGCAAGATTCGACATTTCACACCAAGCCTCTTCCAACTTTAGGTGGTGGAATGGTGTACTTGCGCTCATATAAAATAACAAAAGAACAAGAAGAGCCCCTCCTTGCTCATCCAGTGTGAACATTGTGTGCTAAACATTTTTTTATACAAACAAAGACAAACAAACAATCAAATACATACAAATCTTTTGATTATGTTTTTTTTATCTACTCAGATTGAATTTTTGGTAAAAATTTAAAATGTTTATTTTCTTAAAAACTCACAATTTGTCTTTTCTTTTAATCGTTAAAGTACCAAACATTTTAAACAAAAAAAGAAAACACTTGGAATAATGTGTTTTTTGGCTTTATTTATTTAAGTGAGAAATCAAAAGTTATTTCGCAAGGTCACACAAACAGAATGTTGTGTAAGAGTGGAGCAAAGGACATCAGTGGAAGAATATCCTAATGCACCAAATGAGTGCAGGGGTTCATCAGCAAGCAGCAGTTCAGCACTAACACATGCAGGCCCTTTCCTAATGCCATACAAACCAAACAGTGTTAATGCACCAGAAATCTTGTTTTATGTGTTAGTATATCGTTCATTTTATCATTATGTCTTTCTGACCCGCAACCCAATCTGACAACAGCAGCTATTGCCTGCTTTGAAGATGTAACTGACATTTAATCGGGTTGGCAGTTCTTGCACGGAATCCATTCTTTCAAATGAAATCTGTCAGATGGCATGAATGGTAAGTCAAGTAATGAAGTGTGGGTTAGTTAATGTGTACAGTACGAGCAGGAATGCAGTGTTTTGCTGAAGCCTGAGGCGAAACACGAGACAATATGAGATGTTCAGCATCATTTCAGTGCACAATTGAGCACTAACAACTTTAGACACAGTGGAAATGAACCTTTGTTAGGCAAAAGGATGCTTGGAAGCAGACACTTAACCACTTACACTGATGTAACTAATGTTGAAATGAGCTGTCATTTTTTAAGGCCTCATTCTTTGATGAATATTGGCAAAGAAATTAAAAAGAGGAGGAAAGCTGTGATGATGAGTTACCACTCCTTGTTAATAAACATCTTTGTACCAATTTCAACTAAAAAAGGTTTAGAAATAATCTTAAAAGGATGATTTCTAAATCTGAAAGCAGATTCCCTGTTTTTACACTTAGATATCGCATCCATTTTCCCTCAAAACTGACATTTCATTTTTTTCATATTTTTATCAAATAAAAATCAATTTTTAGTCTCAAAAGTATGTTTTGGTTCTTAGATTTGCATGAACATTTTTTTACTTTTCAGTTTGGCTCCTTCTTTGTGATCCTGGACGACCCTGTTCTTGAATTTCAACATGTGTTTGTCAAAACAACCTTGACAAGAAACTAAATGAGAGATTTTTTGCACTTCCATTATTCGAACATACAAAGTGACCTTGAAACATGTAGAAAGCGGTGTTCCCCTAAAGAATATCAACAGTAAAAATGCATTTAAAAATTCTTAGGAATTGCATAAATTAAAAATAAATCCAGAGGAAAATAGCTTTTTCCCATCCTTTAAAGTGTATTTTTTTCCCCCAAATCTATGATGGAAGTCGGAACTAGTGTAATCTGCTAATAATAGAGTCAATTAATAATAATCTGTAAACCAGTCAAATGGAAGAGTGTATGACAGAGTGCGAGCTGTGTAATCATTCACTATCAAAAGGATGCCGAGACTAAAACGGTGAACACAAACAACCTTTAAAATTAACTCCATGACTGATGGAGCCGGTTAAAAAAAGGGCTTTGAGGAACTTTTTGACAGAAATTTATATGAAGTAACATTTGAAAGCAGTTAATGAAATTAAAACATTTCCTAATTTGAAAAAAATGAATACATCATATATTTTGTCAATGGTTTTGGATAAAATCATAAATTATGGGATTGATCATTTTAATAGGACATCTTTTTGTAATCATTTCACTGTAACTCTTTGGGTGTAAAGTTTAAAAACTTGCATGTGTAGGACATGTTGGCAAATAAATCCCAAACTTGTGACCTCAGAGGACTGTAACTTAGGTGAAGCTTTAAACCCTCAATCTCCTCAGGTTGTACAAAACAAATGATGAGACGTCATTCACACTCATGCCACTCATTTATTTATCTTCATGTTCGCCACATTATTCACGATATTCATGACATCCATGGTTTCTATTAAACAGAAACAATATAAGTGACCATAATAATAACAAAGCAGTATCAATATTGGTACATATAAACATCCATGTTAACTTGATACAATGAAGACCTGCTGGTTTCTCATCTAAATATCAAAATTGAACGCACCATCATGTTCGACGGAGAGCATGGTGATGCATCTCTGGCAACCGCACAACACCAAGCACTGGCGGATTGAGTCAAACAAACATAAAACGTAGCATATACAAATCCGAACACAAATATAACCATGTAAATCAAATTCCACTCAGTTGTAACAATTTCTTATGGATTTGAACTTTGAGTGGACTCAAGAATTTGAACAGAACAGATCACATATTACGATTAACTAAATAAACACATTAAGAGCTAAACTTACATTCTCATGGACGCATGACTATGCTTTTGCATGAAATGGAAGAAAGGAGAACTCCAGTATGAATGACAAAGCCTGTCCTCAATGAAGGCTGCTTGAAGTCTGAAAAGAACAGGTGCTGCTTTGGTAAAGGGCGAAGTCTGATTGATTAAAAGATGGGGGTCATGCTCCCCCCCTCCTTTGAGAACTAATTATTATGGGACTTCCGAGGAACTATTCTGAGGTGGCGGTGCCTTCAAAGTGCTCAAGAACAATGGACTAATACTCTAAAAATGATGCAGAGCAACTATGCACATGAACCTTGTTACCAATGAATCAAAATAAATCAAAAGCTGTAAGGTAAAAAAAACAAAACGTTTTTTTTCAAAGTACACATCACAGATGACATTTAAACCTTTCACGAGAAACCTCCAAAATCTTCTGCTGCATATAAAGAGTGTTCATGTGATGTTAATTAACATTTGGTTAACTTTATTTTCCTTACTAATGGAAGGGGTGAAGTTTTGTTTGCATCTTTGAGTGCAATACATGTATATAAATATTTGTATATTCCAATGTCACTGAAATTTTAACAAGTAGAAAATGACTAAATTCAAGGAGGGAGACTGAAACTAGAAAGAAGAGGACATCTTGTTAAAGAAGCGATGATTTGGAAGCAGAAACACATCTTTGAGGTGAACTGTGAAAAGCTCCATCTGAGGACTTAACTCTGTAATCATTTGTATCACAATTATACATTCCGAGACCGCCATTGCATTAGCATGATCCAAACTTTGCTTTGAAACCCATTGTCCATATTTTCTAGAGCATCATCATTGCACTTGAGGCAGTAGAAGGGCTTTTCCTGCTCATTTCAAAACGACTGCTTCCATGAAATCTTAACAACACGTTTGCCGGGAAAAGTTATACTAATTATTTTAAACTTCATGGTTAGAATAACTCATCTATTGTTATTATTTTTTATAATGAAAATTTGCTGCATTTAAATAAAGCAAATTTGATGAGTATTCATTATTTATTGTACAGTTACACCATGTTAAAAATATCTGTAACAAATTTGAGACAGTGGGTAAATAGTCCTTTTGTTTTCCTAAACACTCTTGTAAATATTGTTGTCCCTTAAACAAACATTGTCATGAGCAAAAACGTACCAAGTAACTCAATGTATCATAATTGATACTATCTAAATCTCTTTAAATAAGTTGCATAGCATTTTTTTTATGTTAGGTTTTATCAAATGTTTTAAAAACATCCTAATTCCAAGGAATTGTGATTTTTTTAATTCTCTGATGTTGTGGGCTTTACAGGGTTAAAAATATGATATAAAACCTGAAAAATGAAACAACTCAACATTATGCCTCCGTTTTTCTTTAAATACTGCAAATCTTTTGATTATATTTGTGTCTGTACGTAGTACTTTGAATGTTTTTCCTGCATTTGACTTTGACTTTATTGTAAAACTCGTGTGACTTTATTTCTTAAACATATGTCAAAACATAAAAACTCACACACGATTATTAATGAGATGTAGAAAGCATGCTTAGTTTTTTTTTGTTTGTTTTTTTTCAAGCATTTCCATTTCCTTAGTTTTTTTCTATAACTTCTGTGTGCATTGTAGCAAAAGAAGCGTAATCGTTGCTTGGAGTCACATTTAAAAAAAGCTTTTTTTCCCCCTTTTTTTGTTGTTAATAAATGCCAACACCTGGTGACAGTGGATCTGTGATCAGAACAGGCGAGTACCTCAAGCGTGTTCTTATACAGTTGCAACGCTATAAAAGCAGCCAGTGTGTGACTACTTCAATTTCAAATCGTGACTGACGAATAGGGATTGAGAGAAAATGCAGTCAAAAGGATGTGAAATTATGTAGGGGGGGGATTTTGGCAAGACTCGGAAGACTGTGGACAGATATCCTGAATGTTTAAAGATGAGAGCACTCAATGCGATCACATTCAATTATATATTTTAGAGAGTTCACCTCAGAACTGGCTTTGAAGGCTGGACTCTGCTGCAAAACTCCACATTAAAATACATATTCTGAATGTTTATAACCAAAAAATTCAAAATTCACTTAAGACTTTACTTTTTTATGTGATAAAAAATACTAAAAACTTTCAATAACTTGTCACTTTATTGTACTTTAAGAATCTGGAAGACAGAGGAAGATTTATTAAATCTATTTTAAAAATAGTATTCATATGATTTATCTAATATCTAGGATTTTAGCTTCTGGAGTATTAAAAAGAAGTGTTCTGAAATGATTATTTTTCACGGTCAGAAAAGCATTGAAAAGGGGCCAGATTGTGAAATGATCATAGTTTTTCAATATTCTATTTCATTTCAGTTTACCGAATCTCTACATTGCAATTTAAACGGAAGAACATAACCACTATGTTCACAAGCAGCAATCTCTGTGAACAGAATAAACAGCATTTCCCTCACGTAGAAATCTTTTTCACCATGACATCACCTATTCAGCAAAAGTGAGGCTCAAAAGTAAGAAGTTGAAGAAGAACAAGAAAAGACATTTTGAATACTACTTTGCAGTTACCATAGGATTTAAGGGGATAAATTGTAGCTGGGTGCTCTTAATCTTCAGGGCATGATAAATTGATTATCAGCTTGTGGCAGACCTCGATAAAAGCTGACTTTTCTGGCATTCCTTCCTGTAACACTCTGGTTCGCATCCAAACAAAAAGGCTAAGATGCAAATACCTAAGCAAAAGTCATGAAGAAAGTTCAAAACATCCGTTTTTTACAGTTCGTTGGGGGAGAAAAGTTCAGCTCTCCATAGTGAGAGATTATTTACGAGAAGGAAGCATTCAAGACAGTTGCCAGTCCTTCCAGAGGTTAACCTCTTTCAAATTTAAAACTTGTGGCACTAAAATTGAAATTCTTTTTGAATTATAGTTGACATTAGAAACCGTTTACATTTTTATGTAAATGCCATTGTCATTCACACTGAAAATTTGCGGAGATAACTAATTAAGTTTCAAGATGGAACTTTATGGACAGCTAAATGTATCATAGATGGTTTTCTGTGCTGCAACCAAGGGGAAACTTGAGTTTCTTAAAAAGTGTGGCTAAAAATGTAAAGCTTACATGTCAGACCGGCCCAGCTTCAAGGGTCAAACAGCGCATTTGAATGCACCTTTAACATGAAACCATGTAAAGGTTTTGGGTTAAAAACATTTGGCCTGACATAATAAGTTAAATCTTTCAGACTTTGTTTGTAAAACTTGAAAAAAAAGCTAAAGTCTAAGACAAATTGACTAGATAATGTAAAAGACTATGTCAACAAACCACAAAAAAGGATGACATTTTTAAATAGGCCAAATAGGTTTATATGGAGTTGCTTGGTTTCTGGCATTGCTGCCGGGTGATAATCTATTCTGGCCCTTACCAGAGCAGTAATAATTGCTCAAAAGAACTGTGTAAAAAAAAGTTTTCACTTTGCCTTTTATGCATTTTTGTTAACAAAAAGAAATTGACAGCACTTACAAACATACAAACTGCTTTCTGTTTTTCTTTCTTTTTTAACAAAATGCTCTAGAAATTGGAATTTGCCAGCTAATCCTTGTCCTTATACTTCACACATCCTTTTCCTCTTGTCTTTTGTGCTCCACGACAACAGTTCATCAATTTCATATTTTCTTCCAAGTCGTTGCAAATACATTTCCAGGTTGGGTCTGGGTGCATAGCAACCAGAAGTTTATGTTTATTTAAGTGAATGCCTTTTGGTTTTGGCCTTATTTTGAAAGATGGAAATGTGTTTTTTTTTTTTTTTTTTTTGGAGCCATTACACCTTATGAACCTTGTGTGGTAAAAACGTAAAATAGAAGCCAGGAAGAGTACTGCGGTTTGCTATTAAAGATTCACTGTAGTCCCCCTAACCCCGACCTTGCTGCTGTTTCTGTGGAAACCCACCTTCAAATACCAGAATCTGCTTTATTGACAAGACCTTCAAAAAAAAAGCTGTCAACCTACCTCAGTGTGCAGGTGCAGACTAATTTAAATCATGAAGGACATATATACTAAATACAATAACTAATCAGAGCTAGGCTTCTATCAGCCAGTTGATGGTTAATGCTCAAAGAAACATCCAAACAGTGGAAATTTCAATCAGCTCTTTGATCAGCAGTCGTCAGTAATAATATGAGATCTAAAAGAATCCATGCTGACCTTATGGGAGTCAGAACACAAAACCAGGTGGCCCTCTCAAGAAGACGGCACACGATGTGTCACATTAAAAACAAATCATTACTCCCATCTGCCATGGCACTAATGCTGCTGGCACCTCCCTGCATGTAGTTAGCCTCCCACATACATTTGCTGAGACTTGACTGGAATAGTTAATGTCCCTGCTAGAAGGTGTAGCGGTTGGAATATTAACCTTGCTGTGTTTACAGAGCGCAGCTTGGTGCTGTGCCTCTGCATACAGAGCTGCGTTTAAAAGTATTGTTTGTCCAAATAAATAAATGTTTTTGGATTTGTGAAGTATTAGAAATAAAGCCTTTTTTTTGCACTTGTTTTTTCAGAAGGTTGTGTTTTTCCACATTATTTAATAAATGCTTTGATTGCAAGACTGTTTTCTGTATTAGCATTTAACAGTTCAATGCAAGTGCAAAGACAGCAAGCAGCATGTGACGTTTTATATCTACCAATTTATTTCTGCTGCCAGTGTGTTAAAAACCTGAACTGGCTCTTCTTAAACTCCTCTGTGACATCTTCCTTGTGTGTGCTGCAGCATGTCTTCTCTGCTTTAATGTCGTCTCTGTGATTCACAAACAGGATTAGAACTCGCAGTGACATTCTTTGAACGGCGTATTGGGCTGAAGGGCTTCTGAGTGGAGCCACTCAGTCAGGAGGAGAGTTTTTGAGCGGAAGATGTTCTAGTGGGCAGCTTGTGCCAGTCAGGCAATGGAAGAGAGGGAGAAAGCTCTTCATTGGGAATATATCTGAGTTGATATTTGAGTCAATTTTTCTGCATGTGACATAACACTGTTGAAGCAGCAATGGAAAACCCAGTCACCTGGAGGAGGGGGGCTCCATTTTATTGAAAGCTAAATAAAAAGAATTTTTATGATCAAACACCAACTGAAAATCCATAATACCCTGACATGAGACAGAAACAGTAAAAAAGAAATAGAAAAAAATAGCATTTAGCAGATTTGGTTTATGTTGCTTATAATTCAAAGCAAAACACAGAGCAAAGCAACCAATTCTGCAAAGAAGAGGATCTAACAAGCACAGTAGATCAAACAAGAAAACAGGAAACAGAATGAACCTGATTGAAATCCAGAGAATAGAGTGGATTAAGAAGTAATTTAACATCTGCTTTATGTTTTCTTGCTTTGTGGGTGATTGGCACTCTCTAGCTCTGGCTTACAACATTCTTTCTACCAAAGTAAAAGCGGGGGCTCCCACTGCTTCTAATCTTCAGAGCTGCAAAACTGAAAGTAAAAAGCCTGAGAACACAGACTGACACCACAAAAGGAAAGACAACAATACGAGAACAAAAGCCATAACAAATGACAAATGGATACATTAGGAACAGCACATGAACTTGCTGCTTTGTACCTGCTTAAAAACAATTCAAAAATGTGTTTTTCTTTTTAAAAGCCTCTTTAATGTGTCCAGGCAGTTTTTGATGTTGTACCCATTTAAAAATAATCAGTGTTTCATACTACTGAGTACAATGCAGAGGTAGGTGAAGGGCTTCACTGCACCCAGCTCTGAGTGATCAAGCAACAAGCAAGCAATGTGGGCCGGCAAAAGGAGTAACAAGTGAGTTTGCGCGAGCGATAAATGTGGGAGGTTAGCTGGGTCAAAGATGAACACCAAGTTTCTCCTAATTATTGCCAAACAGCATGACGCATATCTTCTCAGAGCATCGTGGGAAAGAAGATGCGTTAAAGAGTGTGGGAGTGTGAAAGTTTTAAGTCTCCACATTATGCTGCTTCCAGGCAGCACTCACAGCCAAAAACGGTGAAAAGAAAAGAAGGAGGGAGTAGTAACATCACTTTATCTAAATCTGTTAACAGTGTTAAGCCATATTATTAACAAATAGGTGTTAAATATATATTTATGTCATTAAATTACCTCTGAACAGTTTTTGTCTTAATTGGAAATTGTGTAAAATAAACTGGATATTTGAAAAAGAAAAGATGTTAAAGTTCTAAATGATTATTGGTAAAACTATATACTTTCTAATAATAATAATAACAAAAAAAGAGAATGTCTGTTTCTTATTTGATGTTTACTTTTTGATGGTTTTCAGAGAAATCTACTTTTCAAAACTCTCCACAACCTTGGACACAATGAAGGTCAGGATTCTACATGAAGCTCAGGCATTATTATGTGGTTTTCTATTGCTGTTCTCAAGCGGTATGTTTTAGATATATTATTTTGTTGAGAGTCCAGTTAAGCCTGAAGTTTTCAGTGTTGCCGCAAACCTGTTTTCCAAGGATGAACGAAGGACACCCACTAAGGGTGTCTGAAGATTCCAGCCCTCTTTATGTCAAAGTCTCTCGACAGATGCTCGACAGGCACAAGGCTGGCCTCCATGAAAGCTGAAGAACGAAGGTTCCTCTTTACAGAGAGATACAGGAAAGCACACATAGACTGGGAGAGGGGGCCTTCGAAAAGCACTCAGAAGACAAATCCAGTTCCATTACAAAAAAGGATGTCATCTATTTTTTTTTGTTTGTTTTCTGAGAAAAAGGAAAATATTCAAACTCTGAAGATCAAATTTTTTGTAACAAAAACTGCTTTTTTCCCCCTATTTTTCAGCTCACCGGGTCGCCCTGACTTCTGCGGTCAAGAAATCTTTTGAGCGCATGGTGCTAAACCACCTGAAGGACATCACTGACCCTTTGCTAGACTCCCTGCAGTTTGCCTACAGGACGTACAGGTCAGGGGACGACGCGGTCAACATGGCCCTTCACTACATTCTGCACCACCTTGACTCTGCACGGGTTCTATTTGTAGACTTTAGCTCTGCATTTAACACCATCATCCCCGAACCCACTTAAACCAGTGGAGATGACAGTGGACTTCAGGAAGAACCACCCATCCTCAACCCCAAAAGCCACAAAAGTTTTAAGAAAAAGTTCAAATTTGAAAGCAACCAGACGATTTTTCTCTAAAAGTTAACACTGGTCAGTGGCCACCCGAGCACATTTTGAGGTTGCGCGGTGGCAGTCCAGTGACAGGCGAGGATGATGCCATTAAGAAATCGAGCAACAGTTGGGTGGCCACAGGGCAATTTGCTGGCAGGCAGCAGCTTCAATTGGAAAATGTTGAACGTCTCCATGCCATCCATATAAAGTGCCCCCAACTGCAGCCGTCTACATTCATGACCATGACAATAATTTTCAAAAAAATTATGCGGCGGCATGAAATCTTGAATATTCCACCGATGCCTCCCCATTACCCTCTGGCAGTTGCATGTTTGACCGTAGCATAAAATGTTATTTTTTATAAAGCAGCAGGAGTTCTTTAGAAACTAGCGTCTGGGTTGTGGGCCAGACCATTGGCGCGGAAGTAAGCCACCGCTGATATCCCATCATTGCTGTGTTTACACTCCCTCCTGCAACCTCACGCTAACATTAGCTGGTGCAACAAAAACGGCGTGCAATATTGAAGAAATCAAGCCCAACAGCTTTGAGCAGGATTCCATGTCAGACGAGAAAAAAATGAAGACGTTAATGGATCTGTTAGTCTACAAGCGGATGCTTCAGAATTGGAGTGGAGCCAGGAAAATTTGACCCACCCATTTCAGTTGCACAAATCTGAGCATTTTCAAACTGTATTTTTTTTTATCTGATCCTGATTCCTAATGATTTGAAAAAAAAAAAAAAAAGAAATACTCAGAAATTTTGTTTGAAGCACAAATTATTTTATGAATGTCCTCCATCATGCAAAAAATGCTACAAGAACATGTTTAAAACACCAAAAACACAAATTTCATTGGAGTGAGTCCTTAACTTGTTTCCTGCTAGAGGCAGATGATGTGACATTCGTACCAAAAGCAGAATTTTGCCACAGTGACAATCACATATCACATATTGAAGAATAGGCTATTAGAATAGGCAATTATACGAACAATATAAATAAAGTTAAATAAATAGCACTGACAACCACAAAAATCAAAGTCTTCCTGAATAATTTGCAACCCGACATAAAATAAACGAGGGAAATGTAGCGTAAATAAAACACTCCCTCAAGCCCATTGTGGCTTCATCAAACATGTAAAGAGCATCTGTGTGCGTCATGCTTTAGTTTTGGCTTTTTCTGGGGAAGAATCTAATTTACCAGCCCGCTCTGGCTGAAGGAACAGTGATGCAGCTTTATAGCTGGCACAAGCTTTCTGAGGTACACTTGAATTTAATCTGCCTCATCAGGATCAATAAATGTATCTAAACTCTGACTCTTTAGGACAGCGAGCCCGTTAATAGGCCACAACGATTTTAGAAGGACCATTTTTATTGCAATCTTGTGCAGATGTGTTCCCTATTATGTTCCAAGAAAGCAACAGCACTGCCAGAATTTGCGATAGCACCCCCCCCCCCCCCCCCCCCCCCCCCCCCCCCCACACACACACACACACAATGTACATTACAAGAAGCCTTTAAGAGCAGTGAAAAATCAGTCTTACTTGCACAGCTTTTACCATGCAATATGTAGAGAAGAGAGATAGTTGAAAAAAACAAGATAAGACGGGACAACGGGAGCAGAGGGTTTCCCACAGCTGAGGAGAATGTGGAGTTATGGGAAAGCGTAGGGGGGTGCATGATCAAAGCCTATATTTTGAAATCACTTACTTCTCCATTAGTTTGATTAATGAGGCCGACTTCACAGTCAGACAGAGGCAAGGGACTTGAAAAATGATGCAATTACTACTTTTTGAATAGAGGACTGAAAAGGCCAGTTTGAAGGAAGGATCTGGCGGAGATTCTACGGGGCATCCCGGACAGCAGACCTTCCCATTCATTCATCTACCCCCACTGCCACACACCCTGAAGCCTGAGCACTACTATAACCCCTTCCCCTGGAAGGCATCTCTCATCAGGCTTCATCGAATGCCTCACTGGCCAACTTCTGAGCTGAGGGAGCATATTTACACCATAAAGTGTGATTAATATGTATCCACAACATCTTTTAATGTTTGGTGACATTGTGTTTGATGTTTGGATGATGCTCCCCTTTGTTCCCTTTCGGATATTCTGCACTATTTTTGGCATGAGTGTCTTCAGGCACATTTAGATGCTTAAAACACTCACTGAGAAATATGAAAATGATATTATGCAAACCTCAAGCGATCAGCTATAACATAAAAGTCACACATGCCACTTGAGAAGTTTTATAGAGGAGTTTTAAAGGAACACTATTACATTTTTCCCAAGCATGAATTGAAATGGATGAAAGGAATTACGCATATTGTATCCAACACAGTAAGTTTTAGTAATGAAGGCTTTTTCTTTTACTGCAAAGTACTCAAAGTTTAGAGTAAAGCGCAGAAAGACCTTTCAAATAGATCTAAGATCAGCTTGACAGTAGTATCACTGAAGTACATGCTCAACAATTCTTCACCCCTTAAAACAGGGGTGCCCAACTGGCGGACCGAGGTCCAGGTCCGGACCCCGAGACCCTTTTTTAATAAAAAGTATGATATTAGTTCATGTTTATCCACAGCGATTTTTGAATAGGTGTGAGGACAGCTACGCAATGGCTCAGAACACTGTGCTGTTGTTTACATGGTTGAGACGTAAAGTTATCGTGTAATTGAATGAGCAATGGCTCCATCTAAAATGAGAAAAGTGGACTCTGAACATCGTGTCTTCCGAAATGAGTGGACTGAAGCTTACGCTTATATTTTGCCAGCAACAAGTTCCACAAGGCCAGTGTGTATTATATGCACGGAGTCTGTTGCTCTTGTTAAAAACACCATTTTCAAGCAGCATTATGAGACTAAACTTTTGCCACAAGTTACCCGCCAGGATCAGCGACGAGGACATGGAAAATACATGAACTGAAAGGACAGTACGAGCACAACACGTGTAATTACACAGATGCTAACGGCACAACAACGGGAATACGAGTGGTCACTACGAGTGCAATGGATTTTGAGCAAACACACAAAGCCATTTAGTGACTCCGAAATGATTAAAGAGTGTATGGAGGCGACGTCAGAAAAGAGGGACAGCAGCTTCTAGAAAAGGTCTGACAGATTCCTCTGTCACAAACAACAGCAACAAGAAGAGCTGCTTTCCAGAGATGTGCGGTCCCAGCTCGACACCGCCATCCTTTAGCTGCTGATGAATCAACTGACATGAGTGGCAATGCACAACTTTTGATATATGTCAGATTCTATCATGAAGAGAGTCAAACGTTTGTAGAAGACGTTTCAGGCATCACAGCTTTGAAAACTCATCCAAGAGGGAAGGACATATATTTAGCCATAAAGGAAATGCTGACTCAAAGGGGAATAATTAAAAAAATTGTTTCCATGACCACTGATGGGGCACTTTCCATGATGGAACAAGAAAAGGTTGCAGTTACTCAACTGAAACTGGACAATCCAGAACACTTGTCATATCACTGCATTCTCCCCAACATGTCTGTCCTCTGCTCAACACTTTCAGAGCACTTTGGAAATGCTATGAACACCATCACCAAACTAGTTCACTTTCTCAGGGCTTCATCTTCCCACCAACATCGCCTGCTGAGGGAATTCTTAGCAGAAGTAGATGCACCTGCCAATGACCTACTATACTGCACTCCAATGTTGGGTGGTTGAGCAAAGGAAAAGTGCTGGACCAGTTTTGGAAGATAAGATGTGAAATTAAAGAATTTCTGGCACAACAAAAAGCCCAAAGGCTCAGCTTTTTGGATTTTTTGGAGGAGGAAAGTAACTTGGATACACTAGCCTTTCTGGTTGACATCACAGGACACTTAAATGACTTAAATAAGAAGCTTCAAGGAAAAGACAATTCTTGGTGACTGCTGTTCAGTCTTTTCAGAAGAAACTGGTCATTCTGCAATTAAATTAAAGAGTAGAAAAGTGAATTATCGTCAGAATATTTTTGTATGTTCGAACCCTGGTCTATCAGGCGGACAGAGTAGCTGGACCTCCTGCCCATTTAGTTTGGGACTCCTACCTTAGAAGCTTGAAGCTCTATACGAACAGTCACCCATGTCTGAGTGGTGGGGTGCAGTTTGTAAGAAAGAATTAATCAAAGGGGTTTCTAATTCTTGTAGGAAAAAAACAGAAATCATCAATCTTCATCACCAAGAAAAAAAGAAGGAAAAGAAATGAAGTGACTTTATATATAAAAAAAGAAACTGCTGAGTAAGTTTATATATACATATATATATATATATATATATATATATACCCATGAAAATCTTTACATTTGAGTTTATTTAAGCAGAACTGTGAAATCTAATCTGACATGTAGAAACATAATTTAAACTGTGACTTAAACGTCACTTCTTCTGTAGTTTTCACAACTACTTTTCTATTCAATACTTTGGTATTACTCTATGGATGTCCCCAAATCCTGAAGACTATTGGACAGAAAATTATTTTGTGTAAGGTTGTTTTTCTGATTTGTCTGAAAAAATGGAAGGTTCAACCACTAGCCTGCAGTCTTTATCAAAAGGTTTCGCCCTCGTCATCACAGTCTTTTCATGACTTGACAGTTGTTGAAACATTTATGGCAAGCAAAAAGCATCATAATGCATCAGGAAAAATATGTTTGAAAAAAAGGTAAACTATTGACAATATTTTTTGTAGTCATCAAATTAAAAAAATAAAAAATAAATAAAAACACACACTTAATCTCTTTGTTTATATTGTTGCAAATCCAAGGATGAATAATTCATTCATTACACTCTACCTGTGCAACCGTCACTCTGCATTGTTGCGTTTGTTAAAGCACAACTTTGTTGAGTTTATTGTACTAGCATTGTCTAAATGTATGTAGATGTTAAGAATATCCGGTGGTAAGTTCTTTATTTATTTATCTATTTATTTAAGTATTTATTCAGGATTACCCTCGTTCAAATCCCACAGCTTTAAATCGAGTGTAAAAATTAAACCACAAAATGTCCAGATCGGAGATGTCACATTGTCGTGTCACCGTTTTTTGTGCCTGTCTTATCTAAACAGAAGACAAGTGAGACACAGAAAGAATACATACTGGTAATAAAATTGTCATTTGACAAAACCCACAATAAGGGAAGGTAAGCAGAACCGCAACGGCCATCCTAATATTGGAAAAACTCCCACAGAGCAGCATCACCAATGAGGAAAGGAAAGCAATAAACACTCTCAAAAAAAGACACATCCATTACAATTCTGCCAGCAGCTAAAGGCAGAGCCACTGTCATCACTGACAAAAACATACGAAACAAAAGCTGAAACACTATTAACAAGCAGACACCTTTAAAATATTGACAAAAAAAGACTCCCATGTTAAATCACATTACTAGATAAGATACCTAAAGTTCAATGTGCAGACATGATACCCACAGCCAGCATAAACCCAAAAATATGTGATACATCAAAAAATTCACCCGTGTGCCCCGCAGTGGTCACATAAAATCTCCTAAAGGCCCAGGTGGAAATAATAAATAATAAGACCATTTTAATTGGCACAAGAACCCAAAATTAGAACACATAAAAAAGATGAAATCCTCATCTTACATGTCACTTTACAATTCACAAAACTGATTGATGTTACAAACTGTTCAGAAAAAGTCACTCAAACAACAAACTTTGTATTGGATAATGACAATACATCATATAACACATTTGATATATTCTCACAACTGGTTGATAACAAAATCCACCTTTTTTCTGTTTTTGGCATCTGCAGGTCAAAATAATGCTTTAAATAAAAAACAAGAAGGAGGCAGACAACATAACACAACAACCAAGCCTCACATAAAACTTAGACAAGCATGGGATCACTCATAGGATATAATGTCATTTACAAAATACAGTCTAATCCAGTGGAAAACCTTATGCCAAAAAAACAGAATGTGTGTGAAACACAAGGAAAAGCACAAGAATGAATGGGAGATGGAGACAACAGGACAAAAAAGGAGAAGCAGAGCAACAAAACTTCAAATCAGTTATATTACACAAAGTAATTTTAATAAGAACCGAAGCAAACAAGTTTAAATCGTAGAAATCTTAGCTTTACAAATTGAGTAATATTGACTGTATATGGGAACTGGATTGAGTGCCTCCCCCACCCTTCACGCTAAAAAATAGGAAGTATCTGTTAGCTCCAAGAAGCCAAAATCCCATAGACTTCTATTGAGAAATAAACAGCTTTTACTCAGTCATTTGATTGGTCAGAATAACCATTCTTGCCTTTGATGCCTTTTGTCTGAACGTTTCCTTGAAAATCCTTATTTTTTTCATGATATTTTTCTTCATCGCAAGTTCTTCAAGTTATAAACTGACCAATCAGATAGTAAAAGCCTGTGGTGCCTGCTGGCCTCCATCTCGAAAGTTTGACTGACAGATTCTCCAGAGCCGCTTTCAGAGGAAGGGGTGTGGTCTTCAAACAAGCTTACTCCTGATTGGCAACAGCAGTTGCCATAGAAACGTTGACTCAGGCTGACTTAGTCCAACATCTGTTTGACAAAATTAACAAAACGTACCAAAGTACATGAAAGATAAAAAAAAAAATATCAAATCATCTATTTAAATCAAATGAAGTAGATCTCATCTTTGCTAGTTTGCAGAATATGGCAATATATTTGAAACTACAAGTCTTTTAACTTCAAAAAAAGCTAATAATAATTTAGAAAATGTACATATTTGTGATATTTTTAATTGTTTTATTGAAATAAAGCCACTGATGAACATCCATTTATGTTAAACTTTTCCAATAAGTTTTCTGTCTGACGGTAAATGTGATAGTGAAAGTGGGGGATGAATTTGGCTTAAGTCTTGACAGAGTGTGAAATCGCGGGGAAATCGACTCCTGTGGTTATTAACACCTCAGCACAGTAATTGAAACCTAAGTCCCTGCAGAGCGCTCCATGGGTTTGCATTTTTACACCAAAGTCAGTTAAGGATTTCTCACAATGCTCTCAAAGCACAGCAAATTTACTAATGCAAATGAAAGAGCACTCAAAGGCTAGTAAAACTCCCACAGGCATGTGGGCAATGCTCTTCACCGAACCACAGGTTTCTGCATCCAGGCACTGAAGACCAGATTTAAAGATAATAGTTTCAAGAAATGGCTCGAACAGTATCAAGTAATGAGAACATAGGAACTAAAAGAAAAGGAGCACATAATTAACAACATTGGTAAATATAGTGTCTTAATTTTTGCTTTATTAGAGTGAAAATGATTGTGTTTGGATTCATGAAATCACAGCGTTGACCAAAGCCGTAACCCTTCAGCAGTTTGTTTGCATTTCTTTTTGTATGTACAACTGAAAGAAATTTTTTTTTTCTGTCTCTTGAAGGGATTTAAAACATAACGGATACTCAAAAATGTGTGTTCTTGAGCTTTTCACCAAAAAAACAAATAAATAAAAGCTTTGATTTAGCAGATGTTTAGGATACTTTGCAGTTTTGCTACTTACACCAACCAGTCCGGGACAGGGGTCTCACCCTGAGGCTCTGGGGCCACATGTATTAATTTTATCCTTATATTGTGGGTCCTTGGCTTTGAAGAAAAAGGCTTACAATTTAAATAAATGATAGGTTTGCAGTCTCAATGACGTTGTTTAAGTTATTTAAGTTTTGCCATTTATGCTTGGATTTTTACCATGTCGAATAACTGCACAAAATGATGATGTAAGGGATTAAAATCTACTATAAAAATGTAATATCGGCGCAATGTTCTTAAAGTTTATAAGTGCATTTAAAATATGCATTCCACACTAACGTTGCCATGTTTATATTTGATTATAAAAGGAGAAAAAAATGAATAATAGAAATTACCATATTTGACTTGCATTTTTTGCAGCAGGGGCCTTATTTGGGTAAATTTTATTTTGATAGGGAATTCCATGCTACTGTCAAAAGAAAAATAAGCTAGAATTGTTAAATTTGGAAAAATATTACACTGTCATGATTCAGTTATTGTAAATATAAAAAATAAAAATTTTACAAAAGAATGGCTTAATGTTCACAAAAACCTAAATAAAGTGCATTACACAGTGATATGGGACTTTGCAACTTTTGCTGGGTCTTGATCAGTAAGAAAGTGGACGAAATGGGTCTTTTAGCATTAGAGGTTTCAGAGTCCTGGTCTAGAATCATTTCACCAAATAAAATATGTAATGGGTTTGCTCTGGTTTAGCGTTTTTGAATCTAAGTTTTGAAGACATATGGTTAAACAAATAAGAGTTTGTGCAGTTGAGGTAGAACCTGTCACTAGTTTCCCACAACAACTAAACAAATCACAATAAACCTTTATGTAGTTCTAAAGTAAAATATTATCAGTAAAGTTTTATACAAAACTCCACATATAGATTTTTTTTTTTAAATATTCGGTCAAAAACTGAATCAACTGCTAATGCAAAAGCATAGCAGAAAACTACTAAAACTATAAAAGTGTGTTTTCAGGGCATTGAAAATCATGTTCATGTTTTTATTCATTGTTCTGTGGTAAAGCGTGGATTAAACCTTTTTCTCCGGGGCTTTTTCAATGGAGTTTGGTGCTGTTCTCAATATTAGCACAGGACTTGTTTTCCAAATGGTTGCAATTAAATCTGTCCTGTATTTTGAGACAGGAGCATTTAAGCCTGCGCCCAGTAACAATATCACTGGGACAAAAAATCCCAACAATACTGTAGAGCTGTGATGCAATTGCATCTCATTTGATGATGCAGTCGTCTAAAAGCATATAGTGCAAGCACAAATAATGTGTACAGACTAAGTAACTGTGATTGGACTATTCAAATTGTGCAATTTCATGAGTTATGCAAAGATTTAACATTAATAATGCTAAATATACTATCTAAAATGCAAATGCACAGAATCATTATCATTTATATAAGAGGGCTCCTTCCACATTCCATCTTGCTGGCCTTTGGGTTCTAATCCAACTCGACTGACTTACAGAAACAAAAAGTGAAAAACAAGCTATGCAAGAGGAGCTCCTGACACTTATGCATAACTCTAGAGGTCGCCAGATAAATGAGATAGACTTCATTGGGTGCCTTTTACAAGATTAACTGTTTTCTCCTGAAGAAATAAAAATTGCCCAAGAGGTGTACTATTTCAATAATACTAACCATGATTTGTAATCACATACATTAATCAAACAATATAATCTTCTGTCAGGAGAACAGGAACTTTTTGGAAACACAAACTGTAAAGAAACATGTGCTGCACACCTGACCAATTTAAATATTTATGACTTTCCTGTGTAGGAAAAGGAAAGGGCAAGTTACCAATCAGGAAAGCTAAAGAGATGCTATTTTTTGGGGAGTGGGTGGGTTGTTTTTTGAAGGGAGTGACAAGAATTAAATTTTTTATGAGCAGCAAGCTAACTCTAATGACTCTTCAAATGCTCAAAATTTTAAATAAACGAGCAGTACTTAAAAATGTGCTCCTCGATATAAAGTCACCGTCTAAAAGACACGCTTTCACTTCTCATGAAAAGGCAAAGTATTTATTAAAAGCAAAGGATGATTCATACAGATGCAAGGGAGAACAATCCATCAAGTGAAGAGTCTGCTACACTACACTACATTCTGCGCTTAAACTAAACCTTGAATGCATATGTGGCAGAATGGATTGTCGCAGGTGTAGCTAGGGGTTAATGGCAATTAGTGACCTTGTGGGGCGCTATAAAATCACTGAGGTCCCCACTGGCCGTCAGGGGCATCTTCTGGTCTTTGGAACTGCCCACTCCCTGCGGCACACTGCCAGCTAGCTGTACAGGTAATGTTGCAGTGGGACCCTGTCTTTGGACAAAGTGTGAGCCGGCGTCACCAGTATTTTACTGTTGTTTGTAGCTCTGGGGAAAATGCGTGACTGGGAAGCTCCATCATCGCTCCTGCAGCCGTGAGTGTAGTGCAGCTTGTCCCTCTCAGGTGACGAATCTGATCCACCTGGTAAGCTTGGCGACATTCAGGTATGGCATTTCTCTTTCAAGCGGTTTTATTTCATGGGTTTTCCCTCGCCAGGGACTTCCGGTGCTTCCGCGGTTGGAGACAGCTGCTGCTTTGTTCTTATTAACTTTTTAAGTGTCTACTTCTGTGCCGCTCGCCGCATCGGGCGTGTGACGGGGTTTTGTCATCGTGGACGCCTGCTGCCGTGGCTTTTTTATTTATATATATATATATATATATATATATATATATATATATATATATAT
>BSAI01000096.1:5358609-5437695 GCA_036245035.1 Adrianichthys oophorus | reverse complement strand
TATATATATATATATATATATATATATATATATATATATATATATATATATATAACCTTGTTTCTGCCGTGCTGAGGACCCGAGTGTTGGCCGGTGTTCAAGTGGAGGCTTTTCCCCCGTGTGGATTGCGGATCCTTGGTGGAGGGAATCACAAATTGAGTGTGCGCTCTGCATCACGTGAGTGGGGTGAAATTGTTACGTAGGTTATGGTGTCTAGTCTCCACTTGTTAGTGGCTCCGGGCCCCAGCTACGGAGTTTTCTTTCTTCTCTAAACCTGTGTTATGGTGGTTGACTTTTTATAACGTTTTTAGAATTTCTTGAAATAAAATTGAATTTAATTGTGGACCCACGCCTCTTGTTCTTTGTGTGCAATCAACTATTGCTTGTCCTTTTCCATCGTACCACACATACACATTTTTTCTGATTTTACCACTCTCCCCTGTAATGTAAGTATGTTGATGATGAGGTGGCCTTATCAAGCTGTAAGTGGGCAAACAATGATTTATGGGTGGAGAAAATCCTGAATGGTAACTTAGCCGTACAGAACTTTACATATAAATTACCAGGAACTAATTTAAACAAAGTGGGGAAAAAAAAGGGCACAATGTTGTGCAGGGAGAAAAGTTCCATCAGTTGTCACACAATTGGGTGTGCAAAATTCATCCCCTGCATTTGACCCATCCCATGAGGGAGCTGTGAGTAGCCTCCCTCAGGAATCAGATGATTCGTTCATTTTCCAATCCGCACTATCCCTTTCGGGGTCACGGGGTTGCTGGAGCCCAACCCGGCTACTCATGGGCGAAGGCAGGGCACACCCCTGGACTGGCGACCAGTCCAGGGCACACCCCTGGACTGGTCGCCAGTCTGTCGCAGGGGCCACAATCACACACCCATACACACTCACAGTCACACCCAGGGACAATTTAGAGTAACCAATTAACCTATGAAGCATGTTTTTGGACGGTGGGAGGAAGCCGGAGTACCCGGAGAAAACCCACGCATGCACGGGGAGAACATGCAAACTCCACACAGAAAGGTCCCCCAGCCAGGACTTTAACCGGGAACCTTCTCGCTGTGAGGCAGGAGCGCTAACCACTGCGCCACCGTGCAGTCCGGAATCAGTTGATGATCCACTTAATCATCCACTTAATTCTGAGTGTGAAGCAGGGAAGCATGAAACAAAGTCCTATTTTAGATCCTTTGGTATGACCTGATCCCAGATTTGAACCTTCAACCTCCCACTTTCAGGGCAAACAGTCTTCCATGAGGCCACTGAGATGGTATCAAGTCCACACGAAGAAAGATGGTATTGATACTGATTAGTGTTATCAGTGAACGTCAAGTAAAATGACTGAAAATATTTATTTTTTTGGAATCTTTGTTTTGGAAAAAAGACGATATAATGGTTTAAGACTGTGGTTGGTTCAAATAGTAATAACTTAGTTTCTAGTAAGGAGACATGCTTATGAGGCCAATTTAGTCTCGTAATTCATTTGTGAAAAAGACTGTGCATTTCTAAATGATAAGACTGAACTGGCCTCATGCAAGCTTCCCTGATGAAAACCAACTCAGTGGAGCTATATTTTCAGCACCTGCACTTATATCATTGATTTGCAGGACTTTGATGTGCTTTATCAGTGTATGGTTTAAATTGCAGTTTGTCATATCGTTAGGAATAATACGGTTGATGGTTGATGTGCCTTTGGCTGGTATGTGACGCACCACCAAAGATTAAAGAGCTTTTCCTTCACTCATATTTACATGAGGTGGCTGGCAAACAAACCCATCGTTAGATTTTCCTTGTTGGCTAATACTGTAAAGCCCGGTCAAATGTCGGAGCTGCCCATTGGAGCCAACAGTTGTTGAATGAGTGGTGCAAAAGTGCTCAGATACCTGTCTTTTTCAGCAGTTCAGATTGAAATTTCCGCATTTTGACCAGCAAGAAAACTACTAAATGTTAAACAGGCATACAGAAAATAGTGTTGGTGCGACTAAAGTTGACATATTAAATGGATTAGAAAAGCTCTACTGCAGCAAAGTTTCCAAGTGCAATTGGAATCCTAATTCAGTTGTAACAACTGAATTGTCAACGCAAAAAAGGTTTGTATGCTGCATTGATATACCATCTGATTGCATTTGACACATTATTTCTGGTAATATTTAAATTTAAATTGTATTTAAAAATGTCTAAACTTAATAAAATTGCCTAAAACACAGATTTATTTTGCTGTTTTGTTCTTCTGTGTCTATTCTTGTAATTATGGAACAATAATAAACAAGTTCTCATAGGTGCCTACTTACAATGACATTATTGTTTCTTTTAAATAGTTATAAAAATGTTTTTTTCTTTGTTTTCTCAATGTTTTTAGAATATTTTTTCAAAAGCTTCGTTAAGCTCATTGATTTGTATCTAGAGATTACAAATAAATATAAGTTATAATCAACTATTTATTCTAAACACTAAATTAAAAAAATGAAACCATGTAATTATGCAAATTAAATCAAACAAATATTAAGAAATGGCAAGGAAAAACTTTTAGATACAATTTTAGGATAAAAGTGTACCCCACAAATAAGTGAACAGACCACATAAGATGAGGATTTAGTTGGGCAAAGCAAGGGCAGAAAAATAAAGTGACTTATGTAGAGGGAAACATGAAACCATTAAGATCTAGAAAAATACAAAAAGACGGAGTGTCCTGTAAAAGATACAGAGGAAATGAGAGACAAAGAGGAAAGAGAAAGGGAGCAGAGGGCAGTGGAGGATGAGATGTAGGACAATGATAGATCATTTTCTGGCAGCCTCAATTTGTCATGCTGTTATTGGGAGGAAAATGGAATAGAGGGGCAGCAGCGAGGGTCAGAGGGAGAGGAGACGGGTCCAGAGGTGGGCACGTAAAGCCATGGGGGAGCAATGCCAGCCAGCAGTAAGCTTGATTAATCTACACGCTTCATCCCCACTGGCCTTTAGCCGGATGGAGCTCTTTGGCCAAAAGTTTTAATCAATGGTTTCTGTGACATTATGAATGATTAACTATTTTAATAAACTTTACTCTGTTCACTAAATAAAATCTGTGTGAGATACTGAGGTGGGTAGAGGGGTTTGGCTTGACGGATTTTTCCATGTCCCTTCTACCACTGTTGTTTCTCCTCTGAGCCTCCTGGATGCCAAGATTCTTTAAACCTTTGAGACTTGAGTGAAGTAGGGCATTTGCTGGATGATGCTGTTTAGTCATCCTTAGCAACACCAAGAGTCCGGCTCATTTCAAGCTTTTATGGTTCTGCTGGTTCAAGGGCTCTTCTGCTGGAAAGAAAATAACACCACTTCCTAAGGCAGATAATGTTTTTTTCCCTTGTGTAGAACTCCACAGAAAAGGTAACTTCAAAATATATACAGTCCGAGGTTTCATAATGTTTGTCTTCATTTACTTTTGAAATTTCCAATGCAGAATGAGGAAGCCTACGTCTCTGTTGCTTTGACACAAAAAATAGAATGTTCATTGATCAATCGGAATGTTTACACCACCTCTTTCATCTCCATCCCTTGCAACTCAAGCTTTATGCAGGAGTTCTATTTCCAGTTTGTCGATGTGTTGATTTTGAAGCAAAGAGCCATAAAAACAAAAAACAGGTTCGGGTTTCAAAATGAAAACTCCCATTGTGCTTTCAAAATAAAACTTTATACAATTTTATGTTTAAGGTGACGTTCCCACTCAATAGCGCATGTTAACGCAGCGGATAACACCGTCTTCCATTTTCACCACTAACGAAGAAAGTTTAATTTTGAAAGTAAAAAAAAAAAAAAGTAACATCTTTAACGACACAGGTATTTTACAAGGACTCTGTGAGGACGGCCACAAAGGAAGAAAGCAGGACGAACTGTTCGACACGAGGGTGGTGGGACAAACCACTCCCTTCAGAAACCTGGGTGAAGGGGAATGAACCAGATATGTAATGAAGACAATGTAAACTAACTGATGGTCTTGAGAATGACTTACGAGGGAGAGGCACAGCAGACAGACCGGTGTAAACCAGGCTTTAGATTTCCTGCTTTTTATCAGTGCTTTGGAACTGAGATTGTTGGAAACACAAAGTCTTAAAGGGATATCAGTTGTTGTTTTTTTTCAGGTTCTGTTTCATGGCACAAAAGTATATTTGCAGTGAAACAATGCTTATTTTAATAAACCTTATTCTTTTCTGGGTTTTTTTTATGAATTCTCCAAAAAAAGGTTGTATTTCCATATCAGTGTAGCATACATTTCCTTCTTCAGAAAATCTGTTACTCTCCACATCAACGCTAGCCCAAACCGGCACAAAATTTAACTTGAACACAGAGCAAAAAAGAAACTACCACTCCTTTCAAGAGAACTAAAAAGTGGCTTGTTATAGGAGGGAGAAATTATAATTTTTTGGGGATTAGTCCAACCAAAACACTGTAACAAATTGTTACAAAATGGAACATGATCTTAGCCAGAAACATCAAGAACAAGGTTTCAGACCTGTTTCAAAAAATGTGCATGTTATGAAAATATGTATTCATTTCCATAATTCCATTAAAAAACCATAGAACACAGATTCAGGGCAAACTTTAATTGATTTCAAGTGTCCACAGTCAGTCATGATTTGGGTACAATGTCCAAACTTTATCAGAATGTCTTAGAAGACTTCACGATTCCTTCTGCTGAGGAACTGGATGTCGAAGCAGATTTCATCTTCCAGCAGGACCTGGCCCCTGCCCAAACTAAATATCAAAGATTGACATATCACTTTGAAAAAACTTTATTTTTATTAATTTGATGTGATCATAAGCCCTGCCTTATTCTTGTTTTATTATTTTTTGCAAAAAAGAAGAGAAGTAAAAGGTGATTTCTCAACAGTATTCTAATTTTCTGAATTCCTGATTTTGTGAATTTTATGAGCTGGAACCCAAATTCATGTTAAAAAAAATGAACAAATGAAATACGTTAAATCAAATTAACGGTGAGCTCCAAATATATATTAGAAGAAAGTTGATTTTTTGAATAGAATTATTGAAATGAGTACACTTTTTCATTATATTCAAATTTTTTGGAAAGGGTCTGTATTAAAGCAACTGTGTCAAACTCCACAGGATCCCACCAGAAGTACCAAAAAAAGGTCAGAGCTACTTTAAAAACAAGTATGCAGGTGGTTTAAAGTCCTTTATTTAATATGTTACAACTCCCCACCACTCCCCTGAAGCTTGTTGGATTATTTTAACCTACAACAAATGACAACCCTTAACAAATGTCACACTGCTGCCTTCATTTGTATTCTGAGTCACTTTCTTCAATCTTCTGGCTGGGTGCAAAGTGTGGCTTTCTGTTATAGAATGAAAAAAGAAAGAAAAAGAGCAGCCGGGCTCTGAGATTTTAATTATACCTGGGCTCACTTGTTAGCACTAAAAGAGGAGTGTGTGCCAGTGATAAATCAGAACAAGCAGCGAAGGGTGAGACACTGGGCGTACACGTGTTTGGACATCCTGGGCACATAATTACAAAATATGCTGTTTGTGCCAACACTATGCTCCCCAACACCAGCATGATGCTCTCTGTGTCTGGTTAATCAGACATGCTGGGATAAACACTTCCAGGTCACGGCCAGCTTTAGTTGATCTGAGGGAGAGTGAAGTCCCGGTGCCAAAACAAAACTGCGCTGCTTGCTGGGATACTTTAGCATGAAACAAATGATCTACTGACTCAGTCACTGCTACTTTTACATCTTTATGTGAGTATCATATGTAACACTAAGACATCCTGATGTCCGGTGTATGTTGACGAGCAAAGATTTTTGATTTTTATAAAGATGCAAGGAAGCCAAATCCTTTTCAAATAATTTGGTACAACTTCCTGTTAAAAAGACATAACAACAGAACTCAACCTTCTTTTAAGATTAGACAAGACATAATTCAACATACATTAGAAAGTCAGAATCAATGACTAAAAAGAAGCTGACCAAATGATCTTGTACTGGGCCGAGTTAAGGAAAGAATTCCACATGATTAACAGAACACAATGAAGGATGAACTCATTTGGGCTAATTTTTTTTTTCTTTTTTGAGTGGGAGTACAGTTGCCCTTTCCACAAATGAGGTTTTAACTGGTCAATAGATTTGTTTTAGTGCACATAATTTATGTATCAAAGTTCCTCCTCAGGGCTGCTTGGTGGTATAGTGGTTAGCACTCTCTCCTCAGTTAGACGGCCCTGGTTTGAATCCCGGTTGGGACTTTGCTGTGTGAAGTTTGCATGTTCTCCACTTGCAGGCATGCATGCTCCCAGCACTGCAGCTTTCTCCCACACTCCAAACACTTGCATCATAGGTTAATTGGTGATTTTGAGTTGTCTCTGGTGTGAATGTGAGTGTATTGCAGGTCTCTGTGTGCCCTTCATGGTGAATTGGTGAACCATTCAGTGTGTACCTTGCCTTTGCAAACATTGGGTGGGATTGGCTCAAGCGATCCTGTGACCTCAAAACGAATTATGGAAAACGGATGGATAGAAAGTCCTCCTCACATGAATGTCTCCAATAGGGTTAGAGAAGGAATTAGGGTGGGTAGGAGGAGACCTGGTTTTGTGAAGTCTAAACATCAAGACTGAAAGAAAAGATGCTCCCCGTGTGCAAATGGGGCACAGAAAACCCGACATGGGAAAAAAAAAGAGGACGGGAGAGGTATGTTTAGATAAAAGTAAGTTTACTTTGCTGACTTAGCCCATGGTCACAAATGCAGTACAACTGCCACCACGTGAAGGAGGGTAAGCAACGGCAGAATCTTTAAGATTTCATGCTGCTGCTCAATTTTTTTTTTAAATCGTTGGCATGATCGTGAATGTAGACGGTTGCAGTCAGGCGGCCATCAGGCGTGCAGAATGGCCCCTGGCGGGGACTGACTGATGTCAACTTTTAGAGAAAAATCGTCCGGTCACCATAAAATTTTTACTTTTTCTTCATACCTCTGCAACCACCACACGGCATGTAAAAATGCGACTGCTGCCTCCAGATTACAAATGCTGCAGCACGGTGGCATTTTGGGATAAGTGACTACCGTCTTATCTGCTGACTTTTAATCTCTGGAAGAACCTTCATGTTGTACAAACTTCATTGTGATACCATCAGATCAAAACTTTCCGATAAATGCCACGCCTCCACCTTCCATTCTTGGAATTGACGTAAATGCAGAAGTACCACATGTTGTAGTTTGTCAAGTGACCACCAGAGGCTGGTGTCAGATGGGAGTAATTTCCTGTATGTACAGCCTGGTGTCAAACACTGGTGGTTATTGCTTAATTTGATCTTTTTGAGAACAAGAGAAAATTGAATGATTTTTTTTTATTAGTTGTTTTTTTTACTGCACATATTTTGGCACACACTTTTTTGATTAGTAGGTGGGTGGACCCTAGCAGAGTTCTAAACTTTACTTTGTCCCGCCCAGTTGCCATTTTCAGAACATTTTCAGCTTAGGAGAAGTAAACTCCAGCCAATGTGCATGTTCTACTTCATATCTGTCATTCACAGTCCTGTGGTTGACACTTTACAAGATCACTATCTGTCTAGTGTATACATGTCTTTGGCAAATGCACATATAAAAGTGAAATACATAAGAAATGAATTTAAGTTAAAAAAAAAAGATTACAATATTGCTTAATCACTAGTTTATTAAGCTTTTGTTTACTGTATCTGTTTGCTGCATATATTCACATCAGATGGAAATAAACAAATATACAAATCTCAATCAAATTAACACGTTTTTTAAATCATATTAAGATTAAATAGCAGTTTGGTTAATTGAAGCAGGAAAACAAGGAGATTACACCCAGAATAAAAGCAGGAGGTCTTTACCACTTATGATAAAATATATGCAACTACTGCAGCTGACCTGCAGCTGAGATCACATGCATGGTTGCATATTAGAATATACATACACATACAAACTGATTTGCCATTGTGCATATACTAATTTAAAAACAACATCCAACTTTTTATTTTTGTCTTCAAAACCCAAGATTGCCCTCCTGTCCACTGCCAAATTATTTAGAAAAGAGCACATGCTGCAGTTGACATACGATTTTCTGTGAAACTGTGGAACTATGATTAGCCCAGAGTGTGTGCGACTACTTTGATCATTAACAACATTTAAAGGAGGGTGAGGTTTTGTAATAGAGGTCTAGATAACAGCTGTTGTAGTTCAGTGCAGTTCAAACTCAGCCACCTAACTAGAGGTAAGTTTGCTCACCTTAAAGCTAATAGCCTATTACAGGCTGAAATGACCACTATCAGGTCTGCTCATTTCATTTCCACGTGACACTCTATTACTGAACCATCACTTTGCAGTTTTAATCTTTTCCTCCAGGTTTTAACTCACTGTTCATTCATTTTTCATTTACTCATTCAAGTGTTTTGAGATATTTCTTCTTTCTTATTCAATTTCTTCATTTAGTCTCTAAGGAAATCATTTCATTTTAAGAGCATTGATCTCTTTTGCATCCGTTTTGATTTTATACAAATGAGCTTTATAATTGTTACGTCTCCTCCAGCTATTAAGCTTTTTTTTTATTATTGACTGTTCATCCATTTCCGCCGCCCTATTTGTTCTTTACCGCTTTGCCTTTGAACATCCCTCAATCTTTTTTTTTTCTCTGTCTGTCTGTGTGCGTTCCTGAATTCCCTTTTTTTAACCCTCCTGCCACCCTGAGCAGCATCTCTATCTCCCGCTCCCATCACTTGGCAGCAGGCAAGAGTGTTTGTCATTCTTGTAGCTCGGTTTAGCCGCAGCACAGGAGGCAGACCTCACCCAGCCTCTGTACTCCATCCATCAATTCCCTCTACAGAGCTAGCACGCCAGCTGACACCAACCATTTTGTTTTCTCTCTATCAACACCCTTAGAAGGCTACAGCAAGGAAAGGTGTCAGAGTCTGAGGCAACAATTTCTCCTAAATTCTGGTGTAAAAAGCTGATGCAGGTGAACGTACTTGTTAGAGTTTTTTGCTGGTTAAGCACCTCTGAGGTATAAGTCCTCAAGTCATGAAGACCCTATTCAAAGTAGTGTCGTCCACAAACAAGCCACCTCTAAGTGCCAATGCGTTATGAGTTAAAGTTCCATCAGTTGTCACACACTTGAATGTGGGAAATTTGTTTTCTGTATTTGACCTATTCCCTGGGGGAGTGGTAGGTTGCATTCATAGCCGAGCATGGGATCCATTTGATGGTTTAACTCCCCAGTTAAGGCTCAGTGTTAAGCAGGGAAGCATAGAGATTTTTGTATGGATTTAAACTGACAACCACCCAGTCTCAGAGCACTAGACCACTAAGCGAGTTATAGCAAACGAAAACAGCTGAGTCCCATCGAGGAGAGCCAACTCTTCAGCCGGTGTTGCTCAGTTTAGCTAAAATCTATAGAAAAACAAGCAATTCTTTTTTAAACTCATACCATTATGGGAGAGACAGAAGGGAGACTGACCCTCCTAAGACAAGTGAGCGAATGTAGCGGTATGGGCCCAGTACAAAGACGGAGAGTCAGATTTAAAAGCGAGCATATTGGGAAAAAGTGAAGAAATTACCAAAAACCAACATTGAAGCAGCAGCTGCATGTATTCCAACGTTATTGAGACATAAAAACTGAGTGCAAAATGTGAAAATATCTGTCAGAACAGAGTCAACAACAAACTTGCACAGACATCTAAGAACCGCCCAACCATGTGTCTGCAGCTTTCTAGGTACCAATTTCCACAAAAGACTATAATCCAAAGTGCTATAACAATGTTGGTCTTCATATTCTTGTTAGTTTGCTGTTGTTTTGTTTTCATTGATAATTTGAAGGTTTGATTAAAATGTTAAATAGTGTTGACTGTGTAATTTTTAATGCAGAGAAATGCATAAAAATAAGGCTTGGAATAAACAGATGTTTTGAAACATCCAAACCACTGATGATTGCTGTATTAGACCAAACTATAGCGATAAGACTGATGATGAAATACAAGCTGGTCGGGTACCACAAGAGTCAGCTCCTTTTGGAGAGCCGAGCCAAATCTTTGAGAAGAGTGGGACTTCCCATCACTGCAACTACGGTTGCAGCAACAACAAATTCTGTCCAATCTCTGTTTATCTCACAATCAGACAGATCTGTCATCAAATACATTAATACATTGGAGCCTTATATACTTTCAAACTTAGAAAGAACTGGTTTGTTATGATAAATGAAGACCCGATGACACAAGTCTGAATGGGATAAACGGATATAAGCTAATCACAAGGTGAGAACCATGCCAACTTGATCCAATTGTTTTTTTAAAGATCGATTTGCATGGTGTCAATGTCCTTGTTCCCTGTTTTTTGCATGTACATGAAGCTCTGAGCTTGTAACTAAAATCCCTTTTGTGAAGGAAAAGCTTTTTTGATTTTGCCTTCTTTCACGCTGCACTGAAAAAGGAAGAACTGCCTTTTATTTATGACAGAGACCTGAGACATAGTGGATCCACATCAAAAAGCTCCACATACTTCCAAACTCAAAACTGGACTCATCGATTTAAGAAGTAAAGGCCGTTTCTTTATTTTAATTTCAGGGAGTCTTTCATGATTTACCCACTTCAATCCTTGCAGTTAATAGTAGTGAGAATAAAAATTATTTGGGGCCGCAGGCAAAAACAACAACAAGAAAAAAATGAATTCAGTGAAGATGTTACCTTAAACTTCACTTGTTTAAAGAGGTTCTTTTTTTATCGAGTAGAAAAAAAAAACACAACCATGGAACTTCACCAAAGGTTAAAAATCCCACCTAAAACCTTTCATGAGTTAAAAAAATAATCGATAGTTAAAGAGAGGAAAAGAGCTGGAGAACTGGAGGACGGCCAAGGGAACTGACAGGAAATGCTCCATCCTCTAACAGACGGAGGGAACATGAGACAAGATGACAAGTGTCTGAAAAGATAAAACAAGAGCCCAGAAATCCAGCATAAAAGAGCAGACACTTTCAGTGGCGTGCACAGCTTGTTTCAAGTATGAAGGATGACAGAGGCCCGTGAGTAAACAAGAACAATTACTGCTGACTTATGATGGGAGTATTTGAAAAGAGAGCACAGTCATGATGGTTGAAGAAAAAAAGATCAGCTTTGTCTACATTATTTAAATCCATTTATTTTTATAGTATTTTTGCAGATTAGGAAATAAAAATGATAAATTTAGAGGAAAAAAAAACTTTTTTTTCCTCTCTGCATCTTTTTAATGCTTGTTTATTTGACATCCTGTGAGTAGATTGGGCTCACTATGGTCTATGGCCCCTAATAGTGTTTATTTTTTGATTTTTTGTGTAATCTCTTTAATTATTCTCTTTGCAGATGTTTATCACATTTTTTAAACTATAGGGTGTACTACACTTGTGTACCTCATTGCTGCTTTTGATTTTCTTTGTGTATCTTCGACTGTACGCATTTCAAATAAACTAGAACTGCAGATAACCAATTTCATGACTCATTCACATTACTGAAATGATTATATTTGCTGAAACTGCTAATTGTTACTTGATATTCTCCAATACATTCATACTTGCATGGAAATTGGTACTTATAATTACTGCACATTTTGAGGCGTCATGTTTTCTACTCAGATGCGAGCATATTTACATTTTATTCCCCTCACATGTCTGATGCAAAGTGACTACAATCTGTGACAACAGTTACCAGGGCATTAATGAAGCTTTGATGATTTTATAAATCTCCACCACTTATAATATTTTAAGATATTCACAGGAGCATTTGGAGGTTGTGCTGAATGAGAAGCTGCGCTTATTTCTTAGTCCTCAAGATGCCTCATGTTTATTGTATCAGGGATCACAGGGAGTATAATTGTCTTGGCTTAAATGCAAACTAACGTGAAGGAAAGATGTTTGCTGCAGACTGAGCTTCGAGAGAACTCGCCGGCTCCCAGGAAACGATCAAAGCAGTATGGCTTTAATGAAACTTAAAAGCCTTGATGTATTCACAACCCGTGCACTAATTTATTTGTCAGTACTTAACTTTTAGATTAATAGAGGAGCATTCACAAGAAGCTCATTGAAATGCAAGTCATGTTTTTGACCTAATCTTACAGGAGACTTTTTTTTTTTGCATGGTATTTGCTTGCAACAGGTGTAGTGAATAAATTACTGTGCAGAAAACAACTGATGAGCAGATATGCACTGCAGGCAAGCGGGATAAAAAAATAACATTTGTAATAAATACATGCAACAAAATGCCTTATTTCATGTTAATATTTCTAGGTTGCACCCTAGTAAGCTGTAAGTAATTATGCTTAAAGGTTCCTTTTTGTCTGTAATTGGAACTTATTGACTGAAATATGGAGGTTCCAAGTTTTTCCAATGTATTACAAAGTCCACATTGATGAAAGTTTAACCATTTCTATATTTGCGTGTTGTGGTCATAAATCAATTTAATGCAAAGGCCATGCTACCAGGAGGATGGTTGTATAAAAAGCAATAAACATAGATGAAAAATTGCACAATCCAGATTCTTTTGTTTTCCGACGATCGTGAATTAAACTGATCTCATTTCAAAGGCTTTTTTGTTGCTGAAAACATCACAATCACTTTAGTTTTGTGCCATTTGCACAAAAAGTATCCCTCAATAAAGGTTGATGAATGTGCTTACTGGGTTCTATGAAAATATCTAAAGCAGCGCTTAAAATTTTGTTTTTAAAGTTTATTGGTTTGCTAGTGTGACTTTGAAAACTGTGACAACACACCCTCTTTACAGCGACTCTAGACAAAATGGCAACAAAGCTGCTACGGTGTAAAGCTACTTTCGGTTTACAGGTCTAGACAGATAAAGCTGACAACTGAACACTGTTTAATACAATTTTATGTAAGTAATAAAAGGTACCAATTGCACCTGAAATGTTTTAAATATTAACTTTACAACTATTCTACCTAAGTGTCTTTGTTTTCCTCTCTTAGATCGCTCACAAATTCAAGTAATCCTCCAATATTTGAGGTTCAATTGAAAATAAGACCTTTCATCTGTTAATAGGCCACCTATTTTCAGCTTTCAAAATAAGTGCGGCCAAGAAAAAAAGTTCAGCACTGGCCGCACATATTTTAGAAATTACGTGCAAACAGTCACTTCCTTATATTTTTTAACGGTTCCAATTCATTTTATCCTTGTTTACCTTCATTTCCCCGCAGATCAGACCCATTTATGAGCTAAAGCAAAAGGGAGCAACATTAGAAAATAATGCTACAGTTATCGGTTTTACTTTAAAGTAAGACATTAAATTGTCTGACATTGTCTTACTTTTGCACTGTTTTCAGTGAGTTTGTGAACATAGAAATTTAAGCAACTTTAACTGGGCAGAAAAGATCTTTTGCAGCTCTACATCTCATACCTTTTGTGGAAAGCTATCGTTAGCACTAGGATAAATTAGGAGAATAAAAGTCCTAATTACCTTCATAATCAAACAAGTAGCATAGAATTTGTAGGTAAGGATACTTGTAACCTTTGAATAACTTTGAACAGGTTGTAAGAGAGAAATGATCCATGATTTGTTTAAAATAGTTCGTAGGAATTTGGGGAAGCAGCTGTGCAGTATTCTGCAGACAGGATTACTTCCATTTGTATTTTATTTTGTGAACGATCTAAAAGAGGAAAAAAAATACAGTTAGGTAGGACATTTAAAAAAAAAAAACTGTACAAAGTTCTGTCACAATTGGTAAGATAACCTTGTATTATTTACCTAGAATTGTGTTAAACAGTGTTCAGTTGTTAGCTGAAGGTCCTCCTGTTTGTTTAACATTATGTTTCCTTGATTTTTGTAATATTCTGTTGTCAGATTGTTTTTCCTTCTCTCACAGTCTTACCTGGTTTCTTTTGGTAATTATCCACAGCTGTCTTCATTTTGGTTAATTATTCTCAGTGAATTTCAGTGCTTAGATTTTCAGCTCATTCTTGTCAGTTCATCTGCTTTGTCAACCTTTTTATTTTCTCACACTTCTCTTAGTGTGTATTCAGACTGAAAAAGTCAGTGGTCCGGAGTGAGTACTGAACCTTGCGTTCAGTCCGTATTCAGACTGCCTTCCACAAGACATTTCTGTTTTGAACCTAAGCTTGTAAACAAAAACACGGGACTAAAGACCTCTTCACCCATTGGTCAGGAATTATGAGGGTGGGGCAAAACAACAAGAGAAAGAATAATTAATAATTTTGGAATCCTTGTAGGGATAGTTTACTTAATCAAACTTTATATTTTGCTGACAAATTTGGTCGTCTGTATCAATGTCAGGTACAACGCATTACAACCTTAAGTTTTTACAACATATAGATTGTTAGGACAACAGTGAGAGAAGCAATGTGTATCGCATTAAACATTGTTTTAATGAGCCCGCATTCATTTGACCAAATTTTAGTGAGTTGCTGCATCTCATTGTTGCTCCGCTATATTGTTTAACGCCCGGCTATGGTTCAGTTGTTCCGCTCCAAGCACAGAGCCTATTCAGACTGAGAAAAACCCAGAGCAAACCAAAGTTCAGTCCAAATGGAAACGAACCAGGACCACGTCGAAAAATGAGCCGGAGAGCGGTTCCTGGTCCCAGATCAGGGTCCGCTTGGGTGCATTCAGACTGAAAATTTGTTCCGAGTTATCCAGGAAAACGAACTCTGGTTCACTTTAAACTGACCAAATGTGTCCAGTCTGAATACATCCTTAATTTGTCCACGTTGAAGTTTTTTTGAAGCTTTTCTGCATTTTCCTCCTGCCAAAGCGCTGCAGCTGATCATTTGACATGACACAACCAAGTGGCTATCATTAAAAAACACAGTGATACCCAAAGATTTTTTTAAGTTAAGAGCTATTGTGGGTGTTCCCATTACTTTGAAAATTAGCTATATTGACATTCAATATTCCAATCCAAGTAATGAGTCATGAATACATCGATTAAAGAGTAGACTCTTAAAACTTCCTCAATTTGTTGAAATAAAGTAATAAAACTACTAAAATGTGTTCTTTAATACTAATCATAATATTTAAAAATGAGTTTTGACTTAAAATACAATATTTTTTTACTTCCTCATTTTCTGTAATTGAAATCTTTGGGGTAAAAATTACCACTAATATGATTATGTTGCTTCAAAGGGATGGGCGCATGTCCAAAGCATTACCTCTCCATTCAAGGTGAACTACGACAACTTTTTGTCTATATCAACAGGAGTTTATTAGGCAAGGATTAAGAAAAAAATCTTAGAGTAAATTTGGATTTATTTGAGTTGTATTTTTTAGTTTATAATAATAACGGAATATGCAGAATACCATACAGAATAGGCCAAAAACCTACCTGGTGGATGAAAACCTGTGCTCCACGAGGACTCATGAGCAGCACTGCTCTTCGTAAAGTGTCCCGATATCGGTTGAGCTCCTCGGTACGCATGGTGTTGAAGAGGTCCGTAAAAACTCTGCTGATATTGCGGTCCACCCTCTGCAAAGAAACATCTAGTCCGAGCCGAGATGCCTGGTCCATAAAGGTTTGCAATCCCCGAATATCTGATAAAGAGAAAAAGAAAGATACGAAATATGTAAACAGAAAAAAAAGAACAGCTTTTCAGGTAGGCTGTGCTTCCACCCTGGAGCATTGAACTGTTGGTAAACAGGTTGCGCTTAAAATACCTGCATGTGCATGCAGTATCTTCAGGCTTTTCTCCAAATGCTTCAAGGCATGTTTTGTTCTTTGCTTCTGAACTGAGGGGTGACAAAATGCAACAAGCACTTCCCTCTGCTTTCTAAGGGGTTTACAAAATATGAACCTCAAGGCAGGTGTTGCTGTCCCCCAGAGAACTTTGCAGAACCGTCTAAGCTCACAATATAAAAAAAAAACACTTTAAAAAAGCACAAATCAAAGGTGATATGCAGCAGAGGGTCCATGATCAGCTCGACAATCCCAGCAGTCACAGGGGGAGCAGCTGCCCAGCATGTGCCAAGTCATGCTGCATTGGTAATGAGAGCTTAGAAAAATCACTTGGGCCAGACCTTTTTCAGTTTTTACAATGGACATGAGGGTGCATGTGTGGTGGTTCTGCTCTTTCCGGAAAGGTTTGATGAGTCACTGAGTGCAACACTACTTCAGAAAAAAACACACCATAAAAAAACAACAGAAAAGCAAGCTGGGTCAAACTAAACCACACAAGTGAACAAATGCAGAAAAGATGAATGTCAGCTTCCGGGGATTTTTATTTTTTATCTTTTGGTGTCTCGAGCTTACATGTGAAATGTGTTCACGTAAAAAAATAATTGCATTTGGTTTACTTTTATTAAACCTTTGGGTAACATAAATTAGTTGTTGCTGGATTGACCTCAGAAAAATCTGTGTAAAGGGCAGAACAAAATGTGGAATTAAATCATTCATCATTTTGAAGCGTCACACAAAGTCCTATTGCAACCTTCTTTCAAAAATCCCTCTGTTGCGCACTACTTTCCTCCGTCTAAATTAAATTGCTAACCCCTGGTGGTGCACTTTTAATACAATAGAGAAAAACCTGGACCTTTGAGAAATCTCTGCCTTTATAGAAATACAAATAGTTTTCAAGTTAATCATGGTTTCCTCTCTCCTGTTTCCCTAGTGGAGTTTTTACAATTCATTTTGGCTTTAATATTTTTTGAACAAAATAATACAAATTGTTTCATGCTAACTTCAAAACACCATGGAGAAATGGACTTGGACCCCTCTGTCGATGGGAAAAAAAGCAGAGAGTAACAAACGCAAGTTTTGCTTTCACTGCATTACAGTTGGCTGAACTAAAATCAAACAGATGAAAATAAAAAACATATATATATAAGAAAATAATAATTTCATGAAATAGAAAAAAAAACATTCACACAAATTACATCATATTGCAAAAAAAATGGTAATGTAAAATTCATAAAGATGCCTCTCAGTCTATTGAGTCTCGATTATAATTTGTTTTAATAGATAAGAAAAATAATTATTTTTGAAGGTTTGATCTAAAGAGATGAGTTAGAAGTTAAACACAAACTGTATTTAAAAAAAAAAGAAACATTTTATTGCAAAAAATTCCTAATCCTAATGCATGAAGAGCCAAGGGAGAACATCTATACAATAACTGCTGTTAGGATTTCTGTATAAATATCTAAATATAAAATCACAGTTCCACACCCATAGCAGCCACAAGGCAGGTATGTCAGAGATCGACAGGCCTGCAGAAAAGAGGATTAAAGTGGTCTTAAAGGTTTGTTTCCTCTTGTGCTGAGCCCTTTTGCAAACAGTTTTAGATAAAAAAGCAGAAACATTTTATGGTTGTCAAATTTACTTTTCTATTTACTACCGTTTACTGTATTTTTTTTATATTAGGTTGTTTTTAATCAATTATCTGAATTCAGCATTTTTTTTTTTTTTTACTTGTGTAACTGTAAGACAAGTAGAGACAAAAATGAAAATCAAAGTTGTCATTGTTATAACCTGCGGTTCATTGTTTTGAATTTAGCCTTTAGAAATGACAGATCTGCTAATTTTGTGAACTGATGTTAACAGTGTAAACGCACCTACACCTCAGCAACTTTCTATTTTTTACAGATCCACCATTTTAAACTAATCATATTAATTTTATTTTATTTATGAACACTTTCATAACGTTTTCCTATTCTTTGCTTTATCAGCCTTCGAGAGGTTTAAAACAATAATGGATGTTGTCTGGATTGCAGATTTGGTTCCTGCCTTACCCGCCCTCTCATGTATCGAAGTGTCATTGGGCATTGCTCTTGATGAGGTTGGCACTAGAGTAAGGCAGAAAAGCCTCTATCAGTGTGTGAAGGTTTGGCACTTTGGGCCAAACTTTAAACGCCATTTACAACTTAATATTGAAAACACTAAAAACAAAAAGAAAGAAAAATTCTAATTTTCTCCAGTAATTAGAAACTAAATATCAATAGTTCATGAGAATGAAAGCATCCTTCTTTCTAAAAAGATGAAGTGCCATGAATTATGCTTTGAAAGAAAAGCAAGCCGCACTTTGAAGACTGGCAACACAAGGTGCAGAAAATCACAATAGTCTCACAGTGTCAGAAACCACAATCTCACATTGCACTCCAAGGGTGTTCAGACAGCAGACCGTGGCATGAAGTCCAGCCTCACTGTATCTCAGAGCCGTGTGAGTAATGGGCACTGACACTGGAGGCTGAGTGAAAATATAAATTGAAAATGATAATGCCAATCAAATAGTATATTCAGTTGATCATGCCCACAGCCCCTCCACATTTACGACTGATGCACTGAGCTGTTAATGACATCATTATCAACTCTATCTTCATCTCCATCTGAAATGAAAGCATGCAAATGGATATGATCAAAGCATTGAAACACTGCTATATATATATATATATCCATTCATCAAATTTGCTGAAAATTTAACACATTTTAAGCCACTAAATTATTTTCCTTCAGCTACTGAGTTCTTCCTAATCATTCAGCACATAGTCTTCTAGAAGCTCTGTGTGAGATAGCTGTCTTAAGTCAGACCTCTACGTTTGTTATTAATGTATCAGGAATCCCCCCATGCTTGGGACCAAAAGCTGCTTAATCAATCTTGCGCTCATTGCCAGGCTAATTCTGTCCTGCAGAAAGAGAGACAGCCACCACAGGGAGGACAGAGACGGATGCAGCTGCTTTAAAGTCATTACCGAGTCAAGGTAAACTTGAAAAGACCTACTGTTGTTCAAGATGAACAATTGTTTGAAATTTTCTGGATTTGTGCTTCCTTTCATGTACTGCTCATTGTAACAATTAGAGTTTTCCTGAAGCTTTCCTGAAGCTTTAGTTAAGTCGATTGCCTCCTTGCAATCCATATCCTCACGCCTTTTTATTAGCAGCCCTTTTCAAGGTACGTTAGGAACAATAAACAATTTAGAGTGGCATAAGCCTTGCAGCCTTTTCCTTTGTTGGTTGTGAATTTCACAATGAATTTCAACAGATGCTTTTTTTTATTATGCAGAATTTCACCTCAAAGCACGACTCAGCTAGTGTGTGTGTGTAATACCCTTTATGGGAAGCATTGATATCTAGATGTCCTTGTGTAATAAGATAAGACCTCCACACCTATGCTGCTGCTAAGAGTCCCCGTTTAATGTGAGAAGTCATTCTGCTGCAGCATTGGGGAGGATCTGTGCTTTGTTTGTTATATGGCTTATGTGGGTGGTAAATGCCAAAATAGAAAACTCTTTTTGTAATGAGATAATCAAAGTTTTTCATTTGACCCTATTAGTGGTTTTATTGTTGGGGCTGATTACCTATGGGATTACCAATCTGCTTCAGCGTAATCCTGTGGGAATTTTTAAAATCACAGCTAAAGATGGGTCCATTCAGTTGGCATTCTAAATTCATAAAGTTGCTAAATCAGAGGGAGGTATCGACTTTCTGGTGATACTGTAGTGAAAGTCGTGGGGTCGCCAAAGTCATCAGGTCAGTTCAGACTACCGGCCATAATCTATTTGTTGAGAAATTTAAATTGGATAGTCATTGATTTTGGAAAGCTTAAACCGTGAAAAAGGACAGAACTAAGCTACATTTGGATGAGGTTTTAAATTGACTCTGATTGCATTTCTTCCAGGCGTTATAGAGTAAATGTTCTGCACCACCAAAAGAGTTCAAAGTCAATGTTGATTCCAGGGTGAGGAGAGTGCAGAGTAGGCTATTTGCCACTGTTATCGGATGGGTCCAGTGACGCCGATGTGGATTTGAACGTTTTTGCTCGCAATTTGCTGTTAGCTTTGTGAACAAGTGCTGCTAGGAGGAATAAACCATCTTAAGGACTAAACACTAAAGCAGCCACTTGACTGGAAATACTACACTTTGTGGAGCATACTCCACATAAACGTCTTCCCTTGTTCTTAAAGACCCACTCCAATGAAAACATACATTAAATAATTTAAGATTTCTGAGTATTTCTTTATTTAAATTGTGATGGACCAGGACCAAATGAAAACCAACTGCCATGCAGTAACTGCCAAGTCAGGACCAAAGTCTCCTTTCAAAGCTACAATTCTGAAGCATCCACTTGCAGACAAAAAGATTCATTAATGACTTCATTTTCCTCGTCTGAGCTACAATCTGGTTCACAACTGTGTGGTTGGATAGCCCTGATACTGCTCACCTTTTTTCTCTTTTTTTTTTTTTTGCTATGTTAATGCTGGCCTTGGGCTTGTGAGGTGCTATAAGCTAGCGGGAGAGAGTGTAAACAAAGGAATGTTGTGAAATTAGCAGAGGCTAATTTCTGTTACAACAGTCCCGCCCACAACTCAGAGGGGAATTTCTAATGAGCTCCTGCAGCCCTGTAGAAAAGGACAAAGGCTTTTTGATTGTGGCTAAAAAAGGCATAATCATAATCAAAAGACCAAGGGGAAAAAAAATTACAATAGAAGAAAATATAGTTGGAGTGCGACGTTACTCGTTCCTGACCAGAGGGTGGGTTTTTTTTGTAGCTAAGGCTATGGTCACAGATACAACTGCCACCGCGCCATGGGAAGGCATCAGCAGAATCTGCCGCCGTTTAATTTCTTTGAAAATCCTCAGTGTGGTCATGAATATAGACGGCTGCAGTCAGGCGGCCAACAGGTGTGCAGAATGACCTGCTGGCGGCCAGTGGCAATTAATGTGGACGGCTGCTGTCCAGAGACATTTACAAATCACCAAGTCAGAGCTGCCACTGACCTGTAGCCGCCCAGCTGTCGCCCGATTTCGTAACGGTGTCATTCTCGCCTGTAACTAGACTGACACCGTGCAACCTCAAAATGTTGCCGGACAGCCACTGACCGATGTCAACTTTTAGAGAAAAATCGTCTGGTTGCTGTAAACTGTTAACTTTTTCTTAAAATCTCCGCGGGCCACTGCACCATGTGCAAAAATGCAACTGCCGCCTCCTGATTACAAATGCCACTGTGTGGTCACCTGCCGAATTTGCTGTAAAAACTTGCATTGAGGTGGCTGCGTGGTGGCATTTTGGGATAAGTCATTCAAAATCATGAGGATGGATGAGAACTAGTATTGTTTTAAGTTGATTCACAAAAAGGGAGCATTTGAGTGATGTCACGGCTTCTTGGGACTGCGTGCAGCGTAGCTAGACCATTGATAATGTATATAAATGTAAACAGACGCACAAGAGAAGCCTTTTCAGCTGTATTAAAAACCACATTCTAACAAGTAAGCAGTTGGACCATGTTTTCTGTTTGATAACTTAAGATCCATTCAGATTTCTATCACGGTTCTAGCGCTCATCATCGTCTGCCAAAGGAGATGTCTGCGCAGGCGATGAAGCTGCAAGCGTAATCGCTCCTCCCGGGTGGGAGCAGCAATTTTTATGAAATGTTGGTTGGTTATTTTACAGAGGAGCTGTAGCTCCAACAATTCTGTCTGACACGCAATTTTTATTGAGCTATGACGCTGCGGGACCCCTCGTGGCGCCCGCTGTGCAGCGCTCAGCGCAGCCACTTCCACGCATTTAATTCGAAAGAAGTGTTTCCATTGCAGTTTTGCAAAATTTGGCCATTTTGATACGCCCCAAAAACCACCTCCTCCAAGCGCAAAAACTTTTGTTCAATAACTGCGAGTTTTTTCGAAATTGTGGTGTTTCCATTAGGCAAATTTAGTATCGCAAATCCAATTTGCACAATTTCAGAGCTAATGGGAACACGAGTAATCAAAATCTAATCACAAAAAAGGATTTTTATGGTTGTTTTCATAGCAGAGGAAGCTTTTTTGTTTCCTTTTCAAACATGTTCACCAGACAAGAGTAGAACTTGTTAGATGCTGAAAGAGTCATTAGCATTCTATTGAAGGAAAAGTTAACTGTGCTGTTAAGACTGTATGTTTGGTGACTGCAAAATGAAACTTCCCAGTCAGAACTTTTATTTAGGAGACAATATTTTTTGCACCTTGGATGTCAATAAGCTTGTGTTTTAGAAATTAAATCTGGAATATGGCTTTATCCATTTGCAATCCTGAGTAAAATGAAAAGAACTAAAACAAATCGATCTCAAAGAAACAAAATGCCATTAACTATGACTTCTGCTGATGATCAACAAAGCAGAGTTGGTACTTAGGGAGAGATAACAGCACAGTGTAATTTCATTCTATATTTTCCCAAAGCCAAACAGGAAAACAATAAAAAAAAAAAAAGAGTCACATTTGTAGTTTGTTGTCAATGCAGCAAATGAGAAAAGCAATTTCTGCCTTCTGGGACAACTTTTTTTTGTTTTGTTTTCAACAACAGAGTTAAAAATCATGTGCTGAAATGAAACTACAACAGCTAAGCCTAAGGAATTGTTTATATAATGTGCTATTTTTTTTGCATTGTTAGGACTATAAGAAACTGGCTTCACTATCAAACCTTATGGTCATGCTTCAGGATATATGCTGTTTAAAGTGTGTTCAAAATCTATTCATGAAATCAAAGCATAAACATTTACCACTTGACTAAGCAAAGTTGTCTATGTGTTGAAACTGGTGGTGGTGAGTGGATACAAAGAAATGTAACTTTAAAGTGGTGAACTAAATATGTGATACTGAACATGATGTGTATTAGTATGTTGTCTGTTTGAATCCAGCTGCAGGCTGCAACAGCAGCTACCTTTCACGCTGACATGCAGCAGCAGATGAGATTTTGTTTATTGTATTTTACTGTAGCCACAATTTACTCTACATTACATAATGGTGTACATAAAAAAGCATGGCCTATTTACTCCAGATGTACAGAGATGCTTAAAGTGAACCTAGAAGAACGTTTGATTTTACTGCGTGCTATTAATTATGTGCATTTAAAAGGCTGCGTTTTATTGCGCTTTTAACAGTGCCTATGCTAATTTCATGCAACTTATGTGCCACTCATTTTTTTTCTTCTAATTTGTAGTTTTAATTATTGCTTTAGTTCAAAATTTCCTTATTTGTAATGTTACACTTATTTTATCCTCTGAGAGCTTTTAGTAAAAAAAAAAAAAAACACATTGTGAAGGAACATGTATATGTTATGCACAAAAAGACAAACACAATAATAAGCTAAAGTGCTGCAGCTGTTTCTTTACTTACAAATGTTGAAATAGTAAAAATTAAGCTACAACATACATGCAGAAAAAGTACTTTTGTCTGTATGTACAATAGTCAGTGTAGTGTAGCTTCAAGGCATACAACAGGTCTTATACTGCAGTTTTGATGAAGATCCCAATTAGTTGATGCACTCCTTTAATTAAATGCATGCAGATGTAGCAGTGCAACACGAGCGCAGATGTTGCCTGTATTTCACTGAAGCTTGTTTTGTTTGAACAGAGCTTTGTTGTCTGCATGTTTTATACTAAAAGCAGTCAATTGGGATCCGAGGGAGGTTCAGATGTTCAGACTCTCAGGGACTGACTCGTCCCAAAGTCCCTCTGCTGCATCTCATTGCATGAGTTGCATGCACTCATTTAGTTAGTGTCAACAAATACACATGTATTTCTTTGTGTAGAAGTTTACATTGCCTTTCCTGAAGATGGCAGTTTGAGATCTGTCTGATGGGTTAATCGGCCAGATATTACCAGCAAACCCTCATGTCACGCCAGTTATCTTTGTTCTCTTCTCCATCTGATCCAAAGTGCCAGCAGGTGGTCATAATTTGACTATTCAAGCTTTATCTGTACTTAAACTTCCAAAACATAAAACTACAAATTCAATGAAATGCTAGAAAGTTGACCATTTCGTTGTTGCTAAAGTGATACTCTTGGTCTTAAGCGATCTTTTCTTTTTTTAAAACAGTTTTCATTTCTGAACTTTGAGAGGCAAAATATTTCAATCATTGAGCACTACTCTGGCTTGGAAATTGTGCACCCGTTTACCTCCAAATGTTCTTATTCAGGATCTACTCTCACTATGCCTTAGTCAGAACTGCCCTGGTGACAGGTTGTAGCAAACACTTAGGCAACATGTTCAGGGAGAAGTAGCTGAGATGCAAGTATGTCATAGAGATTTTTCTTTTTTTTTAAATTCCACCTAACACCTAAGAACTGCACTAAGGGCCCGTTTGTGATTTTCAAGTTATAAGTGGGTGCTACTTGCGTGCAGCTTGACTGTTAGAAAGTAGGAAATGAGACAATCGGAGCCTAGTTTTTGTGAGTATCCTACAGTATCTCGTGTATCACTTGCACAACCCCACGCATGCTGCATTTCGTGACAGCATAAGTGTCTGTAACTTGCATTATCTGACAATTACTTCATGATGCATTTAACACACAGACGGCAATTGTGCATTTTATTGTCATGACGTCCCTTGAGATGGCAGCACAAGCCTCAGCCTGCAAGAGACATCTGCACTCTTCTTATGATGGGGAAACTCCTTTCTACGACTCTTCACTTCAACTCTTGATAACACAACAATGGACCCAAAACCCACAACATCTGTATGGTTCGACACCCTTGTACAGGTGCATGTGACTAAGGCATTACATGAACACTGAACTCCAGCTGAAAGAGAGAATCTCCAGGAAAAGGCATCCTCCTGTAACTCTCCAATGACTCTAAGATGACCAGATACTCCGTACTGCTATTCCAAATCTCATGATAAATTCAAACAAAAGTGGTAGAAGTTTTCTAATACAAAGTGTATTTCAGCTGATTTGTACTAGTAATCACTATTTTTGCAACTGGGTCTTCTTAAAAACTTAGCCTCACAAAAATTAAATAAAAATTCTAAATTACATTAGACATGTCTACTGAGGTCAGGTAACCTTAGTATAAATATAAACATATGTTTATTTATTTTTTGGTAAATAATTTACATATTTATTCATTCGATACAACAGTCCAATATCTTTTCATTCCTTTTATGAGTCTACTTGCAACCACCAGAGCTGATAGATTTACATGCACTTCAGAGATTTGATCATCAAAGTATTTAGCTAGATGTTCAATTCTTACACATCCAGTATTTCAGACTAACTAGGCCTACAGTCTCAAAGCTGTCCTATTGAGGTTATATATCTGTATAATAGGAAACATGCTTCTGCAGTCTTTCACTTAGACTTCAGACAGGGAACATGACTGTTAGCTTTACATGTTGATTTCTTCATTGCAGTCAAAGGTAAATTAAACAATAGAAAAAGTCACAGAAAGAAAGCAGGTCCAGGTCTGTACGTGAGATAACTCCAAATAAGATTACTGCTTATGCTGTTTAATCACGAAATATTCTAATAATGCAAAAAAACAAAATGACGATCAGATGTGTTGATGTACATGTAAATGGGCTCTAAGGGTATAGTCAGACAGGAAAAATCTTTGGTCCAGAACGGGTCTGCTTAATTTGTTTCTGATCGAGTCCTGAACCTTGTGTTAGGTCTGTATTCAGACTGCTGTCAAGCGGACTTTCTTATTCCGGAACAAAAAAAATCTGTCAGTAAATCTTTTTTTTTTCTTTTTTGTTATCATTTAAAACACAAATACTGAAAGAAAAAAAAAAAGAAATATTCCTTCAGTTTGGGTACAATTGTTGATGATTTTTGTGCAACTGTAACATAGATTTTTTTTTACTTACATATATGATGTTGGATTTGAACTAAAATAGTGTTGATGTTGCAAAACAGCTTTCAAATCCAGTATAAAGGATCAAATTCAAACTTTTTTTGGTCATTTTAATGGAGTGATAAGCAAATCAAAAACAGATGGTAAACCTTAAGCTTTTCATTGTATTCAGCTGGACAGGGGGTGGCCATACAGATGATGTGGGTTCTTAAGTTCTCAAGGCTGTGGAGGGCCATAGAGAGGAGCCGGAGCAGTTATCAACTGCAGTTTCCTTGAGGCTTGTGTGGCCACCTTAAGGTATATTATGAAAATGGAACGCACAATTGTCATTTGTGTGTTAAGTGCATGATAAAGTATTTGTGAGGATAATGTAAGTTGCACACTCTTGTGACAAATGTGTGATGTTCTCCTTTGTTACCCTTACGGCACATTGTAGTCATTGGTAAGGTGGTGCACTGGCTTCTACTAACTGCGTACAAATGCACGGTATATGCACATGATGCATACGTAAGTGCCTGTGGAATGCATAGCCCTAACTGGCTTCCTGAGCATTGCACAAGTTTTTTGTTTTGTTTTTTGTGGCGGGAGATTAACAAATTCAAAGTATGTACGCCATGCCTGGATTTCACCTTACAAACTGTATGATATTTACTACGAGCTGTCGCCCACAGCATGCCCAAAGAAAGAGATTTGCGAGAATAATTTTGCTCTACAGGCCCACTGAGCTGTCTACGACCTTGATATTTAATGAGGGCCATCTGCATGCCCTGTACATTTTTTCACCTGCAGACCGCCTGTATCCATCCGTAAGGGGAGTTGTGACTAAGGCTAAAGCAAAGTTGACCAACTGCAACCAGGCATGAATAATAGTCAGTTGACATTAAGTGACAAAAGCGTTCAAATACTGTTTAAGAACATCAGGGGGAGGCTACAGCCAAGATAACTGCTCTAGCTAATATTTGAGATAATATACCAATTAATTATACATTTTTCATTTGGAATCACAGTCGGTTGATATCAAATGAATGTTGTATGCAACCTATCAATCCAATATGTTTTATGACACATATGAAAATCGTTTATGGATACTGACTGACATTTGTGCACCCCAACTATCAGCTTCTCAGTTCCATCTCTGATTGTTCACACTCTACATTCACATGTCTCAGCCTTCACAAAGCTGTCTCCCTTTTGTCACACATTCTGAATCAAACAAACGGAACTGAGAACAGCTTGATGAACAGATGATCTGAAACAAGTCTGAACATTGTCAGATTTTTTTTTTTATGCGTTTAGTTGCCTTCCTCACAACACAAACATCCCACCGTGTCCCACATTTGGAACTGCTGTAAATGGTTTCTAAATTTGGCAAATTCACTTAAAAAAACAACATTTCATGAACTGTTGTTAAATATCATCTTAAACGTTCAACCAAAACAAAGAAATATTTTAGTTTTCCTGAACCTTCACTCACTGAAATGACACTTTAGACTACACTTATTAGTATATCTGTAGTCAGTGATTCTTTACAAAAAGAAAACACTGTTATAGTCTGAGGACAGCAAATTTATAGTCATTATTTTGGCAAGCTCGCAGTTCAACAAAAGGACAAAATGTGGCAGGAGGATGTTTGTGAGAGGATCACTGAGTGTCAGTGATGTGCAATAGCCATTTCACTCCATAGTCCTTTAAACACATTGTCAGGATCTGAATAGCTTCATGCATCCAGTAGTGAGGCTGGAGATAAAACCCACATGAGCCTTTTGTTGTTATTGTGCCCTCTTCCTTTCTTATATTTAGCTGAAAGTAGGTCATTGAAAAAAAAGTTGGATAATTGAAAGCTGTCTGTACTGATTTTGTTTCATATTTTTTAAAGGTTAGATCATTTATTCTGCAAGTATCAAAGGTTTTATGTTGATATGCCCTGCGATTTTTCATTTCATTTTGATTTTTCTGGAATTTTTGGTGCTAGTGGAAGTCCCACTCCGATCATCTTTTGAATCCCAGTGGTCTGTTAATTGTTATTATTTAATTTTTAGCCCAAAACAAAAGAAACTTCTGTTTTCTAGGACATAATTTCTACAGAGCAGCAGTACTTCATTAGACATTCACCTTTAAGTTGTGGGCGGGACTGTTGGCACAGAGTAAGCCCACCCCCACTTCCCGTCACTCATCTGTTTACACGCTCTTCCACTAGCTTACGGCCCCTCACAACCCCACGCTAACATTACAGGTGCAACAAAAAAGGTGAGCAATATTAGAGTTATCCAGTCTCACAGTTTTGGAACAGATGTCAGCTCGGGCGAGGAAAACAAAAGTCGTCTACAAGTGAATGCATCAATTTAGAGCAGAGCAGGGAGCTTGTGGCTTCCTGTAGTAGGTTTTATGTCACACCTACAAGCTTTTTCCAGTAGCATTTTTTCATCTGCTCCTGATCCACAATGAGTTGAATAAACACATACTCAGAGTTTGAACTTTGAAATTCAATTTCTATATACATTCTCGTATATTGCCACAAGAACATGTCAAAAACACCAAAAACCCGATTTTAATCAGAGTGGGTCTTTTTGCAGAACGAATTCATGTTTCCTCCTTTTAGGGCATAACCAAGGCAGCTAACCTGGTGACAAAATAAAATATATAGTAAAATAAGGGTAAAAAAATGACAGACAGCAGGATAGTTTCCCTTCTCTTTTGGATTCTTATTGATCCAACAAAATGCTCAGATTGCACTTTCTACAAATAATTCTTTTTTTCAAAAGCAAAAACAATGCAATGGCATAGAATACATTTCAAGAACATTCTAAACTATAAAATTAAAAATAACAAACAACAATTAGTATAATGCATTTTTTCTGCTTTGGACTCTTTGAAGAAGCTGACAAAGAACTATATGTGTCAGGAGCATTCACTTGAGCAACCACAATGTCGAGGCTATTTTGTTGACTCACTGCATCATTTTTGGCTTGCCAATGTGTCCCTCTCAATGTGGGTCAAAAAATGTTAGTTCCACAGGGAAGTCATGGTAGAAATAACGAAGCACAAGTGTTGAACATCTGAGAATAGTCTGATTACTGCTGGGACTCACCCCTCGCACAAAGAGGGTGCCATGAGTGAGCTAATTAAACTCAGACTTGTCTACTTAAAGAGATGTTTTGAATGATGAGTGTGCAAACAAGATTTTGTTTTTCACTAAAATTTTCACTGAAATGTTTTTTAAATTTATTTTTAAAAAGTGTTCATGGGCGCTGATATGTTTTTAAAGGATTCTTTTCTAATGTATGTGTTTATGTGACTTTACATCAAAAGAAGCTCATATTCCTGCCAACTTTGGAGATGGTTCTGTGGCTTTTACTTGATTAAAAAGTCAGTATTTGAAGGGGACTTGTTTTTTTTTCTTTTTTTTTTACTTACCATAGTCACTTTCATAGAAGATTATGAACTTTTGCCAGTGCAGCTCTGACACAAGAGTAAGCAGGACGTCATTTATCCGAACAGGTGGACGGGCAGCTAGTGTGTAACTCTCTCCGTCGGGGCTGGGGTTGAGGGTGCAGGCAGTGCGGGGTACACCGTCTCCTTTTCTTTGAATGAAGAGGTGAGGGATGTGCATTGCATCTGTCAGAGACTGCAAAGCGCTTGCTGCTGCACATCCTGTAGACGTTACAAGAGCGAGGATCCCCTGGTTCATCAGCTCACATGCTGAAAGAGAAAGAGCGCAAACAGATGGAGTGTGAATTAAGACAGAGATCTATAAGAAAAGCTTAAGTTGACAAGAGAAGTGATGGTAGAGAAACTTCCCGTTAATAGATACAACTACTTTAGGAGACAAAACGTCTTCGGGAATAACAGATCAAGACACATAGTGAGCGTCAACAAAGCAGAATCCAGAAAACTAGAGTGGAAGTAAAGAAACAGACGGTAGAAATAGGGGCTGAATTACAGGTTTAACCCTTTAACACTGGCCCTTTCACTCCAGTGTTTACATTTTTTGACTACAGTAACTCTTCAACCATTTTTCTTTTTTTTTTTTTTTTTACAATGAATGTAGTTCCAGGGGATTCTGAAGCTGAGAAAAGCAGCATTGCGCTGATATGCAACACTGCACAGTCATGAAGTGCTTACACAATCCATGTAAATTAACGGATTCTGTCCTGTAGAAAAGCTGTTTTGTGCCGTTATGCAGCACTTACATTGGTAATGTGCTACATATCGGTGTAAAGCTAACATGAAAAGCTGCTTTTCCTTGAGACAGAATCAGTTGATTGACATCAGTAGCGTCAGAGTTATGGTTTGTCAAAGAGCTTGTTCTATTTAGATGTCTATTTAGATGTTAAAGCCGGAATGTCCAAAGTCCGGCCCATGGATCAAATGTGGGCTGTGTTCAAATTTCTACCAATCAAGTCCCCTTCTGAATTTTCCTGTTTACATGATTTAAATTTAGAAGTTTACAATGAGCATTTTGTCATGAAAGTAACATTTCATATAAATCCAGATTTAACGTTGACAAAAGATTTTTTTCCAGACAGACTTTTTATTCTAACGATTTATTTACGGTCTTCAAATATGACATTCACAGAAAATTTGATTAAAAAAAAATCTATTTAAAAATAGTTATTTTGTTTTATGGGAAGAAATGAAAAGAATACCATTGCAATACAATTTAATTAAAAAGTTTGTTTGTGTTTAATATAACAAGGGTTAAGAGAATGCAGGCTGAATCGTTGGCCTTCACACATATCAAATAGTTTGGACACCCATGGGTTAAAGTGTAGTAGTTAAAATACTTCATACATGTTGATGGGGAGTGACTTTTTGAATTTGAAATGGTTTAATTTAAGCAGTAAGGCAAGAATAATACGTATGCAACACAATCAATCAACAAAGGTTTACATCCATGAAAACATGTCATACGCAGGGTAACTTTGACTTTCAAAGTCAAAGGGGGCAGGCAGACGCTCACAGTTGTGAGGTATAGAGAAAGGACAGCTACACGATTTGAGTGTGGGAGCAGGTTCAGTGTCATGGAGCAGGTTCAGTGAGGTGTGAGGGACAGGTTGTAAATAGCCTTGTAGGTAAACTACAACATCTTGTATCAGACTTATTTAAGAGATATGGAAGGCAGTGAGGCTGCTGCACACCAGGTGTGATGTGACGGTTGGAGATCTTTTTACAACCGTAATTGCAGAATTTTGCGCAGGCCAAAGTGTGTGGAGGGTTTTCTGGAGGGCACCAAAACAGAAGAGTCACAGTGGTCAAGTTGAGAGGTGACAGGAGCGGCAGCAGTGATGGGAGGTGACACACAGACTCTGAACACAAGGTGAGGATGAGAAGGATGAATAAGTAACTCATTGGGAGCTTTGGTCAAAGTGGATTTGGTGCCAAAAAGTAACATTTTTGTTTTGTCATCCTTTAATTTAAGGCTTTCTTTTGAAAGTGGCTGTAAGTTTGTGTGTGCAGAGGGGAGCTGGGTGAAGGTGTTTCTCACATTCCAATAAAAATGACATATATGCACAAATTATAGCCAAGGGTAGAATATAAATGCCAAAAAGCATCGGCTCCAGGGAAGAACCCTGGGGCATGCCTGCGGTTACAGGAAGTGAATAAAAAGCAAAGGATTTAGTGAACAAACTGAGTGTGACCATGAAAGATCTGAATGATGCAGGAGGGGAATGAGTGATCTTATTAGCTAGAATGTAGAGTGAAAAAATGTCTAAGTCAAACACAACAATCAGCTGATTTTTTTTGTACTAAGACCGTATCAGAAAAATGAAGACTCTTGAAAACCAAACTACCATTGCTTATAAAATATTTTGCACGAAAAACCACAATTTTTCAAGAATGTAACAGAAGGAAATTGAAGATTTGAAATGAGATGGAAGGTATGGAAGTTACTGGAGCTGTTTTTAAAGATGAAAAAACAATTCCAGTGTTGCGAGAATTATTATGATGAGGGCCAAGAAGAAGACAAAGATCATAAAATTCTGTAAAATTGTCTCTAATTGAAAAATTTAATTTGATTTATTAGCATTAGATTTACTATCAGAATCAAATTGATGGACTTTGAAGACAACAAATGACAGAAGGGAACAACAACAACAACAACAACAATAATAATAATAATAATTATTATTATTATTATGATAATGATGCATCTGAAAATATTTTAAAGTGACAAATGTTTAATTAAAAGCACTATTTAGCAACATAATTATTTTCTGCATGAATTGTTTTATTATGCTTTGGAAACATGGAAGCAATGACAAATATAGTTTGTAAAAATCACCTTTATCAGTAGTCACCCGACGTTTTTTTTTTTTCTCCAATTAGTGCGATTATTTAAAAAACAAATTAGCTTTTTCTCTTTGCATCATTTAAGACTACCCTCTAATAAACTCTGAATGTCTCCTTTTGAATTCATAACTCAAGCACGGACCTTTGAGTCTATTTTAGGAAGACAAATCAAAATGATGCTACAATGATTTTAAATTTACCACCACTTAAATAAAGACATGGGCAATTAAGTAAAGAAAGAAAAAGAAAAGGAAACTGGTAGTTTAGGAGAGGCATTAGACCAGACTCAAGAGTGAATAAGGAAACTCTTAAGTGAACGGGTGTCTTGAATGGAGCAATATTGGGAAAGTGCATGTGTGCGAGAATGTGAGGCAAAGGGGAAGGACTATTAATGTGACAAATGATAATTTCATGGGCTGACTGCCAGCACAGGACTAAATTAAGGCAGTGTAAATCATGAGGCCAGGGGGAACACACAAACTCATTTACATGCTGCTGGGGAACAGGTAAGTAAATAGACAAGTGAGTGAAGGACCAAGAAGCTACGATCATTGTTGGGGGTAACGGATTACAAAGTAACGAATTACTATGATTTAATTACTTTTGTCAGTAACGCAGTAGCGTAACTAATTGAAGTTCAAATTTCAGTAATTAATTACAATTACTGGACAATAGAAACCCTCATTAATTCGTTACTTAGATTTTGTAGGCTCTGACATTTTCTTTCAGTTAGATGAAACGAAATGGAGATTAATTTTTAAAAAACGGAGCAACTGGCGCATCTACGCACACGCAAGTGCGAGCAAAGTTGGGGATCGGTAGAAATCCCGACATGCCCTCATTGCTGCAGCCACAGTGATTTCCAAACTGGTTCAAAGATGAGCAAAAAGTGATGCAGAGTCCTGTCATGCCCTGTCATGCCCACGAACAGCAGGTGAGCAACAGAGCAGAGACCCGCCCCGTGTACTGATGTTTCATTTTGCAAATGAAATTACTCTGAAGTCAACAAGTCCTTCCTGGGAGCCATTTTTTTCCTTTAATAATTCATCCCGTCTTACTTTATTTTTTCTCTCTACGCTGCATGTAACTAGTTGTCATTATGAGTTTGCGCTCAATGCACTCTGCTGAGGCGGGGTGGGGGTGGGGGGTTCATTGTTCAGTAGACTCACAGCAGTGCAGATATGAGCACAAAGAACAGACGGAGAGAGACAAACTGGTGCAACTCATTGTAATGGAATACGTAAAGTCAGCCAAAATGAACATGGAGGCATTTAATAGTTCTATGTGTTTTCAAAAGACTGGCTTAGTTTCAGATTTGATAGAGATGAATATAGAGAGGAGTTTGACGTAACAGTATTTTCCACATCAAACTTTGAGTAATGGCACACATATGTTGTAACTTATGAGTGGAGAAAAGTCAAGTAAAGTAACGAGGAGTGAATTACTTTTTCAAATAGGTAATGAGTAAAGCAATTTAATCACAATTTTGATGCAATAACTAAGTAAAGTAATCGATTACTTTTTAGTTGTTACTTACCCAACAATAGCTACAATCTTGTTAAAATAAAAGTAAAACAAGAAAAAAGATTAGAAAAACAAACAAATAAACATGAGAATTGGAAAAATTGACACTTTTGTTCCAAAGTTAAGTTTTGTAAATACATTTTTCTCCATGGAACACAGTGTGCTGCTTTTTATACGGATGTGTGAGAACCAAGCATATGTATGTGTATGGCAGTCTATATGACAGGGCACTTAGCAAGTTGGCATTTCATCATTTTATGTGATTAGAAGTAATAAAAATCTGGGTGATACTTCAGCTCAGTGTGTGAAATGTTTAATGTGGCAACAATAAACTATTTTTAGCCACAATTCAAAAACACAGTCTGTTTGAGAGAGAGTTTTTAACCCACTCCCCAAAAAAATGTTGGTTGAAAATGTCATCCACTAAGACTCAAAAAGTCTAAATTGTATTTTGTTGACTTGTTGTTAGATTTGAATCTGAAACAGTGAACCCAAAATATTATATTATAAAGTTGATTATATGGGAAATGCTTCAGCCAATAGAATTGAATATATGGAAAACTGGAAATAATACAAATGAGAACAAATTAGAGTGGTACAAAAACAACAAAGCGTAACAGAGCAATGGGATTTTTTTTGTTAAACAAAAAATATTTCCGCATCCCTCTTTCTCTCATATTTTACAGTGTATATATATATATATATATATATATATACACATAAATATACATGGTAGACACCTCCTGGGTATTTTAGCAGTTTCAAATTGGTTGGAAACTGTATAATTTATCTGTGGATAATTGCTAATAAGCAAACATGTCTATATTCACTTTATTTGAAAATGTATTGAATAGAAAAACAGGGGAAAAAAGTTTTTGCAGCTTTTTAAACTTTTCCTTTGTGGCAAAATTTTATATCAAAGTAAATTTACAGTGAATGAGTATTTAATACCATTGCATATCAACATTTTTCAAAAATATGTATTTGACCTTAAAAATAAGCACAAATGGGTCGTTGAGTTTGATTGACGGGTAACGTTTAAATCCCTAGCTCCTCGATATCTCTATTTGGAAGTCTTCCAACACCCGTCAGGCTGAATTTTTTCTGTCTTTTTTTCATTTTCAGAAAAGATGTGGTTCTAGAAAGTCATATTTGACAGGCATGGCAACATTTAAAGAGTTGAAAATTGGGTCTAAAAATAAACTACCAGGTGAAAAGATCTTTACAATAGCAGTTCGAAAAATTTAATCTTTTAAAATAATAACATAATTTTGTATCATATGGTTTACAAAAACAGTCCTTATTGCTTTAAAAAATAATAAAATATCAGCATTAGTTGTAAAAATGAAGTATTTCCTAAAAATGTTTTCACATTATGCAGTATCCAATTGTCAGAATTACAAAATTTGATCATTTTGGATTCACATTGGGACCCGTAAGCTCCCTATATGGCGGATAGCCGACTGACAGAAGAGTTCTTTAAGGTCATTTGTATGGATAATAGCAAAATAATGAGCTTTGAATATGCCCCCTGATGTGGCCATGGACCATCATTCATTCCCCGCTGGCTATTGAGCAACTAATGGTAGCATATCATGGCAATCTTCTACAGCATCTTACAAAGATGTGTCTGTTTACCAAAGATTCATACATTTAAGAAAAACCCATAAGTTAATCTGAAATTCAAGACAGTATTTCAGCATGAATTTTAAAATTAAGGGCATATGAATTTAAGTGTAAACAACAAGGGAGGAAAAAAAAGTTACTATGTTGCCATGTCTTGCCTGGAAGTGAATATTTGAGTGTTTCTAACATCATTAAAATTGTGATAAATAACAGATCTAAAACTAAACCCTTAAAGTCCCATACCAACTATATTTTTTTCTTACAGTAAATACGTTCCCAGTGGTCTTTTAATTATGATTATGCAGTTTTTAGCCAACATCAAAAGCCTGTGTCATTTCTCAGGACATATTTTCGGCAGAGCGGCAGTAGTTCATTAGAAATTTGCCTTTGAGTTGGACGGGATTGTTGGTGTGATAGTAACCCGCCGCTGATATGCCATCATTCCTTTTGTTTACACTCTCTCCCACTAGCTTACAGCACCTAACAACTCCATGCTAACATTAGCGGAGCAACAAAAATGGCGAGCAATATCAGAGCTATCCAGCAGTACAATTTTGACACAGATGCCAGTTCAGACGAGGAAAATAGTTACGCTAATGGATCCATTTGTCTGCAAGAGGATGCTTCAAAGTGACGCGGTGCAGGGAGACTTTGGCTCGCTTGTTTTATTTGCTGCGTCACAACTGAGAGCTTCTTTATCTGCTCCTGATCCATCACGATTTGGATAAAAGAAATACTCAGAAAAGCAGTTTTAATTTCAAATTTTCTTTTATATATGTCCTTCTTCATGAGAAAAATGCAGCAAGATCATGTCAAAAGCAATATTTTTTTTGGAGTGGGTCTTTAAAGTCATTTTTAAACCTTTATGAAATGCAATGATGAGCTCAGCGAGTCGACTGGAGTTACTGTTTTCAGAAGACATCTGGTGTGTTGATGAAGGTTGATTGACTGGAGCAAATGATATTTTTCTCCCCAGGTCTGTTTCATCAAGCCAACATGCACATGCCCTACAGATAGAGGGAATTATCATGTTGACACCAGGCTGTAAAAAGTCATCACAGAATTTGGTCACACAATCTGTTTTCCCAAGGAAACTGGATGTCATCAGTGCGTTGTCCTGGTTCTATTAATGTAAGATGAAAAGAAAAGAAGAAGAAGAAAAAAAAAAAAGAAGCCATTTAATATCAGTTGTAGTGAACATTGCGTAAAGTTGGATTTGTCTCAGTGATTTCAGAGGAAACAAATAAAACAGGCTGCCTTCATTTGCTTGGAGTCAGAGAACAATATAGCGAAATGCAAGTGTCAATGCTGCAGTGACACAATGATTCAGATTTGATACAACAGGAGCAGGATTTATGGTATGAATCAAAAGAAAATATCTGTTTTTATAAAATTCAGTTTGGTAATTTCTGGGGGAAAATATCTGGTAGATGAGGGAGGGAGTGGGAAACTTGAAGCCATAGTCAACAAATGTTCAGATCCAACTTCATTTTGAAGAATATTAACAGGCAAGTGGGATATAAATGTGGAAGTTTGTCACTGTTTGTTGAGAAACATTTAGCCTTTCTCCTGAAGTTCATGGTTATCTGTTCAAGCTGAAACGCAACACAAGTAAAGGATTTCAGCTGGTGGTCAGTAGTGCAAATTATTGGAGCAAACAGGTGAAAGCGAAGGATAAGAACGCTGAATAGGACCTGCATTTTCTGATTGACCTAAATGGGCCCATTTAAAGAGGATCGGCACTGTTTTTGAAAGGATTTCAACAAATTCAATGGTTTTCCCTCAGGTTTTAAAAAAAACACAGTTTCAATCTCCAGGTAGCATTCTGGGCTCACTTGGGTTGTGTCAAAACGGGTGTTCACATTTTCTTTGTGCCAAATGTGACACTTAACACCTGTGGAAAATATCTTAACTTAGAAAGCAGGATTTAAGATCAACTGAAAATATAGTTTAGTTTTACTTAGCTCTGGAGCCTCTGCTGAGGTTAAACGAGCATACAAAAAAAACAAATATTTTTATGATTTCACAGGGAGGTTTTTCCACAATAGCCAAATCTGCTTTTGCAAAAGTTAACAAAAATAGTTATCAACTATTCATGAAAGTCGTACATATTTAATTGTGGGACCTCATTTACAATGTTTATTTCACAATTTTATTTGATTGTTTTATTTTTAAAATTTTGACAACATGTTTCTATTACATTTGTTTAGACTAAAATAGAGGGTTTGTAATGCAGTGGGACCACATTTCAACCATATTCACGTCAGACATCTCTGTTGAATGTATTTAGTACATTTTCTGCTTCTAATTGGGGCAAACTCCTAAACTAACCGTTTAATCTTGCTGATTGAAATCTGTTACACGCCCAAGCATGTGCACTTTACATGCAATTTCTTAGCAGAAAAATTTGAGTTTCAGTATTTAAAGCAACATTGTGAAGCAACTACTCTCAGAAACATTTTCTTTTTCTACTTATATGAATATTCATGAAGAATGAGAACTACGAATGGATTGTGCGATTGGTCGATCTCTCAAGTGATCAAGATTTTGACTTTTTGTTTATGGGTGAAAGAGAACTGATGCAAAGTATGAATCTCTCTGAGTATGTCCAATATTTGATTTGATTTGATATTCACTAACTAGACGTGTGTGCCGTAAACCAATTGATAACGCCATGATTACAGGCAGCAATGGGCCACCCTCACAGGGTCTACCTCAGAGACAGGGTTGTAAGATCAATCATCCAGTTGAAGTTCAGAGTAGAGCTCCACTACACAGAAGTGGTTTGAGCATCCAATAAGAATGCTACCCAGAGACCTCTTTGGTGAGGCTTCAACTGAAAAGAGGCCCAGTGGCAGTGCCCTAGCATGCTGGAGAGTTCATATACTTCCTTCAGCTGACCTAGAAACACCACTGTGTCCTTCCAAAACCGCCGGCTAAAAAAAAAAGAGGGCCTTTAGTCTGCATCACACTCAGCCCAAACCCAATGGATGTTAATGGATGGATGAATGAATGGCTAATGGGCTGTGACCAGAAGGGGATTAGCACACTTTAGCTACCCATGTAAACTCTGTTAATAAACCCTTGCCTAAATCAACTAATTAGTTTCAGAGCCCAAAGCTAACCTAATAAAGAACAAATTCGAAAAGACTTTTTGTCCTTTTTTTTTTTATTTTAAAGACCCCCTCCAATGAAAATCCCCTTTTATTAGTGATTTTAACATTTTCTTGTGGCATTTTCTCATTATGGAAGACATAGTTAGAGATTAAAACAGCATTTCTGGCTCAAAACTAAACAGCTGGATTGCTCCAATGCTGCTCGCCATTTTTGTTGCAGGTTAGGTTAGGTGTGAGGGGTTGTAAGCTAGCAAGAGAGTGTGTAAACAAGGGGATGATGGGATATCAGCAGAGGGTTATTTCCATGCCAACAGTCTCGCCCACAATTCAGAGGTGAATTGCTGATTAACTGTTGCCGCTCTGCAGAAAATATTTCGAAGAAAACAACATACGTTTTTTTTTGGGCTAAAAACTGCATAGTCATAATAAAAAGACTACTAAGAATGATTTTACAGTAAATCAAAAGATGGTTGGAGCGATACCTTAAAGTATCACTATGATTGTAGCTGTCTGATCACCATACCATAGATATAATATAACAAGGATTTCAAATTTAAACCAGGTTTTGGCACCGGTCTGCACCATTTCTCAGTGGGCGGGTGACAACTTCTACAAACTTTTCATATCTCTTATGTCGTGGTCATGTTAGTGATCTGAGGCCAGCAGAATGAGGCACCTAAACTCAGACTGTCTGTTGAGCAAGGTTGAGCTTCCATTAGAGATGAGTCATTTTTCTAATGCTCTCCTTCCTTTGCTCACGTAATCTCTTCTTAGACTCTCTATTGAGAAAATAAACATCCATGGCTATTTCTCACCTCCTGCTGTGAATCAATGATAAGAGTTTAGGTTCAGTACATATCCCTGTCGATACTATTGATGCTAAGGTGAATATGTCACCTAAAGTTTGATGGAGTATTCCGCTCCACTAAATCATACCTTCTAGCCAACTTACAAATAGAATAGCAATTGAGACAGGCCAACTGCTTCTGATGCTGTTAAGATCAGGGTAGTCGATAGCATGACAGCATGTTCTGTAATCCAACTGCAGTGCAACAACTACAGCATTTATTGTATGTTTCACAGGAAAAAAAGATATGATTTCCTTTTTAATGGTATAAGTTGCATTTGCTTAAACAAAGTATTTTCTTGTATTTTTTTCATTTCATCACGTGCACCTAACTAATAATGCTTCTAAAAGCGGCGTTTAACCTTTTCAAAATAAATTCAACAATAAAGGCATTGCTGCTCAAGGATATTTTCAGCAGCTGCTGTTCCAAAAAAAAAGTGGACAAAAAAAAAAATGTAGCACAAAATGAAATATTGCATTTTTCTGTCACTCAAAAAAAAATACTATTATGTCTGTTGCATCAACAAACATGGGCAGGTTAAAAAAAAAACTAAATATATCAAATTCAGTGGTAGGATCTCAAAGACTGCTGACTCACAGACTGATGGACTGACACAAAATCAAACCGCACAAGGCTGTGAAAGGAATTTCAAAGCCCGGCACAGAGCTTGCTGCCATTTTTTATGACCTAACTTTCAGATGTGGAACAATTTGGAGAGACCAAACCCCTTTTGCCTTGAAGCCCAGTGCTTTTGATGTTCACCACAGAGTGAAGGTGAGTAAGGAAGATCAGGCTGAGGAACCAAATTTAATTAAGTTACTTCCAGTTGTAACTTGGTGTCTTTGAACAAGAAAAATAAAATCTAAAATGCATGTTTTTTCCCTTATTCTTCTGTGTCAAAGACAACTTATCTTTACACGTTTTGTTTCATGTGGGGTGCTTTTGGCAATCTCTCATTTGTGCTCTTGTAAGCTCAGGCCCAGGAGCAATGGAGGTTGTGCAAAATCTAATGTGTATAACAAGATCTTTTGCATATCCTTTGTTAAATGTGTGTATTGTTTTCTTTCTTTCTTTCTTTCACTTCCTTCCTTCCTTCCTTTTAACACTGTCTTATGCAGCAGTATCAGTTCTTAAATACACGTTAGTGGAAATCCTCTTCTTTGCATGCTTGGTTTGGATAAATGGTTTTTAACAGAGTATCCATGAGTCCTCACGCTCTTTTTTTATTTTAAAAGGAAAAAAGAAACATGTTTTGATGGCCTATTTGCTGTGATTTAATGTCCTCTTTTCCTCTGAGGTTTCCCTACGCATGCTGCTCTTACTTGGATGGTTAGTCACAATTGCTTAGGAAAACCTGAATCTGTGTTGTGTTTTCCTCCTACTTTTTTAAAAAATCTGAATTTTAAGCGATATCTCAGACAGGGTTCATAAATATTGAATCAAAGCAGTTTGTTCAAGGATGCACTCCCTGCGCTACAGCTGTAGATTATTGTAAACAAGATTCAAGGATGACTACATCGATCATTAATAAGGTCTGGTGTTTTTTAAAATCACATCTCTTAAATTCTAGAGCAGCAAATATTTGGCTATTTTTGTTTGGATGTATTTAAAACCAAAAAAGATCACATTTGAAACATTTTTTTATAAAATGATGTATAAATGGTGTCTTTTTGAACAAATCTACTCGCAGGTTAAGCATGTTGTCCAATACATGGTAACTGTGGCCAACTGCACTAGAGCTCTTTTTGGCTCAAAGTGTCACAGCCACCTGCTCACACAGCTTGAACAAACCTAGACATGTGTTCATATTAATGCCTCATGGCAGATTGCATTTCCTTGCATCGCTAAATTGTTTTGCTAAAATCTGCAACCATTTATTCACGACTGCATAACCCTTGGAAAGCTGGAAAAACTGTACAAATATCCTAAAGTCAGTGACATGTGAGTTGGTGTTTTACAAGATGTTTAGACGTGCTAAAAGTATTTTACAGTCTCAGAACGATATGCATTAAGACTATTATATTTGCCTTCTTCTGGATTTTTTAAAATATTATTTTCTGGTATCCACATTGTACCATTATTGTTGAACATAATAAACAAATGATACATTTATAATATAGATGCTGTGCAGCAATGTCACAAAAAGGCTATGTGCCCTACTGCTCTCATTGAGCTGTACATAGCATCTTCAGCTATTGGAGCAAAACAGCTGCAGTATAAAGTCAAACAGCGATGTCTTCATTATGTCTAAACCAGCTCTTTTGTTCTGCTAGCAAGCCTAGTTTTTATACCACTGACTTGTGTTTGCATTCAACTTTCAATTATATTTTTCATATTTATTAGTAAAGGATAGGTTTTAAAACCATTTTAAAGACAGAACAAAATATAAATTTTTACATAAAGTAGAAAAAAGCAAGAGTTTACAGTTACTGGTATTTAAAGTATAGCTTTTAAGAAAGATAAAAAAAAACGTTATTATGGCAAAGAACAACAGCTCTGTGTATAGTACTGAAATGTTTCTTATAGAATCCAGAAGCCTTTTATTAGATATTTGTTATTATATGGCAGTCTCTGTAGGATCTTGTAGCTTTACAGCGTAATTCTGGAATTAAAATTTGGTACCACACAGTAGTAATTCAGACCTATGAAGTTCTTAGTTGCAAATGTCAAAATTGTCAAAATAAAAAGTATTTAAAGCTGAACCTCACAACTGGCTTTCAGACAAGCCCCCTCTTTCCCAAATGAGAAATTCTTATTTTTTAGTACAAATAAGATAACAGTGAGAGAAAGTTGTGTTAATTTAAGGAAAATGACAGTAAGAGCTTAATGAGAAGAATTAAAATTCATTTTACCATCACATCTGCAGCTGTGCATTTACCGTGAGAGATCTGCAATATACAATTTTCACATACAATCAATTTAAACTAATATTGGCAGATGCTGGTAAATTTGGCTTTATCAGATACATTCACTTAAATGAGTCAGTTAGCAGGTTAACAGATTACCTTTTTATGCCACCAGATTAAATGTGTGGCACCTAGAAAAAAAATCCCAGGAATTACAAACTATTTTTATTGTAATCCTGAGATAACCAACAGTGTTGTTATTGCAAGATGATAACAATTATTCTGGTCACCATGAGATCACAAGATCATGTTTTGTTGAGATAACAAAGTATATTGCCAGATTGTATTAGAGAGACAAAAAAAGGACTTCCTTTCTTATTAAAAATGTGGCGAAATGGTCGAGGATCCCCTAATCCAGATGTGAAAAACTTGTCACATCTTTTCCAATAAGACTCATGGCTGTATTAGATCAAAAGGGTACTGCTACCAAATACTGAGCAAAGGGTCTGAATAATACGCACCATGTGATATTTCAGTTTTTCTTTTATAAATAAATCTGCAAAAATGTCAACAATTATGTGTTTTTTTTGTCAATATGGGGTGCTGTGTGTACATTAATGAGGAAAAAAATGGCTACTATCCTTCCAATTTTGAAAGATACTGTCTATAATTGTATTTAAAAACTATACACAGTGTAAACCGCTGAGCTTTTTGATAGTTTTTTTTTAATCTACCAAATGCAATACCAACAAAGTAGCAAATTACCACAAACTGAACATCCATGTTCCATTTTGTTTAAACTGTTTTGATTCGCATGCATTACATCACCCACAGGAACATTGAGTTTGTACTTTTAGTGGCTACATCCAGGCCTAAAGCTTTAAAAAATGAATACATATTAGGTTGGAGATTGAATGTAATTTAGCACAAATTTTCCACATATAAAGGTAATGGGTCTTTCTTTTTGAAGAGGAACTGACTCTTCCCTAAAAACCTGCTTCTGTTCTTATCGTGAGCACTGTCCTGTTGAAAAACAAATTAGCTCATTATCCTTGAAAGGCTAGGCACATGGGAGCAGCATGCATGAAGAACCAAACCTTTGGTTGTGCCAAGCTGAAAATGTCAACATACTACCTTGAGAGTGCACATTAAACTCACAGTAATGGCTGCCACAAGACAGATCCCCATTATCAAGTCCATTAAGGCACCACACTCCGTTTCAATGAAGAAAACACACACGCACGCGCGCACACACACACACACACACACACACACAAAAACAAGCTGGAGGATTTTAAATTTCAGAAGGATGCAGTCTGCATCATGCTGACAACAATACAAACTTCTGAATTCATAAACTATAAGCAGGAGAACATGTATGCCCAGACATTTCCATTTTGGTTCATGCATGCCGTATGTATGCACAAATTCCTTAGCATGTCAATCACATGAAAAAAAAAATTGCAATAGTTATAAGCTGTTTTTGTTTAATTGCCACGATAGAGTGACCTTATGTCATGTAAAGTGTCAGACAGTAGCCAGCCTGTCCTCCTGGGACACCAACACAGACTCCTTTAATGAGGAAAAAATGATTTATTAAACAGGAAAATGAATTATAAAATAGTATTTGTTTTTGTTGAAATCAAAATGATTTCCTAAATTGACACTACTTACCTGTATCTCCTAACACCTTTAATGTGGGTGGTAAATATGAGGTTAATAAGTTTAACTGTAAACTGCAATGTTTTAACATTGACTGGAGTGAATGTTAACGTTTTTACTAGACTGTTTTCGTCATGCTGCAGCTATGGCTTGGTTAACTTTTTTTTTTTTATATAAATGGTTGCATGATAACTAATGTTTTGGAATTCTTCTGTTAATGAAGGTACCTAATCTTAGACACACTTACATGAGATGAAAACATTGCAGTTAACTGAAATGGCTTGCGAAGTTTGTTCGCTTTTCAACATTGAGAAATAAAAAAACAAGAGTTAGAGATCCTGAGTTATATATGCAAAGCCTCTCCTTCATTCAAAAATACTGTTGTGCCATTTTTGCCCAAATTTTCTACTGTTGCCAGACACCCAGAGTTCCACTACTACAAGCTTTCCTTTTTCAAGAGATGTATTTCTTTTTTTTTCTTCTAATGCACTCATGCTGATAGGTTTAGGATCGCAGTCATCAAAAAGTAAATTGTCAGTCTGAAATTTAACATGGCGACACATGCATGACTCTCATAAAAACTGATGTGCTATAGTAGTTTAAATACCTCCTTAGGTAAAACCAACAACCTGCCCATTCAGAAGACACTTGTAACCTAACTTTTCTTTATTCGTTTCTTTTGTTCTTTATGTTTGAACTATGTTGAAGCCTCAATGTGTCAAGGAATACATTAACAAACATGGTAATAATCAGTAAGTTATTTGTACACATGAAAACACAATTTACTGTATGTTTAGATGGTAAAGTATATATAATTAGGAGCATGAAAATGTTTCATTCTAACCTCTAATGGGTTGACAGACCTGTTGTTATAAAAAAAAACAAAAAAACAAAACAACAACGTCATTGAATTTCTAGGAAAACAGTAAGCGACTTTTTCATTATGTTTAAAAACTAAAGGGTAAGTAAAGCAGGAACTGTTATTATGATGAAAGGCTAGTCAAATTACCAGTATCTCATAGATTTTTATGATTTCAATAAAAATATGCCCCAAAAATACATTTTGTTTTCAGTTCGGTACCCGGAAAAAAAAGCCAAAAAGTGTTAACAATTAACTGTTGCAAGGCGACACTGTGTTTTGACTCATCAGATGCATTGTCATTAATTTCTCAAAACAGCCTGGAGCCAACTGTGGTTCCCAGTAAGGACATGATGTCTATTGGATACCTACCTACATCTACTGTAGATGTCTACTAGATATCTCTATTTTGTTACTCTATTAGATGTCTGCCAATAATGTTGGGAAAGACATCTGCATATAGAGGTCCACTACACATCAACTTGTAGCCATCTAATTTTAGGATATTTTTAGATGTCTATTAAAGTATTTTTTAAGCATTTACTAGTTAAAAAAACATGATACTGCAATTGTGCATCCATCTATTCATCTTCAGAATCTACTGAAGTCCTTTTGGGGTCACAGGTTTTCTGGTTTCAATCCAGCTACTGTTAAAAGTAGACAGAGTACACACTAACCAGGTCACCAGTGTGTCACAGGGCCACCCAAACACAAGAGAGCAATTTGCAGACAGCAGTTAACCTGCAAAACATGTTATTGAACTGTGGAAGAAAACAAGAGAAAATCTACACTTTAAGAAAGAAAACATGCAAACTTCACACAGAAAAGTCCTAGCTGGAAATTGAATCTGGTTCTTCTTGCTGTAAGGTGAATGTGTTACCCCCTACACCATCAAGCAGCCCTCCTGATTAGAGAACAACTAGTAATTACAAAATTCTACATTCCAAGAGGTAGCAAACATTTCTACTGAAATGTACCTGGGGTTAAAGGTCTCTGAAATTTGCAACAAAGCAATCCAACATCTATATTTCTGTTTAGATTTTTAACTCGTCATATAACTGAACAACATGATGGTAAAATGTTTAATCTATTGGTCAGAGTGGATCATTATTAAAAGATTTTAAAGGACATTCCTTATATTCTGCTGCACAACAGTGTGTAGTTGCTGTTCAGAGGCAAAGTTCCTAAAGTACACACTTATATTTACATGTATAGATTAGGGGAAAAAAGTGGACTCTACACCAGTGTTATCATGTTCAAACTTGATAGTAAAAGGAGAAAAAGAGATAACGGTACGCCAAAGTCAGAACGATAGAAAAATGTTTTACTTTGACTTGTCAATTTTATATCTTGTAATTGTTTAAAAAAGTAAACTAATAGACATCTAAAAACATCCAAAGATTTGAAGTCTACAGGTAGACAGGTAGGAAACCTCTATAGGCAGAACACTTCTGGTATGCCCTTTAGACTTCTACAATCAATGTCTGTTAGTTATTTAATAGACATTTATATTAGATAACTAATACACATCAATTTTAAATGCCTATCAGATAATAATGGACATCTACATTTGTTATCTAATAGAACACAGATGTATATCAGATAACTAATAGATATCTAGTGTAGATGCATGTTAGTTATTTATTAGACATCTATTGGAGATGTCTATCAGATACCTAATAGACATGTGTCCGTTGGGAAGAAACTGCTCAAATGGCTTGTTTACAACATGCAAGGCATGATGGGACTGCGACACATATAAGCTGTGGGATAGTTGCCTGCGAGAAATCTAAATACGATGATAAGCAATGATAAGCAATAGACCTCTATGAATATATATATTTAGTTTATATGGAATATGCATATCAATTTGCATATAGATTTGCATAAAGCATATTGATAGCTGTAATCTTTGAAAAAGCCATTATTTAGATATCTAATAGATGTGTCAATGTCTAGTAGGCTCTAAAGGAGAAAGAAAAAGAGAGGTTTTGGTAACAGTGACTGAATTAATAAACACAACTAACATTTGGAACATTTAAGACTTAAGAACATCTATGCAAAAGTTATTTGCATAAATGTAATAACATGAAATTTAGCAAGTAGCTTTTTTATAAATTCTAAGTCATACAACTACTTCAAACAAAGAAACTTAAAGCTAAGAGAAATGTTAAATGGATGCTTTGATGGATACCATTTTTTTTGTTTGTTGTCTGTCTCACGCATAAATACAAGACCATAAATAATATTGCACATGGAAACTTCAATATATTAAACTTCTGACCTTCCTCTTAAGCCTCCTGATACAGAATTACAGAACCACACTTTTGTTTTTTTCAAATTAAAATCATGCAACCATTCATTTAATTACCTTATCTGCATAATTGTGTTGAAAAGCAGATGATTTGCCAAATCCTAATCATCCGTGGTATAAGACAGTAAGTTATTTTCTTTATCTGGACTAAGTTAACCCATTTTGAATTAGAACTCAGCTTCATATAAGACACATAAGCTTTTTTTCTGAGTTTTGTAGAGTTAACCCCATTCATTTTTACTTTTTTTGGGGGGAGGACATAAGTATAAAGCAAATAGATCACAACATGTTCCTGATATTTGTTATATTTACCTTTACATTTTATATATCTGCTCCCTGGCAACCATCTGCCAGCCGTTTCCTTGGAAACAAGCTCATTAAAAATATTGGGTGATGCCTTGTTGCTGTGTGTGAGTGTGTGAGGGTGTCTTTGTGTGTTTTTCCACTGGATCTTCAATCTGGTGTACAGTTGATCATGAGAATGTTTGACTATTCTAGCTTAAGTGTGTTTGGGAGACCAAAAGGCGAAGTCCGGTTTTCAGTCTTGGCTTTAATTCATCTCAAAGGTTTTCCATGCTGAATAAACAGCTTTCCACAAAAAAAAAAAAAGTCTCACATGTCTTTATCATTCTTGATGTGTGCACTAGTATGAAGTCATGTTGGAACAGGAAGAAGACCACCCCAATTTTCTCTCATGAAGCTGGACTCATTGAACTTTCTAAAATCTCTTGAGATGGAGAAGCAATCAGTTTCTTTTTACTGCAACTGAGCTCAGCTCCTGAAAAAAAGTCAGAAAAACATTGTTCTCCTAGCAAACTAACACAGATTGTCTATTAAATTGCTGGAATTGAAAAGTAAAATTTGTCATTCCAGAATAGACGTTTGTGGAACATGTTTTTCATTCTCTTGCTTTTTTTTTCTTTTTGTGCGTTACAGAATTATCCCATACATCTGAAAATTTGTATAATGATTATAACACTTTAGGTTTTAGTCTGGTCATTTGCAATGAAATTTGACTTTTAGTGAGTGTGGTTGTGTGGCCCTGCGACCCAGCCAAGAGGGATTTGGCAGGTTCTGCGGGTGTATGGATGGATAGATGCATGGAACTTTTATTTGTAGATTGTCCAAAACCATGTTTTTTTCATTTTAATTTGTTAGTCAAGTCCTCTACAAAATATTTGCTTCTAGCTTTAAGCTGCATGCTCTTCCTGACACATTTCCAATAATAGGGTATTGGGATAATGTACTCTGCTTTACATCAACCCACCTTGTTTTTGAGTTGAATTTTGATTACTTTGGCTTGTTTGGGCAGTGTGGGTCCTTAAGCAAGACCCTTCGCACAACTGCCCACCTATGTAGCCACTAGAGGGCCCTAGTTTGTGTCCCTGTGCTGGTCCCCAGCCCAGATCAAATACAGGGTTGTGTCAGGAAGGACATCCAGTGTAAAACTCTGCCAAAATCAAAATGTGCGGCTCAGTAACAGGCTAATTTGCTGTGGCAACCCCTAAAGGGGATGTGCCAAAAGGTGAACAATGTTGTTGTAAACCAGCCCAAAACTCTGAGTGCACTAACCCTGTTTTATTTTAGCTGCATTATAGTTTAACAATGGAAAACGTTGTAGCAATGCGCTAGCGCTAAGACATTTGGTTTATGTAAAAGCATTCAAATAAGACAAGTGCCAAAAAAAAAAAAAACCCTCCAGAAACAGCTCTTCCCTTTTTTTCTTTTTTTGAGGAAAAATGTAAGTAGATGCTATTCTATAGAATATCAACATGTGCTTAATTTGGTGTTGCAGTGCAGCTCTGGTAGCACAACTGAACCCAGAGGGTCAAGCATTCTAAAAAAGTACACCATTGCACTCATGGACACAGCCAAAAAAAAACCTAAAATTATCACAGAGCAATACTGTGTTGAGTAGGGTTTCTGGGAATGAGTCTAAAATTAGATTGTGCCATCAGGTGCCATCAGGTGATTATTGTGTGTTTTTTTTAATATATTGATCCAGTTTCAACAGGATTACCTAATTTTTGAAGTAAAATATGTAGATGTGTGATTTTTCAAGTCATTGCAAAGGGAAAAAAAATTAAAATCACTTTAGCAGCTTTGCAAAACTTAGCTACCCACTATAGAAAATTGAAAATGACAGAATCAAGTGAAATGTGATTTGGTTTATGTAGTCCCAAACTGTCAGTCCTCATAACGCAGAAAGGATGCTGGCCAAAGTAGTATATTACCATTATGATAAGATTCAAGTTTCAAGTGTCAGTACAGTGTAAGCTAATACCCTGTCTTGCAAGACTGGTCTCTCATCTCCACAGCCACAGGGGTTCTGCTTTGATTAAAAAATAAACCAATGATTCGTCCATGTACCTTTCAAGCAACTATCTCCAATGGTTATTTTATTCATTTAAAACCCTTAGGGTGTTTCTCCACTTTTTACCAGAGGGCTCTGATAGTTGAAAAGCTTTTTTTTATTTTATTTTTTTTAAATGTACCCTGTGAGACAGCTTACTTTAAAGAACAGAACCCCATGGTGACTATGCAGCGAAAAGTAAAAAAAAAAAAAAAGTTAGTTCACTTGCTGTCATCCGTCTATTCACATTTGGTTTGAGATTATAACAAAAAGTCTGACAGTTTTTGGGGATTGCCACAACTCTCATCCATCAAGATGAGCAAATATTTTGTTGGGGTTTTCATTACTTAGCAGGGAATTTGATATGAAAACATAGACTGTGTACAACTGTGAAGATTGAAGTCTTTTACTTTTGCTTCAGTGGCCTTTTTTTCTGAATTTTTTAAGTGTTAAACAGTTTTACGCTCCTCCCAACATGTTTCTGTCCCTTCCACTATTCTATCTATATCCTAAAGATCTATTTCACAAGAACATCAGGAATGATTATTTTTGAAGCAAAGTTAGATTAAAAAAAACTTTTTGTTAGTTTTTAAATAAAGATTTTTTGGCAACATTTCAGTCATCTTCTCTGTGGTGCAGCATTCATTCAGCCGGCTAAGCCTGCTTCTAACAGAGCACTCATGCTGTCTTTGTCTTTCAGATTCACAAATCTTTGAAATGTTAGTTGCAAATCATTTTGGTAAAATTAAACTTATTTTCAAAATTTACAGTCAGTATCTAAAGTTCAAAATATTGAAAGTTTGATATTACCATGGGATAAATACTTTCAAATTGTTTTCACAATAAAATGATTCGATTTTGTTTTGTTTGACTGTGTTTAATTTTGTCCTGGTCTGCACAATTGATTTCCACCCCCACGTGGATTAAACTTTAACACACCCCAGGAGTTTATGTATTGATCAGAATCATTGAAAGTGCTCCTATTTTACAAAGTCAGTTCATTTTTGAATTTGTTGTATAACCCCTGTCTCCCTCACACACACAGATGCACAACAATGGGTTTTCTGCTTTGTGTTTGTAGTGGACTTCAGAAGCGCTTCTGTGCATTTGTTACAACTGAATCCCTTCAACATGCCATCAACAGCTTAATTTCCAGGTAGACTAAAGACCAATTCAACCAAGAAACAACCAGTTTGTCAGTCGTGCTGTGCCAAAGTGATTGTTTTGAGAGGTAAAGTCATGGCTCTCTGTGTGCCTCGATTCTGAAGAAGCATAGTCGGCAGCACATGCTCTCCTTCACACGGCTCCTCACCTTCTGCTCCTTCACTAGCTTTGATTGTGCACTTGAATGCTGCATTACAAATAGAGTGTGAGAGGTCTTTTTTTATTGTCAGTCAAACCATCGCACAAACTTTCTTTTCAAAGAAATAATACTAGGAGAGCACATGGTTGTGCCATCAATGCAACTGTTTTCTTTCATGGTAAGCAACAAAGCTACTATTCCAAACTCACCCCCCATTCCATGCACATATTTAATGCAAACCCTACAGTTCGAATGTTGCAGTTTATTAGATGACTACTGGTGTCAGAATTCAAAAGACAGATTTTCTTCATTGACTCCCAAAGTAAAATCTTATTTTACCCCCAAAACTCTTATTCTATTGACTATTCATACCATCTATGTGTGTATCTGAAAAGGTTTATTGTGAGCTGCTTTCCTCTTTTTAGAGCTCAAATTTGTGCATAATTAGGGACATGTTTTTGAAACTCCAACCACCATATTTAGAAAGACAGATTTGAGCAAAGTTAACTCCAGTAAGAATTCAGAGTATGTATGTCTCCACTCTAATTGAACTTTTATACATTTATTTAAAAAAAGTAAATTTAGCAATAACACCAGCACTGAAACCACAAGGTTGAGAACATACAGTAAAACAGTTGTGATGTTAAGCAGTTGATAAAGTCACAAACCGGTTGTTCATTTAGAACTTCTTTAGAGGCTGGATTGACAGCTACAGTACAACTACTCCATTTATTTCACAGTGGTGACCATGATCTTGTTCGTATAATGGATGTGTCCCATTGCTGCAGGTTTTAGGCAATTTTAAAGAGGACGCAGTCATTGGAGCCACTGTCCTGTATACGTTCTCTGTTTTTAATAGAGGCCAAAGTCACAGTTTAGACATTCTTTTTAATTTAAAATAAAAAAAAAAAATAAAAATTCAATTCAATTACAAAGTGTAAAAACTTAGTTGTTTTAAAAAGGGTGACATAAAAAAACTCACTTCTAATGAAGCTCCAAAAAAGAAAAAAGGTAGTCCCAAGCATCTTATCCCTTTTTTAAATTATTGTTTTTATTTTTTTATTTGTCTGAATTGTGATAAGCCTCAAAGTTGAGTCTGTCAAATTGCCTTTTCCTCTGTCCAGTGGTCCAGGGTTTTCTTTTCTAAAGATGCTAACAACTCAGGATGTGATATTTCTTTTCTTTCATTTCATTCAGTCAAAAGCTTTTCCAGAGCAATGTAAGTCCCATTTCAGCTTTGAACTTGAAGGTGAATTGAACTGTAAAGCCACCACTGTGGTTATTCTAGATGATCTGGCAAAACTACCAAATTTCTTTTTCAGGTTTGGAGTAACTTTACGAACCAGATTTTTTTCTTCTATGTATGGATTATAAAGCCAGGCAAAAGGCTAAAATATATCTTAAAAGGGCCTATACCATGTTTTTCATGAGAAACAATATCCATGAATATTATCATATATTACCTTTGACACACTAAAGAACATTTTTTTTTAAATTTGAGTTATTTTTTGGACTCCTTTCACACCCGCAATTATAACAACTCAATCTCTGAGGCCCCGCCTTTCGCTCCTTGTGGATGACGCCCAAATCATGACGTCAGAATCCCAGAGCCTGCCTCAGCAGCGTGTCTCTGCGTCTCCGCTCATGAAAACAACCAACATCGAACTTTTTTAAAGATGGATGTGCATGTTGTGGAGCCGGACACTCTTGACCCACAATTTGATCCGGAATTTCTATACGCAGGACGCAACGTGTGTGGAAAAGTAGGATAAGAGTGGTGGTTTTTGGAGGATTACTCAAAAATGCATGAATGGATCAAAATATCGCTTTGGGGTTCTTTATGGTGATATGCACAATATAATACACTTAAAAATTCAAAAAGTTGATTTTTCATGATATAGACCCTTTAAAAAGAATAGAATGTGTTCCAGTTGTTTTTTTTTTCTTAAGCAAAAATTATGGCTTCATGTTAATAAAACATGACCTTAAATCCTGGATGGTTGAAAGTTATCCTATTGTGAACAATACTAGAAGTAAAAGAGCTCAAATATAGCTTGTTTTAGTGATATTTCTTTTTGATATTACATTTTATAATACATAGCCATTGTTTCTATCCATTTTTGTTACTTTTTAGTGTGTATCTTTAGCTGGAAAACCAATTACATTTTCTTTTTATATATATTTATATTTCTTAGTGATTCGTTTGTTGCAGCCATACATGTCATCCTATTGACTGAACAATAAGGCTGTGACCACACCAATCAGGACCAAATCTGCTTTGCTTCCCCTAAAAACTTCTGCAGGTTGGAAGGTCACTCCAGACCAAGAACAGACCACATGGTCATGTGATGACTACGGCGAGGTCGAAGAGGCTGCAGTGGGCTTGAGCTTTTCAATTTGGAAAACTTGGTGCTGAACCTGGAGCCTATCTGTGCAATTTGCAGAGCAGAAGGATTGATGCAGTCATTGGTCATTTAAAAGGATCCACTATATATGTCATTTTTGGTAATTATATATATATAAATTATGCAGAACATTTTTCACATCAAAGGTCATTTAATTATAATGTTTTTTCGTAGCTGCAAGATCAGTTGCTTCAAAACAGGAAAACCTTGTCAGAATTCCTCTGAAGAGAGATTTCTCTCTGCCTGACATCTATTTCATCCTCTGTTATGTGCTTATTAACATATACATTTTTTCACTTTAAACTATACTGTTTTTTTTTCATATTTTTATTTTTTTTTACTTAACTTATTCACTCATTTTTACCAAGTGTTCTATTTTTAACCTTGACATTTATCATTTTAATTTTTAAGGAAAATTAACTAATTTTTTTATATTAACACCGTAGGTACATTCTTTGGGCTACCATAACCCTTCAAATGACATTGTAGCAGATTCTAAAGCAGAGAAAAGCAACTTTGCGCTATTTGCAACACTTTTGTGTTGTCATTCTAGTCATTCTACATTATCCTTGGTTTCTTTGCTCTGTGGTGAATGTAATGGAACAAGAAATATATGGAAGTTTTTTATTTTAATTTTTTATTTCTCTTTCATTTGTTATTTTTTTATTTTACATTGGGTTTGTTTGTATGTTGTTGTACTTGAGGCATGTAAGGCAATTTGTGTTGTAAATATTTATGGAAAGGGGCTATTTAAATAAAGTGGATTGATAAATTGCTTGAATGGGCAGAGTTCACATTTTTATCCAGACAAAAATAAACAAAAAAAAAAAAGGAAAAACTGGATGCTCACCAGTAAAGTTGGGAAAATGCCAAATGTTATTCAAGAATGTTCAAGTATTACAACTGACTTTTATTATTTGGTTTAATTTTTGAAAAAATTTAAGTTTAACATTTCGTTGAAGCTAAAAAGTTAACCATATAAGGTCGAGACAGAGAGATAACTGTGACAGCTTTGTTCATGATTGCTCCGACTGCATCAAGTCATCTTTTTATCGTTACCGACCATTTCTTTTCTAACTTTTTAATTCTGTCTCTCATCTGTTGCCTCCAGAATAATTTTCCATCTTTTTTTATACTGATGTTTCACCATTTTATTTGACACGGTGAACGCTCAAGGCAATCTTTTTTTTGTGGTTTCAGACTCGTATCAGATGGTGAGATAAATAGAACAAAAGAAACTCGTCTCTGTCTGTATGCACACACGAGGATGAAATAAGTTCAAAACAAAAAGGATTTTGATGTGCTTTACAAATGTAATTTCATGAACACTATGTCTCCAATAACTCCAATATGTCTCCAATAACAAAGTTTGCTGCTTTTTTTCAAAAATGTTTTTAAAAAAAAGAAGTTTTACCTTGGTGCGTTGTCTGTGTTCTATCAATCAGTGAATAGATCAGGATCTAAATGTGTGCACATAACATGGTTTTCTTGTCCTTTTGAGTCGCTGAAGGCTATTTGCTAGTTGTCAGTGAGTATCAGCCTTCGTCCCCATCCCTTTGTATTTGCTGGCTCGATTTGTGAGAAACTGGATGTCAAACAGTCGTCCCCATAAGGTAAAAGTGGAATTTCACATTTGTTAAATTGATCCTAGGAGATGCATAAAGATAGAATAAGACCAATAGCATCTGGATAAAAGAGGGAGGAAGTTATACTCCGATCAGGGCGACAGCTGGAGGGTGATGCTGAAGTGCAAGGAGGCAGCTTTGGGCTGGCAGAGCTTTAAGATAAAGAATGAAATGATGGACAGAAGAAATTAGTCGGAGGTAGCAGGGGAGACATGCTTTCAAAACAGATGGTCTGTAGGTTACGAAGAAAAACACAAAGGGTGAAATGAAGTCGAAAACACTGAATAGAAAAAGTAAGATAAGAAAGATTTGTCAGTATTGCTTGTTGAAAAGGAACATTTGGCTTACTCAAGGGGCAAAAGTCAGGCTCTGGCATTCCAGTGACTCTGACAGGACATGTGGGTTAAAAAAATTGATGGATGAATGGATGGATGGATGGATAGATTATGCCAATGTCATTGTGAGCAATGTTTTCTAGATATCTCATCACTTGACTTAACATTTGACCTTGAAATCTCTGTCATTTCATTGACTTCTTTGATTGACTTTTATTTCCTTCTTTAAAAAAAAAGGCTAAAAGACTTGGTTATACCAAATGCTGCCAGAATTATGAACATTACCAAGCCATTCCTCAACTTAGTCTAAAAATAAACTAGCTGATCAGCTGTACTGTACTGTAAAGTTTTGTATTCTTCTTGTGCACTCAGAATGGTATATTTAGCTTAAATCAGGATTCATTATTTTAGACTATTGACTCTACACTTTGCAGGTATAAAAAACTCACTTAAAAAAAAGTTAACTTTGGTCTACAAGATGAAACTGGTGGACCTGGTTCACTTGCTAGTATATTCTGTATAGTATAGTCTTTATTCAAATTGTTGTGATTCAGGAGCAGACAAAAAAAATGCACTTTGAAAAAGCCTACAGTCGGCAGGCCACAAGCTCCCTGGTCCGCTCCATTCTGATGCATGCATTTGCAGACAAATAGATCCATGTATGTTTCTTGGTCTGAGCTGGCATCTTGCTCAAAACTACATGGCTGGATAGCTCCAATATTGCTCTCCATTTTTGTAGCACTGGTATTGTGAGGGACTGTAAACTAGAGGGAGAGCGTGTAAGCAAAAGGATGATGGGTACAAATACCAGAGAAGTGGATACATGAAAGTTAGTCAGTTTTGTTTTCACTTGTGCACATTTATAGACATTTTGTGGAGGCATCCGGTTTTCTTCTTCGGGCTATTTTTCTTCCTGAGTAGAGCTCATTTTGGTCAATACTGCCCTCAATGAGCAGCTGTTGTAAAAGCATTAGCTTTTCAGTATGTTTAATCTTCTTTGAAAGTCAACCATGACAGATGAAATTGTAAAAAGTTTTGTCAATTTCTGACCAATACAACCAACCCTTAAAATACCTTCAGTGATGAGCTGAACAGATTTAGGATTCAGAAACAACAAGAAAAAATATCTCCAGCGTTTATGTGCAGCCCCTAATCTACAGCTGGATTTTCCATCGTAAATTACAGTTATGTGACAGTCATAAAAAATGGCAAGATTCTATTTTCCAAGAAAAAGGACTTTTCTGCCATAAAAATCGTCCTCTCGTTCACCTACTTAACTCACACAGCCGACACACACTCACACTGAAAGCGAATGCTCTTTTGTCTGACAGCAGGCTTGTAGGAGCACAAGTGATGGAAGATTGACTACCAACCTGACAGAGACTGACAGTAAAATCTCTCTCCCTGGCTTACTCTCCAGCCCAGAGGGCATTGATAAAAGCAGACATTTTAATTTGTTAGGTCAAAAACAAACTGCATTAGGACTAAGCTGGCAGCCCCAAGAAAACCTAGTGGATTCAGAGCGATGAACCTGGCTTATTCATCGCGCATATCACCTCAACTAATCAATTCTTTAGATTGTATTGGTGTATTCATGATTAGTTTTTATGAAAAGAACAATGTTGGATATGCAGGCTCAGCTTGAGAGGGAGCTCCTGCAAGGCTTCGATTTTTGCCATGATGCAGATTTTCTTTTGGCCTTTTTGTTTTAGGAGGACAAAAAAAAATCATTGTGGAAAATTATTTAACTGATTTATTTACACCTTTTATTTAAACTATTGCTGACTGCATTATTATTTACAGTCCACTTATAGAGTATGTGGAAGTCATGTAGAGTTTGTAAGTGATGTAGTGATTTATTTTGCACAAAAGCCTTTAAAAGGCAGACAAATGTGCAAACAATATTCAAAAGACATACAGATACATCTCATTTTTAGACTAAGAAGTCACAAAAGTGAAGCAAAAAAGAAAAAAGTAACAAATAGTAACAAATGATGTGAATTCATATGCTTATAATCTTCTTTGTATTTACCCGTCATCTCTTATCCTCCACTTCATCCTTAATCACACCAACCATGTTCTCCTTAAATACATTTTGACCCTCCTTTTTGGTCTTACTCTAGGCCTCTTTCCTGGTAGCTCCAACCTTAGCATCATTTCACCGACATAATTACTGTTCCTCCTCTCAATGTGTCCAAGTCATGTCAATCTGGCTTTCCTGCATTTATCTCCAAAACATTCAACATGACCTGTCCTTCATTCCTGATCCTATCCATCCCTGTCACTCTCAATCATAATGTCGTCTGCAAACATCACGGTTCACAGAGATTCCTGTCTAACCTCATCTGTCAGTCTGTCCATCACCACAGCAAACAAGAAGGGGCTCAGAGCTGATCCTTGGTGAAGTCCCGCCACCACCTTGAACTCCTCTGTCACACCTACAGCACATCTCACCGCTGTCTTCCAGCTCTCATGAATGTCCTGCACGAATTCCTCATGCGAGACACAACTCCCCTTTCTGTATGCTGTCATAGATATTCTCTAGATTTACAGACACAATGCAGCTTCTTCTGACCTTCTCCAGAAACATCGTCAAAGCAAATGTTACATCTATGCTTCTCTTCCTTGGCATGAAACCATACTGTTGCTCACAAATGCCATCCATGTCTGACCTCAGCTTAGCTTCCATTACTCTTTCTCGTGACTTCTTTGTGTGAATCATCCATTGTATTCCTCTGTAGTTTTCACAACCCTGCATGTCTACCTCATTCTTAAGAATGAGCACCAGAACACATTTCTGCCCTTTCTCTGGCATCCTCTCACACTCCAAGACCTTGTTAAAGAGCCCAGGCAGAAACTACTGCCTCCTCTCCTAATCTCTTCCCATACCTCCACACTCCATCTCACCATCTGCCTTTGCACTCTTCATTTTCTTCATTGCCGTCATCCGTTCTTTGCTACCTTTTGCTCCACAATAACCATCTCTTCACTTATGTGCTCTAACATTTTCCTCATTCATCAGTCTTTCCAAGTTCTCTTTCCATCACACTAGTCAAACCTGACCATCCCTTTCCTTGATCACTCTAACCTGCTGCAGATCTACCTCTCTACCTGTATTATGTCCAACTTGTTATACAAGCTTTCATACTCCCTTTGTTTGACCTCTGACCCCTCCACGTTGTCCCTGTGGTCGCTGTGGTCTGGTCTTTCCTGTCCTTCCTTAGCTTGTCTTGACTCTTAACATACTCCTGAACTTTTCCTTCCACGACCAAGATTCCTTTTTTTGCTTTACTAATTCACACACACACGTATCTTCACTAGTCTCACTTTAGCTGTATCTGTCCATTGATCTGGAAGAACCTCCTCATCTCCAAAAGCCTGTTTCAGCTCCTCCATAAAAACCACACAGCTGAGCGCTCTGGCCTTGGCTCTCTCAAAACACATCTTCTCCTCAGTGAATGAAATGTGGTTTGGATGTGAAGGTCGACATATGCAGTGTCTCGCCTGCTTAGACCTATCTTGACTTCAGCAGACCTACTTATCCCTTTCTTGTGCACTGAGCGGGCAGCTCCCCCTGTGGCTGCAGCCCTGGTGCCCCCCAATGCCCTGTCCCTCTCATTTCACATGTAGTTTTGTTTGTGCTTTTTCTTTTTTTAGCACTCATGTAACCCCCCCCCCTTTTTTTTCTCCCCACTTATGAAAGATTAATCTTATTGTACCTGTTCTTGTACTGTTACAATGACAATAAAGATTCATTCCTTCATTTCATTTTTCAAGTTCCATAACTAGGTCATCTGCTGTGTTCTTGTCCTCCTCATCTTCCTCACCACCAGATCAACCAACAACCCACCAATCTATGCTTTATTCTCCTCATTCACAGTGTCTCAACAACACATAATCAATTTGTGTCTTCCCGTCACTCTTTCATTTCATCCTTTACTCCTTTCATTTCAGCAAAAAAATGTTCACCAGTCATTTCTAGTTCTTTATTAAAGTCAACCTCCATTTGTACTTTTGGATTCTTGTCCTGGACAACAAACCTTCTCATTCCTGCCTCACCTCTTGTTTCCCTCACCAACTTAAGTGTTACAGTCTCTGACAGACTGAACTCTAACAGAAACAAGCAATGTGGACTATGTGTTAAATCATGTATCTCAACTTGATCAACAGGTCTTCCTTTAAAAAGTGTCTTGTGCTTTTTTTTTTTTTGTTGTTCTTTTTGTTTTTGGATTCGTTTTTTCATCTGCCATAATAATATTTGAAATTAACACTACTGGTCATTCTTGAGTACAACTTGTTACAGATTTTCAAAATAGCTCTGCAGAATTGATCGAAAGTCTCAATAATCCTTGATTTTGAGATTTTTCAATTCTCAGTATTTGCCCCCCCCAAGCCCGGATGAATATATTACAATCATTTGTAGTGTCTGAGAATCTCTTCACAAACAACCTACCTGCAAATTTTGAAACAGCAAATACAATATGTAGCATATAGTCAAACAAACAAACACCAAACCTATGTACTATTTTAAAGGAAACATAATGCACCACAGGAAAAATAAAACATATTATATATATATATGGTAAAAATACTTTTTCAACATTAATTGGAAACTACTCTCATGCATTCAAAAATAAAATAAAGCATTGGAAGTTGAAAATGGCTCTAAAATGGTTGATTATTAATTACAAAAAGTATTTTTTACCTTTTTTGAGTTCGTAAGCTCAAAATACACAAAAACAGACAAGAGTCTAATATTTTTTACATTTAAAAAAAGTTAATCAAGGAGAAAAGTAAGCTTTTAGAACTTTTTAATCCATGGGGGTGCTGATACATGTGCAGAACAAAATTATTTCCTGGTGCAGTAAATATTTTTGGGGAAGGCATGGAGGAAAGCAAGGCCTCGATATTGATTCAGAAAATATTCAGAAGTCAATTTAAAATTACCAGTGATGCCTTCTCTAGTTGGTGAGATGATGAGGAGGTTCAAGGTTTTTCCTGCTCCCATCAAAGATCATTTTATTTTCCTGGCATGTGGCTGAGCAGAACACATAATATGCTTTTCTAGGTCTCCGCGTGGAACTGTGGGGGAAAAAAAGGAAAAACACCCTACAAACTTTAGTTTGGATAGGTAACACCTATCATTTTTATTAACAAAATATTTATTGACCGTGTGTCAATTCTTGAACAATATATTTAATAGTTATTATTTTTAATTAAATTAAAAAAAAATCTTCCAGTGATAAAATTGCAATGAAATTGTGGTAAACACTGAAAAATCTTATGAAAAAGAAAGCAATTTATAGTTTACGTCTAGTTAGTCAAATATTACTTTTAAAGTAAAAAAAAAAGGTAATATTAATCCTGACAAAGCCAATAAACCACATTGCAGTAACTGGCTATTTGGGGAAAATAAGTTGCAAGTAAATTAACACTGGTGAAAAAAAATTATAAAATCACTGAAGGAAATTCAAGTAAGTGAAATATTCTAATTTATTTTATTTGAAAACTTCAATTTATCTGTGTGAAAACGTTTTGGTTTTTAGCAAAATAGAAAAAAACACAATTGAGTACAGTAATTAGATGGATCTGAGAAAACAAACAATTTAACATGGCTTTTTTTGTTGCTTTTTTTATGTTATTGTTAATAAGCTGGTTTCAAAAAGCAACAAAAAAGAAATAATTACACCCTCCAACATGGTAAACCCTGAGTTATCATTATTTAAGTTCTCTACAACCTCAAAAGCAAACACAATTTTGGCCAACACATGCAAAACTAACACATACACAACGGCTAAACCAAATACATGAACACTTCTCTCCAAGTCCTGAATCTGGGCAGACGCAGGACTACATGCTGGCATTGACCAGAGGCTTTATGAACAACTCCAAAACAAAAAGCTGCACTAATCCCAGTAAGGCGTCTTTAATGAGGGGAGCCTGCACACAAAGGAAGAAGTGCCAGGCTTCATTTCTAAAACTCAATTACATGGCCATTCAGGCAAGACGAGCAGTCACAGAGCTCTGCAATGTTTGTGTGCATTCATTTGTGTCTCTGCAATAAGATGAGCACAAATATGGCTCTGACTATAAAGAAATGACAATGAAATGGAGAGGGGAGGTAAAAGATCGCGTGCGTGAGGAGCAGGTTCCTATTAGAACACCAGTGAGGCTTAATTCAAAGTCGGCAGTTCTTTAACAGAACCAGAGGTTCAAATATCAAAATGCATCAGAAGCTACAGCTAGAAGGCATCTGAAATGACCCATAAGTCCAGAAGAGTTTTGTTGCTTGGAGCAAACACAAGATTATTGATGCTCGATGCGGGATATTTGTCAGTGGTGACAAAACTATAAACTGTGAAATTTTGTTTGTCTTTCTTTTTTTTTTTACAGACTATTGCCAAATTTAATGGCCTGTACTCATTCATGTTTTCTTCCTTTCTTTGGTCTTCATTTTTCCACCTTTAGTTTATTGTTTCTTTCTGTGGGTTTTGTTTTCATACTTTAATGAGGAATGTGCACAAAAGGCCAAACTTAGCTGCATATAAAAGGTACTTCAGTCATTGTCACGCTTAACTTTTTTCCTTCTTTCACTTTCTTTACTGACATGTCTAAATAGTTTAGATTTGTTTTTGAGCATTTATTATTTTCAAGTGTTAAAAAAAAACATGCTTTCTTTTCATAGACAATATGTAAAGCTTTAGTCACATGCACCTATGAGTGGTGTGAGTTTTGGGGTTGTCTGGACCCATAGAGGGTCCTCGAGAGCAAAGGTGTGTCTTGCATTTCTTAACCTAAAGGGGCATCATGAAAATGGAACATACCATTGTTGCGGGTGTGATATGCAGTGCTTCCAACTTTTCACCAAGTAATTCTAAAATAGGGAGGTTACAAAATACCTCCCTATTAGTACCACACAATCATCTTTCCAAACCTAACTTTATGTGTTACGACAAAATCAGGCCATTTATTAACTTTCTCAGTCATTGTTCTGGAGTTGTCATAAATATTAGACTTTTTCGTTTTTTTTGGGTTAAAATGTTTCACCAGCAGCTTTTGCATGGAGCTTCTGCTGTACATATCCTGACATTCAGAGTGAACAGCAAAGTAAGAATTTAATTGTACAGGGAAACCCGTTTCCTTACTGTGAAGATGACATTAAACCCTTTGAATCTTGAATCAAAGTAGCCTGATTTGCTTTTTTCCTGTGTCTAAATCATGGGTTTGTTAGTTACATTTGGTCATTTAAGTTTATTTCTTTTAAATGAGGTGATCTTGTAATAGTAAAATAAACTCGTTTTCAACCACTCCTGACATGAACACTAAATTAAGAGACCTTTTGTGGTCTATCAATCCTCCAAAATGCTCACGTCAGATGACTAAGTAAAATTATGGTTAAACCTTTTGTCAGAACTGTTTTTGGAATACATTTAAAACACGTGTTCTTATATTCTGCTGCACAGCAGTACCTGATCAGAAGAAAAAGTTCTTAAATTAAAGAATTGCATAAAAATGATAACTGCAAGTAAATCTGCTACATCAAGAGGATCTTTTTTGACACAATTGTTTTAGTGTGAAAGGAACTTGTATGTGCTGCTGTCAGTAAAAGAAATGAAAACTGTTATATAGCCTATTGAAACATATAACACTGTCATAATTTAATTATTGTAAATATTTAAAGGCTACATGTTACAAACAAACGGCTTAATGGCCACGAAAACATAAATTGAGTGCATTTTTATGACCAGTTTTTATAAACAGAGATTTTGCGGCTCTCACTTGGTTTTGTCAGTAAGAAACTGGACCAAATTCTTTCAAGCGTTAAAGGTTGCAGAGCCCTGGTTTGGCTGTTGCATTAACGACATAACTCATAGTACAAAAAAACCCTTTTCACACAAAGTGTAGAAAGTGATCTTGTTATCAACTCAGAGGGACATGGTAGTAGAATATTTACAATGAATCCATATCAGACTTTAAATGAAGCTATAACTGATATTTAAAAAATAATTCAAACTCAATTATTGGTGGAACTGGTGGTAAATTTCAATTATTCTGATCCTAGTCTCAGCCCATCAATCCTCCCTGTGATTATATCCAGGTTAAAATGAATAAACTCCAGGCTGGTTCCTTAAAAGTAAATGAAAATAAGAAGAACCAAATGAGCCAGTATTCAACGGCCCTTTGAAATGGACTGATCTAAAAAGTTCAGCTCCTTCAAAGAGCCATGAATTCCATAAGGAGTTCTGTCGTCTTCCCAAACATTCAAAAATCTCCTCCTTGGTGTTCCTGTGGACTTGTCTTACAGTTCTTCATAAATGCATCTTTTACAGTTCGCTATATTCCCATTCTGAACATGTCCAAACTAACATTTTTTATGTTTTTATTACCAAAAGTATCAAACATGATTCATATTTTTTGATGCACTCATCACAGATCTTGACCATTCTCATCACTTCCAAAAACAATTTCCACATCCTCTGCTCAATTATCCTCTACTCCTGTCTTTAAGCCTCTGCTCCCACCATCATACATTTTTATTCTCAGTTTTTTCTTTGTCATACACATCTTGACACTTTCCTCTAACCTGCTTCCGCCTCTTCACCTCTTTTCCACACTCTCTATTGCTCTGGGTTGCTGACCTTATGTACCTTCAATCGTTCACCTCCTTCACCCCTACTCCCTTGTAAGCCCATTTCCAAGTGGCTTCTCCTCATTCCCACACATGTATTTTATCCTCTTTTTTACAGCAGTTAACCATCATCCTCTCCATCCCCAAATAAACTCCATAAAAAAAACATTCTAGAATTGTCTTCACCTGCTGTTCGCTGTGGTTACAGGTTGCAATGCCATCTTCAAACTTGCAAACAGAAAATATCAGGCTCTTTTTTCAGTTTATAATTAAAATACAGAGGAACTGCATTAAGCCAAAGTACAGCTAAGCCTGATGGTGCCTGTTTTAGACAAAAGGTTTGTGTAGGTTTCCATGTGGGGCTGTGATGCAGGAAATAGAACATTTCTTAAAAGGTTACCCAGTCCCCCGATTAAACACAGCAAAAGGCTATTAGCAACAGAAGAGGCGCCGCAGCTTCTCAGCGTTTCATTTCCCGGACACAAATGAATTTCAAACTTCTCAGAAGAGAAGCACAACACTCATACATGATGAATTCATTTCTGACCTGCTCAGATTATTACAGTCACAATCCACTTTTTGGAGAAAAAGTAAATGAAAAACAGAAGATGCTTACAGCTGAAATGAATATTTGTGTCAGCTGCAGTAAAAATGCTTGTAAATGTGCTTGGAGAAGATTTAAACTTTAAAGACAAAGATGTAGATTTGACAGAGCTCAGCACATTTTACTATTCTTTTAATTTCTTTAGTATCTTAGAACAACTATACAAGCAAATACAAATGAAAAGTGATTGCCTAATCTGTCATTCCCTCCACATCTGTAGGAGCCAGAAATAAATTCCACTTCTGAGCTTGATTACAAAAAAAAAAAAACCCTCTCATGTCTGACTCTCAGTATTTTATTTCTTTTTTTTTTTTTAAGGGAAAACACACTCTTATGCACACATCTGGATGCTGAACTGCATAACCTTTTCTTTCAAAAGTCAAATCTTTTTTTCTTGACCTAATTTGCTGCCGTTGATGACTTCATGTGAATATTTGAGAAGAGAAATGGTCACAAGAACATGTCCACTGTGTTGATGCATGTTGCCTGCAGGAGTACATTCATTAAGTGTCATTGCCTCTCAAACTGAGATGACGGAGGCGAGTGGTCTTGAATTAAAAAAAAAAAAGTATTCCTATAATGATCTCGCTTCATACAGATTAATGATCCTTTTTCAACAAATAAGCATGTTGAAGTCTGTGGTATCACATTGACATTCAAACTTTTTTTAGTATTGGCATTCTCTGTGACAAGGAGTGAAAAGTGTCTTTAGTGCTAAAAGCAGTGACTTGCAATTTCAGAGTACTAAAAAGGTTTTTCTATATTTTAGCTAAAAAAATAATTGACTATGGCAGTTATGGTAAACACAAAAGCAGATTAATTGGAAAAACTAAGAAGGTCATTTGCAGTGCAGAAGGAGTTGTATACACACAACTTGTGCACATAATAATGTGACCAAATACATCATAATTTATGTCATTATAAAATACTTTCTGTAAGTGTTAGACACAGAAAGGAGTTGAACCATTTTTTTTTTTCATTTTACTGCACATAATTTTGAATACCAATAATTGAACTTCCTAAAGTCCCACTTCGATCTTTTGGATCTTTGGTCTTTTAATTATGATTATGTCATTTTTAGCCAAAACCAAAAACCTATCTCGTTTTCTAGGACATGGTTTTCTGCAGACTGGCAGTAGTTAATCTGACATTCCTCTCTGAGTTGTGGGCAGGACTGTTGGTGCGGAGTAAGCCCGCCCCCACTTCCTGACACCCATCTGTTTACATACTCTCCCACTAGCTTACAGCCCCTAACATCCCCAATCTAACATTTCAGACACAGAAATACTGTTTTGTCTGCAAATGGATGCATCAGATTGAGCGGAGCAGGGCGCTTGTAGCCTGCTGACTGTAGATTTTACGTCACATGTGCTTCCTCCAACTGCATGTTTGCCGCTTGCTTCTGATTTTCAACGATTTGAATAAAAAAATACTCAGAAATGCTGTTTTGAGCTTAATTTTCTTTTCTGTATGTCATCCAGGTTGAGAAAAGACAAGAGTAAGTTAAAAACACCAAAAACACAATTTTCATCAGAGTGGGTCTTTAACAATTTGAATGGCCTTAAAAGAAAAGGTAACAGCCTTCCATTAGCCTATAAAACATGTCTTAAATAAGAATAGCCCACAAACAAACCAAATAACAAATAAAGGAATCTGAGATCTACTTTATCCTATCACTAAATGCTTAAAAAAATGTTGTTTTTTTGGGGGTGAACGAGAACATACTGTATAACTTTTATGTTCTTTCTAATCCTGTGAGTAATTCCTTGTGGAAGTCATGGGTTTCATTACTTTCCTTGCACAATAACATCCCCCTCCTTTTCATCTGTGCAGCAAAATGAATAACTGCTCACAGAAGAAAATATGGACAAAAAAAACCAAACAAAACAGCTTGCAAAAAAAGCTGACTATACAAATTATGTTGTGAATACGCCAATAGCTTTTTCTTTTTTAGTTTGCTCTACAGATGCAAAACTGTGATTGGAAAGAAATAAGGGAAATTATATCAAAATCAGCAGCTCTTATCAGATACACATTTACTGAGCAGCTGCCTTAATACAGACTGCTGCATCAGCAACTGTCTGCAGACAGAGCTCTTTTAATATTTGAATATTTAAAAGGTTTCTCTTACAAGGCACGAGTTATCAGCACACATCTGTTCTTTAATCCTATAATCACCTTACAGTCAACTGAACTGAGGTAATTTAAGAGAAGAAAAACAAACAAACAAAAAAAAAAAAAAACTCAGGCCTTGTTGTGCAGAAAGGCCAAAGCGCAGAGTAAAATGGGAGGAAGATGTGAACAAACGAGTCATTATAAATGCAGCCGACCACTGCTGCTACCTTGTATCTTATCAAGCTTGGCAGCAGCAGTCAGAAAGGACAAATCAGCTGAAGGCCATCAATGAAGGTGCACTGCAGTAAGGCAATCAATGTCACTTAACACTTTCCAGTGAACCCAGCCCAATTTAGCAAGCATGAATGATAGTTGAGTATTAAGCAATCTCAATTAGGGAAATATTAAAGGCCTGGCACAGGTGCTTTAGATTTATTGGATGGTATGGTCCTGTCACTGACTGTACATGAACTGGACCAAACGAGTGTAACGTCACCCATAGAATATGGCTTCCTTGGGCTTCAATCAAACTAAGTCAATTCAGCTGCCATTTTTGTGATACCAACAAAACCAGAAGTCGTCAGTAAGTTGAGATTGCTCCAAGTTGGTCTGAGTCAACATTTCTATGGCAATAGCTCTCACCAATCTAGAATGAGTTTGTTGGAAGTCCACACCCTTACCACTTGAAAGAGATTCCATCAGTCAAACTTCTTGAATGTTCTATGTAAGACCATATACTTTTATTGAGGCATCTGATTAGTTTGTTTATAACTTGGATAACTTGCAATAACAAAAATATGTAATGGAAAAAAAGTCTTTTTTTCAGTCCTGCTGCTTTAACGTGTTACAGAAAGTCTTAAAATCATTTTTTATGTAAAGATGAACATTAATTTTAAAGCAGGAGGTTTCCCCAACTCAAATGTATCAAGTCTGACCCATTAAAGCAAACATTAATTTAAGAAAAAGCCCCAAAATGATCTTTGGTTGCTAATATTATTAAACTCATAATGGCATTTGATTCCAAATGAAAGATTTTGTCAAGGTTTAGCTGGTGGAGAGAAATTAATATTATTTTTTATAAATTAAACCCTTCCTGCTCATTTTTCTGACGGTGTGGAGCATGACAAATGTTCCCATCTGCACTTCAGAAGTACTGACACAGTTTGTAAGTGATAGGTGTTAAAAGCTGTAATTATTTTAAATGAAAATGACAAATGTAAAGAACAAATCACCAGATAAGATATAAAGGGAAGTTGAAATATCAGTAGAGACATTTTCTAAAATGTCAATTGATCATGTTCCATGTATGGGTGTGTGCACATGTGTGTTCATTCATAATTAAGCATCCATGTAAGTCATTCATTCTATGAAGAGAATTATATATTTTTTAGTAGACTGTGAAAATGTTTCACTGTAACAACTGTGCATGAAAGTACACATATGGAGCTTGGCCGTATTGGTTTGTGGAAATTCCTGAACTGTGTACATTAACATCAAAGCTCTGCACTTTCACTGTTTTAATGCTTTAAACCGTTTGAGCTGCGGTGGCTTCAGTGTGCTTAGAATCTGTTTTTACACACCAAACGGAAAACTTGACATCTCTTCAGATAAATGGAAGGAAAAAAAGGGACGGCATCACAGATAAATGCTGAAAGCAGAAGCTCTTGATATGACAAGCACACAGAAGAAAGACAATCCCAGAATAAAATACACCGTACAACAACACAAGAGTTTTCCCTCACAACTGCCAACTAGACCAAAACGTGGCAACGTCTTTCAATTCACTTGGACAGAAAGGCGTTTTGTTTTTTTCTATTGATTTTTTTTCCAAAAGAAAATACAGTATTACATAATAGTGATGCATTCGATTTTTCCGAAGAATGTGTGTAAAGTAATACTCTTAAAAACAAGTATCAAATAAAAAAATAGTATGCAAATTGTTAAGAGATAATTTACTAGTAAAACAGACATATTTGGATGGTGAAGGCTGCAATTGACCATCAAATCACAAGTCATCAGAAGTCAAGATGTAAGCAAACCTCCAATAAAATCACTCCTGTTTCTGATTTTTTTTTTTTTCATAATAAAGTTGCAATTATCTTGCACAGGAGAAAACTAGATACAAATTGCAGCTATTTCTAAAATATTTGTTTTAAAATACAACAAAGGGATCTTCTTAAATGCTTCTTGGTCAGAAGTCATCTATTTTTATTTTTTTCTTCCAGTCTGGATACACTTCCTGAAATGTATCCAGATACTTCATTTACTGCAACAATTAGGGCTACCAAAGCAGAAAGGGAAGTTGTCTTTCTGTAAAGAGCTACTAAGTTGCATTGTAATCCATCTAAATGTCACAATGGACGCTGACAAACACACATGCAAAACAAACAACCAAGAAACAAACATACACAATCAAGCAATGTTAAGTAGACAGTCTAAGACAGATAAATACAAAAGTTATCAAAAAAAAAAAAAAAAGAACTGATGGTACTAGTAATTGCAATACCTGCACTGATCAACATAGGGTTCATGTCTTAACAAGTCAAGCCTGTTTTGAAATTATTCCAATTTTGGCATTCAAGTGCTTTGAAAAAGGTGAATAAAAAATAGTTATCTAAAAATATTGATGCTGATGAGCGGAGTGGAAACATGTGGGAAAGGAAATAGATTTTTTACATATATGAACCAAACTTGGTTCAGCTGAGTCTATTTCTAAGAAGACCAAGTGTAATAACAAAGCAAATCCATAGTCGGTGACCTCTACTTAGCATCTCATTTGTACACCAGCACTAAGGTTAGCAATGTTTCTCTGATGGACATAGATACGTTGATATTAGCAGTACAAAAAAAGGCAATGCAAAAACATGCTGATGCTGTTTTTACCATTCACCAAAGGTAACTTGTAACAAGTTTGAAAGCCAAATCACGAAAGATGATCTACATTTTTTGACTTCCTTATTATTTTTACAGCATTATAAAATTAATTGTTAATTTTAGCCAAAAACTAAGTAATTTAAAGCCAAATTTAAATAACCAGAAAGACTTAGTCAATCAAAGGCTAACATTTAGTCATTTAAACAAATAATAAATGTGGACAAATGTCAGTGAAACACCAGCATACGGGATTAAGCTGCACAATTAATCTTAAACATGGCTTCATGTTTAAGGAATTACCAAGGCTTTGAAAATGTGCATTAAAGACTCATTGGGTTTGAAATATTTACATTTAAGAACAGCTGGAGTAAAACATGTCATTAGGTACTGCCATTTAAGTAAGGTTATGTGTCGGGTTTGAACATTAATTAGGGGGATGTATCTGGGCTTGGCTTGAAATGCAGACGTGCATGCAGAGCTGTAAGTTTAAACTCATGTAACATTTAATTCATGAAGTACAGCCAGCGGGTAGAGGAGGAACTGTGTGACCAGACACTCAGGACATTACATTTATCACGCACTTTCTCATCCGCCCCCAAGTTTCGCGGGGTTCCTCTGTGATTGATAGTCAGCAAAACTCTGACCACCTCATTGTCTCACTTAATTAGCTAAGATGAATAGCAGCACTTCCATGTTTTCAGCCTCGTACATGGAAAACAGAAGTCCGTGTGGAGGTCTGACCATTACAAGCAGTGGGGAGTAACACAGCCCCCTGTCAGCACAGGTGAGTGTTTCCTACACAGGGAAAGGTAATGCAAAAGTTAGGCTTCATTAAGACAAGAAAAAGTTTACCACGTAGAAGTTATCTTAATAGTTTTACATTCTTTTTGCATTGATAAGCACATTTGCATCGCCAGACACATTGTTTTGCTTTTTGGTTTAACTGTTTGGTCTAAGTTTTTTGTTGCTTGTTTGTAGCTTTCCCTAAAACTCTAACTTCTTACTGAATTAAAGTTTTTCTTGTAAAACAGTAAACAAATAAAATTCAGAATTCCCAGCTTTCCTTAGTGGATCCAGCACCACTAGAAACACTGGAAAAACTTTTGGAATGAAAGCAAAAGCAAAAAGAAGAGCAACTGCGTTGAATAAAATAAAAATTTCCCCCAAAGCCCCACTCCAAATATAGTTTTTCTACTATAAAATTGCTTCCAGTGGTCTTTTAATTGTGATAATGCAGTTTTTAGCCAAAATTAAAAAGTATGTCCTGATAGCTTACAGCCCCTCACAACCCCAAGCTAACAACAGCGGTGCAACAAAATTGGCGAGAAATATCAGAGCTAAGCAGCCATACAGTTTTAAGCCAGATGGCAGCTCAGACAAGGACAATGAAGACGTACATGGGTCTGTTTGTCTGCAAGTGGATGCATCAGAATTGTAGCGCAGAAGAGAGACTTTGGCCCTCCCATGGCAGCTGCTGGATCACAAACCCGCTTTTTCATACCACAGGTTTTCATCTGTTCCTAATCCAACACGATTTGCATAAAGAAACACTCAGAAACCCAGTTTCAATCTTAGATTATTTTAAAAATGCCGTCCATCATGAGAAAAAATGCTATTAAAAACAGCAAAAATACAACTTTTATTTATTTTAATCAAATGGTAAAGTTATCAGTCTACTTTTGACAATTGCCCTCAGTTTTTTTATTAACCTCATTTGCCAAAAACACATTTGTTTTGTAACCTCTGTGGAGCTTTGTTCATAGAAATGGTGGAAAAGACCTTATAAGAACAGCACTACATGCTAGTTTCTCATACAGACACAATCTTGGCATCTGTCTGTTTTAAAGAAAAACAATCTAGTGACTCAGAGGAATGACAGGCAAAACACCATTAGGCTCAATGGGGTAGACAGTAAAATCCTCTCTGACAGGGCTCTTAGTGCAACGGAAAGGTGAGTCGCTCCTTTTAAAGCTCCATCTATTGTTGTAGTCTTATGACTGACACCTCTTTTCAGTGCCACAGCCTTTGGATAACCCAAAAGGGAAAGTGGTCTCCAGTTTCGCTGGTGCTTTTCTTTAAAAGTGAGTTTTGGTACTACATTAAGCTTTCACACTATAAGGTCTTGCTCAAGGAAAGTCAGCGCCAAGGTGTTGAAAATGGAGCTGCCTCTGATGATCATGGAGCAGCTACAGAGAACCACAAACTCTAACAGATCAAACAGACTAAATGAACTAAAGAGTCTAAGCTGAAGTGCAGAACAACACAATTCTGAGACAAAAGAGGAATTTCACAATTTATTTTCTTATTGCCTTTGTTTATTCATTGACTTTACTGTTCATTTTTCTTTTTTTTTATCCGTGATCATAAAGATCACGTCATGTTTGTCAGGAGGAGCATCACCATTGGGTTCTACTTTTTTTTTCAATGAGTATAAATATAACCCAACAACATTTGGAAATAAGGGGTATGAACAACAAATGATATATTTATACCATTTGCTTTATATTTATATGTATTTATATTACAGGAAATTACAGTAAAACTGATAAAGTAAAAATAAAGGATCTTTTCACTTTTTCTATTTATTTTTTGAGTAATATATCAGTACCAGACTAAAATCTATTTTACTGTATCCAAATATGTATTTAAAAAAAAACACTTATTACAAACAATTTTTAATCAACACTTTGCCACCATAGACCCTTTGATGACCCAAACTGGCCCAATTTAACTACCAGGAAGAAAAACTTGACTTCTTTAGCTCAACAGATTCATTGCCTTTTCACAGAATGCAACAAATCGGAGCATTTTTACTGTTCGTGTGAGGATCACTTGAAATCTGATTTTTTTTCTTGTAAAGGTAAATTTATAGCAACAACGGCAAAAAAAAGAAAAAGGTCCATGAGAAATAATTTATTTACAGTGTTTTTTTGTTCACTGAAGCAAACCTTGAGAAACAATAGGAAGAAAGAAGCCACTAAGCCATTGAAATAGTGCATTAGAGGGTAAAAATACAACGTTTTTGCAAAAATTGTTTGCTAAATGAATTCTTAAACTTTAAAAGTATTTTTGGACACAACTTCACCGGTTCTTCCTTTTGTGTATCTTTTGTTTGGCATGGGATTTCTGAGGGTGTTCCCGAGATTTGCAGATTTGTTTCCAGACTGAGCTGATTTCTAGCTATCTGCAGCATTTCTATCAGGTTAGGTCTTGGCCAGTGGAGCAACTTATTTCCTTTTACTTTGAGACATTTTATTAATTTGTGTAGATTCTGTTTCAGAGATGCCATTTCAGTCAAGCCTAAAATAAGCTGCAGCTGCATCTCCATACGCTGCGTCTTCACTTTCTCACAATGACATTTAGTCTTTTAAAGGCAGTGTTGGTTTTGTAAATGTACCATGTCTCGCACACCGTGTAGGTAGTTTCCCAGACAAAAATAAACAACGTAAGCACAAAGTTCGGTGCCTGCAGAGCATTCAGGTTTAACATCAGGTGATTGAAAGAACCAGCGGGTGTTCAAACTTTCAACAACAACTCTGTGATTGTTTCCCTCTGTTGGAGGAGCTAAAAGTCTGTAAGCAGTAAGCATCTAACTTCCCAGTTGAGACTGAAATGTGAGTAAACTTTCAAAATTGACAGTTAAATTGAATGGAGAAAAAAAAACGGAATGCTGCAAAATAAGTCATAAATGGCCAGATAGTTATTCAGGATTCACAAAGAAATTATGGTCATTCATATAAACCAATTTAGTCACAAAAAGCACTGGACACCGTTCCCTCTACCCAAATATCGACAAATGAAAAAACTGAAAGAAAATATTAAATCTGACGCTGGAACAAATAGTTTTTTCTGCAGTCAAATGACTTGTTTTATTCTGTTTTTGTTTTGCAGGCCTTTTTAAAATTAACTTTTCACTAATGCTTCTTGTTTTTAAATTCATTTTTAAATTTTATAACATTTTTAATCGCCACAGATAAAAAAAATTACAGTTAATTTGTTTGTTGACTAAAACACTTGTTTTTTTGTTTAACTTTTAGTATTTTACAATTATTCAAATTAATTAATTTAATTTAAATTATCTACATAGTATAAGTCACGTTTTTTTTTTTTGCCTAGCTTGGCTGGGGGTGTGACCTATTCTCAGATGCAACTTGTACATGATTTAAAAAAAAAAATAGCAACAACAAGTAGAAGACACTCTAGACGGATGTATCAGTATTTGCTACTGACAGCAGGAGAAGAAGTGCCGCTCTGTCTTACACCAGGCTAAGTGGAATTGTTCCTAAGTGACACAGAGAAGAACAAATGTAACCAATTTAGAGATTTAAATTGATATAAAGAGTTTAGTTGACTTGTTAGCATGTTCTTTATGCTATGGTCATGTTAAGAATTGTTCATATTGTGCGCTATCCTGAATTCTTCATATGTTTCGTGAAGCTAAATAAGCATCAGTGTGTTAGGGTAGTGAAGCGTGCTTTCTTCAGTCTGTTATTGATATCTATTCCATTATTTGCCTTTCAAAATAAAGGTGCGTTCTTGTATTTTGTGAAATAAATGTCTCCCAAAAGGGCAACTTATACTTCTTTTCAACAAAACTCCCAACATCTTACTCTATTTGCTTAAAGTGCTTCATTTTTACAGTCCCATTCTTGTCTGACCCCTTCACCATTATTTTCAAATAAATATTTGATCTAATCCCTTTGGGATTCTTCTTTTCGTCATATTATTTAGTTCCACTGCCCATCTCTGTCACTCACCTCATTTGCTGGTTAGCCCAGGCAGGACTTAAGAGTCCCTGCAGCTTTACAGTCTCAATTAGCATCTAATCCTTCGTGAGGGGGAATATGGACACATTTTTTCCATTAATATGGGCTTAAAATCAGTCCCCACTGGAAAGGGATCCTACTGTGTATCAAAGTGAAAAAACTTCTGGAAGAACTATTGCAAAACATCCATACATAATCTCCTCCATTTAGGTATCCTTTGGTCTCATTTTTTCACTGAACCGTATGATATGCAATCAAATTCCAAAGCAACCAGGCAGATGCTACTTTTGCCACATGGGGAAAGCACAAAAGTATCCAGCCAAAATACTCTAAAGCTGGTTTGTTTGCAAACTTTGAAAACATTTGGAGGCATCTGTTTTCCAATCCCCTCATGACAAACAATGCTTTATAGGAGTTCAGAAAGCATTATCATGTGTATTTAAGGGAGGATGCTTGGTGTTGAAGATTTAGATTGTGAAAGAAGTGATGTTAACTTGTATTTAGTATTTTGAATACAAGAAGGTAAGACAGAAATTCAGCAAATTCAGCCTTAAAACACAGTTGATCAGGCTTTTATGTCATGCTCTTAATTCGAGATTTGAAACTCAACATACACACTCTGAAAAACTAAGAAAAAAAGCTGCCTTACCTGATGCAGAGGAACAGCATCAATAGAATGGAAGATGGCAAGAAGGAGTGGGAGAAAAGAAGAGAAAACACTGTTAGTCATGCATTGTACCAAATCCATTATGAGTTAAAAGCCTCACCAGCAAAGTGACATCTATCAATGTCATTGCTCCCCTGTCCATATTTGAACAGTCATTAATCATACTGTCTGGACTGATGTGGCCCATAATGGTTTATGATAGTCCGAAACCTTGATTATAATTAATGCTAACACCTTGGTGAAAGAAAAAAAAATCTCTCAATGACAGGCAACATTAGCCAAACCCCAAACTTAACGATTCACATTACATCTGATAATATATATTATATTATATATATGTGTATATATATATATATATATATATATATATATATATATATATATATTTACTGTTACTTTTGCTTGCAACTGATTTCCGTTGTTTCGCTCCTATTGTGATGCATCACTCAAACTCCCTTCCACTGGTGAGCGATGGTCAAAAACAATGAACTGGCACTCTTGCAATTAAAGTTTTGTTTGCCATATCATAACAAGAATTATCAGCAGATTTGGTGATTTTAAACTTTTTTTTCTACTTTTTAATTTTTTTTTCGATCTACAGTGAAGGAAGCACTGGTGCTTGTTTCTGTGAACTAAAACAGTCCTGCTTTAAATTATACTGAAATATCCATCTTGATTTGACACAACATCACATTTGGACTAAATGTAATACTGTCCAGTAAAACTTTACCTCAAATAAATAGTTGTGCATATTTTCAAAAACAATTTGTGTCCTATTTGTGCAGGGGACCAGGCTTTCTGGGAAAAACATATAAATGCGAAGCTACGTTTATGTAGCCCACGGCAACGCACGTTCAAACAATCACTTCCAATGACCAGTCTATGTAAAGACATGTATTTGTGCGTTTCGGGCTTCTGCATTCAAAGCTACGAGAGTTTCAACAACCATTTTTGGGTTCTACGTACAAAATGCATGGCCATTGAACAAGCGTTAAAAGTTTAACCAGTTGAACTTTGACCAATCAGGGAAACAGATTTTACAGTAACATATGGGTAGCTGCATTTTCTAAACAAGTGCCAACTAAGTTCTCCTTCATTGAACATGACGTCGTATAAAAAGTAAACTTAAACATGACTATACCTATGAAGTACAGGAGAAGGTGATATGCAGATGATCTGGCAAAGACAAAATGAAAGCGAGACTCTTGTATAAGCTGAGAGCAATTAACAGAAATGAACACAGCTTTGGAAAGTAAACTTGAAACTTGTGACTGACGTGTGGAAAACTGAGAACAGAACTTGACTAAAATGGAAAAAATGTCTCAGTAAATCAAACTAGAGTTTACAATTCTCATATTTTAAATAAAGCTTGCATCAAATTCTCAGTCTTAGTGAAACAAATTCAAAGTCTTTGGAACTGCACTGAATGCTCCTAATATGGAGGTAATTCTCCATAATTATTTTCACTGTTTATTCCTGTTAATCTTATTCAAAAAAGCACTAGTCTTTTCTGGCCTGTTGAAGGCAGCTTTCTCTCTGTAGTCATTTTCTTTTTTTTTTCTTCTACCTCCCTTGTTCTTCTTTCATCGGCTCCTCGCCGTGCATGCAAATTAGCTGTAAAGTCACACAGCACGATGTCTTACATCAAACATAAGTGTGGTCTGACCTCACCAGGGTTCAGTGCAGATTCAAAGCAGAAACACGCCGACACAGCCCTGATGGCTGATTCTGCTAAAGTGAGACATAAAATTATCTTCAGGACTCACTCACAAGGACATGTCAGTGAGGTAAAAAAACTCAAGTTTAATAGGGAGAAGACTTAAGAAAAATTAAAAACATTCAAAGTAATAATAATTTTAAACCTAGCACCGTTTGAAGACCTTTAATCTAATGTGACAAAGCCAAAGGAAATGGTTTTTTTGTGCCACCGCATTTTCTAATGTGTCACAGTAATGGAGTTAAAACAAAAAAAAAAAAAAACAGCCAAGAGAGCATAATATACATTAACATATAAATTTAGGCATTATGAGACCTTTTCTGTACTTTTTTGATTTACATAATTGAGAAAGACCAAAACAAAGTCTTTTTGTAAGGACTCCTTGCTCTAAAAAGTCAAAATAAAGCAAAATAAGAGGCTTCCATTGTACTTTAAGATAACTTTCAATATAAATGCAAGAAGTTGTTTCTCTGGATTCCCACTGAAAATACTGGAGTTTCCTGGAAGTCCTCCAGTCTAATTATACTGCAAACCAATACTGCAGCCTAATGGTTGTTTAAAAACACCCTGTAATGTTAATGGGAACTCAAGGACCTTAGCAAAATGCAGTTACCTGTTCCTTCACATCTTTACAAATTGATATAAAAATCTTTTTTTTTTTTTTTACTTTATTCAGTGGTGGAGCTAGAACATTTGATATGGGGGGCCAGAAGGGGGGCAGAAGACTTTGGAATGGGGAAAATAAAAGCAGCAGAGTGGAAGGCCATTACAAATGAAAGAATCAAAAATACTTATTTCATACGGTTTTATTATTGTTATCGTTATTATTATTAAAGCAGCAGTTAACAGTTAGCCAGGGTGCTATCACTAATGGAAGCAGTGAAAAAAAAATAATTGTGAAGAAATTCTTGAAAACCCATTTGGGCGAGAATACACAATAAAGGGGGGGTGCAAATGATTTAAGGGGCTTGTGACAAAGTAGTATCTACTTGTCACCTGTTTGTTCATTACTTTTAGACATATCTAAAAAGAAGCAGAACAAACACAATATACTTAAACTTACTTATTGACTTTTGTTATGTTTCTCACCTTCTCTTCCTGGTGCTCAATGGGCAAAATGGTGGCCAAGGCCTTCACTTCCTGTTTTAAGGAAGGGCACAGGAAGTTGAAGGGATTTGGATTTGTTTGTTTGCCTTTTGGTTTGTAATGATTTGGGTTTTTTGTTTATTTATGTTTGTTTTGTTTACAGGATTTTGACTATATAGTTTCAAGACACTTTTGGTCTGTCTCTTTTGTTTGTCTTATGCTTATTTGTTGTATTGTTGTATTATTCTACTGTCACTTCATTCCTGGGCATGGCCAGCCAATTAACTGGAACCCATAAAAGGGAGGAGCTCAGTGTGGGAGAGGAGAGAAGGGAGCTGATGAGAGCTGTTCAGTTGATGTGTGGGTTTCTTAAATAAAAAAAAACTTCTGTTCCTGGACTTAAAGTTGTCTGCTTCCTATGTAACCAGGCCACTCTTGTCACATCTTCTTACCATGTAACACAGGGCTCAAGAAGTTGTTAAATCTTGATTTATTTTTGCAATGCTTAAAAAGCTTGCATTAAATGTTCATTAACCTTTGTCAATAATTACGCAAATATTGACAAAAGAATTTGGGGGCAAGGCTTTTTTCCTGGTTAGGGGCAGACACCTGTCCCCCTTACCCCCCTGTAGCTCCACCCCTGTCTACATTACTTTCATGTCTTAGAAATCATGTTTTTTTACGTTACCAACAGTAATGCTTCCTATTAAATAGGTACTGAAGAGTCCAAACAACAAACTGTGAATCTGACGACCTTGGTTAGCTTCTGCCTTCTGCCCCATCATTCTGTTTCAGTCAGGAGGCGTGACACTGGACTGTTTCCAGGTGCATTTATACAGCTGTGTTTTAAGCCATTTTTATTTGATTACATCGTTTTAATACAACTCACTCATACCAAAGGAGATTGAAAAAAGATACTAAATATAATAGATAAATTCCATTTAATTTCATTTGCCCACATTAACAGTCTGAGTATCATCGCATGACTGACAAAAGGCCTTTACAATGAACTGTAATATGAAAGTAGCAAAAAATAAATAAAAAAAATACCAACACTACACTTTATGTTGCATTCTCTTAAAGAAGCCAGTTTTTGGTTGCATAAAGTTCTTGATTGTGAGCGTGTTTTTTTTTTTATTGTTTTTGTCGTAAGAGCATCAGCAACCAGTGATAAAAAAAAAAAAAAAAAAGTTATAAATAAATGTTTTCATGTATCAAATTTCAACTTCTCTGATCCAGAAGTGCTATTCACAAAACCATTTGTACTTCCAAGTTATTTTCAAGTAACTTAAGATCTTGTTTATAAAATATAATGAGTGAATGAGGACAGTTTTTAATCATGAAGTAAAGGCTACTTTTAGGCAAAAGAAACTGTTATAAAAGTATTGTTTAAAATATTTCAAAATAGCATTGATCAGTCCTGTTCATCCATCACTCCTTCGCCTGAAGCAAGCATTGATGGGAGTATGCACAGAGTCATGTTTTACACAAACTAATCCAATAATCTTGAAATACTGTTTTTTTTCTAAATTTACCTCTGAAGCAAAACATCACAAATTATAAGATACACTTGAGAGACAACAGAAGAAAGTTACAGATCCATAAACAGATCCATAAACAGCCTGGGCCAATTCTGAATTCCAACATTTGAATCCCGTTGGCAGGAAAGACCACAAGCTTTTGGAAAACAACGCTGATAGAAGTATCTTGATATGAATCTTCTCTGTTGGTCTCCTGACAATAACATGATTTGTATTTGGCTTGCAGAGTCGTAACATGGCAGCAGTTTATTGTGTTATCAGGCGAGCGGAGAGCAGTTTGTGCTCCACTTTTTTGTCATATGTGAAGAGTCACCAGACTGTTTCTATCACTTTTTTTTTTGTATTTGTTGCATAATTTTCCCACGTCAAAGTTTTAATATTATAGACTGGTTGACTGTTAGAGATTTTATGATTCTTATTATTCTGTTTTCTTCAGTTACTC
>BSAI01000096.1:5140142-5348609 GCA_036245035.1 Adrianichthys oophorus | reverse complement strand
GTGTTTCTTTGCAGATTTACTAATGTTTGGGTTTTGAACCTAACATTGACCCAATGCTTTTAATATGAATGTAAATCTGTTCCCTTTTGAATTGTGATGGATTAAATGTCAGCGTCTGTGCTCAGTAAGAGATTTATAGTTTTGATTTTGTTCTTATCTAACAGTGTTTTTATAAAAAAAAAGAAAAACAGTCAAAGCTTTTTGAACAGCACAACATATAACGGAAATTTCGTTTTTTATTAAATACAAAGAGTTTAAAACAATAAGATGGTTCACATAGGGGAAAAAACAGTAATCTTAACTTGGTTAAACTTTTATTATTAAAGACATTTCCCTTCATCTCCAAGAGGCTTTCTCAAATACAGCAGAATACATTGAAATACAGAGGTGAGCACCAGAAAGGACAAAGCCTCTTGAAAAAAGAGTTGAAACATCTTCAATAATAAAAGATAAGCCAGGTCCAGTTTTCTGCTTTTTACCAAGTACTTCAACAAACTCAACTTGGATGAATGACAATCTACACAGACACTGTTCAACCCAAGAAAAACACTTGAAAAATTTAAGATGAAAATATTTGTGTTAGGCTAAAAAAAATAAAGTGTCTGAAACTTCTAATTTAAACGTAAGTATTTTCAACATCAAAATTTCAGTTTTTAAGTTTCAAAACTCAACATTTCATTTTCAAATCTTTTTTTTTTTTTTTACTTCGAATCTGAAAGTTACAGATTTTAAACTTTTGGCCCCTCTCTGGCACATAGGTGTGGCTAAAACAAAAGACCAATCAAAATCAATGAGGGTGGTAACCTCAGTCCTGGTGTATTCATTTAATCTGGGAACTTGGATAATTATGTTCAGAAAATGTCTGTAAAGTCTATATTGTGGCATTTTTTTAATATTCAAACTGGTTTGTCCTGCCACTCCCGTGTAGGCGGTGTTATCCGCGATGTAAACATGAATTATCAAGGGGGAACGTCTCCTTAAATATAAAATAAAATAGTATTCATTTTATTTTGAAAGTACAACAGAAGTTTTTATTTTAAAACTCAGACCTGTTTCCTGTTTCTCGCCATGAAATCTACATGTGGACGGACCGGAAATGAAACTTGTGTGTAAAACTTGCGTTGCTTTGTGAAGGGATGGACCCAGACGCAACGAAGGTGATGGAAACATTTCGATTGATTATTGAATATTCTATTTTCTTGTCAACGTAACAGACGGGCCAGTGTAAATCAGGCATAACTGAATTTTCTGTGTAAACCCTGGTAGAAATCCTTTGTTCTTTGGGAAGAGCTATACAATGCTTTCTCTGTTTTATTCACAGTCTTTGTGCTCCTATCAGCAAGTTTTGTCATGTCGTTTTTAAAACTGCTTCTTGCTGGCTCCATGCTCTGTCACAGTTCTGCAGCCAGACCCAACCTCCTTTTAGCCCTTTTCCCTTGGAGCCTAGGACTTTCTCAACAACCTTCCTTTTGGATGTCTACCCTGAAGGAAATTAGGTAGCACACCCATGTAGAAATGATTAATCACAATTAGTGTTCCATGATATGCTAATAACGTTCATGTATCTATGCTTGTATAGAGCTAATGTTTTTTTTCTTTAGCATTTCTTTAGCATTTTTTTTTTGGCTTCTACTGCCTCTTTCTGTCTTTATTTGTTTATGGTGGGTGTATCCAGTCTTTGAAAAACGTCTAGCAGCCTTGGAGTGGCTATGATTTAAAAAAAAGAAAATCAGACATAAAGACATATAGTGTCAGAATCTTGATGAAAAAAATCTTAATACAGATATCAATACCTTGAAGGTAATATTTAATAAAAAAAACATAGTAAAACAGTTAAACACCTTTAAAATAGATGAAAAATCATAACTGAGAGAAGAACAAGAAGTACAGTTATGAAAGAAGTCTAGATATATCAAAAGTTTACCAACATATTGTTTTTTTCATAAAGGGGAAAACACATTACCCACAGTTGAAGATGTGCAAACCAAGAGAAAATGTGTTTTTTGTAGGAAAGATTTCCTTGTGTGAACAGGAACTCGCAAAGACTAAACTGTTACAACAGGACAGCTTGTGTGCATTACTTTCGCAGAATTTGAGTCTGGTTCCCAGATCAGATTTTTTATTTACCCTTCTGGGTATGAGCAAAGTTACTGAATCACACTCAATGAGCCTGTGGTTTAACTGCTGACTTTGAACCGAAATTTCCGCCTCTTTCATTCCAGCGATTGCATTCATGCCCTGCACGACTCTCATTGTAGCTCAGCTCTGATTTTGCAATGAGTGGAACACAAGAGAGTGAGAATTATTCCCAAAATGTCACGGAATCTCAGCAGTTTAATGAAGAGCAGCTTGTTCATTGCAGTCTTTTCAGATTATTGCTCACTAAGGATAACTCTGGAGGTCAGGGGAAGAACTGTGATGCTCCACAGCTACCACCCTGTTGTCAGCATCTGCACAGGCATGATTCAGCAGGACACTGTCAGCACAGACCTGCCAGGGGGGATAAAGAGCATGGAGTGGAACCTAAAGGGGACAAAAAGACGATGAGGAATAAGCAGTTCAGGGAAATTGTGTCTCTAGTGACTCATTTGGGGAACACACTGCTTGATTTCTTAAACGTCTTGAAGATGCAAAATCAATACCATTTACGATGATTCTCACATAGACATCGATTATAAATTTGTATTCCAATTCAGTGAAAATGAATGAAACCATGTTGGTAGAAAACAACTGAAGTGAATTCAAATTTGTTCCAGACAACATTGGAATGTGATGACATTTTAATAACGAGTATCTGCATCAGTCTATTCTTTTCCATCATTGTTTTGTCATCAGGCACCAAAACAGGCTTGGATCAAAGCTTCAAATGATCAAAGTCATTAGAAAATTACTTTAAATTCAAAGGACGCAAAATGAAAGTCATGCCAGGTTTTCTTATCTCTGCAAAACATTCTAGTGCATAAATTAAAACAGTCATGAGTCAGCTCTTTTAGCAAACAATAAAATCCTAATTACTCTTCTAAGAAAAGTTCAATTGAAACTCAATTTACAGTCTGTAGTTCACTCAAAATAAACCCATTTCCCTTGCAGCCATGATGGATCATAAACCGATATGTGATTGAACACATAGTGAATAGTTTACCTTTCACACAGCTCATTATATTTAAGCTATCTCACCTCATATGCTGCCAGCTTATTAATGCCACCGCAGCGTGCCAACAGCTGTCAGTTGCCAATAATTTTTCATGCTTCCGTAGTCAAACGAAAGACCTCTGACTTCAAAAAAGATGTTCAACCATCCATGCAGCATTAGGCTTACAAATCATCATTATTCCTTTTCTTTCACATACGATAAGCTCAAAAAAGGACATGCATGATACATTAGAGGTGTCTGTGCTTAGATGATAACACCTTTATGGGCTTTCAGATATTTAAAGCTTGATCAAAGCCAGGCAAAAAGGTTTCTCCGTGACTTTTCCCCTCTGCTATTTGTCCATCGATGTTTGAATAAGGGCAGAACAGCACATGGGCATACAAACAAACGCAGACCTGCATGTAGACATATGGATTTCAGCATAAATTTAGAGGGAAGAGAGAGTGCAAAACATCAGCTGCATTTTTGGTATCATACCAGTGCCTCTTTACTGACCTCTTTTTTTTTTTTAAATCCATTATTTATTTTAATTTTGGAGAAAAAAAATTAAACAAACTAAACTAAAAACTACAGTAAAGGAAAGCAATGTTACATCGAATGAAGACTCAAATGGCAACTTGTAGTGTGAAAAACATGAAATCTGAAGAAGAAAGCTCTGCTTAGAACCCCATGTTTGAAAGAAAGGATGAAACCTAGAGGTGTGTGTCTGTTTTTGTCAGACTAAAGCATCCTGAGGCATCATGTCTTTGAGCTTTTGGAACAAGATGGAAACACACTCAGGACAGCTTTCGCAATATTTTACCTGTGAAGCCACCACAGCTGAAGCAGCAGCACAGCAGCTGACACACTGCAGTTATCAACCTGATTCATCTCGTTTCTGTCTGTGGAGTTGGTTCTTTTTGTTGTGTGTTTTAACATCCACGAGTTCAAATAAAGCTGGAAAATATTTTTGCTTTTTTCAGAGGGAAATAAAAGCGAAATATTTATATCTTCTTTGCCTTTGGACGGCTTCCTTTAGGGATTGTTACAGCAAAATCTACTGCCTCCATCTAACCCTATCCTGTACACACTCGTGTTCTCCTTGACTACATCCATGAACCTCCTCTTTGGTCTTCCTCAAAGTCTCTCTGTTGGTATATCCAACCTCAGGATCTTTTTACCAACATAATCACTCTCCCTCCTCTTAACAAGTTCAAACCATCTCAGTCTGACTTCACTGCATTTATTTCCAAAACATCATTCCTGGTCCTATCCATCCTTGTCACTCCCAACATTTTCATCTCTGCTATCTCCAGCTCTGCCTCCTGTTTCCAAACCAACAACACATCTACTCTTACCACAGTCTTCTACACCTTTTCTTCTTCATTCCTGCTGACACTCTTTAGTTACACATCACACCTAAAACTTTTCTCCACCTGTTCCAACCTCCTTACAAGCTCCTCTTCACCTCTTTTCTGAGCTGTCTGTGCAATTCGGTGGTTTCCATCCTTAACATGAAACTATGCTGGACCAATATATCTATAAAAGAAAAAAAAATCAATCCATCCTCAGAACCTACTAAATCCATTTTGGGGTTGTTAGAGCCAACCCAGGTACCCTGAACAGGTCACCAATCTTTTGTAGGACCACACTCACATGCACATCTATAGGGGTAATTTAGAGTCACCCGTTAACAATTAAAGCATGTATTTGGACTCTGGGAAACTACGCGTGCATGGGGAGAACATGCAAACTTCACACAGAAAGGTCCCAGCCGGGATTCAAATCAGTGTCTTCTTGCTCTGAGGTGAGAGCGCTTTTTAAAGTGTAGACCAAAAAAGACTAGAGCAAATAAATACTTCATAGGCTACTTATGGAAATGCGTGAAAATCATATTGGATAATGGTTTTAGTACTCCATTAAAACAAACTTAAAAGACTGTTGTGCAGTTCTGGGTCGGTAATGTTGCAATACATGCTTCCTTGTCTTATAAAGGGTAGAGTTCATTTTGAATATATTATTTAAATTAACTCCACTGGTTCAGAAATATTGGAACCATAAGTTCTCCAAATGCAAAGCGTTTTTTTTTTTTGCATAAAGTCACAATAATAAGCAGGTAATTCGTCGTCTCACTACTTCGAAGCATTCGCGTTTCCTCAGCTTAAAGTTCCGACACAAAAGTGTTTTAATTGGGTCAGTGTTATTTCACCAAAAGCTTTTGGAACGCCATGAGAGGTGGTATCAGATCCAAATCCCTCTGACTAATTACAGTGTGTTTCTATAATAAAGCTGTCATTATTGTCTTTAACAAAGATGACACTGAACAACAATTGAACAATGGCCTTGCATGTGAGCAATTTACCCAGATTCCAACTGCAGCAGCAAAAAGGTGGATGTGTGTGTATGGATTGTAAAGCTTTTATTCTGTAAATGGATTCTAACCAGTGGGGGGTGAACATGCGACAGCAAGACGTGTTTTAGAGTTTACTTTCTTGCTCTTCTAATCTATCTATTCAACTTCCTCCAAAAGGAGGTAGAGCTTGAAGATGAAGGAACACGTTATTTGAACACAGACTGCTACCAAAAAAAAAACAAAAAAAACTACAAAGTGCTCAGGTAAAGATATACAGCCAAAGAACATCTTTATATAAAATGATCCTGCAAAGCTTCAAAGTCATCTCCAAGAATAGAAATGTCAATTAAAAAAAACAAGGTTGAGAAATGTGAATATCATGAATAAAGGAGAAACTTGAATAACTAAAGCGTGGAATCTATAGCGCTTGGTGATGTGCATTTCAAATTCTACTTTTGTCAGACGTGTAGGGAACCCAAATGCAGGGGAATTAAGAACCAAGGACAGAAAACCAACAAGAATTTATTAAATAAACTGACTCTAAATAGTGCATTTACACATGTCTAATCGGAAACATGATGAGGAAAAAAAAGAGATACGAGAGTGTCAAGAACTGATGGTGGAGACCCAAGATGCAGGAGTTTTTGTGGCAGAAACTTAAACATTTCATAAATAAAATTGAACCCAGCAAAACTCATGAGGAACCAGAAAGGTGGTCTGAGCAGATGAAATGAGAAGGGAGTACTGAAAACCGGATGCTTCCATTCACTGAGGACAATGACCTAAAATCAAGACAGGTGTGGAGGATTGCTAACTAAATACTGGTGAGATTGACAAACACCAAACAAAACATGGACCAAAACCAAATTGAAAAATCCTCCCATTAGTCTGCTCATCTGTGCTGTCACCTTTTTGGTTCCCAATGGGTTTTGCTATGTTAAAATGTTTTTAAGTTAGTAAAAGCATACTGGAGAAGGAGTGCTGCATATATACTAAAGGTGATGTACGTGTAGTGTACGAAGTCAAAAGGTGAATGGCACCTTCTATCTTCCTCAAAGGCCCAGAGCACTTTACAGTCCCAGTCTCATTCACACATTCGCACACTGATGGTGCTCTGCTGCCGAACACTGACATCAGCCTCCCACCAGAGGCAATGTGAGGTTCTGTGTCTTGCCCAAGGACACTTTGACACATGGCCAGGCAAGGCGAGAATAGAGCCTCCAATCTTTCGATTAGAGCGTGGCATCCCAACTGCAGCCATGGTGCAGCGGTAAGACGGTAAGGGTGGAACGATTCATTTTAACAATGACTTGATTCAGATCATAACTTGTGGTTGATGATACGACTCATAGTTGATTTTGGTTCATTTTGAACAATCCAATTCAATTTGACTCACGGACCCAAAATCTTTAGCCAAAAATTCAATCGGTGTGACTCAGGGATACTGAACAGGGATGTTTTCCAGATTTATTGTATTTCTGGTATGATAATCAAGTGTAAATTAAATGTGTGTACAAACAAACAAGTAAACAAGAATGAATGGCAACTCCATTCACATTTTAGATTGATAAAGTTCAGCCCACTGTTGTTTTTTCACATCAAAATAATACAAAGGTAACATTGTTAGAACATTAAGTGTATTTTCATGTCTTTGTAAAATAAAAGTGTTTCCACACATTAGAATGTAACGATGGTTGATCATGTTTTGCTGCCATCACGTGTGTGTTGTCTGCTGGGATGGCACTTGTTATTTTTATGGTATAGTAAAATAAATATACTGTGCCTCAACCAAAATGGTATTATCCAAAATTAATATCATTGATTTATTTCTTTTGGACACAAATTTATAAGGATATACAGTAGGTCAATTCAATGAACAACTTTTCTCCGACAGATGGATCCGGTTGGATTGTAGGAAAATAAATCGGTTCATCGACTAAGTCGATTAAATCGTTGCACCCCTAATACTTTCTGAATACTTCTGACTAAATCGAAACATTCTAAGTTTACAGTATGAAGACAAAAGTAAACTTCAAGTATATTGCATCATTTTTAGTATACAGTAAGAATACTTTGAGATACTTTATTTTTTATGCTAAAGTATACTTAAATGCACTAATCTTTTTGCTAAGGGTCTACACATTGTGTCCTTCACCACCAGTTCCTTACAGAGAGTCTGACTGGGAGAAACAGAACCATGGACCTAAACCTAAAATCTAAACCTTTAATATTGTTTAGTAGAATAATAAAAACAACAGCAAATGTATTTATGTTTATCTTAATACAAGTTAAGGGCACGTTGTATTTTCATTGCTGATTCGTTATAACAATGAACTAAATGTTAAATATGTCACTATTGTATGGTGAAACACAACAAAACAATGCCTCTTAAAATCTAATTTTGCCTCTGCTTATCACAAAAATCAAGGCTGTATTATATACTGGTTTATGAATCCTCCTTCTCACTAAACAATGAGCGAAGATAATTAAGGATGGCTCCAGGGTTTATTAAATGCTACACCCACCATGTCAGGCCAGGACAGACACAGATGAAAAAAGGGCACAAAAAGCGAGATGAATAAAGGAAATGAAGCAGCCGAGTCCCCCAATCTGAGTGACTCTCTGACTACAACATCCCACCTTGAAATTCTCTAATCCTGTTGTAATAGGCCCACCATTCACCAAAGAGTGGTTCAGAAAGGACATGTAAAATATGAGCATCTGGGAAATTAGTTTACTTATTATTAAGGTTATAAAAATCAACTAATTAAGCACAAATTGAAAGAGAATTGGGCGTTAATTTGCTTCACAGAACCCGACTGTGTTATCTTCCCTGCAGAAGGCAAACATCAGTGTTTGCAGAAGACTCTTCCTCTCAGTATTTTCATGCAGGAAAGCAGTTTTGTAAATGAAAAAAGGAGCCGATGAATAAACGTGTTCCTCATTTACAGAAACTGCCATAAAGGCGGTATAAATGACAATCCTTTTTCCTCTTATTTTTTTAGACCCTAGGAAAATAACATAACATAAGCGATACGTTATGTCATAATAAAGAACAGGAGGAGTATAATTGGTTCATTCTTGTGCCTTTTGTTTGCTATTGCATGCTCATGTTTACAAGCTTAAGAAAATGTTTACTGTTTTCTACATGACTTAAAGAACATTCAAAAATAAGACACGCTTGGTCAGTCAGGTTGTTCTTTTAGTCTTATCACTTAAAAGGGCATACAAGACTGCCCTTCAACAAGGTAAATACTTCAATCATGACTTCATTGTTTACTTTTCTGCACTAGTTTTCTTAAATGAAGGCTGCACAGCTCCAACTTATGAAACTGCATTCAGGTTGTTCCCATCTGTCAGATAATTTACTTAAGAGGAAACCTCATTTCTTTTTTTTTTTTTTTGTTTGTGCATGAATGAGCACAATAGTACGTTTTATTAACTGAGGTGGGATTAAGTCACCTCAGGTGAATGTGTTGTGATGAATGCTTAAGAGATGATGAAGCAATCACAGTCTTTGTCACCACTGTTATGGTCGTCTGCAGCAAAAAAAAAAAAAAAAAAGGCTCTTTAAATTTGACTAAGAGAACAGCATTAAAAATGTGGCGTGTCTTTGTTTTACTTTCAACTTGAGGCTATCCAGAAAGCTCCAAAACAAACAGAAAGAATTCTTACAATTTTGTCATTGACCTGATTAAATAATTAGATTTCATGTACAAAAAAGTATCAAGTAAACTTAATCTGCTAATCTATGTGAAGCAGCATGAACATCTACCACAGGTTGAACTCTACTGGTTATATGAACCCAAGCATACGCAGACCAACCAGAAATCAATAACCCAATAGATTCATTGGAGACACACTGATAACAGCTTCATATCCTACAAAGAAACAATGCAGATGAGTTTCTTCGACCTTCAGTGAATACCCGAATGTCACAGAAGGTCAATTTTTTTTTTTTATATCTTACGCTCCTTAGAGCCTTGAGGAGCAGCAGAGAAAATATCTTTCGAACACAGAGAGTGGAAGCAGAAATCGATTCCGTCTTAATGACCTGTGTGCGGATTGGGACAAAAACATGCATTGTAATGTGTGAGTTTGTTCAGGGCTCCATCATTTACGGGTTCAGCCTGCATCTGGACTGACTCCAGTGCATTTGTGTTTCTAAATGTAATGATCTCAACAATAAAGGAAGCTGCAGCAAAATCGGCTCAGTCAGAGTAAATTAGCCCTCTGTTAGCTGCTACATACAAAAGAGTGGAAAATCCTGGCTTTTCTGTAGAAGTTTTTTAAAGATGTTCTACTTAATGTGCTCAGCGTTGTGTCTAATGACCCTGCGTCTGACACTCTTGTTTCAGCTGCTTCTGATGCAATATCTCAATTTTCTGTGTTTTGAATGGGTTACATGAAAACGACCTTTGAGAAATAGGAACAGAGTAACAATTTGAACAAAGTGTATGTGTAGAGTAAAATGGAAAAATCGGTCATCCTATTATCATTTCTTAGTCGAATTTTAAGGCAGATTTAGTTTAACTCTCAAATATATCACAAGTAAATTCCCATGTGTCATAAACATCGTTTTTACACATATATCATCCATAAAAATGATGACCCTGATCTTTGACTTTCCTGGTTAAAACACAAAAGTGAATACATGGGAAAGACTTCAATTATTGCAAAGAAGTAAAACAGAGTTTTACAAGTGCCTACCATGAAGTTAAAACTGAATTAAAATGCTTTGGCCTCATGGGAGCCATTCTTAACTAGTATAAAAACTTTTTTTCATTGTACAACCGTTTTCCCAGTTCTGGAACCAAAATTACTTTGAGACCTTGGTCACAGTTCAGCCAGTGACAGAATGATGAACAAGGTATACTACACAAGAGGCTCTAGGCTTCATTTTTGACCATGACACTGATCAGTAAGAGAAATACAGTAAAGAAGTTTCTGAAGCCTCAAATGTTGTATATTTGACCAAGAGATTCCATTTCAGCTGAAGTTGGGTTCTCGTTTTTGTCCAAAAAACTGAAATTTTTTTTGTTTTCCTGAATTTTATTCCATCTCGAGAGAAGAGGGCATGAAATGTGGTTAAGAAAGTGAACAATGCAGGCTGGGAGGAAGGCAGTATGGCATAATGGTGCCTCCTTCAAAGGTGTCAAAATCTCCTGTGGATGTCCTGCTTCTCTGCGATGGAGCGAGACATGCCAGCAACACAAACACCAGCTAATAAAAGGAAAGGCAAAAACAGTCAAATAAAAAAAAAAAATGGATGCAAATTAATAAATATCCCAACATTATATTTGTGTTTTAGAGATGCTCCATGAGCATCCTGGCCAAAAAAGAAAAGTAAAACAATTAATAAAGTAATCCCGTACAGAAGTAAAAACGATACTTGAAATGATTCTTTTTTTAACACACAGAAGCCTTAATTTTGCCACCATTTTGTTCTAAATAATTTTTGTCTGATAAATAAGGAGCTTTAATAAAAATGTTAAATTTTCACTAACTGACACATTGTTTAACCCACAATCAAACCATTTAACATTAAAATACCTAACGGATGTTTACTTTATCCCAAATAAAAGTCATGTGAACAGCAAACATGGTTAAAATGTATCCTTTGTTTTTTTATGATATATCCCTTTCAGAAAAAACTTAAATATGCTGAGAAAGGTTTTCTTTATCTGACTATAACTTTTGTTTTCTAAAAAACATTACTTTTTAAAATCTTTTACCACTTCTCCTGGGGTCTCTGACAGCTTTGTTGGAATGCTGTGTTTTTCACAGCTCAGATTTCTATCATTCTTTTTTAAAGCTTCTTGATCAAAAAGGTTTTGTAATCAAAGCAGCATAGCACTTTGTGTCACAGCTGGGTTACACGTAGAGTGTGTCTTGACAGGTAGAGACTTCATGAGAAGTAAAAAGTAAATGCACTGAAACTGTGAGCTCCCTGCATGAAGCCTAAAAGCACACAGGTTTTTACTTAGAACATATAGACCAAATGTGGTTAAAAATCGAAATGAGTGGTAAGGTGAAAAAGTAATTAAATAATTTCTGATCTGTTCTGACAAAAAAATGTTTATATCATTGCTTTCTCATTCAGGTCAATGAGTGTGGTCATGCCAGAGTCCACCACTATATTTATTTAAAAAGGGGCCTGTCAGCATCACTGAAGCAAGGCATTGGGTGTTTTGCCAAGGTGATCAATTTTTCAAAATAAAATTCCATGCGCAGACTCAGCACACTACTGTTGCAAAACTTATGAACTCATAAAAACCGCTAAACGCTCATTTCACACACCTGTATAATGACATTTTAAGTTCTTATGAATGGACGGCACTTGGACGCTTCTCTTAAACAAGTGTCAAAGCCTTTGAGAAGTTGCTAATCAGACGTGGTAAAATGACTGCTAAAATGTCAGCCAAATGGTTTGTCAAAGTGGAGACGTGTAATTCCAAGAAAACCTACAGAAAACCTCTCAAATAAACTCACTGAAATATTCTGAATGCTGTGGTATAGAAGAAAAGCATATGGCCACATGTCCAACTATCAGCTTTGGAAATTCTCTGTAAAGTGAGACGTTTGTAGTTTCTGCCTTGAAGAAATAAAGAAACTAATGTGCAACGGAAAATTCAAGGTTATTTTCATTATACAGCTTTTGTTTATACACAAAATGCTTTAAAGCAAAAACAAAAATAAATAAATAACTTACATTATCATTTCCTTTTTAATTAGTTAATTTTAATGTGTTTTATGACAGCATATATGCAAATAGAATCATCATTTTCTGTTCAATAAACCCACATTGCCTAATCAAAAGTCACTATATCCTAGAGTGGGAAAGATGGTGGAAAATGCCTAAACAGAGGAACAGATTAACATTATTAATGGCAAAGACAAATGGATTTAATTGTGGTTCTTGTATCTTGGCTTGCGTGGTTCCCAAGAGGCTATTTTCACAACAGCACATTTGCCTTGAGGAGTCTCAAAAGCACAAAGCTGACTGATTGTTGAAGATGTTCATTTCAATGCCTTCATGACTACAATTCTTTTTCATTCATAGAGCATTGAAATCATCTTATTGAGTCAACTTTTATGTGCGAGCTAATTACCAGTGGCTTGGAAATAATGCAGTGATAATCAAATTACTAATGAAATGAGAAGACATTGGAGGTATTTGTGTTTTACATTTCATTACAAAAAGAAAATTAGTTTGTTAAACTTCACAAAAGAGACCAAAGGAATAAAAGACATCAACTTTAAAGTAAAATATTTTTTGCATGTAAAATAAATAAAAAAAACAGTACAAGGCATCAGCCAATTTAATAAATAAAAATACAAACAATAAAATACATACAGCAAACACATAGATAAATACGGTTAAAGTGTAGTGTGCAGTTTTGTGTAGTGCACTGTGCACTTGTGTTGTGTACTTAGACTAAACAGTTCAAGAAGAAGGTTTTTGAGGGTTATATGAAAATTCTTACTTTTGGTTATGATTTATACATATATCAAAAACAAATAAATTAGCATGCCAAAATGAGCAAAAATATTAGTGGCCCTGAAGTGCGCTTGTACACATTGTTAATTCAAATAATGAGAAAATCTTCATCACCATCAGACATCAGCTTAAATATAAAATGGATGACAAGGTTAAGGGATGGATTGCATGAAAAAAAGGCTTCAAGGAAATAAACAAGAAGAGATATAGTAGAATATTAAAATGTATTTAATACTTCAATCATGTAAAATAATGAGGACAAATAATGTAACCATCCCTTGTTTTTTTTCTTTCAATTTTCCCTACTTTTACATGACTAGACCGTTCATTTTGCACAGATGGTAGGACAGATGATGAAGCAAAAAAAAGCCTCAGAGTTTGAATAAGGAAACTGACACGACGCCACAATGGAGACCTATTTTATTTGCCAGGACTGTAGCATGACCAAAGCCAAGGCACACTATGAATAAATGACATGCATTATTTCACACAGATCTGCTGCGACTTTCACTGTTTTTGTTAACTTTGTCATTTTTCTCTACTCTCCAATCACAGCAGTGCGCCTGCACAAATGGAAGTTTCAGAAATGAGTCCAGAGTGCCAGCATGTTCTTCCTCCCCTTTGTCTGTGCTGATAAGAATGTGCCTTCACTGCAGCTGCGCAAATGTCCCCGGCTTGACTGATGGATCTTTGCAGGGTGGCTTCAACAGCGGGGTCTGATTGAATTTCCCCCCATCAGATTAATCTCAAGCAGACACATGGAGCCATAAACGCTGATGGAGAAAAATACTTATTTACGTATTTTTTTTCTTCATATGAGTATTAAAATGACCATATGCACACAAATCTTTGCAAAAACAAAAGCTAAAAAACAAAAGAAAATTTGTGATTTTTTTGAATTACTTTTAGGCAGTATAGCGTTATCAGACAAATTGTACAAGTTTTGTCAAACATACTTCTAATTTATAAATATTATGTTTTTTGGCAAAAAAACAAAAAAAGTCTTCTCTTACAATTCATAATCAATCACTGCCCACAGGTGAGCAGCCATACAGCCAGGGAAAAAAGACTCCACAACTGAGGGACTTCAACATTTGCACTACAATCTTTTTTTTTTTTTTTTGCAATAAATGATTCACAACTGAATAATCTAGCATTCAAACCTAATTATCAGTTTATTGTGACCACACTGCAACAACAACAAAAAGATAACTGACAGATATGATTTTTTTTTTTGTGATAATAATGAATTGTTTTCCCTACTGATCTGTTTTATTTTCAGAATACATAACTCTCTTTATTCCGAGACACTACAGTTATAAAACATAATTCTAAACAAAGAAAAAAGAGAAAAGAGTATTAGAAAAAATAAATTAAAAGGAATAAGTAGAGGAGGATAGCAGTTTCTTCAAGTTGAAGAGGACAAATAGAAATGTACACAATATTTTACCTTCTGATTCCAGCAATGCACATTTGTCCTCTGGAGAGAAGATTTCAGAATCAGAATATCTACCAACCACTACATTCTACTGAAAGAACTCTTTTTGGTATCTACAAAGGGCTTTTGGGAGTTCTCAATGATACAAAATATCAAGGGTTGGGCTCTAGGTATTGTAGTTTTTGGAGGATTTAAAAGAGTTTTGACAGCACATTTTTTTTACTCTGGTATTCAGGAAGGTGTATAATTATTAAGGCTAGGTTGTGTTACAGAAAAAACTGGCAGTTTACAAGAAGAAATAATTTATTTAAAAAACAAAAACTAGAGATGGCATCTTATGAGACATTATGCTAAATAATAAAAGACAAATGTAGGATGGAATAAAATCTAGTTTGTATTAGTAAAATGATTCTTGATCAGTTTTCCAAAGAATATCTATTTCCAGACATGTTCCCTTCAAAAAGCTCATGTTTAACCCTAAATAATGGGAATTAAGTCAGGTGTTTAGAAATTGACTGGTACACTGAGTCTTTTTTTCACTACAATGGACTGGTACAAGATGTGAAATACTGAAAACTCAGGGTGGATTCATTGGTCAATGTCATGCTCCATCCTTCCCTCGGATGAAAAGAGGAGACTGAGATTTTGAAACTCCTTGACCTGGGGAACTACCTTGATCCCGACCTACAGAGGGCATTAAACTTTTTTGGCAAAGAACAGCAGTGTCAGACATGTCAGAGCTGTAAAAGATCCTTCACACAAAGCTGCAAATCCTCCAAAAAGTATGTAAAAATATATATTTCTTTTTCATTTTTTAAAGAATTTCTATTTCCTTAATTTACTGGTATTTAACGTAAGAACATTTTATTAGGAATATAAAACTTGTTTGAAACAACTGACCCAAGTTTTTCCAAAAAAAAACAAAAAAAAAAAACAAGTGAATATAATATTGCATAAAGTGTATAAGCAGATTTTAACAGAGGAAAAAGAAAGCTACTGTGGCAAAGTCTTTATACTAACCCGGATGGACGATGTACAGTGTCCAAGACAAAGGAAAAAAAGTCTATTAGTTAATAAAGGAAGTCACGCTGGCAGCAGAGTAGTAATTTGCACTTTTGTCACAAAGTATGACGGGTCTGAATTTGGACCTTTAGATGAGTCCTTTGTTCTTCACAAATGATTCCCATGCAAAAAAATGTTTTTGTACTTTTTCCAATAAATGTCTGAGAGAGACATGGTTCAGCATTGGTCTCGGCATGCCTCTTATCTAATGACAACTTGAAAAGCTTTCACAGTGAGGGAAAAACAGAAGTTCTGACTTTATCTAAACACAAACAGGTTTAAAGAAGAGAAAGCACTTGCAAATAACATTTTTACAACCAGCAGTATCTTGCAGCAGCTTCAGCTCTTCAGAGGAGATACTGTCAGAGGAAAGATTAGGTGCTATCCTCTTATACAGTTGTAGTACACAGCTCTACTCACAAGTTGATCTTTTTTTTTTTCTGCCATTGCAACTGAGCTCTCTTCAAATTGCCATGGCTTGATGCCCATAAACTGCTGAGATGTCCTTTGACGCCAAACAAAAATAAAAGAAGTGATGGCACAACGGTTTGTTATAGTCAAGATGAAAGAAGAGAAGTGGAGCAGTGTGCAGGTAGAAACATAGGTAGGTCTAAGAAGACCTACAGTAGTAACAAGCAAAAGGCAAACAGATACAAGCTGCTCGGATGTGATATATGAGGGTAAGGGAATAGCAACACTTTCTTAGGATGGAAGAATTGAGGCTTAAAACGTATCAAGTCCAATGTATGACACTGAAATAGTTGCTCACATTTCATTAAAGTCTCAATCCAATCATCCTTTGATCCATTTTAAAAGTGTACCCAGTGGCATTTTAATGAGGATTATGCTGTTTTTAGGACAAATAAAAATAAAAGAAGACTGTCATTTTCTAGGACAGTTTCTGCAGAGTGGCAGTAGTTCATCAAAAATGTGTTTACAATTCGTCTACAAGTGGATGCATCAAAATGAAGCAGAGCTTGGAGCTTGTGGCTTGCCGTAGTAGCTTCTACATCACACCTACAAGCTTTTTCCAAAGGCATTTTTTCATCTGCTCCTGATTCACAATGATATGAATAACAAAATACTCAAAGAGTCAAGAGAAAAATTCCACAAAAAGCACGTTCAAAATACTCAAAACACAACTTTCATTGGAGTGGGAGTGTAAAATATAAGCTGTGTTTCAAATGGATCTCTATTTTTGGCAGATATAAACAATAAGAACATATTATTGCTATACTGACTAAGTATTATTAAAACAGACCTTAGCATCAACTTTCCTTTCATTTTTGTGATTTCTCCAAAGCTGAACAGTGGACAAAAACTACACACAGAGGTTATTTTTTAGGAACTGTTGTTACCCCTGCTTACGCCAGATGGCAAGTCCTGTCTCATCTCTTTCTTCTCGTCTTCCCACTCATATTTTCTCAGTTTTATCATGACTGCCAATCATGCTAAAGCTATTCTTGCTGAGGAAGATATTGCCTTCTGCCAAACATGTCATTATGAGGCCCACCATCGAGTCAAATGAATGCAGATGCATTTATGAGATTCAAGCCTCTGTTTACAGCAATAATTTCTCTCAAAAGGGGTTATCAGTGTGCAGCACCCAGCAAATAGATCATCTGTAAAACACATCTCATTCTTTCTCTGTCATCCTTGTGCAACTTTGTAAAAAATTAGCTCTACCAGTTCTGTAAACCACCAAACTGGTGCAACCACTGAATCTCACTGGGTGTTTAAAGAAGCATTTTCACCCTGCTGTTGTCTAACTGTGGGTGTGTTATGCTTGTCACTGTGCTCTGTCTGATGATGACATATCTTGCCACGATGATGTGTGCAAGATAAGTGACTGTGAATGAAACAGTGAGCTGAATCGTAGAATCTGAGAGGAAATGACAGAGTGTGACAAAAAGTAAAAGGGGGAGAGACTGAAAGGCAAGAGCAGCTCAACTTCCAGGCTTAGTAATTGTAATGTTGTCAGATGAGTTAAGTTATTACTGTTAATGTCTTTTAGGGCATTATAGTCTATTTGTTATGTCTTTCACACACCCAGGCACTGCCTGGGTTGTGACGCAAAGGGTAAAAGTATAAATTGCATTTTCTGAATATGTCATAAACAGCTGCTCTTTTCATTCTATTTCCTCATTTGTACATTAAAATGTCTATATATGACTCTTAAACATCATAAAGCTATTTTTGTAGAAATTTACCTTAGGTATGTAATAAGAACAACTGGAAAAGCAGTTCTGTATAGTTTGGGGAAGCTGTGGTGCAGAGGTGGAGCGATCGATCTCCTCTGGTTGAGTTCCCCAGCTGCTAGCCCATATGTAGAAGTGTCCTTGGGCAAGACACTGAAGCCGACATTACTCCTGGTGGTTATAGGTTGGCAGGAGATTATGGGTGAATGGGACTGTTAAGCGCTTTACAGGCATGTGCCATTTACTGTTTTATCTGCAGATCCCTTGCAGTGACGCCACGCGTTGCGTAATATGTTAGTGCAGGGGGTTGTGTTAAGAAAAGAGAGCATATGTCAGTTCTGATCTGTAGCAGACCTTGCACCACCTTTATTTTCTTGGAGTAAACTGATCAGGGACAGACAGTCGAGTAGACAAAAGATTGGCACGACAAAGCTCCTCAGCAGCCACGCTCTCTGTCTGACTCTTACAATTTAACTCCCAAAATGGCAGAGAGGGCGTTCACACAGGTGCTGTGACGTCACGTCCAAGGCGTCCATATGATACATTTTTAGGAACTTTGAAAATTAGCTTGGTTCAAATGACAGTGAGTGTGTTCCAATAAATGTAAATGTGTTTTCATAACTGACATAGAGCACGGTGAAACAGTGATTAGCGCTTTCACCTCACAGTGAGAAGGCCCTGGCTCAAATCCCAGCTGAGGCCTTTCTGTGTGGCGTTTGTATGTTCTCTCCGTGCATGCGTAGATTTTCTCCGGGCAATCCGGATGCTTCCACAGTCCAAAAACATGCTTCATAGGATAATTGGTTACTCTAAAGTGTCCCTAGATGTGGATGTGTGAGTGATTATGTGGCCCTGCGACAGACTGGTGGCGTGTCCAGGGTCTACACCGCCTTCATCCAACAGTACCCAGGACAGACTCCAGCTTCCTTGTGACCCCAAAAGGAATATAGCTGGTTAACAGAATGGATGAATGGATATTTGTCATGTTTTAATATCAACCAACAAATTTGGCTTGATTTTACCTTTTTTTTGCAAATATGTAGGTCATTTGTATGCCACTCAACATGACCAACTCACATTTTTGTAAACAAAGATAGAATATGAGCCAAATGATGCATTATAATTTGGCTGACTGCAGTGAACCACACGATGACAACAAATCAGTGTCTCAAAAAATGCCAAAAACAGTGACAATTTGCCTCTTTCATATTATTACGATATTTTATTTTATTGACAAATATTAGTTACTCCTACATTTGCACAACAGAGTTTTTCTAACATGAACATATCCTAATTGGAGCTAAACTTAAGCTTAGTAGCCAAAACTCTGCTTGAGCTACTTTCTATCACATTGTAAGGAACTTGAATGAAAGCCTTGGGGCTCTTTGAAACCTGTAAATGTCTTGCTGTCCCTGACTCTGGGCATTATCTGTGCTTAAACGCATTTAAAAAGCAATCTCAGTCTCCAGCAGCAAGCACAGTGCTTTTTCTTCACCAGTGCTCTCCTGAATCCTACTATTGTGATATACAAGCATGAATTGTAGATAAGTTGTTATTGATGTCTAAAAGATATAATCTGTTTTTAATTTGTAAAAAAAATATTCATAAATAACACCTGCTAAATAGAATCAGCCTTTTTCATTTATTCACACCACTATTAAGTGAATATGTTTAAATTTTGTTGGATAAACTCATTACAGTGACCTGTTTTTCAGAGTCTGTCACCTTAAGTGACATGATAATTTCATTTTTATAATTTAAATTTCTCTGGTCATGGACTAAGCAGAGTTACAAGCATGCAATCTCCCCTGCTGTGAATAAGGACATGGATAATTACTGATTAGCAGCAGCTGGGATGTAATCTATGCTGCTCTCTGGAACATGTGGCATAGGCATATCCCCTGAAGCTGCAACTACTTAGTTTTTGTCTAATCAAACAAACCTCCAAAAAGAGTGCTCCACCCCAGTTTGTAGAAAAGTTATCATTAGCTTTATCATTTTAAACATTTTCCACAGTTGGGATTTTCCTAATATGGATATTTTAGGCTTACAAGCTAACAAAACTATTTCTTCACAGCGAGTTTGTTGTCAAAGGTATCTCTGATACAACCATAAAATACATTAAGTTATTAGCAAAATAAAGTTTCCAAATCAATACTTGTTCTTTTTTTACTCAATATTATATCAATCAATTTTGCTGATCTGATATGTCAAGCCTAACTATTAATGGCAGTTACATTTCTGGCAAAACAACAAAAAAAAAACATATCTTTTAGTGTCATACAAATACAGAATTAAAGAAGGGGAATTTGTTTTGGTGTTTTTATTTGCTATAACTACATTTGTAGCAAAGAATTCCATTGGAGTCACATTTTGTAAGTAGCTTGCATTTACAGAGTGAGCAGCTGAGCTGAGAATGTAGAGTTGCACCAATGGAAAAAGCCTTAGTCTGATCCCAAACAATGTCTCTTTCTGGTATTGATATAATTGACCAGGTCAGCTTGCGGATTTGAACTGGAGTTCCTTCAAATTGACAAATAGCTGGAAAAAAAAGGTGTTTCAAAAGAGAATCGCTCAAAAAACAGTTAAATAATCCTTTAACACCAGTGATGTTGAAGGTGACAACTAAATAAAACTTTTGACGTTCCGTAACTCTTCAACCGTTTACAGGATCAAAGTGATTCAGCAGATTCTGACGTGGGAAAAAGCCACTTTTATTATCAGTTTTGTACCAATATACATATTACTGTTGTCAAGTGTTGCATAACAGCCCAAAGTTGCTGTTCTTCAATAAAAAATCAAATGAGTAGATTGCAAAAGTACTTCACTTCTGTAAAGTGTTGCATATCAGCGCAAAGCTGCTTTTCTTTGCGATAGTCATCACTGGAATTACTTATATTGCTTAAACTGCCTTAGATTTATGGTAGTCGGAAGAACATCAACGTTGGAGCGAAAGCTCCGGTAATAAAGAAGGGTTAATAATTCGTGCATGGTCATTTAACCTTTCTTTAAACAAAGAAAAGATCATATTAAGTGCTGTCAGTTGAATAAAAAAAATAATCGTATTAGTCACTATTTTGGATTGTGATTAATCCCAATGTTTTACTAGGGAAATTTGACATGCCAATATGCAGCTTTTGAACAAAAACAGGTCAGAGAGAAAATTTTTTTGTTTTAATTTGTAAAGTGTTAACACAGATATCCAAGAAATGTAATTCGTGTGCACAAAACACATCAACAGTAATTTAAGCAGAATTGTAAAGACTTTTATGTCTGTAGTATTACTTCAAGAAAACAAAGATGCTGATATACAGTCATAAGAAACTAACATTGTATTTCTGCACTTTAAAGGTGAATACTGACATCTGATTGGCTGCTGGGTGTTCATGCACACAAAAAGAAGTTCTGGTCACATATCCCAAATGTTCTATATCACTGCGCAGGCTTCTTTTAAACAAATTTTTTGGTTCATCTTCTGGACAAAAACAAGCTGTACGAGGTGAACTTCTTCTCTGAGCTGATATTTTATTGAACCAATCGTGATGATCAGCAAATATCGCTTTCCTTTGCCGCTGCAGTCAAGAGCTGCTGGCCCTTCGACACGTTCTTGTGCTACTATGACAGGTCACATTAAGTATCAAATAGTCCGTCTTTTGTGAAAAAGAAATATATATCTAAAAAATAACAAGATAAAGTACTAAAAATTGATTGAATATGTATTTCTTTTTGTAAGTGACAATGGTGTAAGTGGGATAATGCCCGAAGAAGTATGCATTTTCAGAAATTACAGCACGCCTGGAAGTCTGAACTGTCCGATGCAAAGTGGAATGCGGTCCCTTCTGACATGCAATTATTCATTCATTCATTTTCTTTACCCGTTTTGTCCCTTTCTGGGTCATGGGGCTGCTGGAGCCTAACACAGCCACTCATGGGCGGAGGCAGGGGATACCCCGAGACAGATCAAACTCACATCCACACCTAGGGATAATTTTAGAGTGACCAATTAACCTACGAAGCATGTTTTTGGAATGAGTGATCAATGCATGAACGCGTTAACATTGACAGCCCTAAAAATAATACATAATGCATGTCTTATATGACATTTCACTCAAAAAAATCTGATTGGCTTGTCTCTTTCATAGCAAGAGAATTTTGAATATCATTTTATCATTAAAAAAAATAAAGTAAAAAAGGTCTGATTCCGTGGCATTCTATATATAATCGTTGCTGGCTTGTATAACGTTTATGTTCATATTTTTAATGTTCTCTAAAAAGCTAAAAATGCTTGCATTTGTTAAATTCATAAGTGAAATGTTTCTTCTTAACCTTATGTTAATTTAATAACATGTATCGATGGACTACTAATAACTCCTGACCTTGCTGGACGCCCCCCTGGCCCTGGGCAGCCCCATTGGTCTACTTTTGATTTTAACAGTCTGTCTAACCAGCAGGATCTCTCAGGCTTTACCTTTCACCACTGACCCACAAAGATGAGAGATCAGGGAGTCTGTTAGTGTTCTTGCGCCGCGTTTCCGGGTAAATGATGCTTCTCCTCGCTAGCAGCACATGCAAAAGACATGTTTAACCCTGCCCAAACAATACATGCTCTTTTTTTAATCACTGGTGCTAATACTATATGCACAAAGGGACTGTTCTTTTACTGTCACATTCATACACGCACACACACAAAATAGCCACCTTTACATATCTGAGCTGGCACTGAGTGTCTGCACTATCACCATGAGTCCTGCCATATGGTCAGTGACATACTGTTCTTCATTAGAGCTCAAAGCAGGGCCCTGCGGGGCTAAGCTGTAGCTCGCTGACACATCATGGGCAAAAAGGCTTGTACCCAAATGGATAAACGCATCTTCTACACATCCACCATGATGTTTAGAGTTCAAATAAGTCATTATCTAACAGCACAAAAAGGAGAGCTTCTGCATACTCAACAAATAGGGGAAAACATGGCTTGTGCTGTGGCCTAATCATACATAATCTATTCTGAATTTTTTTTTCTGAGTGCTATTTTCATTAAAAATTTCTAGATTATTTTAGATAAACAAAAATAACCCCAGTAAATATTAATGGAATGTATTTGTAAGTTTTTCTATGGCTGACCTCTTGATGACATTTTAAAAACTACATTTTCCACTCTCTTTTTTTTTTTTAACCTGCATAGAGCTTTTTTTGTTGCACGTATAGATACATTGATGATGGAACAATGTGAGGTTAAAAGCCATGTCTATCGGCAAGGCAACATGTTGACGGTCAAAGCCAGAAACTTTTAATCTGCTAAATGCAAAAATGTTTCACCTAATAGTTAAGCAAAATGTCATCAAAGACCGCCAAGTTTTGTGGCAGCACTGCTACTGGCTAACGCTAACACACTGGCCGAGCAGTGAGGGGATTTTTCCTCTTTCATTTTCCACAGTTTGCTAGCGCATGTCTGCCGCCTACAGTTGGAAGAGGCTTGGTGCGAAATGTCCAAGCGGTGCAGATTTCTCAAATCTTATGGCAAGCTTTTTCATCAACACTTGGTGTCTTATAATTCTGGCCAAGCAAAAATCGCAATCGGTTCAATGGTGTTTTGTACGTAGAGCCTGAAAACATTTGTGGAAACTTGTGTAGCTGCACATTTTGAACGCGAAATGCACACTTACGTGCCTTTACATAGATTTTTCATTGAAAGTGGTTGCTTGAATGTACGTCACCGACTACAGTATGAACAAAGCTTAAAAGTGGCAACATGTTTGTGTGTTTCAACAGTTTTTTTCATCTTAATATTTAAAAATATATTTGTTAACATGAAATATCACTTTAGGTATGGATGTGTTAGAGTATAATTTTAATGATAAATTCCACAATAGTTTTTAATAAACAAAAAAATTATAATATAAAAAACAAGAAAGAAATATTATGCAAATGCTGTGATATAAGGGGAAAAAGGGGACACACGGAACTAGTTCCACCTCCTTGCAGTAAAGTTAATAAAAAATGTATGACATTTTCAAAATGTGTATCTAAAAACACAATCAAATAACTTTTTTGTTTAAAAGTAGGGCTGTCAACATCAACGCGTTAACGCACGTGATTAATTAAAAAAAATAATGCGTAAATATGTAATGACGCAGATTAATTACACTTCTCAAGGCAATCGTCTTCCGCCGGTTCAGGCTTCTGTGGCGTGCGTCAGTTTCTGAAAAAGCACACTTTGATCGGCACTATCCCTCTTATACCATGAACGTTTTCAAAAGACGTTGCGTAGAGGAATTATCTGATTGATTTTTTTTAATATTGGATTGGATTTTTCTGTGCTTTTCCAGATGCTCAAAGTGCTTGCAATGTCTTTCCATTATTCATTCACACCTCATTCAGACCTGCTCAACCACCTGAGCTACTGCTGCGTCCATTTTAGTACTTTAGTCTTGTTATTTTTTTAGGTTTAGATCGCTTTTTTACAAAAGGTGGACTATATGATACGTAATGCGACCCATTGTCACAGTAACAAGTCAAAGAGTCGCTGAGCCGGCAGAGACCTTGAATTGCAGCGGCAAAGGAAGGTGATATATGTGCTGATCTTCATGACCGGTTCAATAAAGCATCAGTTCAGAGAGAAAGTTCACCTCTTACTGCTTGTTTTTGCACAAATCCTAAAGGAAAAGTTTGTTTTAAAGAAGCCTGTGCACATAGAACATTGTGACCGGAACTTCTTCCGGAACACCCAACAGCCAATCAGAATCAAGTATTCACCCGGACCATTTAAAGTGCAGAAACACACTGTTTGTTTCTTATGGCTGTATATCAGCATGTTTGTTTTCTTGGAGTAATACTGCAGACATTAAAGTCTTTACAGGTCTGCTTATCTTACTGTTGATGTGTTTTGTGCACACAAATTAAACTTCTGAGTTAGCACTTAATACATTTAAACATTTCAGACAATAAAAATGAAGGGAAACATTTTCTCTCTGCCCTATTTTTGTTCAAAGGCTGCATGTTGTCGTGTAAAATGTATCTAGTAAGACATTGTGAATAATCTGATGATTTGTTTCAATCGATTGACAGCACTTTTTAAAAGTTAGGTGTATCGTCTTTTTTAGATTATATAATCAGTCTCTACAAGTTAAACGAATATACGAATATTCCCCTAAATGTTTAGTATAATTTAGTAGCAATGGATGTGAATACTGTTTCAGGGTATAACTTATATCTTGCGTCTAAATATCAACATGTGCAGCAAATTACACACTAGTGATTGGGTGAATAGTGTTTTCTTTTCTTTAACTGTGCTGTGGGTACACGGCCGCTGAAGTGTAAAAATTCAGTATCACAGCTACATTCCCATGCAGTAGGAGAAAACGCTCCAGCCTGTAACTATAGGTGGTAATTGTGTTTTAGATTAAAAGCTTAGTAGCCTGATTGTCGGTCGTGCCTGAGTCAATAAACAGGCAGTGCTCGCCAAACCCACTGCTGTGATTAACTACATGTTCTTGAATTTTATTTGTGATCAAGCATAAAGATTAAAAGCAGGGCTGGTCAGGGGTGGGGAAGAGAACTAAACAGATGCACAGGATTACTAGAAGTTCTGGGGTCCGCTGCAGGCCTGTGGCGGAGAACGGAAACAATAATGATCTTGCAAGGTCTTGTTTCCTGAATGCCTGGAGGATTCTCAGAAAAGGGTGTGAAGCATCTTGTGTTTTTTCCATTTGATTAAGTACTGTCATTAGTTCATTTGTTCCACAGCTAGATAGGACCTAGATAGATTTCTTAAAAGCAAGAGCAGGTTGGAAATGAGATGGCTGTGTCACACTGAGAAATCACACTGAGCTGCTGACATTTTGAAATATCCCTACAGTGTTATCCCATGAGAAAAAAAATGATCCAGCTCAATAACAATCTATTATGGATAAGGTTTTGTGAAGACACTGAGTTCTAATAATGCACCATTATAATGAAAGGGTAAAGGTCTATGATATTTATTTCCTATATTTTTCATTCATTTTTGCTTCATGTCATCAAAAGGAGGAAAAACAAATCAGTTTTAAAGCTGCCTAAAAATGTAATTCTGAGAAATTCTCCAACTTTGCTTTTGAAATAACTAAAATAAAAAATAGCAAGATGCTCATCATTTATTTATTCAAACACAAACACTGAATGGCTGACTGTTGCCTAAAGGTCAACCTCTCAACATGTTTGCATGACTTTCAGGTCCCAATGCTCCTAATACTCAGCTTTAATAAAACAGAGATGGGCAGATCTTTAATAAAAACAACACTCCTTTTTTATTTTTTTACAATTTTTTCTGCCCCGGGTCTTCACCTCACCCTAATCAGGTCTGCAGAGTAAAGGCATGACTTCTCTCATGCTCACACAAACATCCCATTTTGCATTTATTATAATCAAACTACTTTGAATTTACCAGAGGCAAAACTCATAAATGGCACATCAAGTCTCATGCACAGTTGCTCTGAGGAAAAACAATCCCTTGACATACTGTAGTCTAGATGTTAAATAATCCACAACTGGAGTAATGAAGATGGGATCACATCCATATTATAAAGTTTTCTTCCTAAAATGGTATGTATGGTTTTAATAAATACACTTGAAAAGTCAAAGAATACATTTATCACATTTGTTCCTAAATTAATTCTGGCTTTACGTGGTATATAGCTGAGAACAGACAACCGCCCCAGCTTCTATTCCTAAATTAATGCAAAACAAGTAGCAATTGCTGCAGTTCCTAAACAAGCCACTGGAGGCTGGTGTCAGAAGACAAAAAGTCTAATTTTACACTGAACAAAACATGTATATATTCATACAGCCTGTTGTTAAAAGCTGCTCTGATGTTTAATGCTGTTATTTTGACAACTATGTGTATCTGAGTGTGGGTGTGGTGATAGAAATCAGCTGTTTAGAGTTTAATTATCCTCAAATTTGCACTAATTTTAGGGGTGTATTTTACAATTGAGAGGCGAATGGACCCAACAGATCCTAACTTATTTTTAGTCTTGTCCAACTACTGTTTCCAGCACAATGTTGAGTTAAGTGGACCAAACTTTAGTCAATGTAACTGTTTTTTTAGGCTTGATTTTCACTATTCATTCTAACAGTGTTGTCAGAAATGATCTGTCTGGTGTAAATGTGTTGTTTACCACACATACTGTACATACAATATATGCTCAGCCATTTTTATCCACATAAAAAAGATGGGGTTAGGTGAGTGCCAACCTCCCCCCAAAATAATAGGAGCTCTGGCCTGTTTCAAGTGTTTGGCCAACCAGAAAACACATCAGACCCCGTTCAGTCACTACCCACAGTAGATCGATGACCCCAGTCCAGCACCCAGAAGTCAACAGGTGGCCCCAGACCTGGGACAGGTCAGGAGACAGACTAAATTGTTAGTGATATATTTTTGTTTTAAAGCAGCGGCATAACTGTTCAATATACAGATTGCAAAGCAATCTTCTGGATAGAATTGAGGAAACTAGACACAAAAACAAAATGTGGCTTGTAATCACCTCAGAGTGTCATGCTGCTAGCATGCACCAAAAAAAAAGAAATGTCAAGTCACCAGTCACAGAGTGTTTCTCAAATTTCATATATATATATATATATATTAAACACTTTGTATTGGACACGAGTTTAAAATGATCACTTCAAGTCATCTGAGTACCAAATTGCTAAATTCTCTGCTTATAGCAAAGATGACACAAAACTATACCAGATATTTAACATTATAGATGTTTCCATTATTCTAAATCAAATAATCCACCCCCAAGGTGGGTGGGCTTGTTGTAGTCAGCCGGCTCAAAAGTCAGCAGGCATTCTTCCTGTGTGCACCAAATCCCATTTATCCTTATTGTATCTCATCATAGCAACATATCTACCTTTGTCATTCTTCAAAATACAAACACAAGACAAATCCGTGATGTTAATCTCCATTTAGTGGAAACTCAGCCTAAGTCAGTAAGGCTGGACACAGGCTCAAAGGTTCCAAAAAAGTTATGACAGAGCACCCAACATTTGGGAAAACCATAAATCAGCATAGAGCAGGACCGTAAATGGTGGGACTGACATATTCAACTTGAAACAGACATGCTTCTTCTACTCAAACGGAATTAACAAAAAAGAACAACCTTCCACTTTTCCATTCAACATTTTCTCAGTTTCAGAAACTCCCTCAGTTATTCAATCATTAAAAGCGTATTAACTCCAGCACTGGAGCTTGGTTTCATTCACTCAATTAAAGCACATTAATCAACCTTTTTACAGTCACAAAAACAAAGTACGTGCTTTAGCATCTTTCATGTAATCACTTATTGGAAGTGTTGTGATGATTTCCCTCCCCATTTAACACCATATTTGTTGAATTTAACCTCAAGACTAAACTGCAGCTTTATGAACAACTGTAGCATTTGTTACAACTGAGTTTCTGAGTATTCTCTTGTTAAATTTCATGTGTTACTAAATCATTAAACATTTTTCATCATTCCATCTGCTATAGAAATTAAAGTTCTTACTCACTTTATTTGTATAAATAATGCAACAATGGGTATAATCCCATTTCTATTATTATTTTCATTTTGAGAAACAAAGCAAAGGCAGTTTTAGATGCTGTAATTTTAATTAAAAGATGTGTCAATTTCAGTTTAGATGAATATTCATGAGCACAGGCATCAGTCAGCTTGGCAATTCCATTTATAGCTTCTATGGAAGCTTCATGCAAGTCAGTCTGGGTTTTCCAGCTCCAACTGCAGGAAGGATACTGTGTTGTAAAAGCCCATCATTCCACTTCTTCTTTTCTTTTCTTTTCTGCTCTAGTCACATATTCATATAAAAGCTTGTACCGAATTCAAGCTCATTACAGCTTCGCTGTCAGTGCCTTCTGGCCGAGTAATGAATATCTCTTTTTGAGGTGTGGCAGCATTAGAGAAAACAGTTCTGTTTTCCTCCTACACCTGTCACACACACACAAAAATGCTCTGTGACAAACTGAAAAATAGACTGATTTAATACCTATAGACATTCACCCACACTCTATTTAAAGAAAATATGTAAATTCTCTCAAAGAAAAGTAGATATTTCTATTGTGCTGGGTACGTTTGAGGGTGAGGAGAGCTGGCAGGTGGGAGTGGGGTGTTTGTCTGCAGTCACGCTGCAGTAATGGAATCAAAAACTGATGAGTGTGCATACCAAGCTATTTACTCTGTCTGGCTCCACAACAAAGAGCCCCGATCTGCACTCTGTTTCTTTCTGTGGCCCTTCCACCCCATCTCACAACAAATGTCCCCTTGGCCCCCTACTCCACCCCTCTGCGTACTCTGAGTTAATCATTTAGAAATAATTAAATTCAATAAAGTGGAACAGATTAAATAACAAACAACGCCTAGGCGTTAAGGGCCAGGGTGTGTTCTAGTTGCCCCCACAAATGAAGAGAATAAAAGACAGGGACGCCTAACGAGAGGTTCAGTAGACGGAGAAAAACAACAGCAAGTTCAAAAAACAAAAAGGTATGACAGAGAATACGACAAAAAGCAAGGGAATAAAAGAGTGGATGTGCTGAAGACGGAAGCTTGAGGAGCAGTTAAATATTCATGAAGGCTGAGTGGTGATGGGGAGTGACGTAGAGCGGCGAGAGACAGAGGAGACTGAGGGGAGGATGGCAAATAATGAGCATAGAGAAAGACACCCCTCATGTTTTAGGAAACAGCTGGAGGCACACAGGAAAGCACCGGACCCAGACGAGACTCACAAGTATGAATGTGCAATTATTCTGGTGAAAACTTCACCCAGACGCATAAAATCCGCTCATACAAACACAGCTGAGTCCTTTCTACAGGTTATTTACTAGTAATTTAACAGCAGTGTACTGCACTTCGCCGTCTGTCAACGGATAGAACTTCATTTTTGTTTTGTGTTTGCTTTCAACGTTTTTTTTGCTGCCACCTGTTACTTTTGAAGACACAAATCTTTGAAAATAGGCATAAACAGAAGAGGAGAGGAATATCCACTGGGATCTATTTTGGACTGCTGTGCAGACTGATTTTCTAGCCTACAAAGGCAAAGCCTGAATTTGACTTTCTACTTTTTTGTGTGCAGTTGTGAACACCAGGGACAGTTGAGGGTCATCAGGACATGTTGGAAGATAAAAAGAAAGTTAGGGCCACTACCAATCACTTTTTTGGTCATATCGACTGCTCCACTGATATATATGTATATAAATAAAAATGATTAGAACACCTCAAATATTTGTTTTTTTTTTTTTGTTTGTTTTTTTTACAGTTCAAGGTGGTAAAGTCCAAAGAACTGCTAGAAATAATTAAGGAACGTAAGGTTAGAGTCCCCCAAAATGCTCTTTCCAGAAATCACAACAAAGGTGAACAATAAAATTTTGTTTGTATTTTCGTGCAATAGATGTTAATCAAGCCTTGAGCTTTAGGGTGCATTCACACCAAACGCGGCCAATTCGCTTGGCCCTCCCCTCTCTCGCTGCGCCGCGTGGTCAAAATGTGTTCCTTAAGCTCGACGCCTAGTTCGCATGTTGGCGGAGCTAGCAGCTAATGTTGTAGATCCCTGCATGAAACTTTGTATTTCATTTACAATATATGGAAGACACAGATGACGTTTAGAGATCAGTTTTTTTTTCTTTGTTGAAGAGCTCTTCAAAAACATCGGTGATCACGCCTCCATGTAGTTTGTTGTTTTATAAAAACTACCAACAAAATGCTGAGGTAAGGGCTGGCTCTGTTTGTCACAAAAGGATTTGTTCATCCATGGATTTTTCCTAGTTTTCAAACAGGAATCATGTGTTTCCGTTATTACCGCATGTTGGTTGTGTTTGAGCACTTAAAAATGAAAACTTTACATTATTTTATGAGTTTTAAATAGCTCACATGCCAAAAAGTGTGAGCACCCCTGATTTAGAGGTTCTCTGGGTATAGTGAGCTTCAGTCCCGCTGTGTCTGGATGACGGCCGCTTCCGCTGTGTTTCCGTCTCTCTCTGACCATGTTTGAAGCAGACTGTCGCCCAACAGTAGGGTTGGGTAAGGGTTCAGGAAACCCCGCTGTCCCGAAAGAGATACATCAGGTTAAGGAAATGAATGGAAGTTTAGGAGATCCGATCAACCAAATTGGATGTGTTTTCTATTCGCTGTCACTGAAACCGTGACGTGCCCAAACTTGAGTCCCTGATTGGTTGGCACAGACGTGGCGACCTCCCCAGAGTTTAGATTGTTTTACTCTGGCTCGCCGCGCCAGATGCTGAATTCGCGCCGCGTCGCTCAATTCACGTAGTTTCCAGACTTTCATGCCGCGTCGACCGCTCAATTCGCGCCACAGATAACCCTAACCCAATTCGCGTCTAAGCCATTAACTTTACATTGAAACTGGCTGCTTCCGCCGCGTAAATCGCATTCGGTATGTAAGCAGCTTTAGTCACATGCTGCTGTGTGGGTGTTTGACCGGTATGTGTGATGTGGGTTTTCTGGTCTGGTTGTCCGGGCCTGTGGAGGGTTGTACAGAGGAGTGACCATATCGTAAGGAGAGCACAGGTGTGTCTTGTAGTTCCCTTTAGGCTCGTAATGCCACCTCAAAGGACATCAGGAACATTTCTAATAGTCCAGATGCTCACGAGGAGCGCGTGCTTCTTACCTAAACGGGACTGACAGGCCCCTTGAGCAGTGTGCAGGATTTGGGGGATTGAAAAAAATCTGAATGATGGACCTGCATCTCACCTTCTTGTTACTTAACTTTATGTGTTATGTATTCGCTATGACCTGTCACTTACGGCAATCCCCTTGAAAAGCATGTGCAAGCACACTCTCTCTCTGTGGGCTCTCTGAGCAGTGTGCGACCTTGATAATTTGTGCGGACCACGTCCCCACAGGTTTTGATGCCCCAGGCAGTTTTGCCCATTTTTCGCCAGTAGACTGTTCATATTTACCTGTATGGGTATTTGTGACTAAGGAATACTAAGGAAGTATTTCCTGCAGTTATTCTAACTTTTTTGATCACCTTCTTTGTCTCCTTAAAATTAGTCTGGAACCCAAGGTGATGAGCTTCAGCTCAACAGTATTGTACAGCTGAAAGTACTGTGTTGTTTCAAAAATGCCAAAAAAAGACAACAAACCGGAGGAGAAACAGACCATCATAGCACCGAAAAATGTGGCTATTTCTTACAGAGAAATGTCAAGAAAGTCAATGAGTAGTTTAAAAGGTGCTAAGAAATAAGAGGAAACTTTGACAGGAAGAAGACTGGCAGACCCAAAGTCACAGCTGAACCAGAGGACAAGTTTCACGAGGCTCACGGGACAGCAGCTTCAAACACAGCTTAACTGTGTTCTATGAAAGCAGATCCCAGTTTTTACTGTTAAAAGAAGACTTCGAGTCGGAGGGTTGACAAGACAAGTTGCCGCAAAAAAAGACATCGCTAAGATGACAGAATAAGACACAGAGCAGCTGATTTAAACCCTTAAAAAAAAACATTGTTTTTTTCCTTATTTATGCTGCTTGTATCACAATACATCCACATGGAAATGTTGCTGGTGTTTGCTTTAACTTGACAAATGTGCTTCTTGTGTCTGAGCACCTGTCAGTGAGACTGGGAAGAAAATATTTGAGAGTTTCTTCACTTCAAACTTAAACAGAAGCCTCTTTACTCCCGAAAACCCAAGCGATTTTACAAAACGATGACTGAAACAATTTACAGGTCAAGAGAGGAGGATATGCATTAGTAAGCATACATTTAGAATAACATGGTGCTCATTGGGAAGTTCTCCTGCAGTGGACTTGTGTGGGCATTTCACTTCATCAAAGTGCATTCCAGAACAATCTAGGGGTGTAACAAATAATCAACTTAATCAATAAATCGATTCTGAGGCAAGTTGTTAATATAATTGATCTATACCATTATAAAATCGATTTATAATTAAAAAAAAAATGGATTCAATTGATTTTGAAAAATATCATTTGGATTGACGTAGATTTGTTTGACTATAATGTAAAAATAACTAAGTGCCATCACAGCAAACAATCTGCATGTGACGCAGCAAAAAATGATCAAGCCATCATGGCAGTCTATTATGCGGAACACTGAATTTTTCATAGACATGTGAACATACAGGATGGTATTGTGACGAAGAGACTGAGACATTTTGATCTACGTGCAAAGGGTTTCAAAGCAGGCAAAAGCAGACAAGGACAAGACTAGACGAGTCAAAAACAGGCAGGAGTCCAAACACTAGAAGGCAGGGAAAGGTACAGCGTGGACTGCTTGAGACTGTTGGCAAAAGGACAAACAAACAAGCATAATGTCCTAATTATGGTCTGTTTGTATTATTTTTATGTAGAAGAACAATAGTGGGTTGAAGTTTTTTAAAACCAAAATGAATCATTAAAAATGAACCAATATCGATTTTAAATTGTATCAGCAAACACAAATTATCTTAAGAATTGAATTATTACACCTCTGTCACATACATTCTGCCTGTTTTTCTGACATTGGATTCACATGGACATTGCTAAAAAGCAGCAGAGATTATGTTAATTTCAAAAATACTTCACCCGATTGGTAACGTTCAACTTTCAGCAAACTATTTATCTAAAAAGATAAATAGAGTTAATCCAACCATTTTTGAATATGATTAAATGAGTTTTTTTCCCCCTGACATGTTCAGTTAACTATATATGTTTTCTTTTTTTTTTTTTTTTTTTTTTTTTTATTGTTATTTTTTATATTGACTCTGACTCCAGTTAACTCCCTTCTGGATTTACTCTATTGAGTGGGCTGCACTGGATTGGACATAAACACTGTATTAGTGTGATTGGTTGGATAGAGTTGATCCATGCTGGGAGCAGTCTGTCTGCCTGCTGTTGCTGCTAACCAATCTCTAAGGAAAAATCGGAATTCAATTAGTCTGGCTAGAGGAGTTATCTTTCTCTTTCTCCTTTCTTATACATGATCCCGTCTTTCTGCTTTCTCTGACTTACTCCTTTGCTATAATTCACATTGCCTTTGCTTCTTTCGCCATCCAAGTCATATTGTCTTATAATGGTCACTACTAGCCCCTCTCTAAAGAGGGGGGAGATTCAATTAGTTCAGCCTGGGGAGCTCTCTCTTGTTTACTATTCATCCTAGCATTCTTGCACTTCATTTGATGGTCACTGAGATCTCTCCTTTAGCTTTATCCCCCTCTCCCAGGTATCTTTTCTGCCCTCCTCCTGCTTGCTTGCAGCAGTGGTATAAATCCTTATTGACGGAGGGATAGGGCATGGATGGAGACCAAGAAAGAAAAGGAATTACAAGGAAAAATGGAAAACGATAGCTATGAAAGCCTGTTGAAATCCAAGGGGCTATTAAGAAGAGAAAGAGAAGATAGAGAAAGCAGGGAAAGGTGAGATGAACCTGTAAAGAGAACTGATGGGATAATGTGGGGAAAAAGAACAAGGCATAAATAACTGGTATTGTTGGCAGCCACAGGAGGAATGAAGGCGCAGAGAAGGGAGCCAGAGGGGTGGTGGAAATAAGACATATAGCATCAAATGACACCAAAAAGGATGAGATAACGGAAATCTATGATACAAGTTTTGATACGGATAACACAAGTTAGAAAATATAGAAAAAGGAGATAAGCACATGGAGCCCAAGAACAAAAAACAAGAAAAAAATACTGTCGCATTTCTAAGAAGGCTGAATCCTGGTATGTACCCAAATCTATGTAGGACGCTTATCTATTTTCCTCCTTAAAATCAAACAAAACAGCTTTTTTAACAAACTGTTTTGTTTTGAGCAATCATCCAACGCCCACCTGTGGACATTTTTATTGCTTTGAGTCATCAATGTAGGAAAACTGAGAGCAGCCTAAAAGCAATAGTTGCATTTATTAATATTACAGTGGTATGATGCATACAGTACACTGTGTTCCTGCTTTTACCAGTGGTTTGCAATAAGCTCATCCACCGTTCTCTAGGGCGTCATGTTCGGCTCTGCTTTGGCAAACATTTACTCCATGTACTTTGGGGGGGGGTTCAAGTATTGGGAGTGTTTTGTATTTCAGTTGGCTTCAAAAGTGGCTGCACGGTGGCGCAGTGGTTAGTGCTCCTGCCTCACAGCAAGAAGGTTCCCGGTTCAAGTCCTGGCTGGGGGACCTTTCTGTGTGTTTGCATGTTCTCCCTGTGCATGCGTGGGTTTTCTCCGGGTACTCCGGCTTCCTCCCACCGTCCAAAAACATGCTTCACAGGTTAATTGGTTACTCTAAATTGTCCCTAGGTGTGAGTGTGAGTGTGTATGGGTGTGTGATTGTGGCCCCTGTGACAGACTGGCGACCAGTCCAGGGGTGTCCCCTACCTTCGCCCATGAGTAGCCGGGTTAGGCTCCGGCAACCCCGTGACCCCGAAAGGGATAAAGCGGATTGGAAAATGAATGAGTTGGCTTCAAAAGAGGAAAGTGCACTGTTAAAAGAAATTGAAAATAGGTTCAATGAAATTCTATTCATACTATGTGAAGATTGGAAAAACGGTCCTTTTATATGTTTTCTGTCTAACTGAATTTAAAATGTCCATAAGGAGTGTCTGACTTTTCTACTATGTGCGTCAGAAAAATATTTTTTTGGCCGATAAATACCAGTTTTACCAATTTATTTATTTTAGAGTTTCAAGTCCAAGAGCACAGGAGACATGATTTATTTAATTTTCAAAAATGTAGCAACACTTTAAAAGGGTAAGAGATAAGGGTTTTCGGCCAGGTAATCATAAGTCTATTTTCAGCATGAATGAGAGTTGAAGTACTTTTGGAGAAGCATTGGTTCTGGTTCAGTGCATTTTTTTTTTTTTTTTTCAAAAAATAATTCCAAACCCGCTCCTTTTTTACAGCGCTATGTCTCAGATCTGTGTCTCACCGAGCCATTTTCCACCTCTCATATACTAAAAGTTTGTGGTTTGGGTTTTAAATCAAAAAATCCAATTGAAAGCTCAGGAGTTTAGACTTCCAGGTAGGAATAAGGCATCAGTGTGACAAACATAGAAAAAGTCAATTTTGCACTTTAGTACCAAACCATTTTGTTTTTTTAAGCCCAACCCCAAACTTCCCATGCCTAACCGGAAAAATCCTGTTACTGAGTTAAAAAGTAAACAGATGGAAAGGTAAAAAACAACTCTCTTTAACAGGTGTTTTACTTCAGACTGTGTGAGAACACCTGAAAAATGCTTGTGAATGTGAGGGTTTGGAGTGACTGGCATTAAGCTCCTCCTGTGGTCCATTTGGGTTGACGGTTGCTGATTGGGTTCAAGTGTTCCTGGACTATAGATGGCATTTGAAGATTGCCTTCATCCCTCCCTTGAAACACAAGAGCTGATAAGAAAGCAACTTTTTTCCTCTCTTTTCTTTAATCTCTTGGGTGTTCTTGAAGCTCAGAAAAAAAACATGTACACAGCACAGACCTTGCTTACCTCTTCCTCCTTTTTCTGGCCCTGTTGTCTGGCAGTTGAATCAATGCAATGAAAAAGAAAAAAAAAAGGGGGGGGGGGGGGGGGGGCTTGAAATGATAGGTCTAAAAAAGCTTTTTTTAGCATAACGGTATTTCAACACTCTTCCATGATATCTTGTCTTCCCTGTGCAGCATGCTAATCAAAAGCTGTCTCTCCATGCAATCGCTCACTAGGATCTGCAGCTTTGTCTAAGCCCTTGCCATGAATGTCTTAAAAGCAGAACCTCATAAATTGGCCCAGGAGCTCCGTTGGCTCGGAATTTCACCTGTCTCAAAAGACTTGCAAAAGCCCAAAGTCACAAAAGCGACATTACAGCAGTTTTAATTAAGGTTACTGTTTTAGGATAAGATAGGTAGATTTTTCTATTTTCTTTTTACTTGACTATCTTTTTTGCACTGCTAATAATACTTATACTCAAACAAATTTGTACAAAAAACAAGTTCTTTTACTCAGCTATAACAGCTGTATAGCCGTCTTATTCCCAGTTCCATGCCGACTAAACAAATGTCCCTCAGAAACAGGGGGTGGGCTGTGTTAAATGTCAGTGGAAGCACAAATACCTCTTGAAACAAATGCAAGTGCTATGATAAAGAACACGATTGGGATGATTAAAAATAACAAGCTATTCACATGCCAGACAGCAGTTCCAACCACCATCAGGCACTTCATCAAAGAGCATGTGCTTTTTGCGTGTATGTGTGGAAAGCTTGAGTCTGATGATTGCATACATAGTATTTCCTCCTTATGTGCAGCCAAGGCCATCATTATGTACATTATGCTTCTGGAGACTTTGTTTACAGCACCTCCTTTTTACATAGACCAGAGCCAAGTTACAAGAAAATATTATATTCCCAAACACAGCCATTAATTAATTAAGAAAACTCCATAACCTCCTTCACAACAGGCAGCCAAAGGGTGTTATCTGTGATATATTACAATTTTAAGAGTACACAGTTAAGGCAAAAGGGAAGGAAGGTTACAATAAAGTTGTAATTATGTCTCCATTAGTAATCTGTAGGCTTTGGCATCTGGCTCTAATTTCACCTTCAGGTTTCTGTCATCAGCTAAGCAGTATAGAACTGTGGTTTCTTTTTTTGCTTTTCAGGGAAAATATGAGCTTTGAAAAGCATAAAGAAGGAGACAGACAGTCATGAATGATTCTTAAAGGATGTCTGTTTGCTGTGGCTCCTCACCTTTTCACCATTTTACTATACTAGTCATATCAATTGTCCTTAGTAGCATGTCAAAAACATACATACCTTTTTTTCAGTTTTAGTGTCACATACAATATTTTGATTGTTTAAAACATCAAATTTGTTTAGGGAAAACACTAACTCCTTTTCCAGGTCTGGTTTAACATATTTGTGCAATAGGGCTACATTTAGTTCTATTACCTGAAAATGAGTGTGAACAATGGAGAGATAGTCTACATATGATTCATTTAATGCTTTGCGTTCACATCGGTCTCAGTAAAGTGCATTCAAGTGACTACTTCCAATGAAAAGTCTTTGTAAAAGAATGCACGACTCAGGCTTCCACGTTCAAAACAATTGCGTTCACATATTCCTACACAAGTCTTAAGTCCATTTTCAGGCTCTGTGTACACTGAACGCACATTGAAAGTTAAACCAGTTGAACTTTTACCAGTCAGGGACTCGGTTTTGGTTGTTACGTGTGAGTGGCATCCTTTTCAAAACATGGATGTTTAAACTGCTTGAAAATAAATCTTGCAGGAGAAACTAAACATAGCTGCTAGAATTATATGACAACAAGTCATTTATTGGAATAGGGCTGTGAAAAAAAAAAGCCTGGAGCAAGAGTCGCAATATTTGCTCCACTTCGACATTTGGCACCAAGCCTCTTCCATCAATAAGTACATGCGCTAGTTTGGCTACAGCACCAGTCTAGTGTGAACACCTTATGCTGAACACGCCCGGTGTGAACATCGCATAACCGTTTCAGCAACTTTATTTGGTCACATGGGATAATTCGCAGAATTATTAAATTATTAGTAAATTATTTGTGAATCTTCAGAGCAAAGGTTTTAGGGAAGTTAAAGCAGCAGTATTTTCCTAGAAAAATATCTGAATACAAAGAAAACAAATCTGCCCCAGTTTACAGTGACTATAACCTATAAAAACAGTCAATTAATTCTGTTTTTGTAGATTGTCCATAATAGGTAAATATGAGAAAATGTTTTATATGTGAATTGCATTTAAGTCCCTGAAAGCAAGTAGTTACTCTGAATGCAAGCTTGCCGTCTGTGTTGACCCTCCTGACACCAGCAGTAATATGTATGACAGTGACACAAGAATACTAATTAACTTCTGAAAAGTTCATGCGGCTCTTCACACAGTCGTGACTTTAAAGTGACAGGTAACAAGACGAAGGTGGAAGATGGAGCGGGAGACCTCTGGAAAGTAAAAAAGAACAAAGAGATGTGTGAATTGTTACGTCTGAAAGTATCTGGCTGAGGAAAAAGATCATTAATGCATTTCGATGAGCCATTATTTTTGTCATACGAGATGGGCTGTACTCATAGACAATTTCCATCTGTGTGCGCTTTAATCCGCACAGACGTAAAGTGGACCTACTTCTGCAGAGAGGTGGAAGATGGCACTGCCATGCCCACATGACGCTCTGTCAAAGCGCCAACATCCAATCTTATGCAGCTCAAACCTCACACGGACAGAAAGCTCCTCTAGTCTGCACTTATTTATACTTAAAGGGATCATGGCACACAAGGTGGCCCTCAAGAAGAGAAATGATTTGCACAGTGCATCTTTGTGTGGTGCATCCCTGCTGTGTAACCATGGCAGCATATCATGTATTGAGTACATGCGAGTTTGCAGTGCTTTCTTTTTTTTCTTTTTTTTTACAGAAATGCCTTGTTAATTGGACAAAACTTGCTAATTTTTCATTTATCAATGAGATTTTATTGGTTTTGTCATTACATATTTCAAGATGAAAAGAAAAAAAGAACTAGCATAGAAATAAAAGAAAACAAAGAGAAAAAAAAGATCAGTAAATCCAACAGAATCAACACAAAATTCATGGAATGAGAAAGCTGAAAGCTTAAAATGGAAAGTCAGTGCCTCTGAGCCAAATGTAGAGAGAACATTGGCATTGATTTTACGAGATGAAAAGAACTCAGAGATGAGAAAAGCCCGGGGAGTGATGCAGATGTGGGTCTCATACTCTTTAACTCTTTTAGCTTGTCAAATCTCTTGTTTCTTACAGTTTACAAGTTGCTTGTTTATCATTGCTATACTCCACTGCCTACACAGTTTAGCGGTAATGAGGGTGCATCCAGGGACATTTAACAGCTTAAACTACAATCAACATGGTGAAAGCCTTTGTAACTTAATGTCATATCAGAGTTTAATTTTAGGATTTTGCTTTTCCAAAATGAATATTTAAATATTGTTTTTCTTTTACTTTATTTTTTAAGAAAGCACCACGCTTCCCAGTAGCGGTTGTAGAATTGCAAGCATTTTTTGTAACACTCAGCTTAACAGATCTGCAAATGCAACCTTGTAAAAGGAAAAATCTTTTATTTTTTGATTAACTCATGAGCTTAGGGTCAAAATGACCCATCCAAATTCAGTTCATAGCATTAGTCTAATATTAAAAATAAATGTGAAAGAAAGCTTTCATCATTGTTTTCACCAAAGTTAAACACTAACACGGTAAAGGCCTTTTTAGGGTCAGTCAAACTAACTAAAATTGCTTCCACCATTTTTGCCCTGTTGGGCAATGTGATTAAATTTGCATTGCTCAACAGGTCATACATCGTTTTTATATTTAGGAAAACAACATTAATAAGAGGGGAAAAAATACTAATCAACCCATATGGGGAAAACATGCACCAACTGCAGTGCATCATCTTTAGTTTAAAAAATAATTTCAGTTTTCAGTGAATGGAAAGAAATTAAGGTTCATTTCAAGATGGCCCTTTAACATTTGCAGCGGCCTGTGTAAATAAAACACCACCTTAACCTGGTTCACATTCATCTAACCATCCAATAAGAAAACTCTAGAGATGAAGAAGGGAAAGGTTGCATAAATATACAAAGAATGTTTGGATCATGCATGTCTGTTATAAAATAACCACAATAAAATTAGGTATTTGCAGGTTCTGATGTAAGGTTGCATCTTTTGTAGAAAGAGTAGTCTAAGATCTCTTAATGCTTAAGAAACTTTCCAAGCAATGCTTTAATAGGAAAAAAAAAATACCTCAAGACTTGTGACAACAAAACTGGCAGCTATCAAGGAGGCGGAGGTGGAGCAACTGTCAAATCTCAACAACTCAAGCCCACAATGAGCATTTCAGAACAGCTGGTTGCTTTCAAGAAAATGCAACATCACTGTTAATGCAACCTGCTGTTTACTTCCAGCAATACACAACTACTTTCAGCACTTTTTTAAAAATCAGTTTCAAAGCAAACCTTAAAACTGTAAATTAATTTAAGTATAATGTGGGTCATGTTGACCCTTTAAACCAATGGTGTACAAAAAAGTTTGAACAAGAGTTGATCCGTTAAATCAGATCTGCTTTGCAGTGTTGAGACTAAAACAAATATATATATATATATATAAAGAGATAAAATTGCTTAGTAAAAGTGAGCAAGAAAAGTTTCTGTTTTGTTTTTACATGGACAAAGTCTGTGCAATTATTGCATGTATAAGCAAATGACATCAGCCTTAAGACAGCAAGCTGAAATTGGATTTCTCCACAGGTTTGCCACAACTTTGTCAACCAAAAAAGCTGCAGATTGCAATGAGATTTAAAGTTGGGAGGCTGTTACACACCAGGGATTTGACATTTATGCTTTTGCTTGTGTGCGTGTATAAACGTCTGTGGCCCTGGATGTGAGCAGCACAGAAATGATGGGAGGAATAAAGAAAATGTGTTTGTGTGTGGCCCTCTGAGATATAAGCATATGAGTTCCAGCAATTATTAGAAGATTAGCAATGTGAAAAATCATCAGAGATAAGAAACAGAATCAAAGATGGATTACAGTGGCCTCGGCATCCTTTTTCCATTTTTATTCTTCTCCTGCCAACATGCCTGAACTCATGAGCACCAGGACCTCTGCAAACAGATGCAACCAAGCATGCTAACTGAAAATACTGCAAGGCAAACAATAACATGTACACCACAATTCATGATGACACATCACACAGGAGTGACACAGACTGTGTGTCACCTCCAGGCAAAAAGTATTTGTGCGCTTTTTGAACTTGTTATGTGTTACTTCAGTGTTTATTTCCGTCACTTCACAGTTGTACAGTCTCATCCAGGATGACTGGGAGAGAACAGTGTCCTTCAAGCTCTAACATCTACCAGCAAGATCATTAAGTTTAAATGAAGTTAAATGGGTGGCTCAGGACATTTTGTCAGAAGGTAGGTGTATTAAGTAATAAAAACCTCAGAATTACTCAGCATTATTTAGAGAACATAGCTTTAATGTTGCACACCTGCAGTAATTATTTAAGTCAGAGAGGCAGGTTGGGAATTTTGCACCTACAGTTACATCTTTCATCCTCCTATCTGTATGATTATACCTCACGATCCCATTGCCATTCGACTAAGCCTCAAGAACTCCCATCTAAATATAGTCAAAAAATTCATCACTGTGGTGCAACAGACTCTGATCAGTGGTTATCACCACCTACAATCTATGACACATAGTCTGACCAGCTGATGCACCCAAGCCTCACTTGCAGTACAGTAACACTGTTTGACAAACACAGCTCTGTAAAATGTGAACAAAACAACAAACCTAACCACCTTTAGAAATCCAACATCTCAATCTAAGCCCTCAAAAATTGAACAAAACGATAGAAAAGCTCACCTAAAAGAATAATTATTCAACCCAAAGTATTATTACTCATTGCAATCTAAAAAACATAAAGCAAAGAAAGAAAATACTCTAAAAAATGAAACATCCAGTTATACTCTGATCTACTTTGCATTTATTGTCATAATTGCAATTGTGGAGTGTCTGCCCTAAGACTGGAAGGTTGTGAGTACAAATCCAGAGTCAAGTCATATCAACGACTCTAAAAATAGGCCTTTCTGCGTGACACTCAGGATTAAGGGGTTGGATTGGGGGGTTCAACCACCAAAGTGTTCCCTAGTGCGGCTGTGTCTGCAGCTCACCACTCCCCCAAGAGGTGAGTCAAATGCGCAGAACAAATTTGAAACACCTAACTGCATGACAACTAATGGCTACTTTAATTTTAAATCTAAAATATATGTACAAAGTTTTTTTTTAGATTTTTGTCAAACAGGTACATTTTACCAACTGATGTAAAAAATATATATTTACCAATATGTTTACCAACACAATAAAGTGTAGGTAGTATCTAAATGACTACTGAATGTGTTTTATATTTTTAGCAAAATAGGGTCTGCCGAAGCCTGTTCCAGCTGTCTATGGGTGAGGCACAGCAGGCAGGATGCTAGTTCAACCCAGGGTAACAGACGAAATCAACCATCCATGTTCCGACTCACTGCTGTGGACAATTTAGGAAAAGCAATTAACCTCACATGCATGTTTGTGGACGATGGCAGGAAGTTGGAGTAATGGGAGGAAACCTACATGCGCTGAGTGAACATATAACATCCACAGATAAAGGACTTGAAGCAGAACCAGCTTCCTGTGAAATGACAGTGCTGATCACCACACCATTCATCACTCTGCTATTCATCCATAAGATTGTAAATCTTTCATGGATGTAACTTTTGTCAGGAGAACTTATGATGAATATGTTTGGCTAATATTCTTCTCTTTAAAATGAATTTTGAATCAATCACATTCACTCATAATTGACTTGGAATAAGTTTAACTGTCTTAAAGGGGCCCCAATATTATAGAAGATCTTACACACAGGTTATTATTAGAGCTCTGTGCTACTTGTTTTCTCACAGAATCAAAATTGTATATCTTACTACCAGATAGACCATCACACAGCAAACACAGAGGACCAGCACCAAGAGGACGGATGGTAACCTCTCTGGAGAGCTATAACAAGCAAGCATGTCTAAGCAGATGGCAGTCATGAAGTGTGGTATGGCTGAGTGCACTCGACGTACAACATGCACAGTTGGTGAATTTTTATTTTTTTTAATGAAATTTGAAATGTAAATATGTGTGATTAAGGTCTCATTTTGCTAAGGAATTTTAGCTTATTTACATACACAAACAATTTAACAAAACAATGCTTTAAAATAACATTTTTAAAAAAGATATGGACGGGCTTTGAAAAAACAAAAGTCATTTAAATTTTGTGGTATGGGGGTATTGTTATCTTCACGTTGCACAACCCTCACAGTGGAGCTAGTGCTCTGTAATGCGTATATGTTTTCTGTAGAGCAATTTGCTTATGTATAGGGCACACACATTCCAAATCGCTTTATAGTCTTTTACTCTTAGCTTGATACACTTTCTTTCAACAGCCTACTCACATTAAGACACGTCAAACTGCATGGACACATTCAGACGTGCACACAAACACACAGATGCATTGGGCATGAATCATAAAGAACATCCTTCAGCACTGAGTACACACTTGCAAATCCAGTGCTCAATAAATAAATAAAGTATTTGTTATCTTTCTTCAACAGAACACAATCTGTGACAGAAGGAGTGAAGAAAAAGAGAGATTTTCTAAAGTTGGTGCTAGAGTATGCCACAATATACTCAGGGTCTTATCTGTGTCCAAGTGAGTCTACCAGAGATTGAGTATCATCACAAAAACGAGGAATTTTTCATTTCTGAAATCGATTTCTGCTTTTTTCTTTATTGTAGGTTTTATCTTTTTGTCATTAGATAACATCGGAAAGCTTTTCCTTGACATCAAACTTCATTTACAGTCTGCTAACAAAGCTCCAGCTCATGTCCATGCGAGTCTGGGTGGCAAGGCTTGATACTCAAAAAAAAAAAAAAAGTCTTTTTTTTTTCTTTTTTCAACTTCATCATAAAAATTCCTGAAGGCCTTCTTGGATATGCGGGGCATCATACTCTAGTTATATAGCAAGTTTATGCAACACAATGTACAAGGTTTTTGTACACAACGTTTTTGACATTAAGGCAGTTCTACGTTTGTCCTCCAAGGCGCAGTCTGACCTGAACTCTGCTTTTACTGACGAGAGTTTTACAGATGGCATCATGATACCGAACCCGTCCAACAGATCCAACACCTGGGGTTCCTTTCCATGAAACACAGAGGGTTCTTGTCCTTGTCACTGCACTAGCTCCTGTTGGTTTTGGCGTCCTCCTAGGGACGCTCTGCTTGTTGCTGAAAAGAAGCAGCTGGCAGTACCATGTGTCATGGACGTAGGCTAACAGAAGGATTGGAACCCAAAGTAGTGAAGATTTCTTCATTTTTTAATGTCGTTTTGGATTCGGTTACCCAAACTAAAGTGTTCCAGAGGTTTCCCTTGTCTGTGTTTACACGAGCCACATCTACACACACGTTTGCCTGCTTCACTGACGGACATGAGACTTTTTTTGGTGACCGCCTCGCTGCCCAGGGTAGCGTTGGTAGAAGTTGAGGATTAGTTATGTTACTCGGTCAGCAGCCACTTCCTTGTCCCTGCTCCCTCATGAGAGAGGTCAAGCTTGAGTGGAATCAGCCAATAAGATCTTCTGGCCCCTGTGGCAGTCGGCACACACTGCTGCATTTCCCTCCTCACTCTGCAGCAGTTTATGAGTCTGCCTTGTGTTGTCATAGCCCCCAGGTGAGGCCATGCTTTCCTTAGAGGAACACGGAGGGGAGAAACTAATAAGCAGGGGACAGAGGCAGAAAAACAGAGACAAAAGAAGGATCGGATGAAAGAATGATGTAAGTGAGATTTGGCAACACCAGTAAGAGAAGATTTCTTACATACTCCTCCGCAATGTGTTTGTGAATGCTAAGCAAACGGCTAATGCTACAAAAAGATCCACACACGGTATCATTTCTTGCATTTTTAGATCAGATGTAAGTGCACAACCCATTACAGCACCTATTTGAGGAAATAATTGGGTGTTTCTGCAGAAGCCACTAAGGCACTGTCGATACGCTGCAGAGTGAGGAGCAAAGCTGCACCTGGAACTGTGATGGAGATTTCTCTCTCATTTTCCATTCAGCACTTTCCTCCCCGAGTGCATCAGACGCTCTCTGGTCATATATCAGCAGGAGTTTCTCTGCGTTATTCCTAAACAGCAGCCAAGGATGAAGGGCGACAGGCGTGTGTGTGACTTCCATGTTGTGCTTTGACACCATATTAGTTCTTGGTCAAGCTATGTCAGGAGTTACACACACAAAACCTTTAGAAGAGACAGATATTCATCCGTTTTCTAACTAGGCCTCATGCTCATTGGGCATGGATGCACCCAAAGGTATGTGACATTTGTTTAAGCATATTCAAACAGTGAGTGTCACCATTGATCCAACATTCCAGCTGCTTATATCATTCATATGCACGAGAAGCTTTGCAAGAAAGTTGTAGACAGGAACAAAATACAAGGAAGTGATATTTAGCTTTTTTTTTTCTTTCAGTAAATGAGATTATGAAGGAGATGAGCCAAAAAAAAAACATACAAACATGTATTTTTTCCTTTTAGATTGTAAATACAACTTTATGCAAATTCTTGGTCAGATCATTATTATCTTGTATTGGATTCTAGTTTACAGTGAGGTGGAGAAAACGAGGAAGCAAGTAATTTTGTTTTTACTCTGTGTGGGTGGAAAATGTTTGCAGGCACATTTAAGCTAACTCTGTTTACCAGCTGTACACTCAATGGAAGCTATTCATGTGATCAACATACACAGGAGAAATAGTGCAGGCTGGAGGCCTTGGAAAACTGAAGGTTTCCTTTTAGTTCTGATTATTGTCAAGTATAAAAAAAGCGCAACTCTTTCAAGTTGTTAAGGTGAGATTCAGCACAGAAGGATAATCCTTGGAAAATATTAGATTAGACAGCAAATGAAGAAAGATTGAGGGTTTTTTTCAGCAAAAATGTCTCAAGGATAGACGAATCTGCAAGAAATCACACCAAATGGAAACGCTGACATGATTCCCTGTTTGATGGGTTACACTGAGCAGTACTTCACAATGTTAGCAAAGACAGCCAAAAAGTGATTCTTCTTAAGTTTAGCTGACGGTTTGTTTTAAAATTACCTTATTTGTTTATTTCTTGTCATCTGTCTGATAACAGTGGTACCAGTTTGTGACTCATTTAGTCTTTTTATCCACTAAAAATGTGCTTTAGAAATATACTAGGTGAGGCAGGCAGTACGCCTCCCTCAAGGCAGAGGGGGCTGGTGAGCTCGGAGAATGTGACACAAAAGCTAAAGAATAATAGAATTAGTGGTAGCAAGGCAAGTGAAGCCGTCAAGTTAATCTTTCCTAGTGTTTAGCATCATTTTCTAAAAGGCTGAATACGTTTTTAAACTCAAGATTTTGTTTAGACACGTCACTGGTAGTGTTCTCCACTGAGACGGAACGACTTTTTAAACTTTTAAACTTCTTTTTAAAAAGACGGAAAAGAAAGACTTATTAATGCGTTTCTTCAGAGGAAGAGACCTCTAAAACAAGGGAGCGACACACAGACTTCATGAATAACTAAGAGTAAGTCAATAAGTGCAGGACTTCAATAATTTCAAAATCTTGCTGCTTTGCTCACTCTCGTAATTCCTGGTCAATGACTAAAGAGATCTTTAGTCATGTGGTTTTGCTTATATTTAAAAGAAAAAAAAAAACTAAAATACTTAAAATCTAGGATGCACTTTAATCTGTGTGCTGGATGAGGGCGAGTTTGTGTTAAAATATCATAGGTAACTGGTCCTTATTTTTTATTTTCTCATCACAATTGAGGTGATATTTTTTCTACTTTTTTCTACCCATAATTCCAAAGAAGTAAAGTTCCTTTTCTAACACTCCCCAACTGATTGATCTAAGAAAGCTTTCTTGAACTTCTCTTACAGTCTGGTTAGCAAACGTCATTAAAACGTCTCTTTGTTTTGTTTGGCTTCATTGATTTTAAAGATAAAGTCCCAGATTTCCAGCAGAGTCATTGACCATGTTGGTCCTAAAAGTAAAATTAGCTTCTTCTCACCAAAACTGTTGCACTTTAGCAGAAGTAGTTGGGATTATTTTTTAGATTCGTTTAATAATGTTTTTTGTGATTAAACTTTTCTGAAAAAACTATAAATAAATGAAATAAAGTAGTTATGTTAGTTTTCTGTTTACTTTGTGTAAAATATAAAATCCTGAAACTTCTTTTTCCCAGAGCAGCTGCACTGGACTGAACAAAGAGGGGAAAGGTTTAAGAGTCATTAAATATGTCCTAGTGATTCTTTGCTGTGTCTTTGTCTGAAGAGATCAGCTGGCTCTAGTTTTGCTATTACCCACTACAGTGCAGCCTTTTCATCAGATGCAGGCAAATCCAAAGAGAGGCCATGTTGGACTAAGGGGGGGAATAAACAGGCGTTCTGCTGACTTCAAAGACTGACACGCTGCCAAACTAGGTGGTAGCCACTTGGTATGCAAAACCACCTGCAGACATGGTGTGTTGGGTGAATCCTGCAGCTTCCATGAAATAAAATTTTTCATCAAAGTGTTTCTATTTGCATTGCTCCGTGCCGTATGTGTGTCTCAATAATAATAAAAGGAAGAAAAACAACCGAGCTTCTCTTTCTGTTTAAATAATTTAGATTTGTGGCAAAATTATATCCTTAGTTGAAAAAACAAAAGCATGATCTAAGAAAAACTAGACAATAAAACCTTTGTGATACTGTCCATTCTCTTTTGCAACATGACAAAAAAATCTATCTATCTATCTATCTATCTATCTATATAAACATGTAGCTCTAAAACCCATAAATCTAAAAACCTGTAGATTTTACTTAGATTTTACTAACCAAAACCGTGGTAAGTAATAAAAAAGTTAAAATAAATTATTTTCTTGACTGAAGTTTTCCTTTTCACCGTCAAATAAATAGTGGAGCATCACACACACATAGATAAATTGAGACATTGTTGAAAAACAGTCTATTTATATCATTAATAATTAAGAACTTTACATTTTTGATGAAAAACTCTGTAAAAATGGCTTATTTTGATCTAATCTGAGTTTTAAAAAAGTACTGCAAGCCTTAAAATTGTGTTGACATATACTCCCAAGCATCTCTCTCTAAGTTTGAGCAGGGATCGAGTCTCTAAATGCCTTGTGAGTTTCGCAGTCACTCAACGAGTTACAAATACATTTACTGAGGCAAAGCATTTGTAATTGAATGTTATTGTCTGCAACTACTTTTTCTGCACTTACAAGGTTCCTTGTTAAATATAGCTGCCTTTAGGATGATGTTCATTTGTTCTATTCCAATCCCATGCCTGTTCAATGCTTTGCCACCCAGGAAGCGTATCGACTTAGAAGAGTAACAGACATTCCTTCCTTTTGATGCATAACTTCACAAGTTAAAGTGAAACAAAGTGCTTAGTGATCGAAATAGCAAAGAAAATACAGTCTCATTCACCTCTAATGAAAAAAAATAACACAATAAAGGATGAAATGCCACTTTGATGAGAAGATACCAGCTTCCAATCAAAGACCAAAGCTTGTCAAAGAGGATGTAGGACTCTTTATTTAGGATGCATGCGTTCAATAAACCATCTTTCAGTGTTGCACATTTTGTGACCAAAGAGTCTCATTTATGAGTTTGTCCTTTTCTTCTGCACGGTTATGCTATATGAAAGCAAAACATGTGGGGAAAAAACTTTTATTTTTTAATAGGACATGCTCAAAGAAACAAAAAAAAAACTGTCCAACTTTTCTATTTGATCATAATCCCAATTTCTGAAAAGTCACTGCTACATCTTGAATGCCTGATGGGATGCATAGCGGTCGTTTATGTTTATCAGCACCACCACAGACCACACATATGTCCTCAATGAATAAACACACAAAAAAATGTTTCTGTTATCTTTAAAAAGCACCAGGTATTTTGCAGATGCTTGCATATGTCATGACAAGGTCACAGTCTCCGTTTGAGGCAAAGCCTGAGGGGAAGGCAGGAATAAATCATTTGCTCGACTGAAGTTGGAGCAAAAAAGCTCCTGGCTTCTAATTAGTATGCTTTTTGGCTGTATGAGCACAGGTGGACATCAATGGACACGAAACAGTCCAGTTCCCTTGTTAAAACATATCCTGTAACCTTTAAATTCCAAGAAAGTGAACGCTGAAAAGCAGCGTGTCTTATGTCCTTGTGTGCGCGTGCATGCATGTATTTGTGCACATGTTTGCTAAATGCTCCCTGTACATCAGCATCCCTGCTTTCGTTTCCAAGTAACCACAGGTTGTGATCAATTCAAGCTCCACATAGCAGCAGGAAATCTATATGGCAGAGACAGCCTTCTGTCCTAAGCTTTGTGTAATTGGAAAGTTGGAAGTCCATTTGCCAGAGAAGGCTACATGTAATGCAAAGCCATTCCTAAAGTTGGATGTCAACTTCAAAAATATGAGATCATACCCGAGTGATCAGATATTTATCAAAAAAATACCCATATTTGGTCTGAATAGAGAAAATATTATTACTTCAGGGGTGAATTCCCTCTGGAACCATACAAACCATGTTTCATTCACTTCCTCATAAGCGGGAAACACAGTGGTATTGAGAAGAATGACAATTTCATTTTGGGGATGTCATTTATCAGCATGGAGGCGGCGGGCGTTTGAGGTGTAATGATCTGATGCACTGGCCGTGTGGAGAAAGGTCAGAACTAAGATAAATGTCATCACTGTTGAATCCAGAGGAGTAGCCACGACTTTAGGAATAAACACAAGACAGGTATTGACTCGCGGCATGTTAGAGCCGACCCCTGCTGCCATAAATCCATTACCCATTGACAGATGATAACAATAAAAACATTCCAAAGGTTGACTTTAATTTTTCCAGCTGAGATAAACACATAATGTGTAACGCAAACAGCACTGGATGGGAACTAAATGGAGCACGTAGGATATGAGAAGAGGAGATCAGCTACAGGTTTTATAAATAGCACATCTCATGATTTCCCTATGGACTGAATCAACCTTTAAAGCACGCCTTGCTTTTAGGTTGCTAAACCGCAGCATTACAAGTACAGTGATTGATCTCAGCCTCCCCACTTGCACTGGCAGAGGAGGACGCGGCACCTAAAGGCTTGATTTTGTTCCAGCTAGAAAGCAGGAGATGCCAAGAACGAAGGATAGGATGGACAGCGGAGTAAAAAGACACGCAAAAAAGAGAGCAGACTGGTTTTAAAGAATCACTCGATCAGATCTGGAGGAATAACTCACATATGGTGGAAATATGATGCCATTTGAGTTTTATTTTGACCGCATTGCTTTGACGGTTTTGGTAATGCAGAAAGCTTTTAACAAAATGTCTAAATTTGCCAGCACAGAACATTTTGGTCTTTTTTTTTTTTTTTACTGGGATGGCCAATAACATTCATGGTACATTGCCTTTAAAAGCAGTCGGATTTTATTTATGTAATTATTTAGCTGAGATCAGCATCCTCATTTTGGGGAAAAGGCACAACATGACATGAAAGTAACAGACTAAATCTAAGTTCTATTTTGAATAACCAGCTTTTTTTATCTTTAATTTTACTAAAAACAAAAGGCTACATAAACAGTAAGTGAGGCGCAGCTTCTTTAGTATTTCTTTCTTTTACTTAAAAAAAATTTAAAAAAAGTTTTTTTTTTTCTGGTGTTCCCTTTATTCGTGCATCTTGCATGAGATAGTAGAACATCAAAACATGTGGACCAGATATTTTTTTTTTTTTTACAATTCATCAAATAAATGCATCAATTAAAAATGCTAATATAAGATTAAAGCCCTGAACGCCCATGCCAACCCCACACAAGTGCTTTCAAAAAAAGAGTTGGTTAATTAAAGCTTTTCCTGAAGGCTGTAGACATTTTTGTTTCTTCTTCTCTCCTATTCAGTTTTCCTGTGACTTTTTAGTGTCATTTGTTGTAAAGTTATCATTATGTACTCACTCAAGTTTCCACCATGCTTCAGCTCCTCCATCTTCTATTTTTGAACAAAACTTTAATCAGTGAAACACAACTGCAACTACCTGTGTGGGCGATTCACATAGTTAATTGGTACTGTCGGTATAGTTGACACTTTGACAAATTCACCAATGTTAAAACGCATGGACCCAGGGAGAGTCTGACTAAAAGTGGGAGGGAGCCAGCATGTACGACAACAAAATCCTCAACGTCAAGCAGCTAAATGATAGTCCAGCAATGAAGACAAACAATCATGCTCCAACCTGCACTTATGTAATTCAGATAGCTTACCAACCCAAAAATGTATTAGTAAACCCATAGAATATGAACCAGAGAGCTCTCAGCAGCAGGGACGGGGAATTGCTCTGCGCCAACGGTCCCGCCCACAACTCAGAGGTGAATCTTTAATGAACTCCTACCACTCTGCAGAAACTATGTTCTAGACAACAACTTTTTTTATTATTGTTTTGGCTGAAAACTGCATTTTAAAATCAAATGATGATGGGAGTGGGTCTTTGATCCATGAAAGTTAATAACTCGCTGTTTCTGATGCTGTGCCTTTCTAATCACCAACAAAACCTTCTGAAGCCGACATGCAGACAATATGAGGAGTAACTATTTTTAAAGTACTATATTGAAAAACTTCTTTGTACCTTTAGGATTAATATTAGTGCTTGCTGAACTGCCGTACACTAAGGCACGAGACCAAATAGAGATGAGGCAATACACATAAAGTTGGCTGCTCACCAACAACCAGTTTACTGGAAAAGATTGGATAAAAATAAGCTTTATATTGTTTTGTTGTTATGAAATTCATCACAGTAACGGCTATTTGTTATTGCATCAGAGAGAGGACACACATGATACGAGACGAATGCCGACAAGTACGTCTCGCATCAGGATGCAAATTCGTTAATGCTTTGTAAAACGACAACCGGGCCTTATGTTCAAAGTCATATTTTCACAACTCTAATCCACAGATTCAATGCAAGTATAATCTGCCCTCAGGACCAGAGATACCATTGTCATTAAGCCAAAAACAGCCAACAAGAAAATTAAACATTGTAGTGCATTCATAATAATTCCAGCCCAACTATTCAGTTTGTACATTGAAAAAAGGAAAATAAAATACCCCCAATGTATATCAAATTGATTAAAAAATATTATTATTAGCAATAATTTGAAAAAGAATTATTTGCTATTCTTTGCTTTCTTAATAAGAATAAAATAAATATTTGTGTTGTAGTGCTTTTCGTAAAAGATTTTAATTGAAAACCTGCTTTAAATAAAATAAATTAAAAAAATATTGATAAAAAAACCAACTAAATGACACAAAATTATGATGCAGTGTGTGAAAAACAAATGTATGTGATTATTTAAGCATCAGAGAAAACGGCCTGCAGACCAACGACCTTTATTGACAGTGACCTTATGTCTCCAACAGCAGTTGGACACGCAAACAAAGATATAAGTCAGCCCATGAAATGGTGGAAACAGGAAAATTCTTGATACTGTGAGTTAAATAATAGTCTGCATCTATCTAAAATTTGGTTTGTGACCTTTTCCTTAACAAGTCAAAAGGTAAGAATGAAACTGAATGTTGAAGCCAGTAACAGAGGAAGGGTTTTCTTTTTTTATCATTATTAATAACTGTTTGAAGCTGCATAACCAACATCAGAAGCAAGTTTTTCTAAAAAAAAACATCCATCTTGGCTTTTTTGGAGGAGAAAAAAAATCAATCAAATGAAATATCATCCAAGTGTTGTGTGGCATATACAAAGGTCAAATCCTATCTCTGACTAGCACTGAGAGCAGACCCAAGCTGCAGAAAATGTCTTCTTTTCTAGATTTCTTTACATCAGTGTTCCTTATAAGCTGACAAAAATCCAGTTTCTGTATGCAAAAAACCCAACAGAGTGAAAAGATTCCTTTTTTTGTTCTGGAATTTACATACCATTACTCCGAGCGCACAGATCATTCCGCACTTAAATTTGTGACAGGCGGTGTCAGCCAGAGTCTGTGATGAAAACTTGATGAAATGTACTGAAAGTTTCTTCTTTCTTTTACTGTTAAACTACAAAAGCAGAGAGGAGCAGATGACAGATTTCTGCTGCTTTTGAAAGCTCTGATCTGGACAGTCTCCTCCACAAAGTCCAACGTCGTGACAACTCAGTATCTTTTGAAGAAAAAAGATACTCTAGATCTATTATATAGGAAGCAATGCAATTCATATTTGAAAAAAAGCCAATTGGCCATGATCAGAAAATAAAAAGAAATTCTTAATTTCTGTTTTGCCCTGCAGAGCAAAATAATATGGAGCATACCCTGGATTCCCCAAGAAATATTTTATTCTCTTTGCTTTTTTTATTTAAACTTGAGAGACACTCCTGGAAACACAATGACACATCATAATGACTTTGCAGACTTGCGATTCACTCCACCAGTGAGCTCACTAAATCCACAGCTTTGCACAGGTCGAGCTCCACAGCTCACCATGCTGCTCCACAGCTTTCAAAGTGGAGTAAGGATTCTGCATTTTTCACAAAAAAGGAAATCTCAAGCTTTTTTTTTCGTGTCTCCCACTTTGTGTCTAGTGTCAACTGCAATAGGCTTGAGTGATGCTTGAATATCTGCATAATTCATGGCCTAAGCCTGTGTGGTGTTCACATGTGCAGGCCATCTAGTATTATAGAGACCAAGGGGTTTCGGTGTGCATCTTTGTATCACCATAATCCACCTTTGAGTTGATCTTTGACAGACTTAGCAGTTTCAAATCGATCTCTGACACTCAGTGTGCACAATTTGTAACAGCTTTACAAGAACTTCAAAGTTGGCACTAACAGGTGAATAAACTTAGCTTTTTTTGAGGAAAAAGAGTTTTTAATTTTTATATAAATATTTTAGACCCTTCAAAAAAGGATAAAATTCACTCAAATATTTCCATGCAATTGCCATTTTTTTTCATCCTGCAGAAAGGAAAGAAAGTGCGACTAAAGCCCTGAACAGACTCTGTCTTCAAGCACGTTTTTGCAGCACGTTGGTGCAGAAGAACTCACTTGTGCCATCTATGCTTTTTTTTCATAGTTGAATCTAAGTATTAGGCAGCTCAGGATTGTCTTTTTAATTTTTGTATGCACTGTTTGGCATTCTTCCAGTCACCGAAGGCAGTTTTGAAGAGAAAGAACAGTCGTTATTCTGGAAATCTAACAGATTGCGGAAACTGAGAGTTCAGAAGCAGAATATATTTGATTTTTCAGAGGCTATTCCTTATGACTACTGTATACTCTTTTCACAGGATTATAAACATTTCTAAAAAGTGGGCCAATTACTTCTATGACGCAAAATGTTTGTTTGTCTTTCATTCACTGCAAATCTTTAACCATAAAATTAGTGCAAGACAAATAAATGACAAAGTACACGTAACATTTGGTAAAAAATAAACATTCTTAAGACAGCTTTTATGGCAAATTATCACAGCACCAACAATTATCTGCAATAAACAAGACTAACCAGTTTTTTCTTGGCAAAACTACTGTGAAATTTCTTTGCATTATGGAAGCATTTGCTTGCAGACAAGGCAAAAAAAAGACAAATAAATCACACTCAGTTGTTTTGTCGTAATTTTGTAAAAAACTGGCTAAATATAAATATTTTTTAATTCTTGTTATACACTTAAAGCAAACAGATTAGACTAAATGTTTGTTAAAACTGTTAGTTAAATAAAAACCATTATTCTGCTACTTTTGAAGTTCAATCCTGGAAACTGGAGCACTACAGCTGCAGCCAGACAGTCTAATCTTATCAGACCGACTAATGCACACACACCTAGAGAGCGCTCATGTATGGATTTTTGTGTGACACATCTTCGCAATCCAGCAATAGCAAAGACACTTTTAAATCTTTTCTTCCTAGAATACGATTTGAAGCAAAAGCAAATTTTGAAATATTAGCTATGAATTGCTTTTGGGGCAATTAGAATTCAGAATTCTTACGTTTGAAACCTTCATTCTCATAACTCGCTTTATCCCTTTCGGGGTCAGGGGTTTGCTAGTGCCTAACCTGGCTACTGTTGGGCGAAGGCAGGGTACACCCTGGACAGATCGCCATGCAATGACACACCCATACACACTCACAGTTACACCTGGTGGCAATTTATCAATCAACCTATAAAGCATGGCTTTGGACTGTGGGAGGAAACTGGAGTGCCCAAAAAAACTAAGTCTATGAACATTTATATTGTTGATCACTTTTTGCCATGTCCCATCAGGGGTTGCTACAGCGATGAGTAAACTTTCTGATACTGGTTCTTACATGTCTCTACATGTGTGTAAATGTGTGGCTATGACTGGTGAGATTTACTAGCCAAAAGTCTGAACACAGATGTCCTTTCAATTGAATTGGCAAGTGTACCCAAAATCTCCAAACATGTTAAGTTTAACTTATTAAAGGGCCTATATCATGCCAAATCAACTTTTTTGAGTTTTTAAGAGTATTATAATGTTAATTCATCACGAAAAACAACCACAAACTGGTATTTTGCTAGGTTCAAGCATCTTTCTAGAACCAAGCTCTATGAGCACCATCCCCTGCAAATCCTCAAGAACGGTTGGATCGATTTCATTTCAGTTTTTATTTTAGTTTCATTATAATTTTTCCGTTGGTGAAACACAGACACGCTGCTGAGGCTGGCATACATACAATATGAGTTCGGCCTGTCAGATCGGTTGTACACATATTGTACCTACACCGGTTCTAGGTTGATGTCATGAAATGGGAAGCACGCACAAGGAGCGAAAGGAGGTGCTTCAGAGATTGAGTCGTCTTACTTCCGAGAAGGAAAAGGAGCTCGCAACAATAACTAATATTTCATTTAAAAAAAGTTCTTTAGTGAGCCAAAGGTAATAAATTATCATATGGATATAGTTTACTCTGAAAGACTTAAGAATAGCATGATATAGGCTCTTTAAGATAATTTATTTTTATGGTTTCTAAAAAAGTCACATTCACACAACACTGCAATGTAGTATTCACCATTTCTGCTAAAAATAAAAAAATAGATAAATAGTAAAAGATTTAGCTCAAGGGTGCACACTAGTCAATTGTCATATGAGCTAGACAGGGCTGATTCAATCATATGGAGTGTTTTTGAAGGCCAAAACTCTGCCCTTTAAAATAAAAGCCTTTCCGTGATCAGAAATGTACCTCAAACAAATCCCAACAAGCCTAAATGTGACAACTTTGAACTGGGTGCATATTAAACTTGACCTTCTGCCTTACAGCAGAACAGTTAATTCTAAGTGTTGTTATCATGTCAAAACTACCCTCTTTGAATTATACAAATGCTGTCTTTCCATTCCAATTTGTCCATACAAGTGTTGATAAAAGCATGCATTTATCTTCAAGAATGCCCATATTCTTGTCTGTGTACCATGTGGGACTTGTTGTTGACGGTTTAATCCCAATAAATCCAGTCTTCTAAATGATTTGGGGTCTCATGCTGTGATCAATAAATCAATAAAAAGGGAGATTGGGATGAACTAAGCAGCCAGATCTTGGAATCTTGTTAGGGTTAATTGAGTTACCAGAGAACAAAGGCCAGAGTAAAAAAAAAAAAGAAAAAAAATCTTCTCACTATTCAAACAGTGCCATGGCACTGCATCAAAGAGAAGCCTGGCTGATTGTTAAAAATCAAGGTCTTTGAAATGGTCAGTTCCTTATTTCAAACAAAGCAAATAACAAACATACAGCAGACACACACACACAAAACCGCATACATAGCTCACCCAGATGAGCATCACGGATGCCAGAAGATATATTCACTCATGGAAGTGAATCTTTGCTTTACAAAGAAATGCTTGCATTGCTCACTAGACAATCACTCATTACTGCAGATCATCTGCTCAGCAGTGCACCATATGCACATATTGATGCAGAGGCATCTACATATTTACTTGTCACCATAAAAGCTCCCTATAATGAATGAAGTGATTGCTGAGCATTATGTTTTTCCTCATTGTATTTTAATACTGGCACTTGTATGTATGGGATGCATCATTAACAACAATTCCAACTAACATGCAGAAATAAAAAAATAAAAAAAAAATCTGAACAGTTTGAATGGAATTAATTTGAGTGCTATGTGGTTTACGGCATAGATCTGCACATGTTCCAATGCAGATTCAGATTATTTATTTGCAGCAAGGAGCTTTTTTGAAGAAAAATAACATCTAAAAATAAACCTATCTCTAACTGGCCAGGTTCTCTGAGCCTCACTCCCAGAGATCTCTTGGGGAAGACAGAGAGATGCATGACAGAAAAGCGAGGCTGCAAGTGTTTTCTGAAGGTCTTTCTGCAAAGATGTCGGAAAAGCAACAAGGGTAATCACAGAACAGCAGAGGCGATAAGCTGGGTAATGGCTTTGACACTAGTGGCCACATCGCTGTTGTCCCTGTGCCACCAACTCTTATCTCCTCAGGGCCTTTAACCCTCCGGCCTCCTGTGCATAAAACCTCTCCTTTTTTTGTGAAATCACAGTTTAAAAAAAGTGCTAGACTGACACTTCACAACATCTTGGGGCAATGTTCACAGCAGATTTAGCCTCAGCTCCCAAGTCAAAATCTGACACTTTCATTTCAGTCGGAGAGGTAATCCTCACTTCTATTGGGTTTTCATTAGATAAATGACTGAGATAGTCATAAATGTCCTAAATATTTTATTTTTATTTATAAAATGCCACCTTCACACGTTTCTCAAAAAAAAATAAAAATAAAAATGTGCTTATTCACATCAATCTGTTTGGTCAACACCAGATTTTATGTTCTGTAATAACCCGACTCATTTGACATTGTAAAAGCTCACTTGAACTCTGATTTGTACTAAACAAGCAAACCTTGCTCCACCAAAAGACAAGACTCACTTGCTAGTGAACCGTGATTTGATTCAGCAACAGCTCTAGATGTTAAAGTCTTAGTTCCTGTGACGTCATTTCCGGGCGAGCGTCAACAAGTGCTTGGTCATTGCTTTTGTTGCTCCTGTTATTTGGTTGCCTGATTTGCTAATATCTCATTTAGTGTAATCTGGTTTAGTATTTAAAAATGTTATGTAGAATCTTTAGCATTCTAGTGAGTAAACTACTGTGTAAACTATTTGCTGTCAAAGCAGCCTGCAATGTAGTTACTTCCCCTTAGCTAAACACCACGAGCCTTTGCTTAGCGTTTAGTATTGCCTTCTGCGTTTGCCCCTCTTTCCTGCCATAGGTTCATCTCAATCAAGATCCTGCCTCCTTTAGGGAGGATAGTGGGAGCGGGGCAGATTCCAGGTGGATCGTCTGTGCTCCTGTCTTTGGCCTTGGACCTCGCCTCTGGCTCATTTCGCACCCTCAGCTTTCCCACAGTTTCATCTGGATGAAGCCCACCTGCTACACTATTCAAGTTTGCAGTTGTGATTTAAATATATAGTTGTTATTCAAGCATGTAGTTGTAGAGTTAGATAAGCTAATTCTTCTTTAACAGTTTTAGCACATCACCTGTTCGTCCTGGGCATAAAGGAGTCCTCCTTCATGTGGGCATCACTGAGGTTTCTTATTTTTTCCTAAGATTATTTTTATTTTTTAAGAGTTTTTCCTCACCTAGAAGGAGGGTTTAAGGGAAGGGATGCTCGTTTTAGCTTAGTCTGTTTTGTTACTTTAGCAACCAGTTATTGTTTATATTTTTATGACTGACTAATGTTCTTTGCATAAATACCGGTGTGAAGCCTATTGAGACGGCTATGGTTGTGATATTGGGCTATGTAAATAAAATTGAACTGAGTCATCTTAAGGCTGGTTTTCAGCCTGCACTCCCTGCTGTGGATTACCCAAATTAGATCTGCTTTGTCAATAACAGCTGGGTTAGTAGGAAAACAAATGGGACACCACGCTTGAGGACTGGAGTTTGATACCTCTGTCTTAAGGTGTTCTAGAGCAAAGCTAAAAAAAAAAAATCTTAAAAGCAGTTCTGCTACCTTTCAGGCAGGAATGGAAATATCTCCCCAAAAAAAGCTGCTGACCATCAGCTGTTTTGAGTCACCTGCATGTGAGATCAACAGAAGGCCTTTGAATCTGTTGCATTGCTTTGCTGGATTTATTTTTGAAAACGTCAAAAGATTAATGTTTTTGTTCTAAATCCAGGCTGGAGCACCCAGGTATACATTAACAATAAAACTTATCCACAGTCCCAAATGTCCTGGCCAGACATTACAAGCCACTTAAAAAACACAACAGTGCCCTCAGTTAGAATATTTTCAAAGGCTAATTAACTCTCAAATTGATTCACTAGCCTACAGCATGAAGCTCATATTTGTTTAAAATATGTCAAAGGCATTTGAGTTGTTTCTTGAGAGAGTAGCAGTGATCAGAGACAGTGCATCTCTCGCAATGAAGCTGGTGTTGACTCAGAGTTCTGTCAGTCTCTTAAGAAAGAGCCTCCAAGCCAATAAGCAGAGGGTAACACACACAAAGGGAACCCAAGATACGATTTCATTTATGCAATTCTCCCACATAGCTTTCCCAGGCTATTATGCCATCAACTGCAAGAATTAACATAACAGAAACACAATCAAAAACTTTTCCGAGGTCCTATTATCCATAGCAAACTTTTGGACTTATTACCCTTTGCTCCTGGCCACTATTAAGAGAACTATTGTCCATGTGAGCACTAATGACACAACCCATCAGCCGAGAGAGCATAAGGGAAGGAATTCCAATCCTCTATAAGATGTTGTACCAGACAGGAGAAACTCAATATTGTAAAAAGATAAGAAAAATATTTCCTCTGTTTAGAAATATTTTACGCTTTTAGCTCGAGCCTAATAGCAAGTTCCACAATCAAAGTTTTAGAGTGATAATTTTTTTTTTTCTCTGGATTGATTTTTGGTTATCAGGAATGGTGGGAAGCACCCTTGGCAGGAAGAGTGGTTTGAGTCCAGGCTGCCGGTCGGTGTGTTGAACACTTAGCTTCAAGTTACTGACTGCTCTCAATCCCTTTAAATTCACAGTTCAATGAAAACTGGGTTTTCAACGTTTTTATTATGTTCTTGTAGTAATTTTATCATGATGGAAGACATGTGAAATAAAAAATTCAGGTTAAAACTGTGTTTCTGAGTATTTCTTTGTTGGAATCATTGTGAATCAGGAAAAGACAAAAAAAAATGTCATTTGAAAATGATTGTAGTTGTTATGTAAAATCAACAATCGGCAGGCAATAAGCTTCATGCTCAGCTCCATTCTGATGCATCTACCTGTAAATGACTAGATCCATTCACGTCTTCACTTTCCTCATCCAAGCTGGAATCTGGCTTAAAACGGTACGGCTGGATAGCTCTGATGTTGCTCTCTGTTTTTATTGCCCCGGTAATGTTAGATTTGGGGTATGAGGTAAACTAGTGGGAGTGAGTGTAAACTAAAGGCGATAGTCCTGTCCACAACTCAGAGGCAAATTTCTGATGAACTCCTGGCATTACGCAGAAAGTATGTCCCAGGAAACTATTTTTTTTTTTTTAGACTTTAGTCCACTAGGGATGTTTTTACAATAGATCAAAAAATAATTCACGGGGACTTTAAACACAAAAAAGGCCTTCCTCTTGAATGCAACAAATCATTTTTTCTTTGGTGGAACGGGGACTAAAAATAGTAGGATGGCTAAACCAAGTAAACAATTTTTAATAACATTTCACAAAAAAGAGCAATTCCTCACATTTGAGGAGACCTGTAATCAGCTTTTATCTGTTTTTTCCAACTGACTGCATATGAGAACTGGTCTAAATGAGAGTGACGTCACCCATGGAAAATGGTTTACTTTTGGCTTCAGCAAAATAAAGTCAATTCAGCTACCATTTTATTTGCAATATCAACACTGATGTGTTGAAATCGTCAGTAAGCAGTGATTGGTCAGAGTTGGTCAAAGTCATCATTTCTGTGGCCACCACTCTCGCCAATCAGGAGTCCACACCCCTACCACTTTTAAGTGGCCTCGGGAGAATTTGTCAATCAAATGTTTTAACTTCTCTATGTCAGATCACATACTGTTATTGAGGTATCTGAAAAAAATTTGAAAGAATAAAAAAAAAATCATGAAACAAATTAGGATTAGCAAGAACATGTTAAAAAAATGTAGCATCGCAAGACTGGTTACTCTGACAAATATAATGACTGAGGAATATCTGTTTAATGTTGTATAGAAGTCTATGGGATTTTGGCTTCTTGGAGTCAGTGGATACTTCCTGTTGAGAACGTCAGAACAGAGGAGCCACACAGTCCAGTTCTCATATAAAATTATTATACAGGGTCAATATGTTGTTAGTTTGTAATTATAAAGCAGGCAAGTATTTTTTTTTATGTCAGACTGTCAAACCCATCGTCAAATGTCACTCTTAATCTTGTCTTGACCTCTTCAACATGAAGATATGCTTTCAGCTTCAGCCTGATCTCAAAAGTTATTATTAGAAAGGTAAATAAAAAAAATGCATTTACAAAAGTTCTGTTACCCTTATTTTTTGTATCAACAAATGTCTTGAGAAAAGTTTGCTAAACATCAGCTAGCAACTTGGCTGTCTTGACAGAGCGCTGCCTTTCATGTCCTCAACCTCATACTGTGGCTCCTTTGACTAAGAAAATATTGACATGCAGGAAAGATTCTCAAGGGCATGCCATAACGCTGCAGTTCCTCAAATCAATTTTTGACAAAATAAGGATGAACATGTGTTATATTATGTACGAAGAATGTATTTTAGTCAAGACTTTTTTTTATTAAGATAGAAAAAGAAAGAATAAGTGATCAAACTGCATAAAAGATGCCATATGGAATTCCAATAAATCTATGCAATCAATTTTTGATCGTCTTCTGGGTATCAATACCCATGGTCTAAAATACCATTAGCTTTTCTAACAGATCACATTTCATCCATGTAAAGGCATCCTACCCCTTATCAGCATCTTTGCAATTGATCACGAGTCTATCTCTATCAAGTGGCCATGTGCAATTGGCATTCAAGTCAGCTTTAATTAGGCTATTGCTTAAAAGCCCATTCTTGATACTGACATTGCAAGTTTTTGCCCTGTATGTAGTCTTTCTTCTACCTTCAAAATCGTTCAAAAAGGTTGGTTTAAAAGAACAATTAATCTAATTGAAGACATACTTTAGCTTCAAATAAGAGGTTCAGCTTAGAAGGGAAATGAATCATAGGACAAAAATGTTATTAAGAATTTAGGTGACCACCTAATTGACTTTGAGAGTGGTCTAATCTTCACACTTATCCTCGCACATTTCACTGCTATATTTAACTGCAATTTTTGGTAGAGATTGTAACTTTTCAGTACCTGAAACTATTTTCAGGGTTTGTTTACCCTAACACATGCCTAACTAATACATTTACATTGGAATAATATAATCATGCACTGTAAAGAGTAATAAATGGTTTGTTATGTCACAGATCATCAGACAATTTATCCAATTGGTTATATTATTGTTTATGAATGTGCCTTCAAAGAGGGAGATATTATGTTCAGTGTATTTAACGTCTAAAAATGGGTCCCAGTGGGGGGGTTAAACCACCAAATGGTTCCCGAGCACAGCTGTGTCTGCAACTCACTGCTCCCCAGGAGATGGGTCAAATGGAGAGAACAAATTTCACACACCGAGGTGCATGACAACTAATGGAACTTTAACTTTAAATCTTTGAATGGATGCCAATATACGTTGGTTTATTCATGAACCAGGTGATCTGCACACATTTTTTTCACAGCTGATTTTAATTGTTATATATTACACTTTTTTATTAATAGTGTCAAATTATCCTTTAAGTTAAAAAAAATTATATTTTTTGAACATGCAACCCCACCCCTGGTTTATTTTTCTATTAATGTCATTAAGGTCACAACCTTCCACGTCAAAACTCTTATCATCTTCGATAAGAAAAGGTGTTTTCTTATTAGACAGCCAATAGTAATACGTTTTGTCGACTAAAGTTGGAACTACTCGAAAGAACTACTTTGTCTATCAGGAATGAGTAGTAGATTTTGACAGAAAATGGCAAAAAAATAGTTTTCAAATCAAATTCCCTGTAATATGTCAAAAACTGTTTTTATCACAAGCGCTCATCTTGTTTTTATTTTTATTTTTTTTAACCAGAGATGCTCAAAACAGAAAAGTGTTGAGTTAATTCCAACCACTAAACCAACACTTGCAGCCAGGCATACCCCACTCCTCCCATGTTGGCTTCTTTGAATTGGCTCAGTTTGAGTCAAAGTGGAATCGCATATGGATCACGTACAAAGCCCTTAAGGACTAAACTCCTATCTTAAGGATAACATTGTTCTCTTTATCTCAACAAGATCCATTCAGGACTTAATTGTGCCCCCCTAATCACTATCTTTGGAGCGGCAAAGCTCTTAGTCTTCCATTTCCCTGCCTGGGTCAGAACTTTGAAAACTTCTCTTTATTTTAACAAAAAGCTCCTGTATTTAAAGGATGTTTATTTAGCAACATTTGCATTGCCTATCCTTCTATGTTTGTGTTTTAACTAATATGGTTTTGTTTGACATTTGGCCTTAAAACTTATTTTCCTCAATGTTTTGCTAAAAAAATTGGATTTATGTTAGTTTTTAAACTATGCAAAACTTTTGATATAAAAAAGATTAGGGAGGTGTTGCTAAAATAGATTAGAGTTGGGTAATCAAAAAGTAAAATTCATATTCTAGACAGAATCAATAACTGCCTATTTAAATACAGATTATGTAAACATGGGTAGAATAGGTTTATTTTCCTCATCTACAGTACTACTGGGACTATATTTGCAGCTGAATCTCTCAAAATTAAACATTCAGCTAACTTAATATAATAAACTTAACTAGTATTAACTTAACTTAACTAAATAACTTAACAGCTTCATATGCTGTACTACATCATAGTGTGATCTTGCTCAAATATCAGTCAGATGAGAAAGACATGGAAAAATTAAACACATTTGTATGAGTTTGGCAGCAGTTTCTGAATCCTACCATCATAACCAAAACATTGCCAACGCTTTTGAAAGAAACTTTTATTGGTAGAGGAGTGGGAACGCATTCCAGTCAAACAGCATACTGGGGAGGATAAAAGCAGCAAAAGAAAAAAAAAAATCAGGACATTGCAAATGAGTGAAATATATTTTCTTACACGGAGACCCTCGGGTCATCTCCTCTCTCCAATGACCTACCTCCAACCCACCACATACGAAAACTCGCCTGAGTGCTCATCACACCAGGGAGCAAATCTGCAGCCATGACTGCCTCTGTATGAAAAAGGTGAGAATTGTGTTACTCAGTCTCCCCACTTTTATCTAGCTTGTCTTTTCTTTTTTCGCTATGGAGTTAAATTTTGATTCTTACATCTTGTCTGTAACGTCCATTTATCATTTTCTTCTTGGATTTCCATAGCGTCTGTGATGGAAAGAACGTCATTTACTTATATTGGGAATATTTTGAACTAAACGTTTTACCCCCTATAAAGAACATCAGTGCTTTAATGCCTTCTGGTAAACCATGGAATTGATGAAACACAGTGGGCCAACACCAGCAGTTAACATAGCCAAGCCATCACAGATTGGAAAGACTTTAAAAGATTTTACAACAGACCTCAAGGATCGTAAAAGCTGTACCTCTCCCGTATTTCTTCAGATTCTCTGACCTTGTTTTCCATAAAAAATTGAAAGAAGGACTTGAAGCATTAAGCAACAGTCTAAGGCCAAATCCAAATGGCTTCCCTACCCTTTTGGCTACTCCCCATGCACCAATTGTAAGGTATTTGAAGCTGTAGTGGTGTCAGAAAGTGATTTTTAAGAAGGAGTCATAGAGACTTAGGGCTGCCTATCCCTTTGCCGGCAGAGTGAGCCGCGTTACGCTTGTGGCGCGGAGGAGGAACGCATTTCTTTACGTAGGCGTGCTCTGAAGCATAGAAATTTACATTTAAATGTAAGCATTGACTTTAAAGTTATAAAATCGATGTTCTGTATTTTCTAAGCGCTGGTAGCTACGCGCTAACATGACCAGCGACCAAGCAGTAGTAACGTCCAAATTTAAAGACACTATTTTTTTTACATGTCTCTCCCATTAGAGGTATAAATGTAGGGGTAGGGAGAATCCGTGGGAGTAGGGAAGCAATTCAGATTTTGCCTAAATCTTTTTTTTTTCCTATATCTGCTTGTCTTAAGTTTGGGAGCCCCTTGACTCAAAAACTGATGTGACTGTTGCAGTTCATCCTGGATTTATCTGTATTTTATAACTTTAATGTTCTGACTTCAGTAGCTGTGCGTTTCTTGTAAACTTTCCCAAAATGATTGAATAGTTTGCAGAAAATCTTCTCAAGGCTGCAGGATTGTAAACATTAGATGTGTTTTTTTAGCATCAAAATTGAAAGGAGTAACCCATAATAAATTGATAGTAAATTAGTTTAATTATTCAGGCCAAAATTGTAAAGTAAACAATTTTTGATAAATTTACTGAGATGCATGCGGTTTTAATGCATGCATTTTATCTCAACCGTTAAATAAAGCAGCTTTGAGACTTTATTTGTTGTTTTTTTTGTTTATTTTTAATGGCATTTGTCATTGCGCTCATACCATGTTCTGCAAAAAGCACACTTTGTAGCACAGCCCTTACTGCTTTGCCTGTACTTCACAGCCCGCTCATGTGGAAGCGCCACTGGAGATTCAGCATAAAGAGTTTTCATAAGCTCACACACAGCGCTAGCATTGACCCACATCCTCTTAGTCAAACTTTCCCTCAGGGGGATGATAATACCATCCCAGCACTCTCCGCAGGGGTTTGTGTATGGTGATACAGGGGAAAAGGTCATGAATGCTAAATTCTGGAAGAACAATTTGTTTTTATGACTAATTATTTCTAAGAATAATTTCCTCTACTTGTCGTCTTTCTTTGAATTGAAATGTGCCATCACAACAACTGTTGGGTCCAAATTATGCTTTTAGAATTGACAAAAGTACAAATGAATGTGTTTGATTTATGTGAAAAACATCATCCCTAATATGATTGATTGCTCAGTTGTCCGTATGGTTCAGCAACAAGGTGTTACTCAACCTGTTGCAGTAAATCCCAGTTTACTGGTAAATCAATGAAAGTAAAGGAGTGCTGTGCTTGCATTAGAACCAACAGCAACCAAAATGGCCAGTTCTATTACAGTTTAAAACTCTTTTCAGCCAGAAATTGTTTTTTTTCTCCTAATTTGCCACAGTTTAACACCTGTAAAAGGAGCCGAAACCTGCTGGCCAGTTCAAGGAGGCTTCAGATGCAGCTGCTTGCAAACATGAAGGCATAAACAGAGGGCCCCTAGAATGAAGAGTGGTTACCTAATCATCATATCGCTCCTTAGCCCCCTCTGAGCTTCTTTGTTGAGGAGAGTGGGAAGAATAAAAACAGTAGCAGCTTTATTGGCCTGTGATGGGGAGAAGAAATGCTACGACTAATTAGTGAGACAGAGCTTGTGATTGCTTCAGGCAGCAGAATGACCCCCACCAACTTGATATATTTAATGGATTATGCAAGCGTCCAGCCCCAAGGAATAGAGAACTGAGATGCCCTATCATGCAGTGTTCAACCTGGCAATTTGTCCTGTTTGGGAGTGCAATCATGTCCTTATCCCAAGAGGTGAACTAATCTGAAAACAGCACAAATAGCACGAGTCACACGCCAATGTGTTCTCCCACTAAATCAACAAAAATAGTCAACCAAAGGCTGTGCCAAAACAAATTTGAATCTGTCAACAAAACCTGACATTACTCATTTATTAGTGAGCAAAGCAGTGAGTTTTCCATAGCTTCTGTTCATTATTATTTGTTGTGTGTTTTGATGCCTGACACTCAGTGTGCTGTTCATTTCATAGCTTTCACTCCGTCGCCTCAAGCTCTTCCTGTAAAAGCATCTGTCAAGCCATATTTCATCTAAAAGTGAAAACATTTGTTCATCGTAATAATTGAAAAAAACAAAAACAAATTTTGCCCACTTTGAAAGCACGGATTAATATTTCAATAAAGGGGGTCTGCTCATTATGGAGAGTAGGAGAATTTTAGCACAATTTTTAAATCAGGAGGAAAAACAAAAAAGCGTGGATTCCCTTTTTGTGTCACAATGCCCTTGAAGGGCTCCTGCAAGAGTAAAGACAAGGGCCAGAGAGGGGCCTAATCAGCCTCTGACAAATCAGCCTCCTCTCTAGCTTGTTTTTCATTTGGATAATGCAGGCCCCCTCCTTTAAGTGATAAAACAACCTCTGTGGAGTGGTCTTTACACAGCTAGATTAAATGTGATCACCTTGCCAACACACCCTGAGAGATTGCCATGATTAACAAGCAAAAAAAGGAGAATAATGATAATCATATGCAGGATAATAGCCTATACTGAATGGCTGCATGATCTGTTCATAAATCATAACCATTTTCCAGTCTAAAGGACACAGTTTTACCCTTTGGCAGGAATTTATGCAAGAACAATCAGATTCTTTAACCTACCCCCCATGACCCAAATTAGATTAGGCGACCGCAAACGGAAACGTATTAAAAATTATTTTAAAAGTCTGTGTCACCTTTTTTTCTGTTAATAATGATTTTCCTTTACATTCTGTTTTGTGCATTTTGTTGTATTTATGACATGCCTTCAAAGTCAGCTGAAGGGTTGCAAACTCTATACTCAGGAGGGTTGAGAGCTCATGAATATTACAATGAGGTTAATAGCCAAGGGGCAAGTATTGGCTTGCCTTTCAACAACACAATAATGATTACGTGGGAAGGGCTGAGTTGGAGAGTGAAATGTTGTAACATCACTTTATGAAATCTCCTTTAGATCTCCTCAGTCCAGCGAAAACAAGTCAATATGTGCAGAAGGCATTGAAGTGTGTGCAGGTGGTTTGTCTGAGTGTTCACGGTACAGGCAAGGTGTCACAGGATGAAGAAGCTACTTCGACATTGAGTAGGTAAGTTTGTGTTGACAGCATGCATTCCTTAACTCAGGCCTAATCACAGGAGAAAAGCTTATGGCCGAACACCAGCTGCTCATTTCCGTCATAAGCAGAAGTGTTTTGGATATTTTTGCAGGCTGGATATTCTAGATGGAGTGAAAACTGGCACCATCCTGTTACATGCACTCTCTTTTTTTCATAGTTTTGAATTCACTCTAGGTGACTAATTTTGTGATTACGTTGCATGATATTGGCAGAGCAGAGCACTGAATGTTGCTTTTAGTAAAAAAAAGAAAAAAGAAAAAAAAGAACGGTACTTAATGAAAGAAAGAGAGGAATAAACACCATTAGAAAGAAAAGATAACAATTCTTACACTGCAAGGGACAGAAACTAATTGGAAAACAAGAAGAACCGAATCTCAACATTACTCCCATAATGAGTTTAACTCTTGAGACAGAACCTGGGCAAAGGAGCTGAAAATGCAATATAATCAGGAGCATGTCAGCAATAACCAAAGGCTTTCTCTGCTCTTCACTGGGTCATCCATGTTCAGCAGCACAGATGGAGAAGCACCAAAACAGAGGGCGGAGAATCAACAGGTTATTGCGCTGAATGTGTGAGCTGCAGAGGAACATAACGAACTCAATTACTGTACAACTCACCCTTTGTTTTTCCATTTTAATTATAAGTGGTATGAAGGTTACTCTCATCGGAATTTATACTTTTTTCTTTCCTCTTTGAGAACTCAATGTCACGCTCAGAGAGTTTGTCTCCTAGACACAGAGGTGGCCTTTCTGGCCAGGACATTTTCATCCTGCACTCGAGCTGAGCTGGACAGGGAAGCAAACCTCGTGGGCTAAGCATTTTAATAACACAAGCCTACAGCAATAGTTTAGCAGCAATGGCAGACACTGATTTTTTTCTTTCTTTTTTATGTATATTAGTTAAGGAGTAGAGAACCAAAAGTTGGCATGGTTCAACTGAGTCAAAGTAAATGTCAATCAGATGCAGATCAGATCACAACCTTCCTTTCTTGGGTCTTTCACACAGATACATACACAGACCACATCAATGCGTTACCAAAATAGCTTTTCCTATTTAAAACTTTTGAAAATGGGGCTTATCAACACCTACGGTGACCAACACTAAAAGAGAAGCCTGGTTTGACGTTGTGATTAAATGCCATATGTTGTGATGTTTTTTTTCTTTTTCTAATTTATTTATTTACTATAAGTGTTTGTTTGTGTATTTTGTATTATGTGTGCTCTTTTTGCCTCTTTGGCCAATAGACTACAGACAAAAACTAGCCTTTGGCTAAGTCTGGCTTTTTCCTCTATGTGTTGTCGTGTTTTTTTTTTTAATTTTATTTTTTTTTTTATAATTGCACTGCCCTTTTTGAATCAACGTTCACATCAGTCTCAGCAACATGCATTCAAGTGACGAATTTCAATTAAAATTCGATGTAAATGCACATCCATGCCCGTTTCGGCTTTCCGCGTTAAAAACTCTCGAATTCATGCGTAACTACACAAGTTTCTACGACTGTTTTCAGGCTCTACATACAAAACGTCCCCCCACAGAATGCGCACTGAAAGTCAAACCACTGACGGACTTTGACTGACTTCACTGACTCTGATTTAGTAGTGAGATATGGATGGTGTCACTTTTCATTCACGGAACTGAATGAAAATGCTTGAAAACTGACCATGGAGGAGAAGCTAACACTTGCAGTTTGTGTGCGGACAGAATAATATGACACTAAGTTCCATTAGCCCATGCACACACATTCACACACTAATGGCGGTTCTGCTGCCCAACCAATAACCATCAGGAGCAATGTTGGTTTCCGTGTCTTTCCCAAGGACTCTTCAACACATGGACAGGAGAGACAGGAATCAAATCTCTGATCTTCTGATCAGAGGTCAACCATTCTAGCTTTGTACTATGGCCTCCATAATAAACTCTTATTAGATGTGTAACCAGTCCTAAAAATGATCTTGTGTGAATGGCACAAAGTTCATTTAGGGTAATTGGGTAATGTCAAAAGGTAAATGTCAGAAGTCAAAATTAGGAGCTATAAAACAAAAATTGTATCACTTCTGTCTCAGAAGTGTGAACATACAGCAGGCCTTTAGAGTAAAGCATCACAGCTTTTCATCACACCTCCATTTTCTTATTCATAATTAGACAAAGAAACTCACTTTAGTTGCCTTTTCTGTGGAAATGTTCTAGGTGTGAAACAGACGTGCACTTGGAAGTGTTATGGCTGTGCTGAGTGCACTGACTTATCAATTATGAGCATCTGTGACTTGTTTATGTTTCTCAGAGGTGCACTGAGGGGTAATTTGGACAAAAAGAGATGGAGCTGGTTAAAAGTGAGGTCCAGGCATCAGGTAATTGGCAATGCATCAAGGTGTTTTGTAAAAGCCCCAGTGAATCAGTTACACAATCAGAGTAAAACAACAACACCGTTCAGCGATGTACCAAAGCTTCTTCATCTGCAGCAGCAAATAAGATGACACATTTCCATCTGGTTGTTTTTTTATTCATAAATGTTTTTAACTGTAATCCTATCTACATCGAGTTTGCTTTTCCTTTCTGAGCACAGAGCTGCAACACAGATGGTTACTGTCTATTTTTATTTAATGCTTTTAACATAGAAATCTTTTATTTGACATTTTTAGACAAGGAAAATGTCAATTACACGATGCAAAATTCAGTAGTGAGTGCTACTTATACCATATATCCCTGCGGTTCTTTGGAAATTATGTTGACACAAACAGTGACATTGTTAGATGTAAATCTCCATAAAGTTTTAGTTTCTTCGCTCTCATTTCTTAACATTAAGGCTGGTTGCAATTCTGAAAATAAACCATGCAACATGTTATTTTATTCTGCCACAATCTACTTTAAGTTGGAGTAACATTTCCTTTATGTAAAGATAAAACAAGTGTTGATTATGTACATTATTGTTTTTAAATAAAATCACAATTTTGAACAATAACAGATGTAAACTTAAAAATACAAAATTTTAAATGAGCATAAATAGAAGATAATTGTTTTAACAACATGTGTCCATCATTTCACCTAATTCGTCTTACAATCTTTATGGTTCTCTTATCTCATATGGCTCTATCCTTTTTTTTTTCTTATTGTCAACTGAAAAAATAAACCTATCAATTGAAACTGAAAATGTCTAACCTAAAATGAGGAAGAACTTTGATCCCTCACAACTGAAAACCCCAGCTTATTGTTTCTGTTGGCTATCCAGAAGTATGGAATCTACCTGACTTGATCACTAAAATATGCCAAAAACAAGAGTTTAATCAAACAATTCATTCTACTTTATGCTTTTTTCCCCATTCAGAAAAGTAAAGCTCAACCGAATCAGGCATATTGTGACAGCATTTACCAAAATACTAAAGCACGTTAATGAGCTTAAAGTGTGCATGCAGCTCTGAAAGTGCCTGCATCTATATTATTAACCATCAGCGTCATGTCTGGGTTCAGCTTTGTAGCTTGCAGCCTATCTAAGCAATCATGCTTATTGTTTTTCAGCTATAGATGTGTCCCCACAATCTGTTTCTGAACTATGTCTTTCACAAAATAAGCACAACAGACACTGAAATGTTCTGCTTTTCAGCTGGCTTGTCTTTTCTTTGAACTTTTTTCTGTACTGTAATTTCAGGATGTTTCACTCTGGCAGCTTCATGAAACTTTAAAGTGTGTCATTGATGATTAACTGACCCGGAGCTTCTGTTGTTGGAAACCGCTGAGCTAGTTGTCAGTAAACTCATTAATACTGATTAATTACACTAGGACTTCACCAAGCTTGTATTTTGAAGTAAAATTCAACACATTCATTAATTAGTGATGATGATAGATGATAAAAAAAACAAAATCAGCTTAGAGGAAATCAATAACAGAACAAAATACAAAGTAAAAAAAAAAAGGAAAATACTTCCAAAAAAATTAAAAACTTTAAAGTCTCCTTGCTTAAAGTCTAAGAACTGCAAAACAACTTTCCCATTACAGTGATAAAACGAAAATATAAAAGATGTTTTTAATCAAAACATTTCTGCCAAAATGTTGCCTATACTTTTTGGAGAACTTAAACAAATATGGTCACTTTAAGTCTAAAATTGTAGATATGACAAAATATTTACATGAATGAATCCAAGGAGACAGCCAAGACACAGATATCCCCTTTTATATGAAGTTCAAATAATTACAGAGCTCAATGACCTCCATTTTCCAACAGTAATTAACACAATTGTCCTCGCCTGTGCATGAGACAATGAGGGCAAAATAACATGTTTTCTACACGATGAAGACTGTAAGTCACCTTCACTAATAAAAAAAGGGTTGTTAGAGGTTCAAAATGGCCAGGGGTGGGGGGGCTTCCAGTTATGAACAATATTTCCTGCTTGTTTATGTCCCAGGTTGGGGTCAACAACTGGTTACAGTCTAAATGTTTACAACTGGCCTTTTTTTTTACTGCTGCATGCGCTTCTGTCTGTGATGTTGTCATTCTCTGAGACGCTCTGTACTTGTGGGTCACACTGCAGTCACGGCGGATTAGTAAATTATTTCATTATCTCAGTTACATGCAGATCTATGAAGTCCTCTGTAGGCTCCAAAGATCTAAGGAGGTCTGCCAAGCAGATAATATGCACCTCAGAGAACACAACACCAATTTTCCGGTACAACTTTGAAGATTCTGCTTCATCTGAACAAGAGTTTCAGGGAGCTCTAAAAAGAGCAAGCCATGAGCCATGAGGATGAGAAGAGAACGTATATAATTATTATTTTTTTCACTATAGAGCGCTTTTAAAAGCTTTCTTTTTTTTTTAAAGACAGTGTGCCTGATAATCCAAAGTGAGTTAATTCTGGTTGAGATTACTGATGCCAAAGCGATTTTAAGAGGTACAGGGTCGTTCTGTCAAAATGTTTGGTTGGGTGTTTTTCCATCTGTGCTCCGGATGGAACCATTTTGCAAATTTGTTGTGTTCCCTACATATTAAATTTTGGAGCAACAGGACTTACACACCGCATGACTTTTAGCCAAAGCCAAATGACCGTTGACACTATAAAAGCCAAAATGCTTCCAAACGATCACTTGTTGGGGCCGGATGGATGACGCGATTTGCAAGGTCAGCCATGAATGGATCATAATCGATGCGTCTAACAATCGCTTTTTTCCCCCAACCATGTTTTTTGTTTTACTAACAAGGCTGGGAGTGAGAAAATAATTCAAAAGTAGAATATTCATTCATGGTATGAAATAAAATCTGGTGAGCCCTAAAGTACAGAAAATACAGTAAATAAGGATGTAAGGCAGATGGTGACAGTTGTAGGGGTTGCAGAAGGGGTTAAAAGAATGAACATTTATAGAAAAATGAAGCCCTCTACAAAGAAAACAAGCAACAGTAAAATATAAGCCAAGTTCATTGAAGAAAGAAGGAATAAAAACAGAGGTTGTGATAAAAAAAAAACAGGAAAAGAAAAAAGTTACATAAATTAAAAAAGTTTTTTTAAAAGTTAAAATAAAATAAATCTTGAAAATTGAAGTCTCATAAAAGTGTGATTGAAAAGGAAGAGTGAAGTTTACAGGGGAGGGGAAAATCTAACAAGATGAAGTTTGGAAGTAACTAAAGCAAAACAAAAAAAACTAAAGAGACAAAGGAATAAAGAACGGCAGTGTAAAAAGGCTAAATGGACAGAGAGAAATGATTTACAGGAGAAAAGGAAATACTTGAAAGGATGGAAAAAGGAAAGCTAAAGAGTACATTTAAAGAAGACAGGAAAACTGCACGAAAAGAAGTGAATAAAGAAAATAAAGCCATATGTCTTTATAATGGGAAAAAAGACATTGAAGGTTGAACAGCCAGATATGGAAAAACAAAAAAGAGGAAATAAAGAAAGAATTGGAAAAGAGAGAAAAGAAGAAGCAGAAAGGGTGGAAAAGACAAGAAGAAGAGGAGGATGACTTTGATGGGCTGCTTTTTCACATAGAGTGCAGCAGTGAGTAGACACATCTGCTTCCACTACCTTCCCTCATTTTCCACCTTAGTCTTTTCCTCACATTGTTCTTCTTCTCGTTCATTTTCCCTTTTGATTTTTCGCCAACCCTTACTCACTTTATCTCCTTTACTTTTAACAGCACCTCCTCCTCCTCCATCACTCCACTTTTAATCCCCTATACTATTTTCCTCCCTCCTTTGCCTCCACCCTTTCCATTATCGCTCTATTTTTTTATTTTACTTCTCTCAGCCTAGCCCACCTACTCCCATTATTACTGCTCAACTTTCTTTGCTCTCCATCTCTCAATCTCACCTCCACCACTGTGAAACTCTTCCATTACGCTTTTATATTCTTTTTACTTTGATTACATTTCCTCACATTGAAGGTGGGCCTTTGCTTTTATGGTATGCTCAGGTGGACGCTTTCTCCACAAAAGCATGTTCTGCTATTTCCAGAGGAGGTGGAATTTAATTTGGTGAGGTAGAGTGGGTTTAATGTAAGGCAGGCCATGATGTTTTTCCAACCCCTGCCAGCTCAGATTCTGTCTGTAAATAGTTTCTAGGCAGCGGGTGAGGAGACAAACTTGGATCCACATGATTGTTCTCAGTGTCAGACCATAAACACTGCTTCTTTTCAGTGCAAACGTATTCTCCCTAGAGTCTGGTAATTGCACTCGTGCATACAAACACACAAGCACGGAAACACAAAATGTTCAGCACCGCATTACATTTTGTCATTGTTTTGCAAAGACCCAGGAAAGTGTGCAGCACACTGACAAACCTCACAGCAAAATGCAGGAGGGAAAAAAAAATGCTCAAAAAGGAATGAGGCAAAATAAGACACAAACAAAGGTGTTGACTCCTTTGCTTTTGTCAAACTGCCCCGATCCTTCATCCATTCAGCACCTCAAAGGATCCACATCTCCCAGCGTAATGTAAGCTGAAAGGACTTTTGTCGCGAGTTAGTGCTGTGTGACTAAAAATGAGCTGAAAACAGAAAAGATCCACCAACATCCTGTTGCCAGTCACAACACAATACCCCTCTAAAAAATCCTTTGTCCATGCCACAGTGCATCAAGCACTCAAACAATATTAAACGTGAGGCTTGAAGGGCTCTTTTCAGCTCAGATGCAGTTATATTGCATTCAAAACGCAGACAAATCCACGCTGGAACATACGCAGTTTGTTTGTTGACAGATACGGCTTTGTACCAATTCCTTAAACAGTGGACAACATTATTGCTTTGAAAGCAGTGTTAAGCAGTGGTGCATTTCTGCATCTTCTCTGTTTTAATGTCACCAGCCAGCCAATCAACAAAGCAGCTAAGTTTGCATCAGGAAATGGAATAGCAACAAACAGAAAACTAAGGGTGTATTCAAACTGGAAAAGCCCATTGGTCCAGACCGAGTCCATGCCTGATTGAGTCCTGAAGCTTGTGTTTGGTTTTTATTTAGACTGCCAGAAAGCTGACATTTCTGTTCCAAACCAAAGCTTGTAATAAAACCATGTGACTAAAGATCTTTTTAGTCATTGGCCAGGAGTTACAAGGGCAGGGCAACACAACAAGAGAAAGAATGATGGAAGTCCTGAGCTTTGCGATCTTTGTTGCAATAGTTCACTTTTTTAAACTTTATATTTTAATGACCAATTTGGAGGTATGTATTAACAACAGGTACATCACTTTTTACTGCTACTTTGTATGGTGGAGGCATGCTGCAAGGCCGGTACTGAGGAGACAACTAAGAAGGTGCGCTGATACGCGTTTATGACATGTAGATTTTGGTGCAGTTGTTCAGCAAGAAGAGTATTCAAACAGAAGAAACTCAAAATGAACTGAAGTTCAGTCTGATTGGAAATGAACCAAAACAATTGAAAGATGGGTCAGAAACAGTTCCTGATCCTGGTCCATTTGGGTGTATTCAGAATGAAAACCTGTTCTAGATTATCGGTGAAAATGAACTCTGTTTCATTTTAAAAATTTAAAACAAATTAAATCTTTATTAAAACTTCATTTCTGTTCAGGAAAAAAACAAAACATTTTGAAATAATGAAAAAAAGTTTGTGTTTATCTGTATCCTTTAGTGCAAAAACTACACACTCAACAAATATGTCTTTCTTCCAGCAGCAGTGTCTTTAATCAGGCCTTAAAGATTTAATATTTAATACCCATGTTAAAACTCAAGGTTTGAGCTTAAGCAATAATTACCCTCAATTAATAATGAAGCCAAGGCACTTATTCAATAGTCAGACGCGGTCCAAGAAACCCCACTCAGCCTGCAATCCTTTTCCCTTCAAGTTCAGGTCAATTTTTTTTCTTGAGCCAATACCAGGTGTAACCCCTGTCTGCTGTAACTAAAAGCCTATTCCTCTCCAGCAACAAGAGAAGCTCCGAACAGTCAGAACGGGAGCGCAATCGGAAGCCGCGAATGACACGGAGCTGGTGGCGGATTAGAAGAACAGCAACGGCTGTGGTTTAGGCCGGTTTTATGGTAAAACCTGAGCTGGCATGAGCAAGACACAAAAATGTAGGACTCAGAGGCATTACGGCACTATCAAGATTATTGATGACACGTTTCAAGAGCCGTTCCTGTTGAGTCCTTGCCCTCTAACGGAGCAGCACTTAATCTCAGATTTACTGCATTTAAGGCAAAATCCTAAAAGCTGCAAAGCGCAAACAAAAAATGTCTGCATTGGGAGGATGACACTGAGCCTTGGTGGAGCATCCCACCACGCAAACATAACCATTTGTGAATATGAGTTCCTGTTTGTCCCCAAATAATTTGTGAAATGGATATCATTTTTCTTTAAATGCTTCGAACGCAACAAACGCAGCTTGTCTAAATGCTTAAAGGAATCACAGCTTCTTACGATTAAAAAAAAGTTTTAAATTCAGATAGTGCTTTTGAAAAACAAATCCAGTTTAAAGGGACATAAATTTAGCTCTTTAAACTTGACGCAAAAAAAAATACAAGATGAGCAAATAATTGAAATTTTTTAAACGGAATGAAAGAGCACATAAACCCACACGGCGATGATCCCATTACCAATTATCTCAGGAGACCAAACAAAAACAAAGAAAACCCCAGCAGTCGCAGACAGGCTGCAGCTTTGACTTCCAGCCTGATGCATACTTCTCCCCTCTGATCTTAAAAGCAAGAAAATTGAGCGCGAGTGCTCGTTACCGCTTGCTCTTTCTCTGTCGTGACACAGATTTAAACTGAATATTTTAGTCCCTAATCTGCGATAGAACCACTGCTTTTTTTTCTTTGTTTTTTTTCTATGATGAATAAAATGAGATTGTGCCAAGATTCTGAGAGTGGTTAAACGGAAGAGAGCCTGAAAAGTACATGGTTGCTTTGTGTACAAAGCTGGATATGAAACCATTTAGAAATGGTTCTCCAAACACCCTCTTTTAGAGCTGGATTTTATAATGCTGGTGTTTGGTTGTCAAGTGCCACTAAATGGCTTAGTCTTTTAGCAATGTAACAAATGTAATACTTGTGTTGTTTTAGTAAAATGTGTTGCTTCCATGTTATATATTTGCAATAAGCCATGTCTAAAAGTTACATTAATTCTCTTTCCATAATTTCCATTCTTTACTTCTGGCTTCAACGAAATGATTTTTTTGTTTCGCGATGCAGATGTTGCCATGTTGGAGCCAGACAACATTAGTAAGCAGAGATTTATCAAATTTGATCTGAGTCAACATTTCTATTACATATTTCTATGGCAACCACTCCCACCAACCAGGAGGGAGCTTTTTGGAAGGCCACACCCAAATTACTTGAAAGCTGTTATTGAGACATCTGACTGGCCAGTTTCTGCTGCTTTTGCTTTGGGCTTTTCCCTTCAGGGGTCGCCACAGCAAATCAGCTTCCTCCATCTAACCCTGTCTTCTGCATCCTCTACTTTAACACCAGCTACCCTTGTGTCTTCGTTCATCCATAAACCTCCTCTTTGGTCTTCCTCTAGACCTCTTGCCTGGCAGCTCTAGACTCAGTATCCTTCTATAATTAGATTCACTGTCTCTCGCCTGGACATGTTTGAACCATTTCACTCTGGCCTCTCTGAATTTTTCTCCAAAACCTCTTAAACAGAGGTGTCAAACTCTAGGCCTTGAGGATCGGTGTCCTACTTGTTTTCAAACCAACCTGCCTCTGAAACTCCTTCATAGGCTAAATCCACCTGCTCAAGGTGATCAGCAGCAAATAAGGCAGGATTTCTGGAAAACCAGCAAGAGGCCCTTGAGGCCTGGAGTTTGACACACCTGCTTACATGTGCTGTCCCTCTGATGCACTCATTCCTGATCCTATCCATCCTGGTCATTCCCAAAGAGAACCTCAGCATTTTCATCACTGCTACCTCCAGTTCTGCATCCTGTCTTTTCCTCAGTCCCACTGTCTCTAGGCTGAACAACATGGCTGCTCTCCCTACAGTTTTATACACTTTTCCTTTCCTTTTAGCTGAAACTCTTATATCACACATCACACCTGACACTTTTCTCCACCCATTCCAACCTGCCTGCACTCACTTATTCACTTCTTTTCCACACTCTCCATTACTCGGGCTGTTGACCCTAGATACATCCAACTTCTACATCTATTCTCCCAGTAACCTCGCTCTTCCACCTGGGTTCCTCTCATTCACACACATGTACTCCGTCTTACTGCGGCTAATCTTCATTCCTCTCTTTTCCAGGGCAAACCTCCACCTCTCTAGCTTCTCCTCCACCTGTGCTCTGCTCTCACTATAAATCACAATGTCGTCTGCAAACGTCAAAGTCCATGGTGATTCCTGTTATTTCGTTATTAAATAACTCGCACAACAGGTTGACAAGAATGTGTTACAAACGGGTTGTAAAGCAAGAATCTCTAGTTCTCATATACAGTCAATGGTCCCAACTAAAAACTGCATGTGGTAAATTGTGAACAGGACAGTACACTAACATGCAGCAAAGTTGGCTGCGTAAGCACCGAAGTCCCTAAAGATTTGTGCTGTTCTGCACAGTAGTATTATCACTTGCACGATTTTCTAAAACATTCCTAAAAAGGTGTAGAACAACCATCTAAATGCATTAGGTATTGAACTTTTAAGTAGTAGCATGCAGCTTCATTCTATCATCCTGCAGATGTAGAGACTAAGAAAGCTTTAAGTACTGTTCTACCTTCACTTTAATCCAGAATTAAACACAATTTATTTATACCAACAAGAAAAATCAGTGTTAACTGCAGATGTAAAAAAGAGCACAATGTATCTGTTTTTCTGCTAGAAAATGTACCTCAGTCTGTTTTTGTTTCTACTCATGGAAAACAGTACTTTTCACTGCTTTAACAGACAGTCAGCACAAAGTGAGAGATTTCTCAGTGAAATTAACCAACGAGAATGTGTATGGGCCATCACAGACCAATTTTGATAGATATTTACAGTGGGGATCCAAAGTCTGGGCACCCCAGAGAAAATATTATATTATTGTGCATAAAGAACCCAAAGAGATTGAAAAATGTCCTGAAGGCATCCGTTTAGAGATGAGACATTCTTTTAATATCTCCAAAAAATTAGGCTTCATTTCTATAATTTACCCTTTCAAAATAAAAGAAAACAAAATAATGGTGTGTGCAAAAGTTTGGGCACCCTGCAGAATTTAAGCACCGCCCCCTGTGGAAAAGGTGAGACCTGACAGTGTTATGGAATGTTCACAATCATCTCTTGCAAAGAACAGGTGATTTCAATCTCAAAGATTTGAAAGAATGTGAGTCATGTGACCTTGTCTCAACAATCAGCATCAGGGGTTCTTCCAAGCAGTTGTCCAGAACAATGAAACTGAAAATAGTTGATGCTCACAAAGCAGGAGAAGGCTAAAAGAAGCTAGCAAAGCCTTTTCAGATGCAAATATCCTTTGATCAGAATGTCATTAAGACATGGCAGTCAACAGGAACAGTGGAAGTTAAAGCAAGATCTGGAAAAGCAAGAAAAATCTCAGACAGAGCAGCTGGCAGGATTGTGAGAAAAGCAGCGTTTGACTGCACCATCCCTCCAGAAAGACCTGCAGACTCTGGAGTTGTGCTACACTGTTCCACTGTCAAGAGATGCTTGTACAAATCTGGTCTTCATGGAAGAGTCATCAGAAGAAAACCTGTTCTACATCCTCACCACAGAATTCAATGTTTGAAGTTCACAAATAAACATAGAAACAAGCCTGACGCATTTTGGAAACAAATTCTGTGGACCGACCACGTTCAAATGGAACTTTTTGGCTGCAATGAGCAAATGTACGTTTGGAGAAGAAAGGCTACAGAGTTTAATGAAAAGAACCTCTGTCCAACTGTTAAGCATGGGGGTGGATCAATCAGGCTTTGGGCTTATATTGCAGCCAGCGGTACAAGAAACATACAATGAGTAGAAGGAAGAATGGATTCCACCAAATTTCAGCAAGTTTTGGACACTAACTTGATGCCATCTGTGAAAAAGTTGAAATTGAAGAGAGGATGGCTTCTACAAATGGATGATGATCCTAAACAGACCTCCAAATCCACGCCGTCTTACATTAAGAGGCAGAAACTGAAGGTTTTGCAGTGACCTTCCCAATCACTTGACCTCAACATCATTGAAAATCTATGGATAGGCCTGAAAAGAGCAGTGTGTAACAGACATCCCAGAAATCTGAAAGAACTGGAAGACTTTTGGAAAGAAGAACGGATGAAGAAACCTCAAACAAGAACTGAGAGACTCTTGGCTGCTACAAAGTATTTACAAGCTGTGATACTTTACATGAGGTGCCCAAACTTTCCATTCCCACTGTGCATATAGATAATGGAATCCAATGAAAAAAGCAAGGCTTGTGTAATAATTTATGTTAGATTAAGATTAATAAAAAAATTCTGTAAAACTTTATTGAAAATAAGCCTATTAAAACAAGTAAAAACATTTTACTGATATTTTTTTAACCTCTTATTAAGAAATCAATAAAATGTAATATTTTTGAACATTTGTGCTTAAAAAAATCATTAAAATATGCATTTCACCTCAGGTTTGTCATACAACATAATGCTGCATCGAGAAATGTTTTCCAACAAGAGAAACTTTCTTTCTTTCTTTCTATTTCTTTGCTTTTCCTTTCCTGTCAACAGGTGAATATAGTAGAAAGGCTAAAATGAGTTTTATCTTTAAGGGTGCGTTCGAATATAGGGAACAGTTGCCATACCAACCAATGGAATAGCTCAAGGCACTAGATTACACAATCCAAGAATGAAGTGAAATATATGTCCAAGGAGAAAGCACAATGCAACAGCAGCATAAGGGTGTCCTGACATCTTATGAGCTTTTCTTGAAAAATTCTTTGAAATGTCTGCACAAGAAAAGAAAAATAGGCACGCTTGAATGCAGCGCATTCACATCCTGTGTACACTCACACAGAAAGTTGATGCTTGTCGACCTTTTACAGTCCTGCACCAGAAGCACACACTCCATGTGCCGGAATAAATGTGACTGTGCAGTTAAAAGGAGGCTTTGTTAAGGCAGAGGAGTGATCATGCAGCGAGTCAGTGAGAGACCACTATTCTGTCGGGAGATGCCTCATTTTCCAAGCGCCTCTTCCTGGCTGCAGTCACTGCCACGCCGTTGCTAGGAGGAACCTAACACTGCCAGAAATGATGACAGTGGCTTGACAGACATACTCCCACTGTCCAAGTGAAAAGGGAAAGATAGAGACATGATCTGAGATGCTGGCACCTCCTCCTAAACCACCACTCATCCTCTTTCATCTCCCCTTGAGGCAATAAGCTTTTCTTCCCTTCCCGTTCATCTTTTTTTATATTTCCATACTGCCTTTAAGGCATCTTTTCCCTGTGATACTGCTCGTCTGGATAATAATTCCCTGTTCCAAGTAAAACTTTTCGCCATGTTTCTCTGATATGACCTGTAGAAGATGCAACCCCCAAAGTGTTATTTTCCAGCATGCACTTGTTAGCTATTAAAAACTGAGGTCCAGGTGGCTGAACATCCCTGGCGTCTTGTCATTTCTTTACAGAACAGGATGTTTATTTGCTAGTATGCATGTACAGTTGTTCAGTTTTCTTGCATTGAGCCCTGTATCAAAAAGTGAAATCCTTTCTCTTATTTAACGACTTAACTAGATCATCCTTTTGTAAAATTAGAAGCTAAAATTTTTAGCTCTGAGGCACCCGGCTTATAATCATTTTTAAGGACTCTATGGAGAACTGGGACTCCGTTAAAGTTCTAGTGTATTCATGAAAGCCATTTGATGGATGGAGAGAAATCAGAATGCAAGTCTCCTATGAGGAAGTCTAAGCATGTGCTTAGAATATTTAAAGCTAATAGTTTTTTGTTTTTTGTTTTTTTGACATCTTGAGTGAACCCATAATTATTTCATTTATCTGGAAAACATAATTACTATAAATGTCATAATAGGTGATTCACGTCTGTTAAAGCACTTTGCTCTAAGTGGTATTTATCATTGAGTTATTTTAAGCATCTAAGGGGAAATATTCCATATGTTGGGGAAAAAAAGCAAAAGAACTACATTAGACTTACAGGTTTTTGTCAAAATACAGGCATGTCTTCTTGGATTTTCATCCATTTGATAGGCCTTGTTTATATTTTTGTCATAAAAAGTAAAAATTAAAACTCATTATGATGGAAGCATATCAAAATTACATCAAAAACGAAAAAAATAAAAAAGTTCAAATTCAAGAACTGCTTGTGGTTCCTTCCCTGATCACAACCCTGATGTCAGTCCCAGACACACATTGAGTTTTCCATTGTGCTTTTATTGTGTGCATCCTGACATTTCAACCCTGTGGAGATTTTTAATTTACACGCAGGTCAAAGTGCATCCCTTTCTTCTTATAAGCTGGAGTCACAGACGCCAGTCAAAATTCAAGACAAAAAACTCCAAGATATAATAATTGCTCGTGGTGGGTAAGAGAGCCACCTCAGCCAGTAAATGCTGTTTTTTCTACTGTAATTACATCTATGTCCAATGTGCTATTTCTTATTTCTGCATGAGGATGATTTAAGTGATGGAGAAACGGTCTTTGAAAAATGCTTTTGAAAACAACATTATTGTGCGTCTCAAAGTGGCACAATGATGTGAAATGATGGATGTCTTCTGTCTCGATTAACTAGAAAAAAAAAAGAAAAATAAAAAAATGAATCACTCACTCTGCCTTGGGTTTGAATAGGCTTAGTGACGCAAGCGGCACATTAACGATGCTCTCTTTGCCACCTCGTCTTCTGTGAGTAATGGATCTCCCTTGGCTTATTAAATCATCGCTCAGGTAAGGTGAAGAAGTCAGAGGCCTTTGTAGATGATTAAACTCCTTCATGCTATCATCACATGTCCAGACGGTGAAATACGACAACAAACATGTAGTAAAAGCTTTGTGAGAAACACTTCCTTTCTACGAATGACACCTGCGCTCAGGTTAAAAGTCTTATCGCTGCTTGGAGGTTATTTGAACTCTGTGTTAGACCAGACACAAGTTGTTTTTATTCCTGCAAAAGTTAATTCTGTCAGCCCAGGTCTTTGAGGATTAATTGCTTTTTGTAATTCAGTGTTTCTGTCTCATCTAAAGGGTGGCTGTCTTTCTGTTGTACCAAACCACTACCTGCAGAGCCTCTTCTAAGAAGGCAGGCATCAAAGAGGATGGGTATAAAAGTCTGAATTAAAAAAAGGCTATCTTCCAACATGTCTAAAATGACAGTTTCAGACTTTAGAAAAGGAATAAAAAGTTAGCCCTGTGACAATCTCTGAAAAAACTATTAAATTTTGTAGCTACAATCTAGACCTGGGGTGTCCAAACTATTTGGAAAGGTAAGGCAAAAATGTGTGAGTAAACCATTCGACGTGCATTCTTAGAACCCTTAAATCACTGAATGCAAATTTACTATATAACTGGATTTTTTTTTTGCAATGCGATACTTTTTGTTTTTTACATGGAACAGAATTTTATTCAAATACATTTTTACCCCAATTTTTGTGAATTTTACACGTTAAGACCAGAAATAAAAGGAATAAATGCTCACTGTAAGCTTCAAAATTTACCTTTGTGGTTTTGACCACAAAAACAATTAGAACTGTTTTTATGTGGCCCTTAAGGCTCTGACGGTCAAGCAGCCACAGGTTGTTGCTACAGGTTTTGTCATTTGGACATGGTCATGGTCAAGACACATCGAAGCCTGATTGAAAAACATTAGTGCTGCTCTGTCTGTCCTCAGAAGATGTAGATGTTATCTGCCTTCTGACTTGGCCAAACTAGTTGTCAGAACATTAGTCATCTCACAACTAGATTACTGCCAGATAATATGGGCTACTGCTGAAAAATAGAGACGTATAAAGTCCAGGTAATGAAAAATAAAGCCGCCCATTTGGCACTCAGATGTACATACAACACCAACATAAATGAGATCTAACATAAATGAAATGAGTTTACAATTCAGGACGGAGCAACACCAACATGAGGTAATTCCACTTTTAACTTTTAACCAGTTCAAGAGAAATCTAAACTCGTATGGTTATGCCATCAGAAATGCAACAATTGGACATTTTCAGATTCAGAAAGACAAATTGTCTTAAACATTTATTTTTGAGAGCAATAACAGCTTGGAAAAACAAATTTTAATGGAAAAACGTTCAAATTCTGTTTTTGAAAAACAACTGAGGTCACATTTTGGAGCTGTATATTTCAAAGAAGTTGTATAAGTTGCATGATGTATATTTTTGATTGTGTGACTGATTTAAAGCATAAAGGTTCAGGACGCAGGAACACTTTTTATGATATTTAAAATGTGAATGTGTTTGGGATTACCATAAAATGGCATTGGTGTTTTTTTTCATTGATTTTTAATTTTTTTTTTGTATGATGTGTTTTTTAAGAAGAGTAGCTGTCTCCTAATGGAGATCCTAGAAACAATAAACCGCTTATAACAGAATTTAGCCAATCACAATCAAGAAATCATAGTTCCTAGAATGTGATGGGAGCTACAAATTATTGATTTTAAAACAGGAGATTATAGGCCGGCAGTAATTTGAGTGCATTTGGCCCACAGGCCAGACTTTGGACAAGCCTAATCTAGAAAGTAAAAAAAAATACAGTAAAAATAGTTTTCGGCTTTCTACTTTGCATGAAGATGACAGATTTTGTGTCATTTATGCATTTAATTTGAAAGAATCCTTACATTCCTCGATGTAGTCCACAAATCTCCTGAGATGTTTAAATGCTGAACCCCCAAAAAGTGTCTTTTGTGGTCTTGAAACTGGAATTGAATTGCAACAAGAAGCATGCACATCCCGGCTTACGCACAGCTTAAGTATTAAATGGGGACACTGATTGCCTCGTGGTCTTTTGAGGCTTATGTTGACCAGCAGTGGTAATGACCCAAATGTACAACTGTAATCAAACAGCTCCAACAAATGGCCCAAGATATTCAAGTGAAAATGTGTCATAAAAATGTTTGAACAATGTTGGTAAAGATGTATTCCATTTTCATGTTCTGTTATTGATTAGCTTGTGAGCTTCTGTTTTCTGAAGCACACAAATAATGTCACTTGTTTGGCTATGACATGTATGTCATGGTGATGTAGTGTAGGGTGGCAAAGTGAAAACACACTTAGGATATGTGTTTTTTTTTTGTCATGCTTTTTATCCATTCATACCTTTATTATTCTTACTGCACCCTGTTCAGGGTCGTGGGCTGGGGGTTAAATCTGTCTGAGCTGTCATCAGGCTAAAGGCAAGGTCCTCTCCATCACAGAGCCATAAAGAGAGCAATGAGGCAAACGATCATGCACGCTCATACTCACTCCCCTGGACCGTTTAGAACCACAAACAAACCCGACAGGCGACATTCTGAGCGGTGAGTGTGTGTGTGAGTGTGTGGGGTGGATATGGTGGGTTCAGTTCATACTCAAACTCCTCACAATTGTGTTTTTCTTTCCTGCTTTTCACCTATGCTTGCTCTTTTATTTTGGGGAAAAAAAGCGAAGCATTTTGTTTCCTGCTTCATACCAGTAACATTTTAGAATGGAGGGCAGGAGGAGAGAGCAGAAGACTTTGGAAGGGTGGCACATAGGAACAGCAGAGTGGAAGGCCATAACAAATGAAAGGATCAAAAATATGTACACATAAAAAAAAATAATAAATGTGTCTAAAAATATTAATTATGTTATTTTTGCAAAGGTTAAAGAAGCTTAAATTGATGAGTTTCTAATCTTTGTCAATAATGATACTAATATTGACTAAAAAATTATGGGGTGGTAAAGCTTGTTGCTGGAGGGGTAGCTGGCCCCTTTGCCCCCTGTGGGTCCCTGCCTAATACTACCCGCACCTTCTTTTTGGTAACTGAATGTAATTAATTTTTACTAAACATCGCGCAGAGTGTTTCAGATTAAAGCCAAACCCTACATGTTTACAAGCACTGCAGTATATCTATGAACCAAATACAAACGTCAGCCTCTTATTGTATTAAGTCAGATAATGTCATGTGCAGGTCAGTTCGGAAAAGAGCCATGTAGGAGGAGGCCAGTTTGTTCACATTCTGTAGCTCAATCCAACAGCTTTCTTGATATTTAACTTGGTTCTACAGCTTTTTGTAGACCAAAGCTCTTCGTTATAGCAATTGAAACCTACTTTAGCTAAGAACACATTTCAGTTTTTACTGGATTTTTGTCTTGATGAGGTTTAATTATTTTTCTAGGACTTGTGCATTTACATATTTATTGACATGAAATAAACACTATTCAGACAATAACAATTTTCTTTGAATTCCATTTTTAAATCTTTTGCTCAATGAAAAAGTGTAACTTTTCTTGTGAGTATTTCCAAACTGATTTTACACTGAATAAAAATGCCACTTTTTTTTCCTTTAATCATATCTTGGAAATTTTGTTCAGCCCCCAATAGAGATTATCATAAAGATACACCGACTAATCTTTGTGTAAGTCGATCTTTTGTGTGCTTCTTGTTCATCACCTTAATTAGTCAGCCAGTTCCTCCATTAGCAGGTAATAATAACATGCTAACTATGTCATGCAAGAGTGCAACAGCTTCATTTGAAGAGATTTCCTGTGCTGAATCGAGAACTGTTACTAGAAAAAAACAAAGGATAAATGAATGGAGAAAGGAGGGAAAAAATCAATGTCTGAGTTAGAAGAAACTGTGTGATCATGGCTTTTAGTGCAAAGTCAAGTAAAACTCGGGATCTAGAATTGATTTATGCATTTACATCAGGTGGCTAATTTGACCCACTTTTTTTAGTGATCCCTTTTTTTTTCCATGCAGACTCAGAAGGTTTAAGCTGGGTTTTGATTTCACTCACAAAGAGCTTAACCACAAGCTTAGCCTCATCTTTGGAGAACATCCATGTTGCCTGGGCATGAAGGAGGACACATCACAATGTGAGACACAAGGAGACGGAGGGGGAAGACCGAGGAGAGATTCCAACGACAGATGGTCCCACTTCTTATTCCTGTCTGTGGACACTAATGTAAGAGATGGTTGCTAAATACACTTTAGCGTCTCTGCATCAACGACGCAACTGAGCAGAGCCTCCACCTTCAAATTCCTGTTGTCTGCGGTCTTTGCAGCACCGCACCGTGCATCATTCCCTCTGCCTTTAGACATCTCTATCACCCTCTTCCCCTCATTGTCATGCTTGCCCAGTAGTTCACTCTCCCGCACTCTACTCTCACCAACAGTGCTATTCTAATCCTTCCCATCCCTCACCCCCAACTCTGCATCTCTTTCCTCCCTGTGTCTGGAAAGAATGAAGCACCGGAGATAGCTGCACAGCATTTCCTTGGCTGACTCCTGTTTAGCCTCTAATAGGATTTACTCGTGGGCTGATTTTTCTGCTTTTTTGTCGTCCATCCTGGAATGAAGTCTTCCAGCAGCCAATAGTGCAGGTGGTGGGTAGTAAATTATGCGCACTTCCTCCTGAGTCAGGCGGCATCACAATTGAGTGAAAGAGGGAATTACAAGCGGTGTCAGAGAGTTTTCAGGACCGACGCTTCTATTAGAAAGAAAAAAAAAGAAAAAAACTTTCAAAAAGGAACAAAAACACACACCTGGATCCATGAAAACACCAGCAGCACTCACACACTGTAGCATGCATCCACACAAAGAGAAACACATATTCATAGCATGATGCACAAATAAACAAATCCCCTTGCTGCATTTGTACACCCACTCCACCTCCTCCCCGATGCAGCATCTCTGTCATCTCAGCACACTTTATTCAGCTCAATAATGGTGGGGCATAATAGCCTGTAAAAAGAGAAATGATGCTAGTATCATGCGGGCCTGCAGCATATCACAAAGAACAGAGGCCGTGGGCCTCATCAGCATTTGTCTGATTGGACAGGGCATATCCTCTGGGCCCCTCCCGCCCCTCTCTTTCTGCCTGTCCATGTCTAACTATGTGTCAGTCTCCCCAGCCCTCACAGGTAGAAAAGTATTGACGGCCAATCCCCAGTGGTGATTGGGGGCTGTTTGGGGTCGTGGCAAAGCACTAACATCTGTCACACCATTCTCTGCAGCTTGTTATAAATCAGTCCCACCAGATAAGATGGGAACATGAATAAGACATGGGACTGAGAGACCTCTGTGAGGGAAATGCAGTGTGTGTGTTCATGTGTATGTCTATCCAGCAGCTATTTGAGTTATTTGTGCAGGTGTTCAGATGGACTTTTTTTCTTTATTTTCTATCTTCCAGCCATTTGTCAAAGGTTTAAATGCGGCTGTCAAATTCTAAAATCAATACCAGTGGTAAACTTGTTTCCAACAACCATAACGGAGAGCAGCCATGATGAATTTGGACTGCTAGTTAGAAGTCACTCCCCGATCATTCAAAAAGATCCAAATTATACAATCTAAAGCTAAACGCAGAAAAAGTGAGCAAGATGGATTGTTAAAGACCCACTCCAATGAAAATCATGTTTTTAACATGTTCTTGTAGCATTGTTCTCACAATGGAAGAAAGAATTTAAGATTAAAACTGCATTTCTGAGTATTTCTTTATTCGAATCAGGATGAATCATGAGTGGATGAAAAAATGCTGTTTGACAATCTTTACAACTGATTAAAATATGATTGGAGTGGGATTTTTCCAGGTTTCCATACACTGATAATTTGAAACAATTTGAATTCATAAAATGTGCTTTTAGTCCAGCAGTCATTATGCCACCCACACCAAATATTTACAGGCCAAACCGGAATGACCTACTCAGAGCATCCTAAAACATGTCAGCATGAAAATACTTTGAAGCTGGCTTTTAGCTGTCTGCCAGTGAGGTGACATGGGGGTTGTAATGAACACAAAACAAAATAAAGACTTAATAAAACTGCTTCTCCATTTAATTAGTCATTTTATCACTCCCAGATCAAATGCTAAACAATTCCATGTGCTCGTTTTGAACACTTTCTGTGGTTTGACTTTGTCAAACCTTTTAATGAAGCGGCATCCTATCAAGAGGGCAGTGGCGTCGCCCTCATTTAGTGTCCTGAAAGGGGAGCTGGTATGGATGGATGGATGGATAAAAAGCTTCTGCCACATTTCCCTCCCTGTTAACTCGCATTAAAAGATCATTAAATTCCCCACACAGGTTAAAATTGAATACAGCACAAATGATTCCTTGTGATACAGACCAAATGATGATCCCAACTTCTTACTAACAGGGGGAATGCTTTGATCAGACCTCTGAAGAAAAGCGTCACAACTTTAGTGTGAAGCATTAGGCACTTTTAGTTTTTACTTAACTGTTTGGCTTCCAGGTTGAAGTGAGGATGATTGTTTTTGTTTTTTTGCCTCACTTCTAAATGTCTTTCAGCCTGTTCCATGTCTGAGAATAACAAACGGAGACATCTGTAGCAGACGTCGAGGCTGTGTGACACTGAGGTGTTCCTCTGCAGGAGACACATCCTGACAGCTGTGAGCCTGAAAACCAACATTTTAGCCTTAACCTTTCCGTAGCTTACTGCTTCCTGCTCTATCCCTGCAAGTCAAGTGCTGCTCAGTAGCAAAAACACTGCAGGGTGACACCTTCTGGAATATAGATATTTATTTTAGTTTGTGAGAGATAAGCCTTATTCAGCCTCTTTGGTACCATTGACTCCATTTGTTATAAATGGCTTCAGTGCAAGAGGTACAACACTTTATAATTAGAACTACACTGACCAGTGAAATGTGATTCAGCAATGACCTGTGTAACACAGTACAGAGGGTGAAATTAGTTTTTGCAAAGCAGGCGGCAAAAAGAACGAGGGCATCAAGACTGCTTTGAGATGACGACCAAAAGCATGACAGCCGCTGTGCAAAGTTATTAAAAAAAATATCAAGAAAATGTAAGTCTGTAAATCCATGCACCACAATCTTAAAAAGTAGAACTTTGATTTTTATGGTGAAAGCACTTGAATGCACTGAGCAGCACTCACTCCTGCTGATACCTCTCAGGATCTGTAAATTGCATTTGATTGAGCTTTAAAGCAACTTCAATTTGTACTAAACTGAGACAAAACAAAATTGTTTTTTTATTCTTTAATTTCTAAAGTGTGCTACATCATTGTTGTCTGAAGACTTTTAAGAAAAACTGCCAACAATAAGAGTTTTATTGTGTACTTATTTTCATGACAAAATGTATTTTAATGAGCAGATTTTGTAAATATTGTAGAATCCCTCAAGCTTTTTTTAAAATTTTAAGACAGAAAAAAGCATCCTGATGATTTTTAATGAGAAACTGGAATCAGTGGAAGAAAATGTTGACCTGTTAGTAATTGTGAAGATCAATTTTTTAAAAGAAATATTACATTTTAATTTAGTTTCTTGGCTCTAAGTCAGGCTTTTTTTCCCCAACAAACAGTCCACAGCTGGCTCAGTTTTACCCATCAACCCTGGAGCTTTAGCTCTAGTGTTTACATTCTTTTGACTACTGTAACTTTTCAACCATTTAAAGTCCTATTAACTGTCACACACCGAGATGTGTGAAATCTTTTCTTCACATTTCCCCCTGGGGGAGCAGGGAGCTGCACGCACATCTGCGTGCAGGAACCATTCGGTGGTTTAATCCCTCCCAATCAAATCCTTTATTGCTGTGTTAACCAGGAAGGCATCGGGTCCCATTTTTAGTCATTGGTATGACCTGGATTTGAACTCATGACCTTCCACTCTCAGGGTGGACACTCTTCCACAAGGCCACTGAGCTGTTACCACCATTCCAGCTGATTCTGAAGTGAAGAAAAGCAACCTTCAGCTGATGTGCAACACTTTAGATCAGTTATGTGTTGCAGATCGGCGCAAAGCTGAAATAAAAATCCACTTTTGTCTGCATCAGAATCAGCTGATTCACATTGATCGCGTAAACAGTTGAAAAGTTTCTGTATGTCAAAGATTGTGTGTTCTTTAGGTGTCACCAGCAGCATCTCCACTGTTAAAGGGTAAAGTCAATGAAACCTCTGGATATTTAATAGTTCCGTTTTCAGTTTATCTTGGCAAAATACTCTATTTTTATCAAATGTTTTTGCCCCGATTTCAATTTGATCACAGTTTAAACTACATTTGTCAAGCTTATGGTCAGTTAATGAGGTTTTTGATTATATGACAAAAATCTAATTCCAGTGCGTTAGAGTTCTGCTTTGAAATGCATCATCAATTGTAGCCTGCTCAAAATGTCAGAATGTCATTTTATCTTTGGGACGCCGATCCTCTATGTAAATTTTACCAAAGATTTATGATTTAAGTCTTTTTTTCTTGAGCCTGTCTTCAAGAAATGAAATGAAACATAGAACCTCCAGTTCACTATCACAAAACAACAAACTGAAATGAACAAGAAAGCCTACAACGTGCTGCAAATTTCTGAAGCTCAGAAAGTTTTCTGACCTTGCCCCATCATCATCAGCCCGCTTCCACTAAGCAGGTTGCCTCAATGGCTGTCGGGAGAAAGCTATGAAAAGATAGCAAATTGTTTTCAAATAGCCATTTCCTCCGTTCACAATCCAATTCAGAAAAAATACTGTTCAAGATAAGAGAAAATGGGGTGGTCAATTTGAATCAGAAACCTTTCTGAAAGAGTTGCTTTTAAAATAAAAACAAATGGAAATCTTTGTGCGTTCTCAGAAACACAAGGAAGTTTCTAAAGCACAGCAATGGCAGTTCATGATGCCTCTATTTGAGCAACAACACCTGCACAAAATGACCTATATGGGAGAAGTCACCACAAAAAACATATTTTCTGAGTTGTCAACTCTAAATTTAGAGACAAGAGTAAGGATAGCTGCACAAAAAATGTGCACTGTAATAGGAAATAATGGAGTGAGGTAAATATCAGCAAATTTGCTTTGCATTTCTGCATATGAGTGAACAAAATGTGAATTCCCCTTGTCTTGTTCTTAAAAGCATATTTTTTGGTGTCTGAAATGACAACCAGAAAAATACAATAAAATGACACCACTCCTGCTAATTTTAGTCTGAAAGTATTCCAGTCTACAGCCTTTTACTTATGTGTGTCGAATATTTTAAACAAATCTATCCATCAATGCACACAGATGTTCAATTTAATTCCTAAACAGGAACAGACTCCAAGCTTTTAGAAGGGACACAGTGCCATGAACAGTAAATGAAAACCTATTACTTTGCATGATCCATCTGTTTTATGGTGAGACATTTTGTGTTCCTCTATTTTTAGTCCTAAAGCCAAGGAAAACCTTCTAAAACTGCCAAGTTGGCCACTGAAATAGCAAAAGAAGAAGTGAGGATACTTTTAAAATACAAAAATACAAATATTGCATATTTTATTGCATGTTTTATTGCAAAGTTTTAATGGGGTTGCTTGAAAAGATGTAGGATTCTTTTTTCCTTTAGTTTTTCATATTTCCATCCAATTTTACATCAGACAGTTTTTGAAAACATGTCTAAATTGAATTTAAGAAGGTGCAAAAAAAGAGAATATGCAAGTTTCTGCAGATGAATCCTCCATACAGGGTTATGGCGTTGAATGGTAAAAGCAAACTTGAACTCATTTTAACATTTCAAGTCAAAAAGCAGGAGGAGAGCGACCTTTTGTCACTCGTTTTAGAGACAAAGCAATAACATCCAGGTCCTTAAGTTCTTTATAAATTATTGATATTGATGCAGTGTTTTCTTATTCAGGTTAAACTTTGAATGAGGTACCTTTCATGAACAGAAGTGTAAGAATGATACTGACGACATTCTCATGACTATTTTAATGTGAAGGGAAAAACTGAAATAGATGCTAAGTGTTCCAAAGAAAAGTCATTTTTGATTCAAACTGACTTTTGATTCAACAAATTAATTTAAATATAGAAATTAGGTTTATCATAAACACATTTTTAGATCAAAGTTGCATTTTCTCTGTTTAGTTAAAGTAAAGCCATTGTCAACACTGCGTGATGCTTGAACCCTGTAAAGCCAGCTACATCGAAGACTTTACAGAAAATTAGTGATTTAAATTAAAATGTTTTTTCATGTCCACAAAAGATATACACTTTTTTGTGAGATATAGCTTGTCTTAATTATGCTCCTTTGGGTGATTAAGTAAATTTTTGCTCACGACAATGTTAGTTTAAGATGCAAAAATATTGACAGGAGTGTTCACAAAAACTGCACTTTATTTATCCACTGATTCAAACTTGATCCACACATTTTTCACATGGTGTAACTCTATTATAAAGAATTCATTATCAACAAATTTTGCATTTTTTTAATGCAGCGAGTGGTCATTTGAAAAATAAAAGAACAATAGATGCGTTATTGTCATCATAAAGATTTGAAAACTAGCAAAACCTTTCCCACCAAAAGTATCTCTGACAGTTTACGCAGGCAGCCATTTTTTAAATTAGCAGGGAAAGCATTTCTACTGCCTCCAGTGGCATGATGATGCACGAAAGGGCAGAAAACATGTATAAAATTATATAGAATGGGTTTTTAAGGATAGTTTTGATCATGCTAATGAGATGCGGGTCTGAGAAATGTATGTATTAAATATAGTATTAATGGCTACATAGGGTTAAAGTAGCAGATCCATTCATAAACACATTTATACACCAACAGATGGAATTGAACCTGCATCCTTTAGAGGTTGCCTTTTTTACCTCTGCACCAAGGTCACCCTTTTACTGCTGTAATAAGCTATCATGCTGTTTATGTACACTTACATAATCAAAGCTGTTTTTCAAAATTGATTTAACATTGTTTACTTGACAAATAATCACAAATTATAAAAGCATGACTTATCTAATTAAATAAACACAAGTTCATGTAAATCTGCAGATGTCTTTGTAGCCTACAGAAACTCTTTTTTTGCATGGAGGACCATTTCATCGACAGGACAAAGAGTTATAGAAGCTTCAGTCAGCAGACACTGAAATGTCCGCAGGACTCATCTGTCATGTCAGTCTAGTCTTTAAATCTAAACTGTTCAAAGCAGATAAAGATGCTAAAGAGTTGACTGAAGACAAATGTTCAAATGAAAAAGTAGACACGCTTCTTAACATTCAATGGAAAGATGTGTCTCCTTTTATGATTTGCACTAAAATTCAGACATGAATCCACTTTTGTGTACCTTTAGAGCACAACCCAGGCTCAACCCCACTCCTAATTGAGCAAGAAGGGGGGGGTTCCGCATGTGTTAATTATAAGGTCACAAAGCGATAAATAACAATACAAAATCAAACCTAATAATGACAAATGTCATGTTTTAGGACTGTGAACTACGACACCTAAAATGAAATCCACAGACACAGATTATGCGACATAAGGATAAAAATGTAATGAAAAAACAATATCATGATTGAAAGTGATGAAGGTGGAACCCAGCTATTGTTCTAAATGTCAGACTGCTATGTAAGATTTTCTTGTTGTTTTTGCTTAATAATAATTTTCTCATTTATACTAAAACCTCAGAAAACAATCTGAGCTCAGAGAGAACACATCACAGCCCTTTGCTTTATCACTTTTCCTTGAGCTAAACAAAGGAATGGGCAAAAGATGATAGCAAATACACATTCTTCTTAAAGGAAAACTATGTAAATAAATGTAAGGGATTAAATCTTCTTAGAATAAATCAATCCAAGTATTTTAGCTCCACTTTTGTATAAAATGCTAGATTCATTACAAAAAAAGGAATAATAATTTAACAAAAATTTACATTTTCAAAGTATGTATAAAAACAAATAACTGCATAAATAAGGAAAGTCAATCACAAAAAGGTGACAAAAAAGGTAGTTTAAGGTTTAGCTCAGGCCAGAGGTCATTTTCTAAGACCATCCAATTTGTTTGGGCAAGTTTGAAAGCTCTGAACACAATCAATGCATCCAACATTGGCATTGTTGAGATGTGGAGGGATGCTGAAACCTTGGAGAAGGTTAGTGTTTGTTAAGCAGAAGTGATGCCACAATAGAGCAAAACTAAAGTTTTATAACAGCATATATCAGTTATTATACCCCATAGGTTATTAACACACCAGAAATTGGAAAAAAAAAAAGACTGAACAAGTTCCTTTGAATTCACTTAATTCAAATTTGTATTTCTGCGTCTGAAAATACTTTAGACTTTTTTCCTTACATATAAATCACTTAGGTATTTTTTTCAATGGATATATATATTTTTTTACTTTTACTTGAGAAGCTATGTAAAAAGCCACTTTTTCCTTTTACTTGAGTAACTTTTTTTTTTTTTTTAAGCAGTGTTACTTTTACTGGATTACTATGTCTGGATAGTCTACCCATCTCCCTACCTGACGAGGTTTGGGCCCCTATTAATAGATATAAAACATCCCAGTGCTACTAACTTCTCTAGCCTAAATAAACGGTTGGCTGCTATAAAAATCACATATAGAGATTTAGAAAGAAACAATACATTTAAATTGTGACAAATTGTATGTAATTGTAATGGATACTGAGAGAAAGAAGAAACATGTTTTTCTGTATATGTTCCGCCTATTTTGTGTGACTTAGCTACTTTCTTACTGACATACTGGAAAAGTTCATTTGTAATGGGGCATGTCACTCACATGGTTTTATATTTTCAAGTCACTTTAAATGACACTGTGCGTCACTCCATCACAGTGGGACATGAATAGGTATTAGCTGGCAGCTACCTTGGGTACAATTTGGGTACAATTGGCATGTACAAGTTGTGTGGATGTGGACATGAAAGTGTGATGCACTGACTGCAGTTGAGGGGAACTTGGCCTGGTTGTGGGTCATTGGGTTCTATCACTGTTCATGACATGTGAGAGGTGTTAGGGTAGCACCTGTAACTGCATGTTCTCCAAAATAATACAAACTTTGAGTCTGTTGTTTTGTTGTTTTTTTTTTTTACATATTTTAATAAGTAATATAAGATAATATATTGACTAAAAAGGCACAAGCTGAAAAAGCTGGCAGAAAATAAATCATTTGAATTATAGCTTTGTTTTTCTTTTTTTTTTTTCTTTTTGAGCAAAACCAGCAAAAAGAGCAACTGTTGCTATACAGTATGACATATTTTACCAAGAATGGCCTTTTTTGAAAAGTGCCATAGAGAACAAACCAAAAGAAAATAATTGTTTTTTTAATCCTCCAAATCAAGCCAAAGTTCCCAGACTGTCGAAATAATAGCGTGACTTAAAATCCGGAGTACCTTTATGGATTAATTCTGGTTGTGCTTATTGATCTTGAAGCGATTTTGAGAGGTAGGCTACATGGTGCCCTGTAAAAATGTTTATTTGGGTGTTAGGGTGAATACGTTAATGCGGCAAACAAACAAGTTCTAGAATTACTGTAAACACAGTTAGGTCTTACTGGCTGACAGACCTATCTTGGACCCTTCAGTCTTGTTTAATGCACCTTATAGTTTGCTGCGCCTTAAATGTGACATAAATTTGAAAATAGTATTTTTTTAATTCTGGAAGATTGAATAAAGCATATTCTGTTTTCTTTGCTAAATCATTCCTCGTTCCTGGTCATTCCCTACTCTTCATTTGCACCACTTCAATTGCATAAAAATGATTAAAACTTAAAGTGAAACTGCTTTTCCGATCAATTCCTGTGCCTGGGAATGGAAATCTGCTGTAAAAACAAACAAGCAGCATCTGAAGCTAAACCCTACAGGATGCAGAGGAGTGGGTCTTACATTGTGAAGGGATTAAATCAAAGGCATACTTCTGCTGCAACATCACTTAGCTGATCAAGATACCAGCAGCATTTGTACACCCCCATAAAGAGCTCATGACAGATTAAAATTACAGCTGGAAAATTAACAGGGGCTGGTGGAATGGCCTGATCATCCTTCCTGTGTAGAGATGGTTAAAAGACATAAAAACACAAACAAATCCATTACTAAGATTTATGCTGTATTATTATTTTCTCCGGGACAATAATAGTGATTAATAGTGAATAGTATTACATCACATACAGAGCAATGGGAGTAATGAGTTGCCATAAACAGAGAATAGTATATTCCTTATGTCAAAACTTTCAAAGGCACCATTATTTCCTTTTTCTCCTTTTCATACTGAAATGAAAAAATAGAAAAGGTTCCTTAAGGTTTTTTGTGTGCGGTGGAGGTTTGGTGTTGTAAAGGAATAGAATAATTACATTTTCGTTGACTTTACTTTAGCAGGGTTCAAAGGAAAATGGTTCGCCACTAGTGGTGTGGTGTGTGAAGAAGACTCAGTGGGGCAGAACAATCTACAATTTACTGCACGCTGGAGGTGCAGTGAGGCCGTCACTGCAGCCAGATGGTTATGTTTTCAACCCGCTTGGCTCTAATGTATACATTCCTGCAAACATAATGGAAACATGCTGGGGCTTTGTGAAATGAGATTGACAAAAACAGATTGCAAAGTTAGAGCCTCATGTGGGGCTCCCAATGGTCCAAAGAGGAGTTGTGCAGCCTTTTTTATGGTTCTGTCTTATATTGGAAAAAAGCACCCAGACTGTCCTATTTTTATCCTTACTACACATCATTAAATCCCCCAAACTAATGACCGTTTCTCCATAAAATGTTTACAGATGTTCAATATCTCTGCAGAGGATGAATTCCATCGACTTTGATGAACGGAAGAACTTCAGTCAGAACAAATGTCAACACGTTTAGCCCACGACAGACAGGCCTGTTAAATGTAAGGATGCTCACTGTCCGCTCTCATTACACTCTCTCGTTAAAGATGTTTGTCCCCTTAATGCTCACATAGAGTCTGCCGGGAGGGAAAAAATCCACCTGCCAGTCTGGATTCTTCTAGAAATAATAGCCTGGGATTTACATAATGAGAGAGCAAGGTGGCAACTTTGCTCTGTCCTTTCTGACATTTCTTCCAAATAAAATGCAAGGTAAAAAGTCTACGAGTTTACTCATATATTCCCAAAAGAATCAACTTGATGGAAAGAAATCCAAAATACAGATACTGAATATAAATAAATAAATACAGTTAAAAATGCACCCTATAAACTGTGATGTGGGCTCAAATCAGTTGTGTTGTTTTTCATGATAGAAATTGGACTTTTGGTTTTGCACACTGCAGTCAAGCTCTGAATTCCAAGCCCTAAACCTTGTGACAGGTTATGAATGTATATAGTTATGAATAATCTAAAAGGTACCTATTTTAACCATTTTATTACCCATGCTATTGCTTTACACTGATTTCTTGTGACATTTTCCTTTTTCCCCTTGCAACATGTATCAAGGGCTGATGGCATGTGAAACCATAATTCTTTTGACAGGCGTCAATACTTGTAAAATATATGTTCTGGGGGGGGTGGGGGGTGGCCCCTCCAGGAGTTGAAATCAGCTATCTCATTCTCTCCCGACTATAAATAGGACTAAATCTGCCACTTGTGTGGTCTGGCTGTATGTACAGCCAGCCTTGAGCTGTCATCTTAAAGCCGTAAGAGCGTGGGCGGACTGAGGAGTTGAGTGTTTCTGTGTGGATGTGTCTTTGTGACATGCTCATTAATAGATGTGACACTTTGCACAAGGGCAAGCTACTTCAAAAGAGGACAAACATGACTCGGTGGATTGGCTGGTTTCCCTTCATCACCTCATCTTTGAGCGTCTTGATACTTTCTATTTTCTCTTTTACCTTGCTAGTATATTCTCCATTCATCTCCTTAACTCAAATCTCAATTTGCAACTTTTAAGCTGGCTCTCCCCTGTCTGCCATGCTGTGGCAAGGTCCTTGTAGCTACTCGGAGTGGATTTAATCAAACAAGAGCAAACTAACCAGTTAACTTTTCCCTATAGTCACCAACCACTTGCCATTTTGCCTTTTTCTGCTGCAAGAATTTGAGTCAACTGATTGATCCTCATGCTATCGACTGCATATTGTTCCCCAATCTTTTTAGAACTTCAATGCCACCAAATGACTGACTTCTGTGCATGTCATATTATCAGGGGAATGGCAGTGAACAGTAATTAAGAATGTTAAAGGATATCCAATCAAGGGTGATGACAGGAAATTCAATCAGAGCACAAACTCAGAATATGTTTCAAGCTTTGCCGAGACAAAATAAAAGGAACATCGAGTACTTTTTGTTGAAATTTAATTATTTTTCTTTGAAAAGGATCACAAATAACCATTGTTAACACAAAAAGCTCACTGAAGTGTTAAGTTCCTTCACACAAACACGAACGGTGAATGATTTGATAGACACAGTTTAATAACTGCTTTTTTGTATCTCGGGGCAACAGCTATGGAAAAAGAAGCCAAAGCCATTCATGTCTTCTCTTTTTTTTATCTTTGTCTGCAGCAGCTATAGCTGTTAAATCTAAGGACAGCTCTTTTTGTTGTTGTTTTTGGAGAAGTGAAGGTGAAGTTTTAACTTTATAAAAGGGAACGTGAATTAGACCACTGGATGTGTGTGTATGTGTGACATTAAAGAGTGCGGCCAAATGACATGGATAATTATAGCAAAAGGGGAGATATATTATCTTCTTTCTCTGCCTTCCATGGATGCTCTGCATAGTAATGAGTCATTGCAGCCTTTTTACAATACGGTCACAGTACAGATCTTGCAAGTTAGGGCATTAAGCTTTTAAAAGTGCCCTAAATGTGAATAGTTTCAAAGACTTTTTTTCCTTTCTACATGTGTGTCAATGATTAACCATAGTTGAAATTATACTAATTTCTGAAGTGTGAAAACGTGTGTTTGATATGAAATAAACTGTATCAGGAAAAAGTGCAGGAGGAGCAGAGATTTTTCTTTCTACATTCTGCTTCCACCTAGCTTTTCCACTTCAGAAGACACCTTTTTATTTTTTTATTTTTTTGTGCAGGTGGCATCACAAACGCGCGCACGGCTCCTAGACCGACCCATCACATCCCACGTGACTCATCATCTCTCCCACCGCATATCCATGTTCATCCCGGACCGACAAGAAAAACCAGAGCAGTCAAGACATTGACAGGCAAACATCGCACCTCCCGCCACACTGTCACATGAGGCGAATGAGCAAAGATGTGCCCCAGGCAGTAAAAGAAGATGCAACCAAAAAAAAAACCGCTGCGGGGGTGTAGGGGTTGGTGAGGGGTGGAGGCGGCTTACCTTCCTGCACAGCCTGAAAGGGGTTGTTGGGCTCGATAAGTTTCACAGAGTGCGTGATCTTCTCGCTATGCAGGATGTCGTCGCTCAGACTCAGGTCTGAGATGGCAAGCTGAAAGATCTCGTCGTCTTTCACAGCGTTTTCCTCGAATATGGCACCTGTTGAGTAAACGAGAAGTTATCTGGAGGAAAAAAGCAACACTCAGCGGGGTGGATGCACAATAAAGCTGGGTGCAGAAAATGTATCAGGCCTTAAACGTGTTTATATACATTTTTTTAAAATAAGTAAAGCATTGTATTTCAAACATCCGTGTGCGCTGGTAACGCCAGTTGCGCTATTTCAGCACCATGGACAGCGACACGCTCTCCAAATGATCATTTGAGCGCAAATTGTGGCTTGTCAACAATCAAACTAAGAAATGAAACGCCTCTCCTATTTATTAGTTGCACCCTGTGTGCTCAGCAGTATGTGACTCATTCAGGAGGCGTATAGCCTGCTGCCCCCCCTCCCCCCCCTCCCCCCTCCCCTCCAAACACACACATACAAATGGCATCAGCTGCCATCGGGAAAGCACACACATCACGGTAAAGAGCTTTGAGGGAGCAAAAGAATATAATTGGCGTAGCCTAACGTTTTGAGAAGCATCAGCCAATATTATTTGGATGAGGTCCCGCCGCTGTATTAAGCCAGTGACTGAGCACCTGCTGCTTGCCAGACTGCTGCAGTATAAACCGAAAGCAGCAGCAGAGGAGCAACCAGACAAAATGTTACTCAAAGGCAAGGCATGAGTTGAAAGCCCCTCCCCCCACTAAAAAAAGATCTCTGCAGCTTTGGTTTGAAGTTTGATTACAAAGAGCCTCTATTCCATTTGCTTTTTTTTTTTAAAGCAAACTCAACTGACGTGCCCCTCTGTCTTATTATTGACAATGCAGTCACGTTCCGCTGAAACTTGAAGCGCAGGAGGCGCAAGCTCGGTGTGCAAAACAAGTCTCAGTAAATGTAGCTGTTGGACATATATACCACCCCCACCCTCTTATTATTATTAGCATTATTATTACAAGCTTCTGTGAAAGAGACCCTTCCATTGAAGGAGAAAAGCGGTTCAGATGTTGGCGATTTGATGAGGATGCAGGCATCTCCCTCCTAAAAGTGGAAGAAATGTCTGCAGAACATCGGATAAACGGATGGTAAATGGTAGACAAAAACAATCCCGTCGGAGGAAAAAGTCGGAGGAAACTGCAAAGCGCCAACTTTTCAACTCATTTGAGACTCGATGTTATGTTTTTTTTTCCTGGAAGCGACTATTTATCACGGCTTTTGGCAGAAATGCGGTGATCTTTTCACCCCCCCACCACCACCTCCCCACCCCTCTATCGCGCCTTCAACATCATGGGTACCCCCGCGCTGTTAAAGCTTACCGATATGTATGATTGAATCCGCTTTGGCCGAATTGCATTGCAAAATCCACAAGGAAAGGCAGATCAACAAAAGCTCCATCTCGGGATTGCAGTGAGACGGCTCATCCAACCAAGCCTCGCTCGGCTGTCCTACACTGTCCAGAGGGTGCTCCAAAAAAGAAAAAAAAAAAAAAAAAAAAAAAGAAAAGATGATGAAAGCCCCAAAACAGTTGGCGACCCTTCTTCCAGCGGATGAGACTCAGCTGAACCCCGGCGGGAACTCAGGACCGCGCAATCCGACCTATAAGGAAGGGGAGCTTGGGAAGGACTTGGAGGACCCGATGGGGACCCGAAGTGAGACTGAAAAGACAGGTAACCCGGAGAGAGCCCGGCGCACCTCCCTCTCACTCGCTTCTCTCCCCGCGCTCCAGAGTCTGAAGCATGGCAAGCTGCGGAAAAGGAAATAAAAAATAAATGGGAAAAATACGCGGAGGTGGGACACCCCTCTAACTGCACACGAGGAGACGCTCACGAAGAGATGAGGTGGGGGTGGTGGAGGAGGGGGTGGGGGGGGGGTTGAAATCTCTTCAGTCCTTTCTCCATCACGTGACTGCAGAGACTTCACGACTCGGCTGCTGTCCCGACAAGCCAGGTAGAAATGATTCGGACTTGCGGCGGAAAGACGCGCGGAGAGCGGATAATTACGCACACTTTGGAGCGAACAGAACGGGGAGCAAGAGAAAAAAATACTACAAAGAAAAAGCTGAAAAACATGTGCGTCAACGCCCGCAAGAAAATCAGGTTCGACTGAAAAAGGTGGAAAAAGTCGATTACGTTGTGGAGTTTTGGGGGGAAGTTGGAAGGTTTGGAGGGAAAGCGCCGAAGAAGGATCCGGTCCTGCCGCACTCCAGCGGCGACGGAGCGCAGCCGATGTGGCACAAAGCGGGATTTATGCAGCGCGATGCTCGGAGAGAGCGGATGGATGAAGAACAGCCCTGTCAGAGGCTACTTGACTGAAGCAAAGACAAAAAAAAAAAAAAAAAAGAAAAAGAAAACTCTTGGAACTAAAGAATGCTCAGCTTGTTTGAGTTTTGTTATAAAAATGTCCCATCTCAATGTCTGCTTTTTTGTAACCTTATGATGTGTTCAAACCATTTGTTTTGTCGTGGCAGTTCCACACCTCATGACAGAGAAAAGGACATCGTTCTGCTAATGGGAAGAACAAGCGCTGTAGACACAGAGTTGTATGTCAGGCATAATCTTACAATTAAAGGATATTTCTCGTGACTAATAAAACGGAAATGTCTCTTAATTGTTCGGTTAAGTCTTTCACGTCGCATGGCAGAAACTTTCAGCACCACCTGCTGTGGACAGCTCCTTCAAAGTCAGGCATGAGATACCTGCGGGGAAACACGGATGCAGACTTTGTAGGAGGAGAATCGGCTGCACAGCATCACGTGATCTGCTTTATCTGATCATTATTTTGGGCGAAATACATAAACTAATAAGTTTGAAAGCTATGTATATATATATATACATATATATATATGTATATATATATATACACATAAGTCGCACAGTGCCCCTACTGGACAGTTGGAGAAGCTATGGTCTTAAAAGCCTTTTTAACTATTTGTCTATTATTGACAAAAGGACATGACTTTTGAAAGGTTTTTAGCAAATCTCACTTTTATCTTTTTCGTAATGAATGGCATACATATAATGTTGGAAAACCTAAGTACCCTTTAATCTCAAATCATTCAGCAACAGATCAATCAAGACTATGTTATTCTGGCTTCAAACTGTGAATTTAACCCTGCAAGTTGGAGTGTTTCACTGAGGGGCATAAAAACAGCATAAATATTTAACCGACCATGATCAAAATAAAAAATAGAAATGTTTACCGGGGCTAAATAATGCTGTAATTTTACTCAAATAAAATGTGCTTTTTGCAAAAATAAAGAATTCATTTGGGTACTCTTTTTTCATATCTTTTGCAATGTAAATGTATTAATTGATTAATATACTCACATATATTTTTAGAGTTATTATAAAAATAAAATGCAAGGGGTATATTGTTCATCACAGATACGCATGAACGTTGAGATAAAATAAAAACATGTAATACATGGAAATCAAATTGAATGGCTCTTAGCTTTATAAAAATGCAGACATTTTGTATTTAGCTACAAACAAACTAAAATTGTGTTTCTCACAGACTTGCTTCTTACTGTGAAAAAGCTTTTTTGTCTTTCACTCATTACCTATATTAATAGCTTCTTTTTGAACTGGTTTTCTGTATAAAAAACACCCGCCCATACCCTTAAACAGTCAGACTGCAACCTCTCTACCATGGCCAAGATCAAAGAGCTATCGAGGGACACCAGAGACAAGACTGGGGTGAGCCAATCTATCAGCCAGAAGAGGGTGAGAAGGGATCAAACAGTCTGAGGATTGGAATAATGTAACGTGGTTTGAAAAGACCAAAGCAAAACTCTTGGTATAAAGGGGACTGGACAACTGATCTGCTTAAAGGAAAGACCAAATTGTGTGAAAAGATTGTGGGATTTTGGGTAAAAAGCATTGAGGATAAAATGTATCTGGATCTTGCAGCATGACAAGGATCCCAAACACATCACCTGTACAACAAAGGGTTAGGCATGTAAAAAGTATTTTAAGGTTCAGAGTGGTCTAGCCAGCCTTTGGACCTCAATCCAGCGGAGCAGGTGCTCGTCAACCCTGGTCCTCAAGAGCCCCAACCCTTCCTGTTTTCCTGCTCTCCCTGGGGTGCTTGATACCTAAAGTGTGTACAGTCAATCAGAATGTGGAATCACTTGAGTCAGCTAATCAGCAGCAAGCTGGGCAGGGAGAACTGGAATACAGACGGGTTTGGGGCTCTTGAGGATCAGGGTTGGCCAGCCCTGGAATAGAGAATCTGTGGAGGGAGTTGAAAACCCAGGCTGCCCAGCAACAGCCCAAAAACATTACAGCTCTTGAAAAGATCTGCATGAAAGAATGGGCCAAATTAGCAGCTACAGGGAAAAATTGGTGTCCTACAAGAAACTTGTGCTATAACCAACCAGGATTACATTACAAAGTATGGAGGTAAATGTTTGTTATGGACCAAACACTTAGTTTCTGCACTTTTAATCAAGGGATCGAGGCTTTAGTGTTTGTAAAACAGACCTCTTTCATATTTTTTTAATCAGGACAACTTGTAGAATCAGTGACTGCAAGATACTTTTTTATTTTTTTGCAACACTAATGTGAATATATCTGTTTCCCTCAAATGAAACACAAAAACAGCCAAAAGAGCTAAAGGAATCCTGAGTGGCACTTACAGTACATCAAGGTTGTGAGTGTGTAGTTCAGCATATCGAACATTATCATATAAAGTGAGTATTTGCTTCTGGTGTGGAGGTGAGGCATCAAAACTCCACTTAGTAGGGATGCTGCCAGATACAATTCTTGCCATCATGTCAGCTATTATACCATAAAGGCATGTGGAAACCAATGTATCTCCTCAGTTATGTATATCCTACATATAAAAAGGTATTTAAAGGAGTAGTGTTGTGTTTTATGTCATGCAGAGGGGAGTCCTGAGCACCAAGAATAATTTCATTTGACCAACATTTTCAATGGAATCTAACCAACCATTGTAGATTTTTTTGGTTTAGTCATTCATTGTAAATTTATCTTCAAAACATATCCAAACTTAAAGTTCCAAAAGTTTAAAATGTCTCCTCTTTAAAGTGCTGCCTCTTTCTTTCACATCCACTTGTGTTACTTTAATTTGGTCCCAGATTTCCTTCAAACAGTCACCGACACATTAGTGGATAGGTCATGCCTGCTCTCAGCACTGAAGGTGGAATTTCACACAAACCTGAGTCATGATTTTTATGGATATGAGCAATGGAGTGCAAAGGAAAGGCAGACTGTTGCTCCTCCCTCTTGGAGCCCAGCCAAAAACAGAATTCAAATGAAGCATTTGTACATTCAGTGCATTTGCTTCTGAGTGCACGAGTAGAAGCCTATTTAACACTGCTGTTCCAACGGCAGCCTTTCTGCTCCCCTTTTTTAGAAATGGAATCGTAATGTGTGCTGCAAAATTAGAATTACAGCACTTCTTGAAACTTCATTCGATTTTCTTTAACATGTATTTTTTTAGGAAAGGTTTGATTTTGGTGCTGAGCTTCTTGAAGACCAAATTTCTGCCACAAACAGTGATCAATCTTACAGCTTTCTTCAGAAATAATGGAACAGAAACAGCAGGATACAATCAAATGTCATTTGCATTAACACAATTACAGCAACTCTTGCAGTAACAGACATCTATATGTGCTGCAGAAAGACAGCAGCAGGCATACTCCATAACAACAGGCATTACAGGATAATTACGCATTGATATCAGATAGCTAAAAGAAAAAAAAAAAAGACCCTTTCTAACATTTTGCGCTTGTCAATCCTTTAATGACCCTGGATGTGGTTGTAAGAAGCCCATGCACCAATTTGAAGGAGGCTAAGACGAGTTGAAAATCTATTCATGTCAGGAAGAAATGTGCAAGGAATAGTAATGTGTCTGCAGCACTTGAGGTGAATAAGGAAGGCTCTCTCTTCCAAATTCACAGCCTGAAGTAAGATTATAGATTTATCATGTTCTAGGAGAACGAGCAAACCTCCTTCACAGACCCAGAATTTCAATGTAGAATTTGTTGACTCTGAACGATGTTTGCATGCATGCATGTATGTATGTATGTGCAGCATGAAAAAAGTACAGAACACAAGTTCTTAAGAAAAAATAAAACCTGTTAACAACTTTGTGGAAGTGAAAGCTTCAATCTGTCAGGTAGAAGTCAGGAACACTGCAGCACAACAGGTTTGACAGTTTTGCAGCAGGAACTCTGAGATTCAGGTTTTAGACTGCGATGCAACCTTCAGACCTTGTCTCATGGCATTAGGGCTTGTTATAACATGGTACTGCCCCTACAAGGTTTGAAATTAACATAAGGTCGAGGTATTCATTAAAAACTCAAAACTGTTCCTGCCCCGAAGAGATTTAAACCTTTTCACTTCTCAAGACATATTTTTTTCCCCCTTTTGATTCATTTCCCACTCATCTTTCTTTCATACAAAATGCATATAACATTTGTAAAGGAAGCACATGTAGACACTTAAGATTACAGAGATTAAGCCAACTCTGTTTAAAGAAAAAAGATAATATTTTTCATGCAAGATTTTTAAGAACTAGTAAATCTGTTTGTGCCTTAGGAAAGGGGGGAAAAAAGTTATTCAGCTCTTGCATTCAATTTTTTTTTCTAGCTCCCTAACCACATGCCTCGACATCAAGCCGCTCCACAACTGAGAGGGGATTGTGGTTACTCACATAAAAAATGAAAGATGTACATGCAGTTGTGATCAGGATTTTCTGGTTTTTCTGTCAATAAGCCTTGATTTTTTTTGTTGGCTGTACATCAACCAGTTGTCTCGTGGAAAACTCAAGGTCTCATAAAAGCAGCATAACATTTTTGAAAGACTCGGTTCTTTCTGATTACATTTTCAACTTGGATCATAAAGACAAATCAAAATTCAATCTTACTGCGACAAAGTCATTATTGGACTTTAGCTGTATGTGCTCATCACTAATTTTGCCTGCAGAGTTGTTTGTAAGTCACACACCTCAGCACAGCTGCTCAACCGTTTGTGTTGGGCACCCTGAGCAATGCATTTGAAACCACTGCCTGTGTCAGCTACATTTCACTCCAGCTGTGCCTGCAAGACAATCATTAGTCGAGGGGTTGTTTGAAGGGGATCGCATCCGCAGAACCAAACCTATGAAATCCACCGTTGCAGATTAAGTCTGCAAAGACAAACAGCCAAATGAGCAGGTCAGTCTGGTTGGTGTACTGAAGCAGGAAAACATCTGAAGGTAACTAGTGAAAAACAAGGGGGTGGATTATCATTTAGCTGCTTCTACTGCACACTATTTTGACATAAAAGTATCCAATTGGTGGAGGGGATTATCAAAATGAATAATTGGCCTTTTGGTAAGCTTTATGCTTCCAATTTACTGCTTAGTGTGCCCATAGTTGCAGCAGGATAACAGTGCAGGTGTTGTGTTTCAGAGTGGCTTTTGGCTGATATAGAAACAGTGATGAGGAGACATAGGCTGGAAGAAAAACTGCCTGAAGGAAGGAAGTTTATTTGGAATGGCTAAAAAAGAAAACAGATGTTCAGATGAGGCTGCACGGTGGCGCAGTGGTTAGCGCTCCTGCCTCACAGCAAGAAGGTTCCCGGTTCAAGTCCTGGCTGGGGGACCTTTCTGTGTGGAGTTTGCATGTTCTCCCCGTGCATGCGTGGGTTTTCTCCGGGTACTCCGGCTTCCTCCCACCGTCCAAAAACATGCTTCATAGGTTAATTGGTCACTCTAAATTGTTCCTAGGTGTGGATGTGAGTGCGCATGGGTGTGTGTTTGTGGCCCCTGCGACAGACTGGCGACCAGTCCAGGGGTGTACCCTGCCTTCGCCCATGAGTAGCCGGGTTAGGCTCCGGCAACCCCGTGACCCCGAAAGGGATAAAGCGGATTGGAAAATGAATGAATGAATGAAGATGTTCAGATGAAAATTGTGTGTTTGGTGTTGCTAACATGTTCTTGTGGCATTGTTCTCATAACACAGGGTATATATAAAGAAATGTTTGCTTATAATTGCAGTTCTGACTATTTCTCTTTATTCAAAGTTGTGAATCAGGAACAGACAGAAACTGCTGCTGAAAAAAGTGTGTCATACAAGTTACTTCAGCAAGCCAAAAGCTCCTTCTCCATTCTGATGCATCCACTTGCAGACAACTAGACCAATTAATGTCTTTGTCTTCCTCGTCTGAGCTCAAGAGCTCAAGACTAGCTCCAAAATTGCTCATTTTCCTTACACCGGTAAGGTTTGGGAGTGTGAGGGGCTGTAAGCTAGTGGGAGAAAGTGTAAACAGATAGACAATCCCGCCCATAACCCAAAGGCGAATTTATAATGAATTCCTGCTGCTCTGCAGAAACTACGTCTAAAAGAAAAAAGACAGTTTTTTTTTTGGTTACGGATAAAAACGGCATAACCATAATAAAAAAAAAAAAACACTGGGAACACTTTGAAAATAGATCAAAAGATGATCAGAGTGGTCCTTTAAATGAAACATAGACCAACCAGAAAGTAGTCGTGCAATATTTCACTTAAATCTTCAAGCTGTTTATTGATGCACGGAGGTGCCAGAGTCTGCCGCAGCTGTCAGGTGAGAGGAAGGTTAAACGCTGGATGGGTCACTTGCTAATCAGAGGCCACACAGAAACAAATGGAGACAAACAACCTTGCATACTCTGACTCACAACAGTGCTCTCCATTTAGTGAGGAAAAGAGAAAATCTGCTGTCCCGTATAAGCAAAAAAATAAAAGAAGGCGAAACCTTCAATCCATGCACGTCAGTCTAAATTTAGTGCAGGGGCATTTTGCTGTAACCTTTACACTATTTTGTTTGCTTGGTTTTTAAGTACTGCACAAGTTGTGTGACAATGACACTGCTTCTAGGAATTTTGTTCATGCAAATTGTGACAATAGTCTGCTATGAATCTTCCATCAAACCTGAGTTTAAGCACGCTCCAAGGCTGGTTGGTTGTCAACATGTTGTCTGGCAGAGTTTCCTACAATTTGCCTTTGTGTCGCCTCACTTTGCCTCACGCTGCTCCCACCTCTCTCCTCATCTCTTGCTCTCGCACTCCAACCTTTGCAGAAGTGCTCGGAAGATCTTTCGGCTTCTGATATCAGGTGGAGACGTTAAAATAAGACTAGAGTGTTAGAATTCTGCTCATTCGTGGTCTCCTCTTTACTCAGTGGGATTCCTTCTTTCCTGTTGATTCACAAGACAACTTCTTCACAGGTCAAAGCTTTGGGCCTTATGACAAAAACCCGAGGAAATGAGTGATGCTAGCAGGAAGCCAAGAGAGGTGTTTATGCTGTGGCTCCAAATGTGGCTTTAAACTCTCTAAATCCATCCTGAAAGTCAACACATCTTTGCAGACACTTGTCTCCTGGAGGCCGGTTAATTCTCAGCCTTGGTTTATTAAAATTCTTGTAAATCTGTCATCCCCAAGGTGAGAGCTTACCTTTTTGCCCTGTTTGAAAGTATATATAATTGAAAATGGAATCTCAACATCCATAGCTGGTGAGAAGAGTGCGCCTGCAGTATTTGATTAATTAGGCAGGGTCCTTATAAGTTATTTTAAAACAGTGAATTGGCATATGACATACAGTTGTATTTGACGCCAAAACATTGACAAACATGAGCAAAATGAGAGATTACTCAAATAAACAAGACTTTAGATGATTTCACACATGCTGGTAAGACTTCACACCCGTCCAAAAATCATAACTAGTTTGACAGTTGTGCATTCATTAATTGGACTGCAATTTAATGTGAAGGATGATCCCCAGATGACGGGAGACACTTGTCAGAAAGCATGGGGGCTGAACTTTACTGCTGCAACTCTTTCTTTCAGCACCACTTAATCTCTTGACATGTCTAAACATAAGCATATGCAAAGGTCAAAAGAATCAATTATTTTGTTCAAGAATGTATTTTAGCTTCAACAGATTAAATTCCAGCGTGATCAGACAGAAATTCTCACAAAGCTGGCTAATATACACAAAAATCTATTAAAAGTGTTTGGCATTCAGAATTTCTTTGCAAAAATGGTTACCTCTGACTTTCCAATGAATGGATTGGTTGAATATTCATGCAAATTAGTTGTTTTAACTGATTAGTTCTGTGTTTGTCGCAGTTGATGGATGTGGAGGACAAAAAGCAGGAGGCTGGAGGAAAAGAAATATTTATAATAATAATATGGATTGAATTGATTGATAATAAAACAACACCCCCTGCCAGCCAAATAAATAAAAATGGAAGAAACCTGGAAAATATGACCAATCTTTAAGCAAATGTAAAAATTCTACAAATGAGCTAAACATTTCAAAAGTAGGTTTCAACAGAACACAGCCATTTTTTAGTATCATATATAGAGAACTGGAGACCAGTAAAAGGTAAAAATGCATGGAATTACTGTCTCAAACTTTGCTCTGTCTTTAAATAATGTTAGACATCTCTGTTTTTTATAGTTTTTCCACATTTCTGTTGAAAAATTGTGGAAAGTAACATATTTAGCAGTTTGCATAAACTACTTGTTTCCTGAAGAGCATATTCCATCAATCAACTATCTGCCCAGAGGAGGCTTTTTTAAATTTATTTTATTTTTATTATTTTATTATTGTCGCACTCACTGGAGGAATAAAAAACAAACAAAAAAACAGTCACACTTCAGAACCTTGTTGCAGACATGTCCATTATGTTTATATTTTTGATATCATATCCTGCTCGACTGACATCAGAACTCAAAAAGTTAATTTACTGCCCTGAGTGAAGCTGGTCTTCAAGAAACTGGATGTATGTTTCGGCTGTATTCTGTGTCCTGCTGGTTATATCTCTATTTCTGGGGTTCTTTTTTCTTTTCTGATGACGTATTTTCAAATGTAAAAGGAAAAAAAAGCTCAAAAATAATGCATCAAATGGAACTATTCAGAGAGGACAAAAACTATACTTTTTAGTATAAAATAATCTGCTGCTCTTTGGTTTCGGACTAAATACTACTAAAACACAGCTGTTTGTTTATTTTATTTTTATTTTTTTAACAAATTAAATAATTAGTCCAACTGTCACTTTATTTGTTTCAGACAAGAAAAAAGAAGACGTACATGCATCTAGTTGTCTGTAAGCAGATGCATCTGAATGGAGTAAAGCAGGGAGCTTCCGGCTTGCAGTAGTAACTTGGATGACACACTTACAAGCTATTTCCAATGGTATTTTTTTATCTGCTTTCAATTCACAGCAAATTGAATAAAGAAATACTCATAAATGCCATTTTAAGCTTTGTTTCTTTACATGTGCACTCAATCATGAGAAAAATGCCATAAGAACATGTTAAAAACACCAAAACGTGATTTTCATCAGAGAGGGTCTTTAAAGTTTGTATTCAAAAAGATTTTTTCCAGGAATGTCCCAAACATGTTATTTTAAACTGGATATGGGTACAGAGGAAGTGCTGAGGGGCAAAGCATGATGTGAGCAATCAAGACAAGCTCTAGCTAAGATAGTTAAACTCAAACAAGGTATGAAGATAAAAAGGTGCAGAATCAGACAGCAAGAAAAACTATCCAGTACAGTTAAAAGGGACCATACCATGATTTTCTTAAGCCTTTCAGAGTAAACTATATCCATATATATGATCAAATATCACCTTTGAAACACTAAAAAATACATTATTTATGAAATATGACTTATTTTTGTGGATTCTTTTCATACCTGGAAGTAAAACAACTCGATCACTGAGTCTTTCACTCCATGTTGGTCCCGGCGATTTCACGTCATCCTAACGCCGGCCTCAGCGTGCCTGCGCGTGTCTGCGCATGCAAACAAACAACATCTAAACTTTAGTAAAGATGGATGTGCATATTAGGCAAACAGAATAAAAGTGTTTCACAGATCACCGCTAGCTCTGCAGAGAAGTGTGTGTTAGCTGGGGGTGGTGCTGGCAGCGCAGACTCTTCCTGAAAGGGGCTGTCCTCAATCTATGACGTCAACTCGTGAGAACCCACTTGTTTCCGTGGGTATCAGAGGGTTACTCAGAAATACGTGAACGGATCACAACACTGCTTTGAGGTTGTTGATAGGGAGGAATGAACAGTAATACACTTAAAAGCTCAAAAAGTTGTTTTTCCATGGTGTGGCCTCTTTAAGCCAAAAAAAAAAAAAGTTGCAGAAAAAAACTTTAATCTATAGGCTCAACATAGTTGACTTCTCTATGACCTCTGAACTCTGTGAACTCATTTCCGGAACAAGGTCTGAGGCTTTTTAGGCAAAGCTAGAAATGAGACATGCTGCATGTTGTTAATCTGTCAGTCATGCTCCCCAAAGTAGTTTTCAGTCACAGCATTTCACCGAGCCAGCCTGGCAAATGTCCATGTCTTTTAAATTTCACCCCTCTAATCTGTAACATGGGATTCTGATTATACAATAACAGACTCATCCCCCAAATGAGGCAGCACTGATAATATGAAGCTCCACATGCAGAGGACAGAGCTTGGATTCCCTGAGGAGAAACCTCCCTCTGAGTCCTTTGCGCTGCGTTTGCAGCCCAAACAAACAATGTGGAGCAGCCAGCTTTTTCTTCATTAGAGGTTCAGACGAGTCTAACCCGCTTCATGCTAAAACCAGGATATATTTTTGAGGTCTTGCAGTTTATACCTTCATGTGTTTTGACAACACAGACAAATAAAGAGAGAAAACTGTTCCTTCATTTTTATTATCTGAAAGCTTTTAATTTGTAAAGTGTTAACTCAGATATCTATATATTTGTGTGCACAGAACACAACTACAATAAGATAAGCAGAACTCTAAAGACTTTTGTGTCTGCAGTATTACTCCAAGAAAACAAAGATGCTGATATACAGCCATAAGAAAAAAAAAATGTGTTTCTGCACTTTCAATGGTCTGGCTGAATACTCAGATCTGATTGGCTGCTGGTTTTTGATGCGCACCTTAAAAAGTAGTTCCAGTCAAATAGCCCAAATGTTCTATATCACTGCGCAGACTTCTTTAAAACAAACATTTTGCTTAATCTTCTGGACAAAAACAAGGGTAAGAGGTGATCTTTCTCGCTGAACTGATGCTTTACTGAACCTATCGTGGCGATCAACACATATATCACTTTCCTTTGCCACTGCAGTCGCGATCTGCCGGCCCAGCATCACATTTTCGTGTGAAAAATAACAAGAATGAAGTACTAAAAATTGATTGAATATTTATTTCTTTTGTAAGTGACCATGGTATAAGTGGAATAATTACCAACGCAAAGTGGAAGACCGTGGCTTCAGATGTGTAATCAATCTGCGTTAATAAATACCAACACATTCATTTTTTCAATTAATTGCGTGCGTTAATATTGACAGCCTTAGTGTGAACACAAGTGGCTTAGCCAAAAGGGCTTTTTACACAAGTGGCTTAGCCAAAAGGGCTTTTTGGAGTGGGCATGTTGTCCAAGTGCTTGGGTGGCACTGCTTTAAAAGCAAAACTGATTCTGATGGAAATCTCAGTGTGAGCTCGAGAGCCTTTCTAGAGATATGTTTGTGAATGGCTGAATGCTGCATCTGCAAAGGTAAAAACACAGAGGTTTCCCACAGCCCCCCACTTACTAAAGATTGACCAGCACAAACTTGAAAACTTTCCTGTATTCTGACAGATCAGTCTTTGCCTGTTGTGCTGAAAATCATGACTGCTGGGCCAAAACAGCCCCAGAGTCACACTGCTCAAAACAGCTCAAAAGCCAGAATTTGGGCTGCATAGAAGAGCTGTCGCATATTGAAAAACACTATGAATTATGCTTAGAAAAGCAGAAATTGAAAAACTCCTTGTGTAGAATTACTGGTTTTCCCATTTCTCAACGGAGAAAACAGAAAAGTGTTCAACATACTGGAAAAGTACAACTCCAACTCTTTATATATGCTATTTTCGGAACACGAAGTTTCGATACTTGCTTTTATCTTTGCTCTATGATTATTTGCTAATCCCAGACTTCTGATTGCAGCACTCAAGAGTGTTTTACAAGTAGAATAGTCCTGTGGACTGTGGAAAATATAAAATATTCATTTGGCTTGAAACGAGCACCCCGTCTCTTTTAAGAGATGAAGCTCTAATTCCGCCTTCCCTGTTCAAAGAAAAAGAACGTTCGGTCAGCTCCTGAGATTTTTAATTATTAAATCTATTTCATTAAAAAAAAAAAAATCTGAAAACCAAAATAATGGGATTTTACCAGAACAGAAACAGCTACAAAAACCTCATGCTAAAGTAAGAAAATAAATAGAAATTTGAATATGATTTGTAATGTGTTCACAACCCCAAGCTAACATTATGGGTTCAACAAAAATGATTAGTCACAGGGGAGCTACCCAGCCATGCAGTTTTGAGCCAGATGCCAGCTCGGTCGAGGAAAACGAAAACATACATGGATGTAATCATCCATAAGCAAATTCATCAAAATGGAGGGAGCAGGGAGCTTCTGGATTGCCGTAGTAAGTTATACATCACACTTACAACCTTTTTTTAACTGAATTTTTTCGTCTGATCCTGATTTACAACAATTAGAAAAGAATAAATACTCAGAAATGCAATTTTAAGATTAAGTTTGTTTATGTTCTTCATTGTGACAAAAATGCTAGAACAAGTTAGAAACAATTTTCATCAGAGAGGGTCTTTAAATGATCATTTCTTCCTGATTTGGAAGATAGTCTTTAAGACTGCATGGATGTTGCAAGGACCACCTCTGTATAATTATTTCTGCTCATCATTTCTGTCATTTTCTAGTCTCCTTCCTCTCGTTTTACTTTGAGCTTGTGAATGTGGTAGCTGCTGCATCTCATGCCACTCCTGCTAAGTTTGAACCAAACAGACACACAAAGCTACCGCCACACATAAAGCAGCTGACTGATTCCCAACAATCAAGTTGCTACAGCGGGTGCTTGTTTGGGGGAACATAGCTGAAAACAAGCTCTGATTGAAACAAATGTAAAAAAAAAAAATCAAGATCGGGCCTTGAGTTAAAGTTATGAACCTCCTAACTAAAGACAACGACAAAAAAGAAGCTGACACCAAGACTCGGAGAGAAGGACTGAGTTCATGTACAGGACAAGATTATTTAAAAAAAAAAAAAAAAAAAAAAAAAAGGGCGGTGAAAAATGAACTCACACAGCATTAGTAAGCAGGTAGCCATCTAAATCCCCACAAAGATGTAAAGGCAAAGACCTTGCAGTTTGATTAGGTTAAGGATTACTAAAATGCTGGATTTTGGAGCAGATAGACACGTGTAGTCCCTGGGATAGGAGGTCTCAACAGTCACAATAAAAATTACTCCTTAAATTCACCCTTAAATATCCTTAGCAAATATTTTTTTTGCTATTCCTGTTATCCTTTATATAACAAAAAACCTTTCAAAACCAGAAAACACTAAGCTTATCCAATAGCCCATACAATAAAAAAGGTAAATCTCACCAGCCAGAGTAAAAGTACACAAAGAAGTAAACCGAAAGAAAAGGCAGAAGTTATTATGAATATTTCAGAAGAACAGAAAACTTTACGGCAAAGCACAACAGACGAGCACAGCACTCATTCAGCAGGAACACAGGTGTAGCAGACAGAGGGAGGAGATTGACAAGAGGCATTCAAGATTCAAAAACAGTTCCTCTCAATTTGTCCTATTTCAGATTTACAAAACGTTTCTTTTCTTTTTTCATCAAAACTGCACATTCCCTTTAGCTCTCTTTGCTTTGCATTCGCTCTTTGGTCTGCTGCAAAGTCTGTCCGCATTCACATTGTTTTGAATTATATTCTGTGGCAGAGCTGGAACATGTTACATGAGAGGGCAAGAGGGGGCCAGAAGACTCTAGAAGGGTGGCAAATGAGAACTGCAGAGTTGAACGCCATTACAAATGAATGGATCAAAAATATATATTTCAATATTTATTATCATTGATTTGTCAAAAAATAAGAATTGACTCTTGCGATAGCATGAAGGCGCACAAATTTTGGATAAGGCCAGGGTGCTGACGGCCCAGATGGACCAGCAAACACAATACAGGGGCGTAGCTAACAATGTGAGGGACTCAAGATTTCATTTAAAATGATTGCTTTTCCAAAAGAGAGGGCCTGGTCGGCTAATGTTTACCACACTCATGGAGGACTCCCAGTTATCTTGGGCGTCTTCCTCCTGGGCGGGGGTGGGCTGCCCCTGCCTTGCTCTCTCCTGGACCTCCTGTGGGGTGGGCGACTTGTTGCCTGGAGCAATGGACAGGTCTCCCTTGGGGGGCCCTGGTTTGTGTCTGGGGTTGAGGTGGAGAGAACTCCTGGGTTGCGCTTGGGGGGGTGGGGGGGTGGGGTTGGGGGCTCTGTGCTGGGCCCCCTAGCGTGGCGGGAGGGAAGTTCATCTGGCTGTGCAGAAGATTCCTCTCTCCATGTTCCTGTGCCCCCCTGCGGCAGTTCTACTGACCCTGGTGTGGCTGGCTGACCGGCGGACATCCTCTATCTGCTATACTGAGCGGGCATCGGGGGGGCCCTGGCTGCCGCTCCTGCTTCTGCAGGGGGTCTCGGGGTGAGGTGACCGGGCACTCTCCTTCCTTTTTCATTCCATCATCCACCACATTAGAACACAAACACTCAGAGTGTTTGTCTAAGCACAGGTGTGGACTCACCTTTGCACAAATAGTGTGCATGACAGAATGAAATGCTCTACATGTGTGCTTTTATATGCATCAGTATGTGCGTGTGAGCTGTAGTTGTATTGTGTACGAGCAGACATGTTTGTATGTCAAGATTTTTGGAGCCAACAGGTATGCTTGCAACATTTGTGTTTGTGGACAGGCCACGCCCCAGTCCAACAAAAAAAAAAGTATACAAATATAACCAATATAAATAAAGTTTAGCTTCAAATACAAAGGGTTTCATTAACAACATACACCTTGTGTTAACATAACCCACTTTTGTAACATTAAAATCTATCCAACACAGGAGGCCTTCATCTCTTATCCGTTTGCTCAGTTGTTGGACAGGACAAGTTACAAAAAAAAAACAAGATTGTTTTTGGTATTTTTGCAATGCTTTCAGAAGCTTGTATTGATGACTTATTAATCTTAGTCAATAATAGTACTAATGTTGCTTAAAAAATTGGGGAGCAAAGCTTTTTTCTGGGGGGGGGGGTTGCAGATGCCCTCAACTGCCCTCCTGTAGCTCTGCCCCTGACTGAACTTCTGGTAAGATTTCACTTTCAAATGAAGCAAACTATCTGTGTGCAGGTTGGTAACTACACAACGCCATTACGTGGTACCCGGACGACCATGTCAACAATGCACCACAACACATTTTTTGGGAATCAAATTAATCACACACAAACAATTCCTTTTTTTCACTGACTCCACACTCAAGCTGAGCGTGATCACTACATTTATTCAGACACACTCACATCAATGAACTCAACACACCTGAACCAGACACAAACAGGAAATTATACAAAGCCATTTCAAAATAAAATACACCCCAGAAAAAGAAATGCTAAATTGAATAGAAATTGAGATCTCATTTCAACACTACCCAAAGAAGTAAACTCTGATTAAGAAAAACAGATAAAAGAGCAGAGTAAAACCACCATACAACTTGCCAAACCTTTGTCTCGTGAAAATTCCCCAGTTTTTAAAAGCTAACAGTTTCCTGAAATCTGAAAGAATTCTTCTCCTAGCACCTGCTGCAAAAACAGTCAGTAAGAGGATCAGTAGCATCTTTGCAGGAGTTGAAAGCAGTTTGTCAGAGGGCCGATGCACACATTTGACTTGCGTGGGAGGAGTGCCAGCAGAAAAAAAGATTTGCTGTCCAAAAAGAACATTAGAGAAAGGTTACAACACACAATTGAACATAAAAGCCTCACATATAAACAGACTTTTAGTCAGTTTTGATTTCAAAATTTACTTAATCAGAAAAATTCTAAATGGGTGATGACATGCAACCTTTTTTTATGATTTGATAATTCTCTTCATTTATCTCTTTCTTAATCACCTTGTAAGCCCAAAAACAATAATTTTAGCATCAAGCCTCATTGTGTTTGCAAAGAAAGTTGTATTGAAACAACTGTTAACATAAGATATTCAATTGATCCGCAGCATTATCTGCTTTTTTTTTTAGCCAAGTTTAATATTGTCTGAAGCCATGTTTTAGAAAGTGTTTTATTAAAAACTAATAGATCTCTAGCCTGGAAGCTACAAATTGGACTCTCAGACCCACTTAAGTGATGGATTTATACTCGGTTTCTTTTATGAACTGAAGTCAAGTACACCCTCAGGGATGGTCTTATGACTGAGTTTAAGTGTAAATCAATAAGGGCCTCATTGGAAAAAAAGAGCTACCCTTAGCTTCATTTCTATACCCATATTCTCAGAACACATGAGTGAAAAGCTGCTTTATCTGTTTACAGCACTACATCTGCAGACATGTTTGCTGCAGATAAATGGTGAAAAGCCTGCTTTTCCTGAACATAGCTTCTCAGCAAATGTGACACGTGCTGGTGTCTTGGTTAAACCCCAGTGCTGTTTGCAGTTCCTGATTAGACTCAGAGTTTTGTCTCTTGTCAAGACTGTTTAAATAAAACACGGTTTCAGCACAAAGTGAAACGTTTTTGAACATTTAAGGCCCTGTTGTGTTTATTTTTCACCTGCAGAATATAATAGGAAAAGGGTTATGATGCATTAGTTCAAGGTCTGGATGTAATATAGACAAAAAATTTACTTCTATGCTAGAATAAATAATTTATAGGAAAAAAGTCAAATATTTTCACAAACCATAATTAAAAGTCATGTCTGGGTCACATTTCGGAGTTTACAAGCAAATGTAATTAAATTAAATAAAAACAATGTCTTACTATAGATGTATACATCTACAATGTCTTACTATATACATATTTATACAATTTTAATTTAGTTCATTATGATACTTGATTGAAAATATAAAAAGGATTTGGGTGTTTTTAGAAGTGGCTGGACACAAACTCAAGCATGGAGGGTGAATTATTTCAGAGAATCTTGATTTTGTACACTAAATTGGATTGCAGAGATGGTTTGTACTCACTCAATATGGAATTTAAGTCAATCCATACTGGCAATAATTTTCTACAACCGAACTCTGACCTTGTCAAGTATGCACCTTATCGTTGCAGTTTTTTTTATCTTGGAAGAAAATTGCGCAGCTCCGGCTCAGAGCAGTCTCTAAATAACTGGAAATATAACCTCTTTAATTACACAAAATTTCTGTGTAAAGCGAGGACCCAACTTTAATATCAGGGTTAGGGTGAGAATGGAAACAATACAAGATTTTTTTTTACCAATATAGCCAGGCTGACCAGCAGTCACGGCTCAGTAGAACCACATATTCCTGCTACTTTCAGCTCAGAAGATGTATTTACATTTTCTGATGGTAAAGTCAATCAATCAGTTCTAGCACATCGCCTGTTCATCCTGGGGGAGGATCCCTTTTTCATTTTGGCATCCATGAGGTTTATTATTCTTTTCCCCACGATAGGGTTTTTTGATGAGTTTTTCCTCACCGAGAAGGTAAGGTAAGTTTATTTGTATATACATTTCATCTATAAAGACAATTGAAAGTGCTTTACATAAAACATAAAAAAAGAATTGAAAGAAATGTCGAAGGTGTGATCGTTAAAATAACATTTAAAGAAAGTTAAAAACTGAATTAAAAACAAGCTTAGATAAACAGTGCGGATGTAAACTTTTGAATACAAATGAATCAAATGCAGCTGAGAACAGGTGGGTCTTTAACCTGGATTTAAATAAACTGAGTGTTTAAGTTGATCTTAGGTTTTCTGGAAGTCTGTTCCAGATCAGTGAAGGATAGAAGCTGAATGCAGATTCTCTGTGTTTAGTTTTGACTCTAGGAACTGACAAAAGACTGGATTCAGATGAGCAGAGAGGTCTGGCTGGTGTGGAGAAGGAGGGTCTAATGGCATGTTTGACAGTTTATCTTAGTCTGTTTAGTTTAGCAACCAGCTATTGTTTATATTTTCATGACTGACTTTATGTTTTTTGCATAAATACCAATGTGAAGCCCATTGAGACAGCTATAGTTATGATTTTGGGCTATATAAAAAAATGAATTGAATTGGGATTTTTCTTTTTAAGAACATCATTCTTTTTAGTGAGAGAAGGTGACAGAAGCTGGAAAATGTCTCCTTTTTTAATAACTAGGTTACAATCAGGGTTCTTGAATAACCTGGTTTGCCAAATGGCAACAGAACTGGAAAACTAGTGCACTTAAACCTGCATGTCTCTAAAAAGGTGGGTGTTTTAAGTGCACCGTGTACTTAAGAGCATGCAAGCTCTTCATGCACAAAGTACTTCACAGCAGAAAAAATAAAGAAATAAATTCAAAGATTTTTTTTTTTTGCAAAATCAGGTTTACAATATTGTATTGATGGGAAGCAAATGTGGCTCTAGCTAACAAAATTAATTATGGGAATTTGAGGTAGGACTTACATGGTATCTCGCAATATTCCCTTCTGTACATTGATTACAGCTGTAATAATACCCTGATGCAGTAATTCAATGATAATTAACAGTCAGCTCTGAAATCCTAAACAGGCATATTGGCAATAAAGCAAAAGTGAGTCATGAATTTGAAGAAAAACAAACCCCAGAGGTCAGAGTGCAACATGAATTTGTAGCAGTCATTATTTTTTTTATGAGATATGCAGCCTGTTGTTTGAGGCACTTTTTAACTTTAATTTGTAACATTTTATTCAACAAGAAGTCTTTTTCATGAGGACTTTCTTTCATTGTTCAAAATATAATATTCAGAACTTGCATATCAATCCAAAAAGGTGTTGTGTTGCCTCAGCTACAAATAGTTACCTCTGACATGGCTGAAAGTTGCATTCAGAAACCCAGAAAAACAGTTTGACACTCAGAGAACCACAGGTAAAGTTAGTAGATGTGCATGCCGGCCAAAGAAAAATGTTTGGTTCAGAACATCTGCCTTATTTGTCAAATAAAAAATCTGATCTGGGTATAACTGCTGCAATCATGTTAAATACTTGCTCAACTCTCCTTGGTCTTTCATGGTGCCTTAACTGAGCCATCAGTTACACTGCATCACAGCTGGAAATGCTGTCCCTCGTGATAAACTTCTCTTGATGAGTTATGGATGCTCAGGCACAAATGAAATTTGGCGCTTCTCAAAAACATTGCACAGAACCTCATCTGATCTTTTTATTTCAATGTTGTAAAAAAAAAAGTTATTGGCCTAAAAAGATTTTTGGAGATTTCACAAGTGAAGACAAGTTTTACTGACTGTTATTTGCTGTATCTTTTTTTTTTACTGAGAAAATTAATAGAAGATAAGTAAAATTCTGTAGTTTGCAGTATTTCGAATTGTAATTTTGGACTTGGTTAATTTTGAGAAAAAAAAAAAAAAAAAAAAAAAAAGAAGGAAAATATATATATATATATATATATATTTATACGCAGATAAATCAAACTTTGCTAACATATTTAGTAATGAAATATACACAAATAAAATTTTAGGATGGGTAGATAAATTATCCCACAGTACTCACATCAAACTAATAAAACAACTTCAGAAAATTAAAGATACACAATCATTTATATCATATACTGGCTGTAAATCCCCAAATAAACGTTGCTGCCTCAATAAAAAATCCGGGCTATTTTTAAAATCCTACATACAAAATAAATGTAGGAAGGGATTTTTAGGCTGCAGAAGTCACAGGAATTCAATCTTAAGCTTCCATGTCTCATTGTTGGGCAACACAAGACCACACACTGCTCCTTATGGAATCACTGAAGTGTGATTGTAGTGAATAAAACACTGCATAGTGTGTCTGTAATGCATATATAATGCGAAGTACTGTACAAACTGGAATGTATGAATAAAACATGGTCAAGAACGTTTTCTAAAGCCTAGATAAGGTTGAAAGGCTCCAAATGCAGACCATTAATCATTAGCACCTGTCTACATGTGTGGGCAGTTATCAGGGAAGTTTAAATTTCAATTCCTAACACACTGCCTGCTGACTTTTAAAACAATTGTGCAGATTTGTCCGGGTAACTATGGAACATCTCCGAACCACCACTCAGCTGAAAGTGCTGAATTCATACTTTGTTTTCCTGCCAACGACCTAGTTAATTTATCAGAGCAGCCACTTCACTGACAAACTGACTGGCATAACTTTACTGACAGGATCTCTCTCGTGTGAATATTCAAAGCTGTGCTGTTCCAAAAAAAGTCACACAAGCTTAAAGATTTTTTTTGGCCAGGGTTCCATTAGTTTAGTTTTCATTTTGTGCCCATTTGAAATTTTCTGTTCTCTTGCAAGTTCTTAGAAGTGCAAAATCAAGCCATACTGAAGTTTCAGAGAACCAAACAGCCTGTTTTTGGGGAGATAACGTAAAGACCAAAAAATGTATTTGTCCTACTAGTTATGGCTTCTATATTTTTTGTAGGAGTTACGTTCTAAAAAATACTTGCAATAAACAAAACTTGTGAAGTTGTCAACTTTTTTATTAACAATACTTCTGGATGTTTTAAGGCTGTAAAACACCTCGCTACAGACTTTATAAAATGTCATAAGACAGGAAATAACATTTTTTCAAACACTTTTCTCCGTCTCTCAAAATTTAAACCTTCATGTAAAATACACCCAGTATGTTAGAATGAAACCGCAGATCCTCTCTGAAAGCTGCATACATGGAAGACCACACATACAAGATTGACTGACAGCCATTCAAGATGCAGAACACAACGTACTGTGAAGAATGTATGAAAAATTTACAAAACATGCAAAATGCACAAAAAAATCTGCATCCAGGTCCAGGTCACAGGGGCAGCAGTATAAGCAAAGTTGCCCAGACTTTCCATTTCCCAGCCACTTCTTTCTCCTCCAGTGTGTCTTAAGTCTTTCCCGGGGTCATTCCAAGTGGGACATGCCCGGAATACCTCCACAGGGAGGCGTCCAGGAAGCATCTGGATTAGATTTCCGTGCCACCTTAATTAGCTAATCTTGACATGGAGGAGCAGCACCGAGCTCACTGTGGATAACCAAGCTTCTCTCCCTTTCTCTAATGGTGCATTTGCACCAGACGCAGACAGCCCGGCGGAGTCATGCTAAGTCAATGTAAAGACGCGAAAGAGTCCGCTATGCTAGCCAACCATGGACAGCATAGCACGCTCCACTGCACAGCGTCCGACAGAGAAAGTGATTGCCGCCGCACAGGGGGGCAGATCTGGTGAGGCACTCCGCTGCCTGGCTCCACCAGCGGAACGCCGCTAGCTGCGAGTTATCCTCGCTATGCTGGCCTGCGGGGAATGGCTGCAGATCTTAGCGGGGTCAATCCCCTCAGATCCATGGGCTTATTAGATTTGATGAGCCCAGACACGGCGACGTGCTTGCCGGCGCATCTATAGAGCTCCCCAAAAAATAAACAGAAGCTACTTGCTCAACATCATCCATGTTCTCATGTGGTCATGATGAGGTCAACGAATCGCTCAGCAACCGGGGCGTCAAAGTGTCAAGGCATTGAGCAATAAATTTGACGGGCGTCAAAACAGAGGCCGCAAGCGTAAATTTGACGCCTCGGCCACATCCGGTATGAATGCACTATAAATGAGCGCCCAGCCACCCTCAGAGGAAGCTCATTTCAGCCGCTTGTACCCGGTCCCTGTTCTTTATGACTCAGAGCTCGTGACCATAGGTGAGAATTGAAACGAAGATCGACTGGCAAATTGAGAGCTTTGCTATCTGGCTCAGCTCTCTCTTGACCTCAACGGACGCTTTTAGCGTATTCACCGAGGTCTGTCGCCACTGCAAAATGTTGAAGTAGTGCAAATCTTGCTCGAGGCTTTTTCTTTCTCAGCTCTATTCCGATATATTAAAAAAAAAAAAAAAACTTTGAATCATATAATTCCATCCAGGCAAAACCCGCAACTATTAATTTCTTCTTTATGATGTCTTTTCAAATGGTTGGTACTTTCATGTTTTGAAAAGGATGCTATCCATACATCACTACCAAGTCTGAGTCCTTGATTGGACCAGCCAATTTAACACAAACTGCAGCCAAGTGCTTCTTGTGATGTATTGCTTTGACAATCGGGGTTGTTTAATACTCCTTCAAGTGTGTTAGTATAAACCCCTTTTGTAACTGAACCATTTTTACTGAGTTTTAACCGCTCAGACAGGACGATAGAAGGAGAGACAGAAGACAGGGAAGTGGGGGAGGACTGATTAATACAAAGTCATGCACACACGTACACACACTGCAAACTCCCAGCCAACCAGACTGCTATGACACCAGTCTGAAGGAAGAAGATCATCAAACAAACTCTGGTGCAGAAAACACATCCGAGTGCAAAAACACACTACAAGTTGTAGGGAAAGAAGGGGAAATAGTCATAGAGTACAAGTTCCATCAGTAGATTGTTCTGCACTAGTATTGAGCCTTCTTATATTTTTGACTCTTTGGGTCAGGTGGAAAAAATATTTCTGTTGGAGAGTGATGTCCAATTAGCTGTAGAACTGCAAATGTTGACTATGATCAATCTAACAACCAAGAACCAAAGCGCACGAGGACAGGGCTGATCTGTCTCCCCCTCACCAATTTCTCACTAAATCGTTTTTTTAAGCGGTTATCAATAAGAACTTGAAATGAAATCAGAGCCTCAAGCTCATCACGAGGGGTCAGCTCTTCCGGTAAATCATCATTGAGACGTTTGATGAATGTGCTCATTAGCAAAGTGTCAATCCACCTCTTCTTCAGTGGGAAAGAGTGGAACTCAATATAAAACATGGCCGCAGGCCAATTGCACTGATGTAGTCGCAAGGAGACGTTTGGCGCCTCCCTGACCCTGAAAGGATTAGAAACTCATCTCAATGGTCAGTCTGTCGTTCCATCAGCGAACAGGTCAAAGCTTTTAAATACTAGCTGTTCTTGATTCCTTTTCTCTCATTGACTACAGGTGGTTCCTATTTTGTAGTTAAATTCTAAAGGGATATTCAAAGCAAAAAGTGTAAGGAATGTGCTAACCGTTAGAGATCCTAAAATTAAGTTAGAGGGCTGTCAGCATGATTGATTCTGAATTAATGAACCAAAGCAGAGGCCAAATGATTGAGGCAAGGAACTTGCAGTTTATCACAAAATGAATTGAAGACAGGAACAGAACATTAGGAGGAAACCTTTCATCTAAAAATCGCAAGTATTTGGACATGGTGCAGATACGTGTCACCACACGCTCAAGAATGGTTAGCGTATTGCATGGCAGCTCATCTAGAGATTTGGAAAACAGTATTTGATCTTTAGGACGGCATGACTGAATGATGAAATACCATTAAAGGCTTTCTTTGAAAGAAAATTTTAAATGGTATTCTCAGTTTTACATAGTGCAGCTTCAGGGGAATTACAGAACATTTTCACTTGTATTTACCTGTCAGCACTCAGCCTGAACCACTTTAACACAGAGATTTCAGCAGAAAAGTTTTTTTGCTTTTTTTAATTAGACAGATGAGCTTGCCGATTTTAGCTGCTCAAAGGGCCATGCCTTTATTAAACACATATTTTGATTTATGCTTCTCACTCTTATGACTTAGTGGTAGAATGTGAAATGATGCACATTAACACTGCATGTTTGCTTCGGTTTAACTAATTCTCCATGGGGTTCCATGAATTTTTTCATAAATTAAATATTGTTTTTTTTTTCTTATCTGAAGCTGCATTTCACCGCCTCAAAAAAACATAAAAAAATATTAGTTTATAAATTAGATTGATGTTTGCCAAGAGGAAGTATGAAAACAGAGATAGAACAAAAAAAAAGTTCATCCTGTCAGATGAATGATTGATGGAGACAGACATGCAAAAAAAGTCTCATTCAATAATGTGCAGATCTTTGTTGTACAGAAATAATCTACTATAGTTAAATTGCAATTTTACCAAAAAAAAGATTACAAATAATCCTAATTAATAATGTATCCTAGCAGATTTTTTTTCAAAAAAATGTGCTACATACATTCTTGTACCTTGAAAATGATTTTTAAAGGGCCTATACCATTCAAAATCAACTTTTTAGAACTTTTAAGTGTATTATAATGTTAATTCCCCACAAAAACAACCCCAAGGCGGTATTTTGCTCCATATACACATCTCTTGGCATCCTCTAAATCCATGCTCTCCGAGCCCCCCCCATCCGCAAAAACAAGTGGGTCCTCACATTGTGACGTCACAAAGTGGGAACAGTCCCCTCCAGGAAGAGTCTGCGCTGCCAGCAACGCCTGCAGGCTAACACACACACACTTTCTCCACGGATAGTGATGATTGCTGATATATGTACAATATGTGGATCCATGTTTGCAAAAGTTCAGATTTTATTTGATTTGTGGGCGACACACTGCCGAGGCCAGATCTTGGCTGACATCGTTACATGGACGGCACCCGCAGAGAGAGGAAGTCGGTACTTCAGAGATCGAGTCGTCTTACTTCCAGGTAGGAAAAGAGCTCACGAAAATAACTCATATTTTAAGTCATTCTTTAGTGTGCATTAATTTATGATATATATCATATATATGGGTGTAGTTTACTCTGAAAGGCTTACAAATAGCATGACATAGATTCTTTAAAGTAATATAATATATTATATATATATTTATATATAAAATATAAACACAGAATATTGATAGCTGTTCTTGATAAGCTGGACTTTATTTAGATGTTTTTAGTAATTCATGTTTGGAATAAAAATCAGCGTTACAACAATAAAACAACTGGATAATAAATTTGTTTGCTTCAAATAATTGTAATACTTTTTTCATTTTTAAACTTCTTTCAAATCCTTTGATCTGAAAGCAAGGTCTCCTGCAGAACCGTTTTTTGTTTCTGCTTAATTTGTGTGCAGAATTGAAAAAGACAAAAATTTAAAAAAAATTGTTTTCTTTTGAGATTTCATTTTTAAATTCATGTTGTTTAAAACCCACTGGTTTTTATTTGATTAGAAACACTATCTAATCTGAAAATGAGTGAGTAGGAGTACACATCATTATTATCAATACATTTTTAAAAAGATATAAGATAAATCAATCAAAAGTAGCAGCTTTAAAGCTTGCATTATATTCAGTCTTTAACTGAATGAGAAGCTGTTTTCAATGGTGACAAATGCAATAATGAGACAGACAGACTAACAGACAGACACAGGCACAGACAAGAAGAATGTTGTTTCTAACCAAAACTAAAGCAGTTTTTCATTATGCTGGATTTAGATGGCAATCTTTTATTCAAAGCACTAAAGCCGTGTCTCATCCTATAAAAAATCTAAAGGTGTGTGATGTTATTCACTGCTTCAACTGTTTTTACTCTATGAGTAACAAAGCTCCTGTGATGGAACGACTAATGCTTTTACTAAAAATCTAATTTGCTTTCTTTACAAAAACTTTATTTTCTCTTCTGCATAAAACACATTATTCCATTTTATTATTGAGCATGCTTTTCAGTTATCTTTGACATATTTTATGATGTTAGTGGAACGTGACTCGGACTGATGTTGTTGTATTGTAGTTAATAAAGCAGATTTTAAGTACGGGTGGGTCTCTTGTGTTTTTGACCCGCCTTAGGCTTTTTGTGAAACTAATATTTTGTCTCTGTGTCTGTCTTTGCTGCTAGCGACTTGTCGTTTCTTCTTGCAGATAATAAGAACATTTATTCACTCTAACTGTGACAGTGAATCTGTGTGTGTGTGCATTTGTGCATTTATACAATTGCCACAGGGAATTTTTGCATCTAAAAAGGCTTCTGTGTTGTCGATTAAATTCGTTTAAAATCTGCTTTCATTGGAGCGTTGTGACAAATGTGTCATGGAAGCACAATGCCAGTCATTGAACGTTCATTTCAAGCTACATGGTGTCTAATAATGGGAGTCCGAAGCGCATTGATTAGGATGTTTATTCAAGAGGTATTAACAGAACACTGCAATTGCTTTTAAACTTGTAAAAAAAAAAAAAAGCAAGTTTGAAATTAAAACAAAATCCTGATCCAAGCAGCAAAGGTTTCAGTGTTGTGTTTTGTTTTTTTTTTTCATTATTTATGAGTGTGAGGAAAGCACTGTGGATGTTGCTAAGCAGCAGAAGAAAAAACAGGTCCACCTTTCCAAACAACTTTGCATTGCAAGGTTGCACTGCACACCTTGTTCACAGCTGTGTGAGATCTTCAGTGGTGCATTTCTGTTTGATGAAGAAATAGATCTGGGAGTGTTTTTGTGTGATGGTGGGTGGGGATGGGATTGCACCATCTTTAGCCAGATCTGAACCAATCATCTCTCTTTGAAACTACACTTCTGAAATGATAAAATTGCTTGTGATATTTTGCAGTGTGCGTGTAACTATGTAACTCGTGATGTGTGTGTGTGTGGGGGGGTAACTGTTTACACAGCTACATTCCAGGAAATCATCTACCTTTTGGAGATTAAAAAAGATGTGGAAGTCATTAAACATCTATCGTAAAAACAGAGTTCAAATACGAGCTAAGGTAAAGAAATGGGAAATGTCAGGCTTCTGATAATGACTACAGATCAAAGATCCCAAACACAACGTTGTGTGTGTAATTTGAATGCATTTGCACACTAAGGTCCACATCCCAGATCCAGACCAAATCATCAAGTTTGGTCTGCTGCAAATAACACAAATAGCTGGTTTGCTGACAGGATTCTGACATATGAACCTTTCTCATGCGTAATTTACATACTGAGGAATAAAGGTGGTTTGATGACAGCTCCATGCAGAAAAATTCCTTATTGTTTATGCTTTGGAAAACCATTTTTCTTCTGACTGATTGCAGCGATTTTTCACTTGAAAGATCATGAATATCAACTCTGCTGTGGGGGGAGACTTTCAAACAGTGAGAAATGAAAAGTACATCAGATGAACAAAAGTCTCCCAAATCCTATTAAACTGATTTAGAAATGACTGTCAAGGTACAACATCAAAGCCATTTCTTTCCTCCTGAAAACGTGGAGTTTACATTCTAGGCTTGTACAGTCTTTGACCAAACACTGATTTCAATGAACAGCCAATTCTTAATTTGTCTGTGCTATACCTGTCTAAAGGAAACCAGATAGAGAAGGCTTCTGCTTAGTTTGAACGGGCTATACAAATACTGATTTTAAAGTATTTAAGGTCAAAGGTAAAAGCTTTTTGACACTCAGGATTTGTTCGCCTGGTTCCTTTTTGAGGATTCTTTACTACTTTAGAATTTGCTTTAATAATTTACTTTTGAAACACTTTTTTAGTCAATCAATTCATTCCATTTTTTGTTCATACAGCACTTATAAAAGCCGAAGCAGCCAAAGTGCTGAACAGAAAACCAAATATACATAAAATCATTATGCAATACAATAAACGAAGTAGTAAAAGCAAAACGACATGAAAAGAAATAATACAATAAAAATAAAACAATACATTAAAACAAATCAAAACGGGCTGGCCCACTAAACCTGTTCACTGGAGTTAAAAGCCTGATTAAAAAGATGTGTTTTTAAAAGTGACTTGAAGTTACTGACTGATCTGGCAAACCTCACGGAAAGCGTTCCAGAGTTTAGGAGCGGCTACTGAAAAGGTTTGTTTTAGTGGCAATGGTTTATGGGAATCTGTTTAGTACACCGCGAAAATGCCCCCACTAGAAATAAGTCAAAAAAAAAAATTTGAAAAATTTTCTGGTAATAGACAAAAAAAATCTGCCAATGGGGTAAAAAAAAAAAAAAAAAAAAAGTGTTTTAACAAGAATCCTTATTTTAAGTAAAAAAATTCTCATCTCGGAAAGAAGTTTTCCTAAAAATTTGTTATTTTGCGATTAAAAAACTTTCTTGACATTATTATTGTTCTTGTAAGACAGAAAATTTGGCATTTTTTCTTGAAACAATTATCTTTTTACTTTCTTAAGATTCAGTTTTTGCATTGTTCCAGTTTCTTTTTTTTATATTTTGTCATTATATTACACAATAATTCTATAATAAACCTGTACCTGTACAAAAACTCAATGTTGAGTGGTACATTTTGTGTGTGTGTGGGGGGGGGGGTCTGCAAAAATCACAAAAATTTAGATAGATTTTATGTTTCACAACAAAAATCAAAAGTGTACAGAGAAAATGTAATGCTGTTTACTTATATTTGCTTTGTTTTTTTTTTTTTGTTGTGATCTTTACAATGTTTTTGTGTTGAGTTACTTGTTGAAGTGATTTGAACTTCAGGGCCACCGTATGTTTCACAAGGAGATTTACTTACATTTACCCTACCTACATTTGTAAAAAGTAAAAAATACAAGAACAATTTCCACTTTTGTTCATGATAGGCAATGAAGTTATACTAGATTTGCAAGATTTTGGATGTAAAATCATTTAAAAATGTGTCAAAGTTGGACTTTTGATCAGATCAGGCAGTAATAAAAATGGTTAATTATTATTTAATTACAAATGAATATTTTCAGCATTTTTTTTCTTGGGTCTGATGATTTTTAGATGAGGATTTTTGAATGATAGTTAGGGGCTGGAACCCCTTAAGTATTTGGAAACACTAAGAGAGTTTAAATGATGATTGAAGAGGTTTTAAAAAAAAAAAGTGGTTAAAAGAAGCATTGTTTTCTGAGTGCCACAAAAAAGAGGGAAAGGCAAAAAGAAAGCATGAAATGTGTTGCCATAATTCCAACACTGCTGGAAGACAGACAAAATAGGAAAAAGAAAAACAGATGAAATGGACTCAAAAAGAAGATAAAAGAAAGTCAAGAATAAGAAAAGGGACTGACAAGGAGAGGAAATGCAAAGAGAGGGACAATATTTTTCTATTTTGAAAATATATTTTTAAACATTTCTTTATTTTTTTATTTTTTGTATTCTTGACGTTCATGGTATCTCAAAGTGGAGAATTTAGAAAGTTATTTGACATCTTTCCCTAAGTAAGAACTTAAAAAATCAATATATTTCAACTGCTGCACAGGGCCCCATGCTGTTGTTCCCCTGGGGCCCCCAAACTGCTATGTCCGCCACTGCAATCGATAGGTTGGCAAATGTACGAATGAGTGCAGAAACTACAGTGGACAGCAGGAAGTTTTTTTGAAAAAAAATATTTGTTTTGCCTTAAAATCTGTTTTTTTTCCATTCTGGTGCTTAGTTTAAGCTTCAACGGCTCCTTATGTATACATTCACTGAATTACTCACATGGTATTAACCAATTAAGTTTTTGCGGTGCATTTCACATAGTTACACTACTGGGTTTATGCATGCTGGAGTTATGCATTTTTTATGTGCTCTTGCTCAACCCAAATCATAGCATCTCAAAGCAGTACTTACCAAACCCCCGAATTTTGCATGCCACTACACCCCTTTAATGTCAGAATTGCAAAAAGGCTAGACTCAAAATATCTAAAGTCAGTACAAAACCTGGCTGATTTCTCAAGCAGCCGGCGTGTATCAGTGCAGCGCATGATTTACAGCGAGATCGAAGACTGATTATGTTTCTTTGTCTGTTTTCTAACGACAAAGAAAAGTACCAGCAGAGCTTCAACATCAGCAAAGAAAAAGACCGGCTCTTGTCCCTACTGTGAGTGGAGCTGTTAAGGGTTTCTGACAAAAAAGCCTCATGTGAAAGAGTCTCAAAGTACAGATAAGAAAAACAAGGATGCCAGTTAATTTTCTGAAATTGCATGTTTTCGAGTGCATGAGGGTGTGGCTGTGGATGTTTTCTCTTGTGTGCGTGTGCAGATACAAGTGTTTGCTCTCATTCAATGCTGTTTTTTGACGATAGGCTGTGCTTCATTTGTTTTTCTCCCCCCTGAGTTGGAATGCATTCAGAGTTCCTTTCACTGGAACAAATGAGGTGGCTGAAAAAAGTGAGAAAAAAAAACCCACACATGCTCTGTCACAGTCCGAACCCATCTCACAACAAAAAGGCAAATGAACTGCTGTAGTATAACCGACCAAACAGGTAAACCTTTCCTATCTAATGCAACTAAATGAGGAAGCTTTGATTTTTTTTCAATTTTTATACTCTAATGCACTACGACCCTCACCATGATCTTTGCTCAAACCAGCAGATTTCCAACTAGAACACTATGGTGCTTCTACAACCAGCTGTGACCAGCTCAGTGGCCTTGTGATGGAGTCCAACCTGAGACTGGAAGGTTGTGAGTTCAAATCCACGGCCAAGTCATACCAAAGACCAATAAAATGAGACCCAAATGCCTCACCGGTTTCCCCCAGGGGAGGGGTCAAAGGCAGAGAACAAATTTCACACTTAGGTGCGTGACAGCTAATGGGACTTTAACAACAAACCCAAGACAACCAGTGACATGCAAGGACTTTTTGACAGGACATTATAGAGTTTTACGGAGTCAACTCAAATCAAAGACCTCAAAAAGAATTGGGACTTGTGGCAATGTTCATTTGTTTGTTCATGTTATTTATGGCCAGGATGTAACTGTTAGGTATAAAAATAAAAGCTCTAAACAATGCTTTTGCTTTAGGAATGCATACATATCAACTGTCTGTTACTGTGTCACTTAAAAGTAGTTTTGTGACAATTTTGAGCAATAATACATTTGTTTTACTTGTATGTTTTAAGACTTGACATGGAATGAAATCCATAAAATTTAGACTTGCAAAACAGGTCTTGATAGCATCTCTGCTTTTCCTGGGGATGACCCGAAGCAGGAGATTCAAGAACAGAAGAAAGAAGAAAAGTCAAGAATTTTGGCCTGGTGGCTCACTGTGGAAGAAATGAACGAAAGGTCCATCACATGATCATTAAAGTGAGCTGCAGAAACCTTGCAAGTCAGGGACTCATAGGATCTAGACAGCACAAAAAAGCCAAAAAAAGAAAGAAAGAAAAATCATGGAAGCAGCTGAAAATGATTTATATTGTCTCTGGTTGAGGCTTGATCACCCCTGGCAATGTGAGATGTAAGATCCAAAAACACCCCGTGACCTTGGAATATATCACTGGTGATGTGTCCAGGTTGCACCACAAGGTGAACCTCTGTACTAATCCAGCAGGGCAGCACCAATGACTTCTAGAAATGGCTGGATGACAACCTCTTAAGTGTGGTGGCAACTGGAAAGACAACGGTCAGCTTGGAATGATGGCACCTGAGACAGGGAAGGCTCGCAAGGAGGAGGGGGGTTAGTAAACAGACAGTACCTTTTGTGTTATACAACAGAGTGGACTGAAGATGCAACAATGACGCTGTTTTCAAGACGGGACAAAGCAGATTCTACAGACGACTTAAACGATAACGCATCAAGAGCGTCTTCAGTCAGTCTTTAGATCCACTGCATCACTGACTGCTTCAGGAGATCCTTCCTGCCCACAGCTCTAACATGATCCCTTAAAGAGTTTTAGAAAATCAGTTCCCACAATTCCAGTCTCTCCACAAGGATCCTTTTAATATTTAGAAGTGAACTGAACACAAATGCAGCTCGCATACCATGCTAACACGAGGCATTTGGTTTTAGTTTTTCCTTTGTTGACAATGTGTGTTTACAAGAAAGCTACATTTAAGATAAAGAACATAGTTTGTCAGTGATGACATCACAGGGTTTTTCTATCAGCTACCTTTGAAATTATTAGTAAACCATGAATCTATGTAATTTTAAGTGGAATATTTACATTGCAGAAGAGCTCATTCTTGGTGATTCCTTTTTTCACATTTGCTGCAGCTTTCCTCAAATAGTGCAGTAATGTTAAGCCCGATGTTGAGCCTTGGTGCTTTGAAAGGTAAAAGTGATGGGAGGAAAAAATGAAATGAAAGTGAAAGAAATAGCAGTTCTGTCACACATAGCAGAAAACAACTCAAAATCTTTCTGCCATTTGTTTTATTTAATGTAAACCTTTACAGCTTGTGGTATTTCTTGTGGCAGATTCTTCTGATACCCCCACTCAAAACCACGTTAGCAAGGTAGCATGTTGCAGCAAGTTGGGTTGGTGCACACACTCGACAACAATCAGCATCACAGCAGGTTTCCTGAGCTATTTTCTTTATCTCTCTCTCTCACACACACATATATGCCCCCCCCACACACATTCACTATATCACCAAAAGTATTCACTCACCTGCCTAGTGCCATCCTATTCCTAACCCATTGAGTTCAATATGATGTCAGGCCACCTTTTGCAGCTATTACAGCTTCAGCTCTTCTGGGAAGGCTGTCCACAAGGTTGAGGAGTGTGTTTATTAGAATTTTTGACTATTCGTCCAAAAGCGCATTGGTGAGGTCACACACTGATGCTGATGGGGAAGGCCTGGCTCTCAGGATGTTCTAGTTCATCCCAAAGGTGTTCTTTCGGGTTCAGGTCAGGACTCTGTGCAGGTCAGTCAAGATAATCCACACCAGACTCTGTCTTCCATGTCTTTATGGTCCTTGCTTTGTGCACTGGTGCACAGTCATGTTGGGGCTTGCAAAAGTTCTCACAAGGCTGGGGGCATGGAATTGTCCAAAAATGCTTTGGTATCCTGAAGCATTCAGAGTTCCTTTCACTGGAACTAAGGGGCCAAGCTCGAGTCCGGAAAAACAACCCCACACCATCATTCCTCCACCACCATATTTCACATTCAGCCAACTGCAGTCTGAAATGTAACTGCATCCCACACTTTGCATTGCACTTTGTGATGATGTGTGGCTTGGATGCAGCTGCTCAGCCATGGAAACCCATTCCATGACGCTCTCTGCGTACTGTACTAGGACTAATCTGAAGGTCACATGAAGTTTGGAGCTCTGTAGCAATTGACTGTGCAGAAAGACCACTCTCCTTTAGTTTACGTGGCCTACCACTTGGTGGCTGAATTGCTGTTGTTTCCAAACTCTTCCATTTTGTTATGATAGAGATGACAGTTCACTGTGGAACATTTAGGAATAAGGGACTGTCCCGATTGGATTTATTGTACAAGAACAGGTGGCATCCTATGACAGTTCCACTCTGGAATTCACTGAGCTCCAGAGAACGGCTCATTCTTTCACAAACAGTCTGAATGCCTGAGTACTTGATTTTATACACTTGTGGCCAGGCCAAGTGATTAGGACACGTGATTCTGATCATTTAGATGGGTGAGCGAATTCTTTTAGTAATATAGTGTAAATGCGTTGTTTGGGATTGTTCTTTTTACATGTTTAATTCCAATGTCTTTGCTTTATATATGCCTAATTGTACCTTTTTTTGTTTGTTTTACAACCGTGTTTCCTGGATGGTAAAGGACCTGAGCAAGATTTCAAGATGGCTTTTGTAGTGCCTGATCAAATACAGGTTAACTGAACATCTGAACGTACAGCAGGGGCATCCAGTCCCAATGATAAGTGAAATATTAGCCACAGGACGTGATGTTTCAAGCTTCTAAATATCTGAACAATGGCAAAAATTTGCATCCCATCAACCGATCAGTAACCCAATGTTGGCCCGTGACGTGTTGATGATGTAATCAGTCGTGAAACTGGATCACAAAGACAGAACCACCTCTGAAAGTGGCCATCATTCAGATGCAGCTCCTGCAGTAGATGGTGAACCTTCAAATGGTATTGAAATCCCGAACATGGCTGACGTGCTTATGGATGCTTTTGTAGAACTCTTTGAAATACCTGATCGCTGTTGAGGTTGCCCTGTGCTTGCCTCCCAGAGTTGGTTGATGAGGAAGTGAGTGACAAAAATCTTGTTTGAAAAATTTATCTATTTACCATAAAGTTATTAAAAAGTTGGATCAAAGTTGTACAGAGTGTCAGGTGTCCAGCAGCATGCATTTGCTGATCAACCACTGAGCATATTATATGGCAGGAGGGTTGTTCCCTGTCTGCATACACACAAATACTAAAAGGAGTTAACAACTGGTTCCACATCCAGCCTTGTGTCAGGAGAGGAGGAGTATGCTCTAACTTTATGGCTTCATATGGTCATGGAGTTGTGGCTCATGCTCTAAATGGTTGTATTATGTGTGTCCATCTGGATGTCTGCTCTCTCCTCCTGGCTCCTGTCATGAGGCCGAACAAGGTCATCCTGCTGCACAGGGGAAGGATATCTAGACTAAACTTATCCTTCAAAAATCACAACTTGTTTTCAGCAGTTTGCTTCATCAAAGTTATGAAGATCAGAGTGAAGATCAAAATGTATGTAGCATGAACAATATGTATAAAGATAAATACAATTGAAGCGCCCACATCTCTCACATCATCCGCATTCGATCATCCGATTGACTGCATATGAGATATAAAGCACTTGACAGTAGCTCCCCCCACACGCGACTAAGCATCAGGTTTATTAACATATTTTTAACAATCGTAGAGTAGCGAATTTGAGAATTTTACTAGTGAATCACATTCCATATTTTCCTTTGGTTAAAAAAACCAAAATAGACATTACTAGACAAAAAAAAAACCAAGAGTCACTGACGCATGCGCGCATTCATGCGGGATAATGCAGCGTTTGAATTTGGTCAAAGGAAGATGAAGATAATTATGGATGTGGTCAAATTTGTTGGGACATTCAGCAACTGGAGATATTAAGATTATTTCTAAAAAAAAAAAAAAACTAAACCTAACCGTTTAGCTAAAAAACCTGATTGCCCTTCTGTGGCCTTCACGTTTTTATTTTGAAAATTTTACAAGGGTATGTTGTGTGTGCTAGCTTTATTCCCTTGAGAATTTATATGTGAGTGGGAAGAAAAAGTCAAAGTAAAGAAACGAGTGGCGAATTACTTTTTAACTAATTGAATGAGTAAAGTAATTTAATTACAATTATATCCAGTAATTAAAGTAAAGTAATCAATTACTCTTTGAAAGGAATTTACCCACCTCTGCCTTTATATAGAAGGTCTCTACACAGTCCTGACAGTCGAGGAGGGAATGTGTTGGGGACTTCTCGTTGTCCTTTTTCTGAGTTGGACATTTCTGATAGTCTGTAAAATAGAAAGGATCTCAAAAAACCTTGAGTTTTGACAAGTAATCTACAATGACATAATCTTCAGCACTGAAGTCAGACAATTTCTTGTTACATGCATGTCTTCTTGTGGGAGATAGCTGGTTAGACAATTTCTTGTTACATGCATGTCTTCTTGTGGGAGACAGCTGGTTAGACAGCAAACACATCTCTGCTGCACCACAAAGAGCTGTAGAAGAGCTTGCTAAATGGATTCCATCGAGCAATTAATATATTCATTGCTTTGTGACATTTGTACATTTGAACTTGTGTGGAAGTGTGAAGGCTAATTAAAAGACTACACCTGCACTTCATGTTTTTGAAGCTAAGGGAAATTAATCAAAAAAATTGCAAATTGAAAGTTTCTTTTAATGTTGAAATATTTTAAGGTTATTTTCAAGCACTTAAATTCAAATAAAAACCATTGTGGAACCCGAAAGAAAGTTATTTTGTGAAGAAAAAAAATATTTTGAGGAAAAATTTAACATTGGATCCATTTATATCAAGTGGATTGACAACCATAGGTTTGACAACCTATGTTAAGGATTTTTAAATAAAAGTGGTTATGAAAACAATTATATTATAAAAAAAGAAGAAGATACATATAGAAATAAAACAGAAGTTTACTGTATGACACCTAGTTTAAAAGAGAAAGATTTTTTTTTCAGTTTATATTTCCCCCCTGTTCCAATCTTCAGACCTGGCACTTCTGAGAGAAGAGCTAAACAGTTTTGGAAACGCTGCACGTGTGTGTTTATTCTTCTTTGACCTTGCAGCTCCTACTTTCTCCAGAACACACAAATCTTCAGGATTGTTTTATCACGTGGAGGTTAATCTCCAGTCCTGGGAACCTCAGATTTCTTAAATGGTTCTCAAACTGTCATTGAAGTATCCATTGTGTTTTTACAAGCTGTGTCAATTAAAAGTCTCATAATACTTTGAAAATGTGCACTATTCCTTAAAGAAATAGGTTTGGAATGAAAAAAAGCATGCAAAAAAAATTTGATTTTGACTCTTTAATTATTATTAAGAAGATAATTGAATCCAGTTGAGAGTTTTTTTTTATATTTTTGGGGGGTGAAAACCATTTTGAAAGATCTTTTAGTAAGACAATTTCCGAACACAGCTACTGATGTTAATTAAAACCAATGCTGTTTAACGATGCCACTTGCAAGTCATTACTCATGACTGATACTTTCTTTACAACCAAACTAATTTGTTTCAATAACTGTTTACAAGCTACTTTGGCATTTTATGATCTCTGTTTATTTAGATGCATCAAAATATGACATCCAATACATTAACCCCAGGGTCATTCCAATTTGATGTTTAACAGAGCTGTGATGGGTTGTAGCTTACTAAGCAGATTATCCTGCTCGGGTACAGTCATGCTGGCATTTAAAAATGTATAGCTTCAGCATTTATCAGACACGCCACACATTATGATATGGCCAGTCGCTGCAGATAGACACGTTGTTGCATTGGTAATTTCCCAGAGGCCGATTTTTGCCCGGCACCACAAATTACAAAAATAGAAGTGACTTCAGCACAAAGTGCTGTCAGGCCCTCTGATTAACACTTCAAACTGGGCCTTCCTCGTCAAGGCCATTTTGCTTGTAACGGATTAAGTACAAGGTGTCTCGTGGACAGCAGACGGGGACACAGAGAAGATAAGCAAAGCCTCCTGCCAAAGGACACGGCAGATTATGCAAGAACTCATGCATATTTCTGTGAGCTGAGGCGATAAGTATTTTTGAGTTGATTGTAAAGAGTGTGGAATTTAACACCACCACCCCACCCCTCTGACAAGTGGTTGTAGAATTGGATTTCATGGCTGAAAGGGTTAAGTAGTGGCCTAGTCATTGGTTCAACCCCATCATTGACATGCACGTTGAACACGCTTACAATAAATAACGTGAGTAGATAAATAACCATGTAGAATACACATACCCTAATTAGTATGCCTGTAAGCTTGCACAAACATACACAGCTAATATACATAAACGAGTCCTGTATCTCCATAATGTAAAGCTGATTTAACACTTATTGCCTTTTTTTTCTGGGACCAGACACATTTAAAACACAAAGATAATTTTAAACTTTTGCATTACATCGAGGCTTTTTTAGGTACTTTGAAGAGATGAAACATGGCTATGAACCCATACAAACCAACATTAAAAGTTTGCTGATTCCCAATCATATACTGTAGGTTTGTTTCTATCCTCTATAGGATCTGCACACATGTAAACATTGAGGTGTTTATCAAAATGCTGATTTCATTTGTGCATGTTGTTCTGGTAAAATTGCATATGCCATCTTTTAATTAGTGCTGCATCGACAGCTGGTTCAGGAGGTTTACATAAGTGAAATGTCACTTGAATTCATGCCAATAACTACTATAGCAGATAATAAGAGGATTTATGTTTCTTTATTAACAGAATGGAGGTGAGATAAAGAGGAGCCAAAGAGGAAACTGGGGGGAAAATGTCACCTTTCCTTTGTCTGTGTGATGCTGCAAAGTTGGAGGTAAACAGGAACATTAGGGGAATTAGTAGTATCACACAGCTTCTCCTGAGGCAGAATGGTGCTTTTAGTTAAATGTTAACGTGAGCAACATGATTATATTGCGTCCTGTATAGAGTTTTTCTTTTTTTTTTTTTTTTGCTTTTCTTCACGGATTCAGTCAAACAAATTGGAACTGGAATTGTTTTTATATTTACTGTTCATTTCTGCCCTTCTCTCCACTAAAACAAACACTGCTGGGAATGCTGTGCTTTTGTACCTTTCCTGTCATTAAACTATTTTATGTGTACCAATAAAATGAAGAATGAATAAAATGAAAATTATTAGGTTATTACAGTTCATTTGCAGAAGAGCAGAGCAACCTTTTTTGGACTGTTTGCAAAATTTATGAGTAATTCTTCCAATAAATCACAGTTCATTGTGTTGATCCTGGTGAATAAACATGACTAAAACAAAACAATGACAGTCATTTCTGTTTAGTTTTAATGAATATGAAGTACTGTATTAAACTTACTGGCCTTTTCTGCTGTTCAGCCAACATGAATATACAATCCCTGCACAACAGTCATCCTCCACCATCTGTTACAGGCCGAGTAAATTCAATATTTATGCCATTACCCTTTTTTACTGCGACTGAGTTGAAAAGCTTTAAACAAGCAAGTTGTCGTTGTTGTTTCACAAACTAATGCTTCTAGACCTGATTAATGGACCAACTTGTCAGCTGTCAGTTGGTTCGTAAAGCAGCAATCAGCTGCAATAATGGAGAAAATGATCCACATTCGCCGTGAAATCTAAGCCTCAGAAAAAATAGATACTATCTGACTCCAGGGATGGGTTTTTCCAAGCAAAATATCCTTGAAAAACAGGAAAGTAATTTAATGTAGAGTGTGTCACTTCATTTTTCTAGTCATTTAAAAGACAGGATTTGATGCTCTGAAACTAAATTGTATCTTTAGCAGAGTATGACTCAAATGGAAATCATGCAAAACTTTCTGCCGACTCCTGGAAACATTACTTTAGATTTAGCACTCCAAGCACTTCCTTTGACTCAAAATAAGGCACTGAAGTAATTTCTTTTTATTGTCAGTAAGTATATATAGCTGAGATCCTTTGATATACGTGAGCCACACAAATAAGTCTTTTTTAGAAGGTGGTTACAAAGATGTTAATCTTTTTAATGAACTTAATGTTTAGAGAGAAAATAAAAACTAGACCTAAACCTAGGAAAAAGATAAATCTACATTGGAATAGTTTGCAATCAGGGGTGTAACGACTAAACATTGATGAATCGATTTATATTCCTGTGATCCAACCAGATCAATCTGTCTGCGGCAAGTTGTTAATCGAATCAACATATTCCATCATGAAATAGTTCCAGAAATGTAATAAAGTGATTATATAGATATTGGAAAATACCATTTGGATTGAGACATTGTAGAGCTACGTTACGATAACATAAAAACAAAAGTGCAATCATAGCAGACAATGGTAGCAGCAAAAAATGATCAATCATCATTATATCAAAACTGAATTTTGCAAAGACGTGACCATTCAGTGTGGTTTCATATTTTAATAATGTTCTGTTTGTATTATATTGATGTGGAAAAACAACAGTGGGCTGAACTTTAGGAAACTAAAACATGAATGGATTTGTCATTAATTGTTGTTTACTTTTTTGTTTGTAGACATATTGATTATCTTACAAGAAATACAAGGAATCTTCAGCTGCACTGTTCAGTACTCTGGTATTTATCTCTGGGTCACACTGGTAGAATTGTTGTCTTAAGATGTCCTGAATCAAAAGTAAGTCAGTGAATTGGATCAAATTCACACACACACGCATCAGCCACCACCACCCAGACAAGGTGGCTGATGGGCAAACATCCTCTATCTGTTGTACCATGCGTGCACCGGGAGGAACCTGGCTGCTTTGGCATCAACCTCAGTAGAACAGAAACACTCACCTGAGTACAGGTGTCAGCTCACCTTTGCACAAAAACGTAGTATGCGTGACAGAATGAAATGCATTATGTGTTTTTGTATGCAGAAGTACATGTTGACATGTTTGTATGTGGGGATTTTTTTGGAGCCAACGGTTGTGTTGTGTAACATACAGATGTGTGGAGACAGGCCCCGTCCCTTTTGACTAATATCTACACCTAACAGTGATGAATCTCCAACAGCTTGTTGTTTTATGATTCTACACCCCCACCCTCAACCTTCCTCCTTCATCCTCCCCCCCATTGCCCCCTTTTTCCATTTTTTCTCTCCCCTTTCTTTTGTGCCTTTCTCTCTAACATCCTGCAGTCTTTTTCTTTCTTCTTCTTTTCCGTCCGGTCCAACAAAAGACAAAAAAAGGATACAAACATAATCAATATAAATAAAGTTTAGCCTCAAATACAAGAGAGGTTTATACAAATATACACTTTCTGTGTCAGAAGATACATAACCTCCTATTGTAACAGTAAAGCCTGTCCAACACAAGATGCATATTTTGGCAACTACAAAGCAACTAATAGTCAAAAGAATACTGCAGTCTTTGGAGAGATAAGATAAACTAGATCTACACTGAGAAAAAAGAAAAATCTTCTTTGTAATCATTAAAAATATATCTACGTGCTTCTAACTAAACTTAAAAATGTTGATTTTAGTTCAAATGTGCAACTTCTATGTCACATCATTTTGCACAGACTGAAATATTAACATGTTCATTTCTTTTCATTAAGATTGTTTTAAAATGAAGGAAATAAATGCCCACCAATCAGTGTTTCCAAAATGTAGACTTGTAAAAAATTATAGAATTGGAGACTTACGGTCCCAATTTAATTAGATCATTAACTCAAAACACCTGCAAAGGCTTACTGGTGATTTAAAATATCAGTCTGGATCAGCATGCTGTGTAATAGTCAGGACGCATCACCAAAAAAAAAAGATCTGTTCTAAGTTTGCAGTATTAACCCCATAACACCTATGATGCTGCCGGTGTCACTTAAATAATGTGTGCTCTTTGACACACTATAACTCTTTAACCGTTTATGCAATCGAAGGGTCATAGCCAATTTTGACGTACAGAAAAGTGGCTATATGTATCGGCTTTGTAACATTATGCAACACCTTAGTGGTAGGCGCAAAACTGCTTTTCCAAACCACGATGGAATCAGCTTGTTTACGTCGATAGCGTAAACTCTTCACTGCTGTAAAGTCTTGTATGTCAGCACTTCATGATCCGCTGGATCCGCTAATTGCGTACGGTAGTTACGGTAGTTGTCCAGGACATGACGCCTTCGCCCTCACTAGCTGCATCTAGCGGAGAGCTAAAAGAAGAAACAAGGATTGAAGTGTTTCCTTATGTGTTCTCAGAATGCAGTTCCAACATCAGCCTTAACAAGCATCAGTATCTGTGTGTGGTGAACCACACAGGCCTTTAAAATAAACATGAGTCTGGGGAATAAAAATCGATGGTGAAGCAGCACACAACAATGATGAGGTCAGAGTGACTCACCGCAGTGAGTGGACGAGAGGCTGGGCGTCCACCTCTGAGCCTCCAGCCACACATCAATCGCTCATTCACATTTTGACCAGAGGTAAACCTTCACAGGGCACGGCATGTAAGGAAGAAAAATGAGGTCAGTGGATTCCACAAAGGCAGCAAGTAGGAGCAACACTGAAGTCCAAGCAGAAAGCTGTCCTGTATTGTGATGGTTTGAGAGGAAATGTATCCTTAGATGTCATGTCTGTTGGCTTAAGTGATAGAAAACATCCTTTGAATAACCAGGAAATGCTGCTCAGGCATCAAGATGGGAATGCAGAGACAACAGATGTTGCACAGGCATCGAGGCCCATCCCTTTAGACATCCCACGTTCCCAAAAAAGCCTCTGTGCAGAATGGAGATTCAGCTGATTCAGTGGAGTTCATGACATGTTTATTTCCATCTCCGACACTATGCGAGGTACAGACTAAGATGAAATCTGTTGTTTGTTGAATTCTATTCTTTAGAACCATCTGTGGCTTGGGAGCACTTCGAGTCTAAACGCATCAAGAAACCTTCAGTGAATCAAAAGGGACAAATAATATTTGATTTTCACTTGGGAGACGGAGCAGCAGCCCGGCTGAGCTGCAGTTTCACTTTCCTTTCCTCTGAGATCTCTACAAATGTCTTCAAATCTAACCTTAAACATCAAGATTAAATGCAAAATGAATTCCCAAAGGTAGCAAAAGATGCACAGAAACTAGTGTGAGCGCATTCGTGTGAGTTCACAAAGCTATTCTTGCATGTTTGGCTGCATCAGCAAATGCTTTACCCCAGATGGTTATGGTAAACTTTCTCAAAGTGGAACCTTTACTGAAAATAAGAGAAAAACCTTTAAATCAAAAGCTGGAACCTACTCTTGATATTGCTTACTATTTTCATTTGACGTTAAGATTTAAGGATTATTTAAAGCAGAAACAGTGTTCTCCAACAAAAGAAAAATAGAAGTAAATAAAAATGCATGGTTTTTAGAAGTATCCAGACCTTAATGCAAGAAAACAGCTAAACCAACATGCATGAAAAAACAGATCGTTAAAAAAAAAGATTTTTTTTTCTTCCTTCTTCTCCAGCATAAACAAATTTGGGGGATGTTGTGCCTATTTTGAGGTCAGGTCTTCTATAATTGTTAACAAGTCAGGCACAAGCCAAATTCTGACTACATGTTGGTTCCTTTATTGGATTACTTTTTAGTGATAAAACGGTAATCCGTGCCCTGTGAAGGATTACCTCTGGTCAAAATGGGAATGAACAATTGATGTGTGGCTGGAGGCTCAGAGGTGGGTGAGTCACTCTGACCTCATCACTGTTGTGTGCTGCTTCATCACTGAGTTTTATTGTCTTCTCCAAGTGCAGAAACATTTGCAAGAAGAGAGAAAATCTAAAACAATGTATGTGTTCGTTTCAGATATTACCCAGAGGAAGATGTTGCTCCCTGCAGATCATTACAACTTTTACAAAGTTGATTTAAAAAATGTCAATAACCACATTTTTGTCTGTGAAAAACAAACTGCATCCACTGCTGTCTGTTGTAAATATCATTAACAACTCTTAAGACAGCCTAGGATTTCACCTCAACCACCCCCAAAAAACCCTAATGGCTCCTTCAGACAGACATGTATGAGCCAGGAACTTTGCCCGCCTTGAGATATTTAAAATTCTGGCTTCAGGCTCAATGAAACTCATCAACACACACGTAATCTCATTTTGCAGCATATTCCTCATGTGTCTTCGAGCCAAGCAGTGGATTTTTGTGATATTTGTACAGTCTGACCTGAAGAGATAAAGGAAATATGTCTTTGATAACGTACTACAGAATGAAGTCTGCACAGGTACGAGCCCTCAGTAGGCATTAGCAGTGCATCACACATGATGGTGCTGGTCATTCATTCTCTGTGGATTTACAGCGTGTGGATGGGACAAAAACGTAGGAAACGGCAGGATGTTCAACATTTAAAAACATTCAGCACAGTTTCAACATTAAAAAAAATCCTCCCAAAATTTTAAAAAAGGGGCTACAACTAAAATTCTGTGCCCAAGAAAATGATCCACAATTTCGCCCACTGATATGTACTAAAAACACAAAATGCATGACATAACTCATTTCTTTTTCAAACTGTTCAGTTCAGAAGACTTAAAAATATTTAGAGATAGATATATTCATGCAAAACATAAGAATTATCACTGCCAAGCGGTATCTTCCAAACAAAACAGTGCCTGCCTTATTTCTGCACAAGTAAACCTTGTAACTATTGAATGTGTAACACAATGAATGAACCAAAAAAGCAGAGTTTGACCTGCAACATGTCTAGTGCAGGAATAAAATACTGTACCTGCATGCGAGGAAGAAATGTTATATCTTTTGTAGTCTTGATATTGGAGCAAACAGAATATAACAAAGCTCAATAAAATATTGTACAAGTCTTCAAAAGAGCCTTGTGTCATTTCTCCAGAAGTGCTGTGAAAGTCGATCTTGCATTATTTATGATCAAACTTTCTGAACAACTAAATTCTGCAATATGTTGTTTTTCTATTTCCAAAGGGCAGTTATGGCAGGAAAGCGCAAAAGTCACTAAAAAGAATGTCACAAATCCCTCACATTTCATGTGCCAGTGTGTCTCATTTTAGCAAGTACATTGCCCCCATCACCAACTGCCAGCCGCCCGTTGATTGAGCATTTTCAATGCCCATAAAAGTTAAGTAAGTCACTGAGGGAGGTCAACCATGATGGGATATTTGCATGTTGGTGGGCGTGTCCATGCACCGTGCTTGTTTGGGCATTGCTATTTCCACTGTGCAGCTCTGCACCCTCAGCTGATTTCAAAGACCCTAACCTGCAGCAGTTACAAGAGACACATGGTTTTCAGAAACGGTTACATCTTACTTTGCAAGAATGGGGACGTTTGCCTGTTAACAACAAGAAAATAATTTCATTTAAACTTTTGTAAATGTTTTAAAGCTGGATGCAACAAGTTTTAGTTGGCTAAAAGTTTTAAAAGTGCACTTTTATAGTAAGGAGAAAAGAAGACTTATAGGCTCCAATGGATACTTGGTACACAGTTCCCGCACTGCTTCAGAAACCCAGATCCAAGATGTTTTATCTGGAATACACATGGTTATCAGGCTGGAGTTTATCTCAGCTCGCATTGGGATTAGAGGGGACTCCATCCTCTGCTTTAAAAGAAGTTTCCTGCTTATGACCTACTCACAGCCCACCAGCTGGACCAAAACTGTGCTTTAAAAGCAACAGGGACTTGATTGATCGAAGTACCTGGCTGCACTCAAAATACTCCTTTACCATTCTCGCCTAGGCACAGTTACTTTGTTAGCCAGTAGGTGGTGTGTTTACTCCTTCTCCTAAGACCTGTCAGATCTTGCGCACATCACCAATGTGTTATGATTCTGTTCACCATTTTTAACGTCGCTTCATACCTTAAACACCATTGGTCCCCAACTTTTTTTCAGGTCACAGACCGGTTTGATATCAAACGATATTTTCACAGACCGGCCCGTATGAGAGTGAAGTGGGTGTTGGATTTTTTTGTTTGTTTGAGCTTCCAGTTTCCCTTAACCTTTGATGCTAAAGTTTAGAATATCTGCAGCTGGTTAAAGCTTTTACTTGTTCAATAGATTTTGTGTAGAGACCATTAAAATGTGATTTGGATTTTCCCTTAACCCCAAACTGGACCCCCAAAGTGGAAGCTAAAACAATTGGACTTCAACTTCAGCCTCATCCAACTTTTAAGGTTGATGGACAAATAATAAAACTGCATTGACTGACTATTCTGCATTATTGTTATGATGTGTGGAAACAACAGTGGCAACAAATTCATATTTGGAGTGAAGATTTTTCTGGTTTTTTTTGGTAAATGCAGATTTACTTTTCTCTACCTCTCTAATTTGATCAACATTGCAAAACCATCCGACTCCCTAGGATCAGCATCCTCTCTGCACCTGACTATTCCCTCTACACATCTCAGCACCACGGGGTGCAGACTTTTTAAATGCTCCGCCCTCCTGACATTAGAAATACAAACTATCTTTCTAGTTGTTTGTACTACCACTTCCATTTTACTTTGTTTATTGCTTTTATTTGTGTTAATTTTGTGTCCTTGAGGACCCTAAAAAGGCGCTTTTAAATAAAATGTTAATATATTAAGTTAAGTTAAACAGTTAAGTTTAAGGCTCTTCTTCTGTTTTATCACTAGCTGTTTTTCTGCAAAAAGACATTTCCACATCCCTTTGCTTTTTGTTTTGTAGTTTTGTTAGCTTGGCAGTTTCAGAATTGCGAACGGCACAGCCACTTTATGAAAGTAGTGAATGGATTTATGAGATGTGACCGAGCAACTTGATATTTGTCAAGAATAAATCAAATGTGATGGGAAGAATCCAGTAGTTTTTCTCAAAATAAAACTTCTTTCAGAATAAGATTATAAAAAATTGAAAAAAAATGTAGGTTGTGTTTTTTTTTCTGCAGCCCAGTACCAACTGTTCCACAAACCGGTACCAGTCTGCAGCCTGGGGGTTGGAAACCATTGATAAAGACCCATCACATTTATACATTTTGTTTTTTTGTTTGTTTTCTAAAAAAATCGTAGATAATGGGTAGCAATATCTTGACTCCGTTGATGACAGAACATAAACATACTATATTGAAGCAAGGAAAAAGTGCTGTGGCACACATCTGAAAGCGTATGAGTACTGTAGGCCCACAGATATTAACGTTTTTATTCAAGGTCCGTTTCAAAAAGCAGTTGATGGTCCCACTATGTTTAGCCTCAATTTTAAAGTCTTTGTTGAACTTCTACAGTCATAGGCTGGTTGTTGCAAATGAAAGAGATGCACATGAATATCAAAATAGTTGGCTAGAAAACTTCCCATGAACCCCTCGGGCCATTTGGCTGTCACTTGGCCCCTCTAAGCATTCTTGGTATGTCATACGCCATTAAGTGACAGCTTAATGTGTCCTATAATCTGGTGCCCCTTCCATATGAAACATACAATAATACTTGCTGCAAAATCTTCCTAAATCCTCACATTCATTTGGTTTTTTGTTTCTGTATAATTGATTTTTTTTTTAAAAACAATGGACTATCTCTTCATGTTTGTTCACTATCTTGATCTCCAGACATCAAACACTGATGAGGTCATCACAACACAAGTATCTTTAGCTGCATTAAAAAAAAGTCATCCGAAAAAATTCCATTAGGCTTTTTAAGGTTGTCATTTTTCTTTGTCGAGTCTGCTTATTGATCTTTTCAGCAACAGTTGTGTTGCTACATTAACATCTTATAATTCAGAAGGTTCTTCCGCTTTCATGAAGCAAGAAGAAAAACCCGCACGGACAAATTAATGCATAGAAACTAGACAAAGAATCAGTTAGAAAATAGAAAAAAAATCTCTTTTCCAATTTCCTCTCTGTAGTGCTAGATGTCACCAAGTCCACAACAGTGAGAAATAAATTGTGATACAACTCAGGAAAACAAATGACGATGTAACCCTGTCACCAGCAAGCGAAAAGCTGAAAGTCTAGAGGTTGAAGAAACAAAAACAGAGCACCAGTGAGAATAAGGAGGTGCTTTCTAAGAGTGGGAAAAGCAGCCTTGAGCAATCAGCCTTAAACTGAGGAGCAGGCCACAGAGGTCTGCTAAAATTGATCTTTTCACTGCAATCCCTTAAAAAATAAAATCTACAGATATCACTCAAAACAATTTATCAAACTCTGTGTAGCTCCCTCTGGATGAAAAAAAACCGCCTCATGAAAGGTTTTCATATTTGGGGTTATTACATGTCAAGTTCAATTTGTAAAATTCATCCCACATACATTTTTTTTCTTTCTTTGATTTCTTGAAGAAGAATATCCCCCAAAAAAGTGCCGTCCATTCAGTCACAGCTGCAATTCAGGAAACAATGTTTTTGTCTAAACATTTTGATTCATAACCCTCTAAATAATTAAATCAGGGATGGGCAACTCCAGGCCTCGAAGACTGCATTCCTGCATGTTTTCCAACATACCCTTCTCTGGCATGTTCTAACTGACTGGACACACCTGAACCAGGTGATTAGTCATCAGGAAATCATACAGACACAGCAGCCCTCGAGGCCTGGAGTTGCCCATCTCTGATTAAAATGATACATTTTTCAGTCAATTAGTACATTCAATTGAAATTTATTAGATTACACCAACACCTCAGGTGTGCCCCAGGGTTCTGTTCTGGGCCCCTCCATATTATACTATTCCTTCGTCCTTTTAACAATACCTGTCCACCTCCATTGCTTCATTGATGACAACTGGTTCAGAACTCTGGCGTTCAACTTGCTCCTTTTTAAATTCAAAATGGAATGCAAAGTCCTGCTGCACACCTTGAAAGCCATCTACAACTGTGCTCCGCCATATTTATGGCGTCTCCTCCACATTGCCACACCCATCGGCTCCTTCAGATCTTTGTTGTCTCTTTATGACTGTTGTTTTTCACAGGGCAACTGTATTAGCTTTCCTCAAAATGTATACTTTGTTTCTAAAAGAAATAGCACATGTGACAGCTCAATTCAATATTCATCCTACACCTTTAGGGTAAAAAAACCAATAAAAGGCAGCTATTGGAGCCGCAAACAAACTGAAAACAGCCACTGTAAATCCATTTATCTTCCAAATGGTGAGGTATGGTAAAAAATAAACTGAATATTACCTCATCCTCAATCAAATGCATAAAAAAATGTCTTAAGGCAAAATAAATCATGAGTTCCCCCTTTTAATGAAAATACTGTCCTTATTAAGTTTTTGAGAAATAATGTACAAGAAATTGTTTGACGATAAAGAATAGGATATATTGAGAAGGAATAGGGTGAAAAACACTTCCTAAGCTCATTTTATGGAAGATTTTGCTTATTTTAAATGTGGGTAAGCCCGAAAAACCCAAGAACTGCTCCATGGAGGAAGAAAGAATAGGAGGGCAAAAGAGATTTTAGCAGTTGTAATTGGATGACTCAGCAGCTGGATGGCTCAGTTGGCAGCATGCAGGACTGGGAAATCTGGGTTCGTTGCCCAGGGGGCACGATGAGCTTACTTCATTATAGGTCCCTAGATAAGTCCCTTCACACTACTGCCTAACTATGTAGTCACAAGGGGGACCCAAGTCTGGGTCTCTTTGTCCCTGCGCCCAGCCCAGATATAATACACATATGTGTCAGGAAGGGCATCCTGCGTAAAATTATCTTCCACACCATGTGTGCAGATCGAAGAAAGCTGGTTCGCTGTGGCAACCTTTGACGGGATATGACAACAAAACTAACTGATTTGGATTTGAATGGAAATGCAGGGCTTCGCTAGCAAAGGAAATTGCAAAGTCTTTTGTCTTTAATCTTATCAATTGCATTAAAAGTGCTAAATGACCTCAAGGAAAAAACAGAATGTATGACATGGACTCCCCCGCATTTCCCTTTGTGCTTTTACAGTTTTAGTTTGAATGTTTTCACTTTAATACTTATAACTGACCTATGTCTTTTTGGATCAGCAGCTCACTTGTTTTCAGATGTTCTATAAATATGTCATAAAAAAGCAACAACACATTTTTATCTACACTTCTTGAATCCTCTGAGAAACAAAAGCTCAGGAGATGGTGCAGGAAAGCCCCAGCTGTTCCTCAGACATGGGTCCTTCTGGGAGCCATGCAGCTTCCAAATGAAGCATCGAAGAAGACATGTTACTTTCTGTGTAACATTCACAGAGACACTGGCTCAGCAAACCACCATGAAAATGTATCAGTGAGTCCCTGTGCAGAAAATCATGACCCTGAAACTGAAGCTGCTTAATAGAATTCAGCCAGGTTTCTTTTTAATATTCACTTCAGTCCTTTTTTCCTGCTGTAGCATGTCAAAATAGACTTGTGATAAAAAGCCTGTGGAGGAAGATGGATGAAATGCCGATGTCTATCAGCGGATGCAAGCATGACTTCAAGGCTGTGAGCAGAACTCAATTTTCAAGCGCCACAGAGAGAAGGAGCATGCTTTTTATTTCTTCTTTGCAAAAGTGGAAATGGAAGAATGGCAGCACCTCTAAAAGCGATTCCCATAGAATAGGTGCTCAACATCTTTGTTATGTTGCATGACAACCATCCATTTATTAAATCCCTACAGTTGTCTGAGGGCAGCGTAATGCCTCTGATTTGAGAGGCTCCAGAACAGATTGCAGTGCCATCACACACTGCCGCCCACTGTTTACTTTTACTGAATCATGTGCAAATGACACCAGGGTGCCACAATCAATACCGCATGCATCAATTAGGGTGATTCAGTATTCCTTTGAGATATCAGTTTATATGACTTCATTAATCATGCGCCTAACCATGTTATTTGCAGCCTTCATTGCAGTAAAGGCAGCATGGGAAATTTTCCTCTTCAGATGCACAAGTGGAAAACGTGTCGTGAGCAATGATGGGAAAATGTATGATATTGTAAGATAAAAAACAAAACAGAAAATAAAATAGATTTAATTTAAATTACTTACTTAGTTTAGATTGAATAATGACAACATGGAGCTAAGTAGAATGGCTTCTCTCCCTTTCAAAATGGTTGATTTAAATTAAAAACTTCACTCATTCAATTAAATGATGTTTTAATGAAGGAGTTACATATGGTGGCCGTGTGGTGCAAATAACACCAACAAATCACTTCACAAAAAAACATATTAAAGATCACAATGGCAATTTAAAAAGCAAAACAAATAATAATAAACAACATTACATTTTAGAAATCAAAAGAAAATTCCAGAAACCAAAACACACTACCAAATAAACAAAATGGGAAAAAAAAGAAGAGGAAAAGTTTCGGGAAACAGAATTAATTTTCAGAAATCAAAATGAAACGTTAAAAAAACGATACAGAATAAGAAACCTGAAAAGGTAGGTACTATGGGACATCACTGATTGGATCATGATATCCAGTATCCCTTCATGCCAAACAATTTTTGATCGAAATGATGCACAGACATCATCATGCAATCAGCGATGTTCTATTGCACCTATTATTTCCAGTATTTGTAAAAAAGACAAATATTTTGAAAAAACAAAAGCCATTTCCAGAAATCAATATGAAATGCTAAAAAATGAAATACGATGAGAAACTAGAACCTGCCTTTTTTGTTTGTTTTTTTTTTTGCATTTCTTATTGATTTCTGAAAATAATTTTTGCTTTCCAAAACGTTTTTTAATTTTGTTTCCTATTTTTGAATTGTGTTTGGTTTCTTGAATTTGTTTAGATTTCTAAAATGTAATGTTGTTTTTTATCAGGCCTGTTCATTTTTTCTTGTTTTTTTTTGTTTTTGGAAATCTATAACATGTTTTTGCGTTGAGTGATTTGTTTGGTGCGACTTGCACTTCAGGGCCACCGTAGTTGCAGGATGTCATAGGCTTAAAGATCACAAAATGAACATGTTTACTTTCTGTAGATTTGTTTAACTCTCACATTTAAAAGTAAATCTGTTCACATGTTACTCATTAAAAATATATACCAAACATTTTGATGTTTGCTCACAGGGTAGAGCGGTTTAACAGTTTTAGTACTGTAACCGAGCGAAGGGGAGGTTCACTTGTCTGCGTTAAAATAAATGACACCAGACAACGAGGCCGCCATTCGGTGACTGCTCACCGATCTTCCTCTTTTATTCCTCTTACATTCAACAGAACTCCTTCCTGTGACTGAACTTGCCACCCCCCCTGGATTCTACGGTAACCCGGGAGGGACACCCCTCTCCCCAAAATTAAAGAAACCAAAGTTAGTTACAGTACCAACACAATGGGGGGAAGGACTCTGTGTGATGTGCCAGTGTGTTACCCAGCAGGCCACTTATCTACTTTTAATAATTGTGTAAATCCCAGCAGCGCCGCACATTAATTATCAGCAAATCTATTAATTCATAATGTCTGTGTGCAAATTGTTCGCTGCCACCAATCGACACACACAGTTTTCCATTTGTTAGCAGCTGGTATTGCATTGATAAGTCCTTCTCCCTGGTGAATCGCAGTCCTTTACAATCGTAGGCAATATAAGTTAAAGCCAAATTGTGGAGTCCATGAAGGATTAATCATGCTACATCAACTGAAATGATGTCTGGCATCCCATTTAAATGATTTATTTTGTTTAGGCACACTGTATTGTGCAGTGTTCTGACAAAAGAGCAGTATTTTTTCTAAATAGTTCATGTTAAAGTATCACGCGCTTCTCATTTTTCAACTTGAGGTATCTCTACTTGTGAAAATTTTCCATTTGTAAAGTGGGAACAAATCGAATTTCGTCTTAGCCATCACCCCGTACAGTAAAAGTTTGTTTTCAAAATGAGGACAAGCGGTCTGTCGCTAATTCACAACGTACCACTAAAGTCCCACTCTGACCCAGCTGATTCCCTTCAGTGAAGTCAGAAGTGGAAAACTCACACAGATGGATCAAAGCTGCTCTAACCTGAGTCTACCTTAGCTATATCCTTGGAACCCGCGCCAATCCAACTCCCCCATTTCAAACTGCCTCAATCATTGTATTTAAGAATTTTAAGATCTGATGATTTAGGATTTTATTTGATTTAACAGTTTTAGAAATCAAATCTCATTTTCCTCTCCACTTAAAAATAAATAATAATAATCTTATATTTTGATAATGATAATAATATACATTTATTGTTTTTAAAAAGTCCATTTTTGATTTAGTACTGTCTTGGGGAAAATGAGAAATCTATTACAAAATAGCATACAAAACACAGAAAGACATTCAAAACAGTTGTTTAGTTTTGTTCTGTTCTTGTGTCTACGAGCATGGCTTTAGCGCTCAAACGAGCACAAGGCACTAAAAGCTCATTTGGCATGGCAGCATTATTGTTTTAGAGATGACAAGCTTTTGCCAGTTTAGCTTGAATGATCTGTTTGCAATTGTTTTTTGCTTTTTTTCACAAAACAATCTCCAATCAGATTTTCTCTATTTTTTAGGATTCAAGAGAGGTTAAAAATTTTTTTTTTTCTTTTCATTTACACTAGGCAAAACCTAATGGGATCAAAATGTGTCTAAAACTGCTGAACCTTTGAAGAATGGCCCTTTATAAGATAAGAAGAATATATGTATTCTCAAGTGAGTGAGACATGGATAGAGGCAGAGTGAGGGAACCGTTCATCTTTGAAGTATGGCTCAGCGCTTTTTCAGCAACAAAGTGTGCGCTCAGATCAAATACGATGGGTTAGGTCTTCAACAGAAAAAATAATCTAAAGTTAATACCAATGCCGTAAGAGCGTGTAGCATTTCAATTTCTTTAAAAATTAATCAAAGAAATCACAGATACATTCTTGACACAAACTTTTCCTTTCCAAATAAAGTCAGAAACACGTGGTTATGGTTTATATTCCTCTTACAGGGATGTGTTTGCTGATAGTAATTTAGAAAATCTTAATAATTACTTTTTTTTTTTAGATAGGTTCACTGCTGGTAGGCAGAATGTGTGCTTGGTGTGGTGAAGTAGGCATGTGCAGTGACGTATGTAACAGAGGATGTTCTATTGCCTGTTTTGCAGATCAAACATGTGACGTACTTCATGGTGAGGATGACTATTCACTGAGGGATTTGTTTAAATATATATATATATTATTTTTTAAATTTGTTTTTGATGGTCCACGATCTACACACGTCAATCGCGATTCACCAGTCGATCGCTATTAACGTAATAAGCACCCCTGGTTTACACGATAATGTTATTTAAAGTTCAGAATAAAATTTATCCTGTGCGCACGACAGGTTTGCTGTGCAAAGGGCGTGGGATCAGTGCGGGAGTAGTGTAGACCCCCTCTTAACTTTTAGTGTTTTGTTAAGTGAGGCCAAACAACGTGTTCTAGTGCCAATTCCTCAAACTCTAAAAAAAACAAGTGTGCAACCAACCAACAATAAATAATCACAATACAAACAAGTTGTCCTGACAATTACTGTGATAATTACAGGAAGAAAAAGAACAAACCTGAATGAAGACATTCAGGTAGACATGCGTATGTAAAAAAAAAAAAAGAAAAAAAAGAAAAACAAACCAAAGTCAGTTGGTTTAGCTTTACCATCAATGCCGATCTCCACAAGCAGAGAAAGAAAACAGAAAAGTAGAGAGGTGAAAAGCAGTCCGAGTGCACCAATTAAGACATCAGTTAGCAAGAACAAATCAAGGTCAACAGCCAGAATACAACAGCCACTCAATTAAACCACCAAGCCCAGTAAATGTACTGATAGCAAAAGGTTGGTAAGCTAACAAAGCTAATAAAGATACATAGCTAGAGCCCCCCCCCCCCAAACTCAATTTCTCTGTAAAAGAAAAAAAAACAGCTAAGATAACATTTCATTTAAATACAACAAGCACCTGGCAGCCCTATTTCCCTGAAAAACTTATCAAAATAAAACTTAAAATACACAAAGCCAAGACACTTTCCATGGCTTTAGTACTCACTTAACACCAGTCATCCTTTTTTCTCTGCAGCACAGCAGCCATTTATTGTTATATTATTGTTAATATTAGTAATATATACATACATAGTAAGGATTATGCATTTTTTATTTTATTTGGAGATTACTTACTTTAGGATATTTCCTTGAATTCCCAGTTCTCTCAGCAGACTTTGCCACAAACTCCTTCTAGCCAATCTCCAGTGGGTGGACTCTAGAGCTTCATGTTCCCTCTGCTTCTCCAGCTAAATTGTATTTAGGTTTTTTTTTTTTCCTTTTGTGGGCCATTTTTACAGACTTCCTCCAAGAAACTGTGAGCTCCATGAAATAGACAAGGAGTTGCGACTCAGACCACAACACCATAACTGGCTTCAAGTTTTTGTAGGGAATAATCTGAGGAACTAGAGCTGGTCTCCCAAGTCTACTCTCAGTTGTCAGTCTCTAGCTTTATCCAACAGCTTTCCCAAAGGCTACTTGTGTGCTGCTGTCCTTTAAAAACAAACACCGATCCTTATTTCAATGAGCTTGCCTTGCTTTATAAGCATCTCAGCACTTGACGATGCTTCAATGTACATCTTCACTCTGACAAACTTACTGACAGAATGTGCTGAAGTGAAGATGCTCCTGAACACAATAAACATGGCAGATCCCCACCTGTCCATCGATATACATTCCACGAAGATGGAAGAAAATCATACGTTACTCCAAACAAAAAAATCCTTCCACCTGCCTCCATCTCCCTTATGTCTTACCAACACCGCTTCTTCCACTTTATACCCTCCCATCTCATCCCCTCACCTTGTAGCACCTAAGAAACTGCTTTGGCACATCTTACAAACTCTCCATGCCATTCAATGTTATCTACAACCAGCTTTCTCTTATCAGCCCCAGACGGTGTGCATCATGACTGCTGAGATGGGTTTCATTTAAAGCCACCACGCCCATACTGCACCTGTCCAACTGTCTCCATTGGCTTCCACTTGCTTCCTGGAGAAACAACTGTATCCTTGGATTTGAGATATGGTCATCTCATTGGTTCCTGTGAAGTCATTTCCGGGTGATCGTTGGTTTTGTTGCTCCTCTTATTCGATTGCCTGATTTGCTAATACCGTATCTAACTTAGTGTTATCTGGTTTAGTATTAAAAAATTCTAAGTAGCATCTTTATCATTCTAGTGCATAAAGTACTTTGTTTATTATTTGCTGTTTAAGCAGCCTGCAACGTAGTTGCTCCTCCTTAGCTAAACACTGTTAGCCTTAGCTTAGTGTTTAGCATGGTCTCTCCCAAAGACCAAAATAATGGCCTTTCTTTAAGACTTGTATCGTTCTACCTCTTCAGACTTTTAACTGGCTTTTCTAGAACATTTGAAATAGATCAGAACCTCAGATCTGACAGAAAACCATTTACTCTCAAAATGATTTTAGATTTTGTGTCTTAAACTTGATCTTGGTTCTCTGTAAAGTTAAAACCTTTCTAACACTGTTCTGTTATGTAGTGCTGTGGTGTTACTTGTTGTCATATCATCCATGTCGACTCTAATGGGCGGAAGTCACTCTCCGTTGGAAGTTTCTTTTCCCCTACATCCCACTTTGAAGCTCTAATAAATTCCACTGCCATTATAAAAAGCAAGGGGAAAATTGTGCCTACTTCCAACTTCTGCCTGTGAATTATGTCATAAATTCAGAACACAATTGAGTGTCTTGGAAATTTTCTTTCCCCAACCCACTCATTGTGCTTGGCTCTTTAAAATTACCCCAAAGCTTTCCTTGTCAAGATATGTGAACCAAACGCATTTACAACATCTATGAAAACTAAATAGAAATCTTACTTTTCTATCTTTGCTGACTGGATTTGATGCCAGATCCTATAAAAATGTTCAAGATAACCCAAAAACCCTGAAATTCCAGCTTTGTGAACAGATGTATCAATGAGATAATTGTTTCTCAGAAAGTCAGATAACCTCCTACCCACTACACTAAAGAATATTGACATAGTTTTATTGTTTAATCACCAACACAATGATTCTTTTTAGATAAGCATTCATAAAGGGCAAAACATATCCTTCTCTTAACCCTTCTTTATTCATCAAAATTAATCCTGTACAGTTGGAAGGATATGCTCAGTAAAATTTTATTTTGTTCTTTCTTATTGCCCTCAGGAACTAGAAGTTTATACTTGACAGCTCAAATTCTAATCGCATACAATCATGCCAAGCTATGGACTAAATTTAAAAACCTTCACATCTTTCTGAACAGAATAGCTTTTCTCTGAATAGTAGTTACAGTGAGGATTGAAAGTTTGGGCACCCCAGGTAAAATGTTATACTATTGTGCATAAAGAACCCAAGAAAAGACTGAAAAATTCTACAACTATCATACTTTACAACTATTTTTAAACTTCAATTCTACAAATGAGAATGTGTGCATACAGGTTGCCAAGTCCAACTGGGCTTTTCGTGTTTCACCATTATTTGGTGTTTTTCCCTTTTAGACCCTTATTGTTGAGCCAGAAAAACAATCATGTAAGTCTTGTTTAGCTCTTTTCTTCCTTCATTGAAGGCCCAAAGCGCTTAATATGCTATTGTGGGATTTTTCCTCATGATGGAGGACATGTATTAAGTACATTTAGATTAAAATTAAATTCAAATGAACAACTGTTGCTCTGCAGAACTGTGTGCTTCAAATCTATATAAATCAATTAACCGATTAAGCACGTTTTTGGATGGTGGTAGGAAGCCAGAATGCCTGGAGACAACCCACACGTGCACAAGAACAACATGCAAATTCCACACATGAAGGTCCTTGCTGGGATTTGAACCCAGGCTCTCTTACTGTGAGGCGAGAATGCTAACATGCAGCCCTGGGATGCAATCGTTCATGATAAAAATGGCAAAGTAAGAAAAACCAATGGATTGTGTGTTTGTAGCTCTAGACATTCAAATACAAATTTTGAGGATTTGTTCTCTGTGGAGATGTCTCATCCTACTAAATATTACTTCTTTTTCTAGAATTCTCCTCTCCTCTCTGGATTTGGATTCGATCCCTTCTGCAGGCAAACTTCCCCTAAGTGTTGCACCTCATTACTGCTGCTGAAACTCCCGCTCACACCTTTTTCTGCCAACTGCATGAGAAAAGTCAGTTCTCAGGAGTGAGTAAGAGTTCCCTCTGTTAAGAGTGCAACAAAAACAAAAAATGAATGTGTTTTTCACCATGTCATACAATATACGAGTTTTCTTGGAGTGTGAATTTAGTCCTATCATTCAGGTCCGGCATTCACAGCTTTTGATGGAACTACCAGACCCGTAAATGGCTTGATGTTTTACTGGAGAAGATACTGAAGCTGGCATCAAAAGCAGAGAAAAGCTTTGCATTGTTGTAACAATTTTTAAAAATTGTTATTATATATATTTTTTTGCCATAGCGTGAATGAGGAGGTTGAAGAAATAAAAATTCTCTCTTTTTCTGTTTGAATTCATTGGATTTCCCCGGCAGTGTGGGCTTAACCTCAAAGCATACTATGGTCAGCTTTCTCTGCCCTCAATGTATTTCCATTATTTAAGCCACCAGCAGCATGCACAGTCAAAATGGCACATTTCTTATAAACAATGTTTTTTTTTTTCTTTCGAATCACCCTCTCACATAGAAAGTACTACCTAGGGCCGCAGATGCACTTAAATACAACAAAGCAGAAGCTGAAAAGATGGAGAAAAATGGACAAGCGGGAAGTACTAACATCAAAGAGAAAGTGAAGAATGTGAGGCCCACTTGCTTTCCATTCATGTCTGCTGCTTCTGTTCTGCTTGGTTTGATTTACGTTCATCTTCAGTTTGACCAACCAGAAGCAAAAACAAAAAAAAAAAGGAAAAAGATGTTAACTTAAAGATGTAAACAAGACTTCTAATTATCTTTTTTTGTTTTAAAAAAAGAAGATTGCACATATTTGTATGTTATTTTTGTATGGACCTATATATATATATATAGATATAGATATAGATATATATATAGATATAGATATATATATATATATATTTCTGATGAACATAACACCACCATGAAGTAAATCAAACGTATCTATCACAGCACAAATGTACACATTTTTTTAAGTATTTGGGAATAATAAAAATGTTCTAAAGTTGTTTTCACCCTTGACAGTATTTAGAGATAGACAAAACACCACTGGAAAATGCCTTACCTCTGGTTTCGTCAAAATGAACATTTCTATGGCAACCACTCTCACAAACCAGGAGGGAGTTTTTTGGAAAGCCACACCCCTTCCAAGGAAAGCTGGCTCTGAAGAATCTGTCAATCAAATGTTTCGAACGTTCAAGATGGGGGCCAGCATGCACCACATGCTTTTATTGAGGCATCTGAATGGTCAGTTTACAACTTGAAAAACTTGTGATAATGAAAATATATAATGAAAAAATTTATGTTTATTATATATGTTTATTATAGTTGTTTATTTCTCAATGTAAGTCTATGGGATTTCAGCTTCCTGGGACCAGCAGGTACTTTTTATTTGGAATGCCAAGGGCGAGGAGTTACTTAGTCCAGTTCTCATAGACAGTCAATAGTTTTCACTTAATATAGCATTGTTCTTAGTGCAAATGTTCAGCATAAATGTTTTTAAACTCAGTTTTGTGAGGCTGAACATCTGTTATGACCAGAGCATAGGGAAGGACTTTTGCACTGCAGTAAGACCTATCGGCTTCTTGGCCTGTGGTTTTTGTGTGTGTGCTATATGTAGGTGCTTTATCAGAAAGCGTTTGCAAAGCGTTACAAATGCCTTTTAAAAAGAGGAAAAGTCACTAAATGCATGGCTAGCAATTTTTTTTGTGTGTTCTAAAATTTTGCTGATAGCAACAAAATGTTGTGAAGTTTACAACACTATCCGATGCAGAAAAGCAAATATCAAGGGTATGAAAATGTTTCAAGTCAAAAAAGAAAATGCTTGTTTGACAAGTGTAAAGCTGTTTTTTTCTGGCATGCTGGTGCAGGTCAATTTATTTTATTGTGAAAGCTTTCATAAAAAGTGATGGGCACTGGAGTGTTTTGACTCACTTTGGACAGCATGCCTATAGGACCTTATTTTCATACGATACTAAGACAGCTCATGGCGTTCAGGGGTTTGTTTAAAATGAGCCAGCAAGTCTTCAGCTCTATATTATAGAAGCTGAGCCGAACACGGATCCACCTTCCAGAGCTCTGATTGTGTAATTTCTGAAACTGCTGACTTTTGTATCTTGTTCAAATTATCTCTGCTGCTCTCATTTTCTCATTTACATAAGCCTTTAAATTCTGAGACCTGGTTGCCTCTGTTGCTTAAATGCACTTGGCAGTTTGTACTCTTTAAAGTCCCACTCCGATCATCTTCTGATCTAAAGTGGACCGCCCATGAAAGATGACTGGGTGCATACCATATGGACAAAATGGAAAAATAGACGTTTCAGCTAAAATTAAAAAGATACACTTTCAACAAAAAATAGAAAAAAATGGATGCCAATATGGGGAAACCTAATTCAACTTACTGATGATTTCTACACCTAAAGCTTTGTATTAAAAGGAAAAACAAAACAGTCCTCATGCTGCGCATTCTGGGGTTTTTTTGTGTTTGAGTTGCTCCATCCATGTTATAATGACTAGAAAATGCTTAATAAGAAAAAAGTTAAAAAACTAAAAAGCCCTTTGTCAAACTGCATTTTTTGTTTGCCCCTGTATCAATAAAGAAATACTCAAAAATGCATTTTGAAGTTTAACATCCTTTATGTCCTCCATCATCAAAAAAATGCCACAAGAAACACAATTTTTAGTGGAGTTGGCCTTTAAGTTGTTGAGGAAAGACAATCAAAAAAATGTGTCATTTCATTATATTTCACTGACATTTTTATGAATGCAAAGTCTATTGCACAATGTTTACTCATTGCTAAATGCAGAAGTAAAATAATGCCTTAAATGTGGAGACAGGTTCCTAATTGTTCTGATTTATCTCCCAAAAAAATCTCACCTACATAACGCGTGATGAATTGAAGGAGAACGTACTCTGCACACATGCTGAATCTACACAGGATTTTACAAGTGCCTTCAATTTTAAGAGAAAAAAACATGTTCCTTTGCTGGTGAATGTGTTTTGTTCTGTCCTACTCTTTCCAAGGTGTTTTGAGATGCAGCAGGGTTGTTATTCTTCTAATAGATAAGGCTGCCCATTGGACAGGTAACCTGAAAGGATCAGTCTCCACAACAACCTCCACCTTAATGTGGGAAAGAGAGAGCACTAAATTACTGAAACGTGCAACCGACTAGATTAACAGAATGTAATATTATTGGAATTAATTAAAGCTAAGAATGCCTGGAGTTACTCACTGGTCATAATTCATATTCAGACCATATGGATGCAATATGTTCTAAAGCCTTTGGTTTTGTTATCATGTGTGGGATGTGGGAAAAGGAGTCTATTAGGAAAGCCACATCCCACTAGCTCATTAAAGTCCTGTTGAAGTTGCCTATAGGTCAGTGTTAAAGTCGGGAAAAAATAGAAGAATTTGCTCTTCATTATGGATTTGTTTCATGTTGTGCCCTTAAAAAGCCTACACAGTGTGGTCCCTGTTAAACTTCAACATGCATCATAACAAAGATGCCCCTGCAGAAATGCAAATTTATTATTGATTTGTTTTTTTTTCCAGACTTCAAATATCCTGGAAAAAATAGACTGCAGTTAGTTAATGTTTTTCACACTGATGAGCTCTTGTCCAAATGTAAAAACAAATTTAACCCTGTCTGTAAACTTCTTTTTGTTCATGCATACGCATTTTTCCATAAATTATTTAAAGAACAAAAGCATATTTACCTAATTTAGTTTGAACAGTAAATTCTAATAATGTCCTTTTTTTTACACTCACAAACGCAGCGTAACATAAAGATTGTTTTCTTTTGTTGAATAAAAGCAGTTTGCAGATATATATATATATAAAAAAGAAAAAGTAGGTATATTAAAGTTAGAGTAATACTTAATGTCCATTCAAAAATATTTTAAACATGCATACAAACATAAAATAATGCATTCTACCAACCAAAAAAAATAAAAAATACACACTACTTTCAGGTTTAATTGACAAACAAAAATGTTTTTATATATTTTTCGTTTAATCAATTAAACATATATTGTGATGTGAGTTGAACATAATGACTACAGTCTCTTTTTTGATGAGCATTACTCTGTTTACTGTGCTTATCATATCGCTTGTGGTTTGATTTACCAAAACAAACAGTTTTCAAGGAAAGGTCATCCAGTTTTTAAAATTCCAGATTGTTTACTCTGTCATAGCAACTCCAAACATGTTTGGCACGCGTATTTTTTCATCTTTTTACCGATTTAGCAAAACATTCAAAATCCTTTTCTCTTCCTTTTTTATCTAACTTTTACGACTCTTTCTCTTAAATAAAACTTTATTCCAAAAAGTGTGTTTCCTCACTGCAAAAACTAAATCTTAAGAAAGTAAAAAGTCTTATTTCATTTTAAGAGCAGCAAAAAAAAATCTTCGATAACATTTTTCAGTAGCAAAATAATCTTAGTTTGACTACAATTTCTAGAATTTTTCCTTAAATAATAATTATTGGTAAGAACATTTTTCAAACCCCTTTTCCAGCTTTCCTATTTTTTTTTTTTTTTTTTTTTTTTTGCTTATTTGAATAAAATCTGGTAATTTTGGACTTATTTCTAATGGGCCTGTTTCTGCAGTTCTCCTTTCTTCTGCTGCTGCCTTTTTGTGTCAGAATTTAATGTATTTTCTTACATTAATAAAGCATGCTTCTGCTTTACAGTAGGCAGATCACAACCGCCTCAGAGTGTTTTACTTTTTCAGAAGCTCTAGCGAAAGTCTAACTTTTGAGGCTACAGACAAAATGTGCCTGTAACAAACTTTAAAACAATAGCTTTCTTTAAGATACAGGAACTCTGAGATGCACCTGAAGCAGTCTGCAGAAAATTCAGTAAGTCTGCTGTTCTTTTACTTATGCTTTACTGAATATAACGAGACAGTTTTTCTATAAGACCTGTAAATAAAACATATTTTATGTTTTGGCTCTGTTTAGCCAGTAATGTTTAATTTATTTGGCAATAATTAATTGAAAAAAAGTCAATTTGAATTTAAATTGATGCTAAAAATGCAAATAAAAATACTTGAAGGGAATCTACAGTCAACAGCTGGATAAATCTGATGTTTATTTTTGGCGAGATGATCTCCTATAGAATATTGAACTGCAAATTAACATAGTCAGTGAAACGCAAGACTATCATATTTATATAATTGTTATTGACACGGGTATATATACTTCTAGCACCGCGTATTATAAGCAGAGTGTAGGAGACAGTTGACTAGTTCTTTGCTTCTTCCATGTTTGGCTTTCAGTGGATTTTTTTTTCATGTTCTCACTATAGAAAAGAATCTCCAAAGCTAATATTGGATGCATACCATAATACAGCTATCAATATGCTTATTGTTTTCACTTGAAGGGACAGCTTCAACGAAATTAAAAGCCAAAGTTATTACTACTCTGGAGCTGAAGCTTTGGACTCATTTTCTCTTCCCTTTCCCCCATGTGTGGAGCGGTGATGAGCTTGCATGCACTTCACATTTCAAGCATGGCTCTTTGTAGCTGGCAGAGACACATCGCCCACACAAGTTTCATTTGAGTATGATTCTATTTCTTTTTTTCCCCTTTCACAACAAACAGAAATGTGTAAAAAAAAAAAAGAAAAAAAAAGTTTTTTCTTTTTACCTTTTTAGCTTTATAGCTTGAGTGGAAAAATGACAGCAAAGACAGCAGATTCGTGATAAAAGTAGAACTGAAGGGACTGGTTCAAGGTTTTTCTTTTCTTTAAATGAGAATTTACAACAACAAAAAAATCAATTTTCAGCTACAAATTAGGATAACAAGTCTTAGCATGAATGTGATGGTAAAAGTAGGTAAGAAATAAAACAAAGCAGAAAAAAACTAAAGCATGTACATCTTTTTTTTTTCTTTTGCTGTTTAACTTTTTTATTAGGTGATCTTACTCAAAGAAATTGAGCTTCTCAGTCATGAACCAGAAAAGAGGTCAAAAATGAATTTCCCAAAAACAAATACAATAATGTTGGTCAAAATAAATATACCCATCAGGTAATTTCCCTTTTGTGGGATCAATAAACTTTTATTCTATTCTATTTTTATGAAAACAAATAAAATCCCTTAAAAAATCCTTTTATTTTAGTGGTTTGCCAACCATTACAAAAGGTGAATTTGTCTCAAAATACCTTTTCAGTTGCCTGAACCAAAAGGACAGTTTTTTTGGGTTCATTTCTTTTTTATTTTTGGCAAGGGAGATAAATCATGAAACAGATTACAGGAATTGCTGACACTGTTGCAGCACAGGCATTCTGCAGTCAAGAAGATGTTCTGACAAAGTGAGATGAAAAGGTGATGTGGCGCAAGAACACACACCGTGGGGTGCAATTTCAAGAGATAGAAATATTGAATCCAATTTCTTAAACATAACTTTATTTTATTAAAACTAAAATGTTACTGGTATGAACTGCCTAAACATATCTACTTTGGCGAGACTTTTATCTGATGCGCTTCTCGTAGAGAGAAGCTCACCATTGCGATCTTGTGTCTGAAGAGCCGGAGGTTGAATCTCGCATGGAGGATGAGTGAAACAAATCTTCTCTATCGCATCTCTTGTTGGAATAGCAATGAAATCAACTGCAGTATCAGAAAAAAAATACTGTACAGGCACAGATAGAAGATATTACCATTCAAATTGAAACACATGTATATTCAAATTCAAAACCCTCAAGAGCTCATTTTAAATATCACAAATGAATCACATTATCAAGCCTGGTCTAGAAATGACTTGCTTTGTACTCTGCTACTTTGAGGATCAGTGTGATGGTTCTAACAGCACAGACTGAGGTTCATATTTCTCTTTGAGTCAAAAATGAAGAAGTAGATATTTTGTTTTAAGTTAAAATAATGATTATTTTCTTGACAATATGTTAAAGTAGATGCTTCATCTTTGTTTATTTGGAATCGTGTTTCTTCCCACGTAATAAATCTAATTTGACTCCTTTGGCTCAGTATTTGATCTGTACCCCTAAGGGGAATTTCTGAGCGTCCGCCTGCAAGAAATTCACTGTGATCGGAGAGCAGCTGATGTTAACACTAAACAATGAGCTGACACAGTCTGCAAAGATTCTCAATGGTAGGAATTTTAGTTAGTTAATCTACAACAGTAGCCACTTTGACACTATTGTGCTGTTTTTACTCTGTTATATAACTTCATAGAGACTGCTTTGATGTAAATCATTGTTTTGGAAAAAAATGGAAGAAACCAAATTCTGGGTAATTTTTTTAACTGTATGTATGGAAGTCTTTTTGATTCATAATTCAAAGTAATATGCAATTCTCAATTGGCAATTTAATTTGCAATTCAGATTTAATGTAAAAATACTTTTTGCAATTTAAAATTTAATATTAAAATTTACAATTCAATACGACAATTTTAAAAATAAAATATTATATAAAAACAAAATCAATTGTATTTTAAATTGTCATGGGTTTTTGATGGCATAATTCTAATGACAATGCATTTTGCAATTTACAATTCAATATGCAATTTGACCAATTATTACAAAAATGCATTTTGCAATTTACTTTACAATATTTTAAAATGACATTTCAACACGCAGTTTGTTTTAAATTCATTTTAAAGTAGCTTAAAATATTTTGCATTGTTAAATGCCTTGCTGTTTTTGTGTCAGAATTCTTTTGAAATTGCAAACAGCGGCCCCCCCCTCTGGTTTAACGCATTTTCATTTGCACAGCATTGGGCTTTATGTAGGTCAATATTCAATGCATTAGTCATGAGCAAGCAAAAGTAAAAATAAACACAAAAAAAACAACACTATAAAAAGAAAACAAAAATAAGGCAGATGGACAAATTGACATACAAACAAAAAAAAGATAAATGCAGCTTCAGCAGGGCAGACGTTAGTGTCCTGCTTGTGCCTGTCCCAAGCCCGGTAAATGCAGAGGGTAAGATAGTGTCAGAAAGAGCATTTATCACAAAACATATGACATCAAGCAGCTAAAATAGCTGGACTTGCCCTGAATAGATTACTACTATCCTACTATTACTACTATTAAACACACCTTTTCTCACTAGATGCTCAAAGAAAAACATCTACAGGATACTGATGAGTCCTGCTAAAAGGTACTACAATCTGCAAGGGTTTTGTTTTGTAGATATAATAAAAGGAGGGCTTATTATTTTTCCAACAAATTCTGTTTATCCAGCAAAATCCATTATATTTGTTTACTTACAGTCCATTTTGCAGGACTTAAAAATGCTATTCAGTTGGTCGCATTATTGCAAACAGAAGTCTGGAACAATATAAATAGGCATTAACTCACTTTCTTTAGTCTCTGGGGGCAAAATAAAGCAGGTTATTGGAAAGTGTGGCTTACAGACTAAAAATAACTGATGTCGTCACTGAAGAGGTGGGGGCTCCTTAAATTGCTAAAGCCCTGTGAGCACGTTGGATTGCTGCCTTGGGCGATTGCATCATAAGACATAATCCTTTGCATGATAACAAAGTAGAAGTTATTGTTTCAGGTTGGCATCAAATGATGAAATCCTTGTAGAGATAGAGGGGTTTTGAGCCAAAAAAAGCAGGCAAAAAATGTCGGTTAAGGACAGAAAAGGTTGTATTTTTCCAAACAAATGTTTCTGTTTGTTTAATATATCTAACCCAAGATTATTCATTGAGGTAATTTAGACATTATACCACCTGCTTGCGCTAACTTTTTACCTGAAGCCAAAACTATTGATTCCTATAAAAAGGGAGCCTTTAGCCATAAATTTTGTGTTTGTTGTTGTAAATATGATCTGTTTAGTTGTGTTGCTAATTCTATGCTTTAATTCTAAATTTCTATGTTTTTTTCATATTGAAGAGTTAAACATTCAGTCATTGAAGGACAAATGCTTATCACAGAGCTGCACATTGTTGCTCCAAAGCAAGAAGGTCCTGGTCTAATTTTGGGGCTATTTGTGTGAATTTTGATTTTTTTTTTCAAGGTTAGTGAGCCATTTTTCTTCAAAAAACTTTTTGAACGTCTGTTTCTCTTCAGCTCCTTCACCTGCTATCAAAATAGTCAGCTCTTTTAGGAAATGAGTCCACAAAAGTTTCAACTTCATAACTCTTCAACTTTTTAAACTATTCAACCAACTACCACTTTTTTAACTCCATTGAAAATGGTTTATGGAGACTTCAAATCCCCCTTTTTTAACTAAAAATGTTCAGCTCTACAAAACAATAAAACTCAAGTTGCAACAGAAACCATGAGTGAGTTTTCAGTTATGAATGAAAGTCTTTGCAAAAGGAGCGGCACTTGAAGTCTTTGTGGATTCATTTTGCTCAAACTCTGCCAAAGAGTCCTTCACAGAAAAAGTTTTTATATCAAAATGTAGGTGTTTTTCATGGCTTTTAGACAATACAACTTTGAAGACCCTGAGACATAAAGTTTTCTCACAGCAGCCCCAAATATCAGCAAATGTGTGACATGATGCAACAGAATACAGAAAAATGTAGTGCTCAGACATATTGTGGTTTATTCTGTACAGAGGTACCACTGAGCTCAATCACAGATGTTATATATTCATTTTAGCCTGATGTCGATGGTCAGACAGTTAAACTCATTCAGATGAATACAACTAAAAACTGAGTCAAGAAGCAGCTTGTTCAAGGGAAGTTTGCAGGAAAATGCTCCTCAAAACAACCTCACAGATGATGTGAGTGGGTTACCAGCTCCAGCTTTGACAGAAGGACGAAGTCAGACACCCAGTCCAAGCCGTCACCAGGCAGTACCACAGAATGTCATGCAGTTGGGACTAAATTGCCAAGTGCTAAGTCATACACCTAAGTGTAAAAATACAGCAGAAACCACAGCTATCTGATTATGTCCTGTCTGTTGTAGCGAAGACATGTTTCTAAATGATGTCATGCATTGTTAGCTTTATCTTGGCCTGCTAAGGTCTGTCAGGCTGTGTGATTGCACAACTATTGCCTGAATGCTTGAATTCTCAGCCAAATATTAGCTGTAGGTGCAGCAGGGAATTACAAACCAAGCATTGTGACATATTCAAATTGTGGTAGCAGCTGAAATTGTAGCATCAGTTCATATAAGATGACAAGTGCAAAGTGTAGTGAGAAACCCAGTGCCGACTGCTGGGTCAGTACATCAGAAATAGTGTGAACTAACAGGGAGTGCCAAATGCATCTATTACGTTATTTAAGTAAGTTGATAAGTGCTCTACAGTGGCCCTGAAGTTCAAATCAAATCAACAAATCACTCAATGCAAAAACATTTTAAAGGCCACAATGGCAGTTTAAAAAGCAAAACAAACTATAAGAAAACATTATTTTTTAGAAATCAAAGCAAAATTCCAGATACCACAACACAGTTCTTAAAAATATGTAGCCAAATAAAATGGACACATTTTGGAAAACAAAAGTAATTTCCAGAAATGAAATGGAAAATAGTAAACAAAATAAGAAAAAGGAAAAGGTAAATAATATGGGACATCACTGATTGGGTGATGATATTTTTTCATCTTCTCAAACAGAGGTTATTTCACATGGCATTCTCTTCCGAGTAAAGATATTTCTTTACGTTTCTGGTTCCAATGACTGCATAATTGTGGCGATTAATCAACATTTTGCTTTCCCTCTTTTTCGAAACTCAAACATTTTCATCCAATCATTGATGTCTCATAGTTCCTACCTTTGCTGGTTTCTTTTGTTGTGTTACTTTTTTAACATTTCATTTTGATTTCTGAAATTTTGTTTTGATTTTTAAAATGTATTGTTTTTTTTTTATTAATCATTTTGACTTTGATTGTCATTGTGATCTTTAATTTGTTTTGCATTGAGTGATTTATTGATGTGATTTGCACTTCTGGGCCACCGTAGTTTTTAGACATTTAAGTTTTGCACATTAGGTCCTGTTTAATTAAAAAGGCAATTCAAATTTCCAGTTTCTCTTGAATGTGTCACAAAACCTTAACTGTTTTGTCTTTACACTTTAAGTTACATAGTGTGAATAAATGTGATGCAAATATTGAGGAAATCTTTGGAAAACATCATGGTCAAGCCAAGCAGGTTGATTTTAGAGCAAAAAATTGTGATCTAAGAACTCATACTCATTCTAATGAAAAGTATACTAGTGAACAAAAGTATTAAAATTTTGACTCCCAGTGCAATTTTAAATCATGTCTATAACTTTACACAATCAATCAAATTTAATGTAAGCTTTTCTTAAGAAAAAAATAATAGAAAAAGAAAGTTTTAATACATCATCTTTTTTCCTTAGTCAATTAAAATGTTGGGAAAGACTACTGGAAGATAGGCTAAGTTCATACACGAGCATTTTGTGAGCTTTAATGTGTTTTCATGCCAAGAAGGGGTAGCACAGATGGTACAAATGAGTAGTTAATGATTCAGTAATTGGTAAGTTAAATGATCACTCCACTTTATGGCACACAAAGCCAGTAACTAATGAGTAGACAAGGATTCAATAAAGATAAACTTCTCAGTTGTCCCCTTTTTATCACTTTGTGCAAAATAAGTAGCTATTGTTACAGGCTTTAAAGTTTCTGAACAGATTTTTTGGGGGAAAAACTGAAGACATGGCAATGGGGGGGCTTTGTTGTTTTTCTCTTTAATGTTAAAATATAAGTAAAAAAACATTTTGTAATTATTTAGAATGTTATTAATAAATCTCCAATTTTTTGTTCATGGTATTATTGGGATCTTTTGGTACAGCCCTCCAAACTTTTGTTACAAGACGATCAATTTTCTAGGGTAAGTATTGCACTTTCTCTGACAGAACCGCAAGGTTACCGATATTTTAGCCATGACTTAATATGAAAAAAAATGCTTTAGATCTAGATTAAAGGGGCTTTTGTAAATCCTAAAGCAAATAGGACTGAAGCCATTTAGTTTAGAAAGTCTGATCCCGTCTTGGGTTATTGGGGCAGATTTTTTGAAGCATCTGCAGCTTCTTAAAAGTTCCAGCATCTTATGTAACTAAAGTTTTGCCAGCTCTTTCATGGCTCCCAGTCGGATCTTAATTCAAAAGTGGCTTCTTCTTCATCAGCCCTTCTAAATATTCACCCTCTCTGCATAAGAACACATAGAGTAGCACGCAGATCATATTTAAAAACTCATGAAATTATTCTTTTACTGCAGTGGCTCTAAATATACATGAAAGGAAGCTGCCTCTACATGTTTATACTGCATGATTTAGAGAAGTTTACTACATTTCGATGGCTTCTAGATCCCTGAGGAGAACCCAAAGAAAACCATCGCCAATTGTCATCTCTGTCTTTGCTTTTTTAATTCCTTTATTGTTTTTAAACTGATTTTTATTGTATTTTCAATTTAAAACATGAAACTTTGACCAAATGCCGCATTAGTCCAGCACAGTGAGGTATCCTCAGATGATGGTGGGACCAAATTCAAAATCAAGAGAATGGAGTGAACCTGCAGTGTTCAGTAACAGCTTACAGGAGCACACTGGAGTCAAGGGAATAAATTTGGACCAAAAAGGGGACAAAGAGGAGGTATTAGGAAAAGGCTATAAAGAGGAGGCTTCTCCTTAATGATGACAGTGATGACAAAGACTTAATGGGCCTCTCAGTCAACACTGAGACCGTTAGGCTCATTAGAAAGGTGGCAGCTCGATCTATTCTCCATCTATTTTTCTTTTTTTACATTTATAAGTAATTTGATACTGCAGTGTTGCAGCAATGAAAAACAACAAAACCAAAAACAAACAACATTCAAAAATAAAAGGTCCGAGTTGTGCGCTGTATGGACCACAGGGGCTACATCCTTTTGACCCGTCCTCAGGCCCGCTACTCTCGCCCTCGGTCTTCCCGTATCGCGCTTTGCAATCTTCCTAGAAGGCCCAAAGTGCTTTACAGCCACAGATCATTTCACACACAAATGGCGGGTCAGCTGCCAAACACTGGCAGCTGTGGTGTTTAAGGAACTCCAAGCAACCTTCAGGCTTCCATATCTATGGTTTTAATGTTTTAATTGTCTATTCTTAATAAAGGTGCCTTTTTTAAATGGGAAATAAAGCTTCTGTGGTTTCTGGAGGCTCTGACCGACTGTCTTAATTTCTTTTTGTGGATCAAACCCAAAAACTAATTACAGAACGTAAGCTGAGTTTGAAGCCAAATACATGCAGCTGAATCAGTTCAGAGACGGTGGCAGCAGATCTGTATTGTCAAATCTCTAAATCTAACAATCCACCAATGAGGGTTTCACTGTATATGCAGCTGCGGTGAGTAAGCTTAAAACCTTTATAAAAAAAATATGAAGGAAAAACATTTGAGGCCTGCATGCGTAGCCTTTTAGGTGTTTCTGTTTGGATGTGGTTTAAGTTTAACTTTTTAACCCCCATCTTCAGATTTTCTGACCAGAAGATATTTGTCTCTTGTGGATTGCTATCAAACATATTCTCTAAATGTAAAGCTTCAGTTACACAAAAAGGTAAGTGAGAATCATGAACTGCAGCTGCAGTGGGATGAAGATCCCTGATCTGATTTCTCGGTGCGAAGATGTTGCTTATTGACTAACATCTGACCATGTTCACCTTTCAGAGTCAGACAGTGAATGACTAGCAGGCGCTGCATTCCTGAGAAGCAGCTTTATAAGGATCCTTGAAGTCTCTTCATTTTCCTCACTGTTTTTATTAAGTGTAAACATGTTGATGTTTGTGTTTTTTAGGTACAACTAAGCATTTCCTTTCAGAGTCACTAACTGGTTGCAGCAACAGCTTGGAAGAGTTCTGTATGACGCAGTCCATCAGTGCTATCAATTATTAATTAAAAAATGTGTCCACTGTTGGAACCTATGCCTTCAAAACATAGTGTGATGGTTATTTATGGATGCTACGGGTTCTGCCCACAATTCAAGCACCTGTAGAAATTGATAATCAGGAAATCAAATGTTACCAAATAGAGTTAAAGTGAGTAGAGCGTGAGAATAAAAAGGCATATTGTTGCAATATATATATACTTTGCTATATTTAGCACTTTGCTGATTATCCTCAAAGCATTTAGGTAGCTTTCTCTGTGCCCTCAGGTCAACACTTTCTATTTTTGCTTCATGATTTTCCGGTTCAAACTAAACCACAAAAAGCACCAATCTTTTCACAACATTTTTGTTAGACTTCCTTTTTTTTTTTGTTTAAAGATGAATCTACAAAAAATAAAAGGTTGGACCAATTTATTGCGAACTTTTACAGCAAAGGACTTTTACAAGAAAATGAACACCAACATTTTACTAAACTAAAACCAATAAACACAGCTAAAACAGAACCAAGCTTCACTACTGAATAAGGTACAAGAGAGAGCTTTAAATTATATCAAGGACATGCTAAGCAACTCCACAACTTTCATCACTTTGGAGAGCAACCAGCTGTTCAAGTGGCCTACATGCTCAACACGATCTGCTTCCTAACACAAGAGCTGAAAACTCCAAGAGACCATTGTATAACATGAATGTCACACAATGGTAAACAGATATTGTTTTGTAAATATAAATAGTTTTTAACAGCGTAAGACTAAATAATTCAATTAGGAAATACAGAAAGACAGCAAATAAGCTTAGCTTTAACCAACACTGCAAGTAGCCAATCAGAGGACATTGTACTTGTGTAGGTGAGTCTGTTGCAAACCAGAAGGTACTTTTTCAAGAAGAAGAAACTGATTGTTTCCTATTCTGTTTTATCTTATCTTTTCTTTTTTTTAATTGTATCCATCCGTCCATCTTCATCGTCTAGTCCAGGTTTTAGTGTTTAGGGTCACAGGGACGCAAGAGCCTCTCCCAGCTACTTCTGGGTAAACACGATAGACAGTTTGCAGATCCATCACTTGCTTGACAAATGAAAGTAAAAAAGCTGATTGGTTGCCTGTATCTTCACTGATTACAGCCAATTATGCCCTTGCAGGAAGCGTCAAAGATGGGGGACAAGCATGCTTTAAATGTCAACAAGAGCTGGGGCATGAGGAGCAGAGGAGAGAGAAAAGAGGAGTCTACTATGCACAAAAGAAACATACAAGGTAAAAATGTTACAATGGCAAACAGAAGACAACAGATGGCCAGCATTACTGTCAGCTTTTTTTACATTGAGCCCTGGAAATGCAAAAGCTCACACCTCAATAATCATTGTCTCTGGTATTCAAATATACATTTATACGAGATCCATGAAACAGTGACTGCAACCTTTTTTGTTTAAAGTTGTACCACCTGCCTTTTGAGCATAAAAGCAATAGATGCATGTCAGTTACTTCATATTTTTATCAACCACATTGCATGTGCTAAATTGATCTCTTTGCATCTCCATAGGTTTTTTTTTTCCTGCATGAACAACCACGTACGTTGCATAATAATCAAAAGCTTAAGTGCAAAATGCATCATGGGTACTATTTAACTAATTTAACTATGTGGTTAGTAAAATGCAACTTGTTTTTTAATAAACATTGTAAAGTTTGTACTTGTTTCATGCACAAAAAATAAAAATAGCCTAAAGTGTTGTAAGCATTAAGGCTGGATATCACTGCCAAAATGCTGAATAATTACAAAAGAAAAAAAAAAGATCAATTTACCAAAATGATAAACAGTTTTCAAATAAGTGGTTACAATGACAAAATGGTAGAGTTATTATTCATAAAATGATCAAAACTTATCATAAACCAATTGTTGGGAAAATGACACAGTAGTACAGGGGTGTCAAACTCCAGGCCTTGAAGGCTGGCCTCCTGATGCTTTTCCAGAAACCCTGCCTTATTTGCTGCTGATTACCTAGGTGTGTTAAGCCAATAAGTGACTTCAATGGCAGGTTAGTTGGAAAACATGAAGGGAACTCTGACATGGCCCTCTAGGCCTGGAGTTTGACACCCCTGCAGTAGTAGCTCAAGTAAGTGTAGTGTTTAAAATGAATATAATATTCACTCTGATCCAGAATCAGACATATTGTTCTTTAAACTTTAGCTCTTCTCGTTTTAAAACTTGTGCTTCTGGAATATTTTTGATGAAATGATGTTTATGCAACACATGATGACTCACTTTCTCACTGTAAGCTATTTGGGTTTGGGTTAGGCACAACTGCAGAGCAGAGGCAGGAAACACACTCAAAATAAAAGCTCTGATGTGGATCGGACAGGAACCATGAAAGCAACTATTGAAGCTTTACTACTTTATCAACTAAAACAAGGCCAAAAACAAATGTTGACTTTTCTAAATATAAATCTGATACGCTTCATGCTTTTTTAAATCTTTATTTTCTTGTATTAGATGCATGATCAAGCATAGGTTGAGCCACTGAAATGTAGATTGTTTTTTTTACCAATTTAAATAAAAGGCAACGTGTTCTTTTTGATGTCAGTTCTGACATCCACGCTCAGCAGCCTCTGTTTAAAAGCAAAAGCACAGATCCACCAGGGAATCAAGAAACAGATGCTTGGAAACCTAAATCACCTCTATCTTCATTAACCAGCTGCATACAATGTACAGCAATCTAACCCAGAGTGCCCTCCAATACCCTGGGGCCTGCCTTCCAACCTTCTTGATAAATGATTTTGTACTCATACACTCTCAGTCGTACAGCCCTTCTACATCTTCTCCGTTATTCCATTTGAGGAACTGCTTTAGTATTCTAAAACAAGCCTTTTAATAGTGCATGATGAGTGAAAATGTCAAACCTATCTCCATACTTGTAAAAATACTCCCCAACTGATAGCCAATCATTCTTTATCTAACTGGGAGTTGATCTTTTCACCAGAACTTGGCATACACTGCAAAGACCTCAGGTTTTTTCAATCCCTGTTGTACAGCGAGCTGCTCCCACCTCAAAGGAAGGTCGTTTCTACATAACAAATTAACATGTGATCCAATAGCAAAATATGTTTTAATCCTTAAAGGTATTCTCTTGCTTTGTCCTTCACATCCAATGTTAATCTTTTTTGAGTATGGCTTTTACAGCGGAGACAGAAAGTCTGGCTTCTGATTTGTCTCCTTTTGGTTTTGGACCATAGAGTTTGCCTGCACGTCACCAGCACAAATGCCAAACTTTAGGCTGTTAATGTCTACTATCATCTCTTTAGTTGATTGCCATTGGGTTATTGCCTGGATTGGGTTTATAACTGACTTTACAAATAGCTGTCAATACGAATTTTCCTACTGCGACACTCATTCTCCCTCTTGTTTATCCCTGGTGCACATTCATCGAGAAGAGTGACTGATGCACAAAACCCAGTATTTTCCTGCAACCTGACAACCTGTTTCTCCCCTTCCAGTGTGCCCGGCACCTCATACAGGAAAAAGAACGGCTCATTATAACCAAGGTTAGCTCATCCACTTAGTCAAGTTGTCATAAAATTATTCTCTTGCCAGTTTAGAACAGTTTTTACATGATCTGAAAATATTCAGTCACATTAACTGTGTGTTTCATTTGTGTGATTCTTAGTTATAGAACATTTCTTAATTAGAGAATAAACTCACATTTTTTTAACATCATAAGCAATGAAAAATGAAACATTTTCACTTAGTGGGATATAGATTAAAATGTGTTCATGATCTAGTGCTGTTTAGTTGTGTTTTGTAACTGATGACTATGATTAAATCTGGTGAGTTTGTGGAAATAACAAAGCCAGGATACACTTTTTGTTACCCCTGCTGCTTCATACCTATTTTGTTTTCGGACTTCCCCAATAATTGGGTTAGTTTCCCGACTAGCAGGATCACATTATCTGCATGAAGGACTGCTCCCTAAAATCATGTGCCTACAACACGTGGACAAAATTGTTGGTACAGGATTTTGGGGTTAGTTGGTTAATGAAAGAAAAGCTCACAATGATCGAAGTAATGACTTGAATCTGACAAAGGTACTAATAAATAAAAATTCAATGAAATTTCACCAATGAAGGTCAGACACTGCTTTTCCACCATGCTTCAACAGAATCATTTACAAAAAATAATTCATGAAACATGACAGGATTAAAATGATGGTACCCCTAGGAAAGACCGATAATAATGTGACCAAATGTATATCCAAGATGTGTCCACTATTTGGCATCAAAAGCCTCATTTCCACTGAGTGATCCGGTTCAATACAGTACAGTAAGGAGTGGTCCAGTAGAGTCCAGTTAATTCTGGCGAGCGTTTCCACTCAGTTCAGCTTTGCTTCCACTGAGCGGTTTATTTTCATGGCACATGCGTGGTGTAGACCCCTAGCGTGTTTGCGTCACGTCCCCGTCTCAGCCCCTCCATCCCCCGCGGGCGAATCCATACTCATCCAAAACACTTCTGATCATGCTTTTTAAAACATTTATGAAAGAACATTGGAGTATTGCTCAACATAAAGAGTTTTTGTTCTATTCAAAACAGCCACGTACTTTATGACGCAGATGAGGAGTGCCACCCTGTCTCCCTGTGCATTCAAACCAGAAGCGCACATTTCCTCCTTCATCAAATAATAAAAACCTGCTCCTGTGGCTAAGAGGAATATTGCCGTAAAAAGGAAAAAATGTTAATTTATGAGTGCTATAGTACTGTTTCATTCCATTTTACAACGGAAATGCTCAAAATAGCGGACTGGACCAGACTGAACCGGACCCCTCAGTGGTAACGAGGCTTTAGGTGACTGCAATCTTGTAATCAGTCAGTGGGCTTATATAAAGGGCTACAGGTAGCCACTGTGCTGTTTGGCGACATGGTGTGTACCACACTCAACATGGACCAAAGGAAGCAAAGGAAAGAGTTGTCTCAGGACATTAGAAAGAAAATTATAGACAAGCATGTTAAAGAAAAAAGGCGATAAGATCATCTCTATTAGCTTGATGTTCCTGTGACTACAGTTGCACAGAAATTTAAGATCCATGGGACTGTAGCCAACCTCACTGGTCGAGGCCACAAGAGGAAAATTGATGACAAATCAAAGAGAAGAATAATACGAACTGTAACAAAAGATCCTAAAAAAAACCTCTAGAGATTATAGGTGAACTTTAAGCACAAGGAACATCAGTGTCAGATTGTAGTTGTTTGACACAAAGTGAACTTAATGGGAGACGACCAAGGAGGACGCCATTGTTGAAAACAAATTATAAAAAAGCCAGACTGGAATCTTCCAAACTACACGTTGACGAGCCACAATGCTATTGGGAGAATGTCCTATGGCCAGATAAAAATGGAACTTTTTGGAGAGGCACATCAGCTCCATGTTCACAGACGGAAAAATGAAGCATATCAAGAAAACACGGTCTCTACTGTGAAACATGGAGGAGGATCTCTTATGTTCTGGGGCTGCTTTGCTGCATCTGGCACAGGGTGTCTTGAATCTGTGCAAGGTACAATGAAATCTCAAGACTATCAAGAGATTCTAGAGAGAAATGTACTGGCCTGTGTCAGAAAGCTTGGTTTCAGTCGCAGGTCATGGGTCTCGCAACAGGACAATGACCGAAACACAGCTAGAAACACCGATGCATGGCTCAGAGGAAAACATTGGATTATTCTAAAGTGACTTTCTATGATCCCACTTATATATATATATATATATATATACCCCACTTATGGTAATGACCAGTAATGCATATATCTTGTATTCCCGGCAGTGGGATTCTGAAGGTCCTGAAACGTATTCCTATCATGTTTAATGCACAGGAGTTTGTGGGGATTTATTTATAGATAACTCTTGATGGAATTGGGAAACAAAAAAAAAAAAACAAAGTTATTTCTAATTTAAACATGTAGGCGAGTGGAGTTTAAATTGATGGCTTGACTGAGTTAGTGACTCTCCGTTTGTGAGGTCACACACAAGGGACAGATTGTACTTGCATCAAGAGGCTTAGAAAAATACACTGTGCATTCACATGTGTTGTCTGTCTGAATGCATTTCTTCATGTGAATAACTGATCTGATGTATGTTTATTTTTTCTCAGTTATTCATGCATGAATGTGTGAGCTCTCTCTGTGCACCATCCCGTGTCTGCTGCTGTGTGCCCACTGCAATGAACTTTTATCTATTTGTTGTGATGTAAAGCGGCCCAAGGTGAAATGTAATAAGCCCTTTAATTCAAGGAGTTGACCTTTAGAAATAATTAGAACTCAAATGTGTGGAAAACTAATAGTTGTTTTTGCTTTTCTTCATTTGGCACATGGTTCATTTTAACTTTATACTTGAATAATTGATTTAGTGTCCTTAAAATTAGGTATTTGTGTGCTGAAATATGCCCTTCTTCCACAAAAGGAAAAATACATCTGTGGTTTATTGAAGCAGATTTTATATTTTTGATTACCAACATATGAAAGAAGCCTTGTGTTCATGCTTTGATCTCCCTCTCAAAAAAGATCTCCTTGTGTGAGGATATTCTTTGCCAGTCCTCAAAACAAAAAGTTCACAAAATGTGTGATCATTCACAGCAGGGAAAATGTTTTGACAGTCACTATTTCTGAAGGCCGTGGACCAAACTGTTCATTGTGTACGCCACCTTCACACAAGAGAGGCTGGTATAGGCTCCAGCAACTCTGCCGCCCCAAAAGAGACAAGCAGTTTGAGGGAGGGAGGGAGGGAGGGATGGATGGATGGATCAATCCCCAAAAATGAGAGGTTTTTTTCATCAAAGGTAAACAAAGTAAAATCGCATCATGATATTGTGTGATTTTCAAATAATTTGTACAAAAGTGCAGAAAATAGGTATTTAGCTGATACAAATGAGGAATAATTCTGTCCCTCACAGATCTGTTACTTTAAGAAGTTTTTCTATCCTCCACTTGTTACCAGTATTGGTAGCAGCAGGTTATCTCTGTTCTAAACACCTGTCCACACCTTTTAACAGTCATATTCTAACTCCTCCACCATTGGCAAGACCAAAGAGCTGTCTGAGGACACTGGGAATAAGATTATGCACCTGAACGAGACTTGGATTAACCAATTTACATTAAGCAAGCATATGAAGAGATCAACTATGTCGCCATTGATTCAAATCCAGCAGTGCCCCAAAGGTTCCCCCTGTAATGATCTGAGTAGGACAATTCAAACTACAAGCACGCACAGGAATACGTATATTAATTTATTTGGAGATCTACAAGAGTTAAATGCACCATCAGTTGCGCAGAGGAGCATGAAACCAGAAGAGAACCGAGTTCATATGTGTCCAGCTCCAAACAAAAGATAATCCAGTTTCTTCTTACACTGAAACTTCTTAGAAACAAAGACAGAGATCCCACTGCAGAAGGAGCGCACTGGGGATGTCATGGAATGAAAAGGAATCCAGTCAGGGGAGGCAAACAAATCCAACATCCGTGATCTGAAGGCAAAAACTCAGAGACAGAAACAGGCAGACTGATACACCAAGGGAACGGACTTAGTCTTAAACAGGGACAGAAAAAAGGGGCAAAACCAGACAAGCAAGACTATGACACTGAACTGCTGGAACGTGAGCTAAGGCACAATGAACTGGCAATAGAAACAGACAGACAGACCTAAATACTGTGGCTCATAGGAGAGAGGAATGACAGTGACAAGACACCAGGTGGAGACTGCAGAATGGAGAGCATGCAAAGCTCACTACAGATCAGGACACCCCTTGCTTAAGACATCACATCTCCAGCCCTGTCTGAAGTTTTCCAGAGAGCATCTTGATGAGGAGAATTGGAAGAATGTCATGCAGTCAGATGAGACCAAAAGGGAATTCAGGTATTAAAAAAAATGTTTAATGTGTTTGGAGGGGGAGTAACATACTGAGTTAAATCCCAGAAACACCATACTCACTGTGAAGCATGAGGGTGGAAAAAAACTTTAGGGCTGCTTTTCTGCAAATGGAACAGGATGACAGATATGTCTTGAGGAAGCGATGAAAGGGGCCGTTTCTGGTGAGATTTTTGAAAAAATCTTGCAATCATCAGTGAGAGCGTTGAGGATGCATGATCTGCCAACATGACAATGATCCAAAATGCATTGCCTGGGAAACCAAGGAGTAGTTCTTTGTGTTACGCTTAGTGACAACTGTCTTGACTCTTTGTCCACACTTCTGGATAACATTCAGGTGATGGTCAGACGTGGAAGACTCTCGCCCATACTTCATAAGCAGCACACTATAGAAAGTTAGCAAACTTAAAATACATGAAAGTGCTTGATGAAAAAAACGTGTGCTGAGTCAATAAATAGAGTAGAAAAGCAAAAGAACTGAACTAACACATAGCCAAACTACAGCATGGCATGATGGGGGAAATTAGGAGACAAGGAGAGCTGAAACCTAACATATATACTGAGGTAGGACAATTCATAAACAGGCAGTAATTGGAATACTTAGTGATAAAAATTAATTATGTCATGGTAAAATAAGGCTGATTGCCATATTTGGAGCTTTCAGTGCCTCTTGCCACTCATTAGTTATTTAAGGGAGATCAGCTAATTTTCACATTACAATAAAATGTCAGTATCTTTATAGTTTTCATATTTTTCTGTAGCAGAACTTAAATAACAGCAAGGTATTGGGAATAACTGAGATAAAAGGAATATTTATATTGCTAGCATTGCAGGACACCCACCTCTCCCATCGGACAACAAAACAGAAAGGGGGGAGGGAAAGCAAGTGCCAAACATATGAAGGGAAAGCCAGCGAAGAAGAACAGATCAAGAGGCAGCTACCAACCCAACACTGAATACAGGGGGAAAGAAACTTAGCAACCAATATTTCATCCTCAGTCCAAGTTCTGATGCAGTCATCAAACTCATTGTGTGAAAGAAGGCATTTTGTGAATGCATCTTAACTATTACAATGCATCTGAAGGACTTATGTGTCTAAAGTAAAAAAGGCAATTTTTTTTTTAAAAATGGCACAACTTTTTTAGAGGTCATAGCTCTGTGTTTGGATAAAATGAAAAAGTACAAAGGTGACTATTTGTAATAAAATATTTCTCTTTTCTATCAGTTTTCAGTCAGGTGTTGCTGTGCCATAGTAAAGATGTTGTCTAATAACTTCATCGTGTGCTGTAAGTAGTCTGTAAGTCACCTCAGTGCCCTGAAAGTCAGTGTGGTTGTCTTCACAGTTTCCGTGTTCTTTGTCTCGATTCCCCTCACCCCCGAGGCCAGTCATTATGCCCATTTTGTTGCACGCCTTCTTTATGTGCTGCCTTGCCAAGTCTCCACAGCATTTTGCTTAAAAACACCTAAGAAAAGGACAGGAGTGGAGAAAACTTGGCCTCAAGAACTCTGTTCGTGGCAATGATAAATCTAAAAAGGGCTATATTAACTTCGTTGTGACTCTGTCAGAAGTGGGAGCTTCTGAAACAAAAAAAGAGGTGCTGGGAGACATGATCTGAACTGAATAAATCAGTAGGAGCTTAGCAAAGCTTTCATGTGTCTGTGGGTATTCCTATCAGAAATGTTGTTGCAGTCTATGACAGGACTCATCATATCCAAAGACTCGGCACGCCCCAGCTCTTGAAGCTGCCTGGGAGAAATGCCTCCTTTTGTCTTTGTGGTGGCTCAGGTGCTTCAACAATGTGACGTGCTTTTGCTGCAAACTTGTCCCTGGTCCAGCGGGATGATGGAGGTCAAAGAACATTTTGCAGACATAAGAGTTGCTGTGGGATGCAGGTGTTGCTGCGACCTTCATGGACCATATTTACACGCAGTCCCCCAAAGGAAACTAACATCTTTTAGAGCCTCACTTGCTTGTTGCCTCATATTTCATAGTGATGTGATAATCACAAGTTTATTGCCAGACTTGTCCCACAGAACCTGTACTTCTAAATTTTAATTTTGCGCCCAACATGGAAAGCTCCTAATTCCCAAGCTCCATCATATCCTAAACACTTCACAGTGCCATCATTTCCCCAAAACAGCCCTTCACTCTCAGACTGCAGCCTCTTTTGTGGTTGATAAAGCTTCCAAAAGAAATTTAAAAAAGAATACAGAAGGTAAAGCCTTTAGATGTTCAGAGATAAAGACGGGTACTAATATCACTTCAACATGCCCTAGTTTTATTTTTGCACAGATAGACAGCATAAGCAGTCACCTTGTAATCATAAGCTGAAGACAAAGAGGCATTTAGAAGAGGATTCAAAGCTTTACTAGTTTGAGTCTGTACATTATTAAAGCACTTCAATAAACAGCAGAGAAAGGAGTCTACAGACAGACTATGGATATATTTTCACCTGTTTTTGTGAGCCTAACTTGAACAGGTTAAGTTTATAGTCCCACTCCAATCATCTTTTGATCTATTGTAAAGTGTTCCCAGTGGTCTTTTAATAATTACTATGCTTTTTTGAGCCATAATCTAATCAGTCATGGTGCTGTTTCCATTTTGAAGTTTTGTTTTGATAAATAAAAAAAGACAGAATTGTCTATCAGGTCACAGCTGCACAATAGTTTCAACTATGTTGAGCTTAATCTCAGACCGTTATCATTTAGGAAGAATTTCAAAATGTCTTGTTGATGTGGATTTAGGTGGTGATCCAGTTAAACTGTAAAAATTTGATTTTTTTGTAAGTAAAAAGTTAACATAAACAAATAATTACTTATCTGATGTGATTTTAATTATTTTCAATGTATTTATTTCCTTTTAAATCGATAGATGAACATAAGGGGCCTTCAGAGTTTCAAACAGGAAAGAACAGTTGCTCATTTCTTTTTATTTTTATTTTAATCCAATCATTCTATTTTCTTTCTACATAACAATTACTTATTTGAGCCATATTAAAAAAAATTCAGCAATGCACTGAACCATTTAACAGCCAGGAAAAAGAATGAATACCAATGTATAATACAGCAGACTGAGATGCTTCTGACAACTCTGTTAAATTTGATTTAACATAGATCTTCTACAAAGTAGGGGTGTAAAGATTCATTTTAACAACGATTTGATTCTATACTTGTTTTGTTGCTGATTCGATTTGCTTTAGATTTTGGTTCATTTTGAACAATCGGACTCAATGACCTAAAATGGATTCAGGACATCTTTCGCCAAAACTTCAACTAGTGTGACTCAGAGATAAGTACCTGGTACTGAACAGAGCAGGTGAAGTTTTCCATGTTTCTTGTAAGATAATCAAGTGGAAATTTAATAAATGTGTGTGTAGACAAACACAAATTCATGGTAAATCCATTCACATTTTAGTTTCATAAAGTTCAGCCCACTGTTGTTTTTTCACATCAAAAAAATACAAACTGAACATTATTAGAACATCATAGCCCACTGTATGGTCACATGTCTTTGCTAAATTCAAAGTGTTTCCACCCATTGGACTGTATTGATGGTTGATCAGTTTTTGCCGCGCCGCGTCTTATCTACTGTGATAGCGCTTGGTCGTTTTTACCTTATAGTAAAATAAACTTACCATGTCTCAATCCAAATGGTATTTTCCAACATGGATTAGATTATGTATTGATTTCATTTTGACATAACTTTTTTAATGGTATTGGTCAATTTGATTTGATTCTGCCTCAGTCAGATCAATGTGGTTGGATCGTAGGAATAGAAATCGATTCACAGAATAATCGTTACACCCCTTGTACAAAGGTATACATTTTTTTAAAATTAAATTCAATTTTATTTTCGGAAACTTTATTTTCTAATCTGTCTGTAATGTCATTAATAATCTTCATCACATGCTGTCCCTTGGGTTCAGTTTAGTCTCAGAGGTTGTAGCTCTGATCTTCAGCACAGCTGTTTTGTTTTGACATTTGGAAAAATATCGACTTTCATGTCGGTGCTTAATTAGGAAGTGGCACACTAAATGTGTTGCCATCATCTATGTGAAGATCACTCTCTTCACACTATCAAAGCATTGATTCAGCTGTAAAAAAAAAAAATAATAATAATCTTGTTTTCATGTATGTACAGTTCATTAATAGGTCAAGTATTTTTAAGCTGATGTGGAGATGACGGAAGGCTGGATGGCTTCAACAGAAGTTTATGAATGTTAATGTAGCTTTCATGTAGTTCTGATAGAATCACAAATGCTGTTCTATTGGCTCAGGTAAATTCACACGTTAAAATGCTCCACCACACTCAGCTCATCTACATAATTAGATATGCAAGCAAAGGGCAGATCTGATCGTTCTGTCACTACTTCCACAGTAGCTGCTATGTTTGATTAAAGTATTGGAGTCTACTCTCAACAGTACAAGTGAAGCTTAAAAACAGAAGAAAGTCTCTCCACTTCAAGGTCAGACAGCTGAAGTGTTGCTTTTAATGGCACACCTGGTGAGAAATAGGAACTGTGGGCAACAACAAGAGCATCCAATGGCAATTTAGGGCAATTCATGAAGACTTCAAAAGCTGATTAAAGCACGTCTGCGTGGTGTTTAAGACTGTCTATGTGTATGCAAGGAAAAACATTTAAAAAATACCATACTTTCCGCACTAGAGGGCGCACCGTCAACGACTGGTCTGTTTTTGAATATATGTCTTAAGGTGCGCCTAGATTGTTTGCAATACATAAAAAAAACTCTCCTGCAGTTAAAACAAACGTTACTGTGACAATGCTAACTCCCAATCCTGTTAATAACAAAAAAAAAACCCGTCCGACATCGCTACACGTTAGCCATGTGAGTGTATTTGCAAAAACACTCAACCTTGTTTGCAGCACGTACTAAAACAGACTCATACCGCTAAACAAATGTTAACTGTGATTACCATAACTCCTCACCTTGTTTGTGACATGTAGAGATAAAAAAAATATCTGACACAGCAACACGTAAGCCGCGTTAGCATATTTACAATAACAATAAACCTTGTTTGCAAATCGTTCAAAAAAAAGACATTATGACAGAGCGCCATGTACCACTCAAAATCGCTTTGACATCATTAAGCACAACCAGAATTAATCCAAATATAAGGTGCCACAGATAAGGTGCACTTTTTGAACAAAATTTAAGGCTTTTAAATGGTATCTTGACCCATAACATCTCTCTGTGTTTAACGCTGGTGTTAAATTGATGGACTTCATTTAAAAAAAACGTATGTTGATACAAAACCAATCGACTAACTGGAAAACCAAAATATTGAACCGAAACGTAAAGCGTGACAGATGGCAGGGCACAAATTAAGAAAACATGCTCCATGAAACCATGGACTCATTCACTGAATGAGCAAATCAACAAAGCAGAAACTTCTGTACTGATCACAAACTTTTTTTTTTAAATGCAAAATGTTAAATGTAAAAAAAGTGCATTTATAAAAGTATGGTTTCCGTGTTTAAAGTCCAAACCTAATCTCAAAAAGTCTGTATAGATTTAAAAGCAATACACCTCCTGACATGTGAGTGGGCCACTTTTGAAGTGCTAGCTAAAAACACTGACAGGGCTCAGCGTAAGCGCTAGTGTCTGGCATACATCTGTCACTCAGCACACCTCACCATTATGTGGTGGAAATATGTGAGAAAGGTAAACAGAGTTAAACAGAGCGACCAGAAAATGGAAAGTAAGCAGAAAAGTTTATATAAACTGGAAATAGTGATCGATCCATCTTATTCCCGTGGTGTAACCAACAAGGTAAACAAAAGGAGACAGGAGAGGTGGTGGAAAAGTTTCTCAGATGTTTGTCTTGATTGAATCCACTCTCAGACCCTTTTCTTGTCTCGATTCAAACAATCAGCTTTGCTTTAAAAGTTTAGTGAAATATTCTGGAAACCAAAAACAGGGGAGAACACAATTTTCATGACAGCTTAGAAGATTGTGTACATTGTCCATTGTGAAAGTTTTTTCACTTGTAATTCAAAGTAATGTACAATTCTCAATTTACAATTCAATTTGCAATTTGATCATACAATTTGAAATTGCGTTTTGCAATTGACATTTGAATATGCAGTTTAGGCTTGCAATATGAAACTGCCTTTTGCAAAAGAAGGGGAGAAGGGATTTGGCAAATAGGTGGAGGGCCCCGCCCTGATGAGAGTCTGACAGATTGCAGTTCAGTTTGAATTTTGGTTGAGAAAAAGCATGGGACCCTGTAAGTGAAAATGCATTACACCGGGGGCCCCATTTTGCATTTTCATTTGAAGTTCGACACAGAAACACATGGCATTTTAGGCCAAATCCAAATTCTTCCCCTACCTGTCCGGCTTCTCCCTACCCTTCCAATTGTAGGAGCATTTGGAGCTTTAGTGGTGCCCCAAATTGTTTTTTAAGGGCAAGGCGTACAGACTTCAAGCTCTGTATTACCCCGCCAGTAGGGTGATCCGCTTTGCGGTGTGTCATGGAGGAGAAATGCATTCTTTGTGTGGGTGTGCTCTGAAGCACAGAAGTTTACATTTAAATGGAAGTAATGACTTGTTGTTTTAGCATGACTTTTTAAAGTCATAAAACCAATGTTGTTGTGTATTTTCCAAGCTATGTGCTAATGTGGATGACCGGCGAATATTGATGTCGTTGAGGGTTCGAACTATTTTTCCATATCTGTCGGGGTAGGGAGAAGCCGTATGTGTAGGGGAAGAATTTGGATTTGGCCTTAAAAATCATTGGATTTTAAGTTACTTTAAAATGAATTTAAAACCAAAATGTATTGAAATGTAATTTTTTGGCATTCATTCATAAATTGCAAACTGAACTTCCAAAATGCCTGGCAAAATTCAACATTGAATTATAAATAGCAAAATGCATTTCCATTCGAATTGTGGTACCAAAAATCCATGAAGATTTAAAATGCATTTGAGTTTGTTTTCATTTAATATTCTATTTCTAAAATTGTTAGATTGAATTGTATTGTTTTATATTGAAACCTAAATTGCAAATTGAGTTGTCAATTGAGACTTGTATATTACTTTCAATTTTAGTGAATAAAACTTCCATAGTGGATGCCAAGTGCAAATAGGTACAGGTAGGTAAAACATCAACACGAGTTTGCAAGCATGAAACAGATTTTTTTTTTTCTTGACTAAAGTGACCTGCTGGTAATGGACATGCCGCCAATTTTTCATTTCCCTTTCAACAAAGATTTGTTAAAAAAAGAACTTGCTGCTTTACATGAGATCACAGGAACAGTCCCTTTAGGGATTAGTTTTATTGCAACCTATGCGTAGCTGCTCAGTTCACTTGGCACGCTAATGCCTCGGCTGTGGTTTTAAAACTAGAAAGTCAAATGAGTATTTTTCTCCGTTTCCCCACGCTTGTTCTTATCTGTTTCTAATCAGTGACATTCAAACAAAGCTGGCAGTTTATATTTAGTCACGGTTTGTACTACGATCCTATCTCTGCTCATTCCTACAAGGTTTAATACAAATTCCACACCAATCTTTACACAAAGTATCTGCCCTGCTTTTTCGATTAAGGTTGCTCCCACTCACCCCCCTTTCCTACACACTTTCTCCCACCTCATCATTCTCGCTGTTTTTCTCTTGGTCCCTCTATCTGTCTGTCTCCATTTCTGACTTCTCTTCTTTGGCGTATTCTTCAGAAGTGGCTGGCGGAGGTTTGGATAGCGGGACATCATGGTCATTCAGCTCATCCAGAGCCAGGCTGGGAGCAGTTTTTTTGTACATTCTTTCAAGCCCACTGGCAGTTTGCCTATCTATGATTAAATTTAACAACACCCCCCAATTCTTCCACAAACAGATACTTGATTCTCCTCAGAGGGTTGTAAATCACCACTGTCCTTTCATCAGAAATAGATTTCTACACGGAAGGTTCCTGTAAAGCAACTTCTGCAAAGGTTTTGTTTTTTTCTGTTCTTCCCCAAATTTAACCACAAATATTTTAAACTTCCTCTCTGTAACAAAGGAAGTTAAGTTGGGAGTTTTCATTTTTCTGTCACTTTTTAATTTAAGACCAGCTATTCCAAAAGACTAGTGCAATAAACAGATGCAAATAAGCAGAGTGCAGAGGATGAGAGCTGGACAACTGGAATGGTCAGAAGCTGCCAGCATGAATTCATTTTGTCCGGTCCAAGGGGGCCAAAGGAAGCAACAGCAGGAGAGGGCTTTATCACTCTTGTAGCTGCCTTGAGCTGCTGGAGTTTCAGATCTGGTGATTAGGCAGCAGGATCGAGCTGCTCAGTGGAAATCTCCACTGAATTCTGAGGAACTGCTGAGGGCATGTTCTTCAGAGACTGAAGGAGTTTTTCTGCTGCCTCAGATTCAGCTAGCTAATAACCAAAACGCAGTTTAAGTTTTTTTGATTTCATTGTTTCTGTCAGTGTTTAGGTCAGCTGTCACTCTTATGAATCTTCAATACATACATCATTTTCTACACTGAAAGAAAAATGTATGTAAAATATAAGATTCAATTCCTCGTTTAATTCAATTTGCTTTATTCATTGCACTTCATGGGCTAAATATTGAGTTCACTTAAAAATGTTCCACTTCTGAAGCATTAGGCAGATTTTTCAGCTATATGTCAAAATCTTGTCTGAAACTGAACTGATAAGATGGCAGTTTTAAGATTGAAAGAAAAAAATGATTTGTATCTAAGTAATGTCAGGTTGTTTGTCCTGAAAGACAGGCTAATGCTTTCTCCAAAAAGATTCACAGAGAAAAAATTCATTTTAGCATTTCTAAACTTTTGTCTAAATTATGAGTAAAAATAGAATAAAGTTCAGCAAAGATACTTAAAGATATATATATTATTTTGTTTGCTTTGCACTGAAAAGCATCAGCACCTGTAGAGCAAATTCGTAGAAACTAATTAAAATCATTTTCGTCACCTATATTTAAATGTTTATTTGAATTTTGGGTATAATTTGAATTTTTTTTAAAAGTCAGAGGTAAAGCAAATTCGTTGGCGGGTCATACCAAGACCAAATGTCTCCCCGTTTGACGCTCAGCTTAAAGGGGTTGGATTGGGGTGTTAAACCACCAAATGGTTCAAGTGTGCAGCTGTGCCTGCAGTTCACCGCTCTCCCAGGGGATGGGTCAAATGAAGAGAACAAATTCCAGTACTAGAACTAGAAAAAGAAAATGAGGGTAAAGATGAAGAACTAGAAGATGGTGAACTGTTGATGTATATTGTTCAAATTTGGTGCAACCCAGGAAGTGCTGAATGTTGCAGTTTCTGCAAAGACCACTGGTTGCAGGTTGCAAAGTGCAGCAATAGTCCATCAACTTTTACAGTAAAAGGCAGATTTTTACACCCAAAACCTGGTGTCAAAAAATGTTTTTGATGTACTTTGCTTGATTTTCTTGTCTTGCACTATTCGAAGCACACTGTTGAGGTGCAGTGAAGTCAAAGTTGTCTTCATCACTTCAGGATTGAAATGTTTTTGTTCAGAATCCAACAGGAGACGTTGAAGATGTCAAGTGCACAGATCTATGTTATTATTTATACTCTGATCTGTAATACTTATGAATAAAATCTAATTCAAATACTCAGTTTATGCTTATCATTATTTGTTTATTAATATAATATTAAATGGTTCTGACTTTTAATGAGAAAACTCAAAGTGCAGTACAGTTCCCATGTGCCATCCTGAGATTTTTATCTACCCCGTCCGTCTGTCCACCCTCATGAACATCTTCTGAATCGGTATCAGTTGAGATGATCAACCAAGAGAAAAACAAATAATTTATAGACAGAGAGCAACTAAGTACAGGCAAATACAAGAATAAAACTGATGGTTAAAAAAAGTTATAAAAAGAAGATCTGCCTTTGAGTTTGGGCATACAAGAAGGAAACATGATTGGAGTCACAGAGAGCTGCAGCTTAGACCTAGCGTCATGTGGTATAATTCATTTCAGAGTTAAAGTAACCTGTCCAATAACCTTTAGGAAAAGATTTTCATGAAGGAATTCAGCGTTTGTTGACATTCCCATCTCACAATCTCCCTTGTTTACTGCAAAGAAACAAGTTACATTTTAGCATCTGGAAATGGAAAGACTCAAAAAGTAAACGTAATACTTCAATAGTGAGTGCAATACTTTTTTTTATACATACATTAAATGGAACTTTTAGCCTTTAAAATGCAAAAATCACAACAATACATAAATGTTTCATGATTCAACTGTGCATAAACAAGACTGAATGCTATCGTACAACACCAAACCAAAAATACTAGAGTACTTTAATTTGCAATTTTCTCACAATTCACTTGAAAACTGCATGAGATGCAAATTCCCAGGATACACATACTTCAAGTGAAAACTGCCCGAGGCTGTATTTCTATCGAGACACTGCATAATTCAAAAGGTAGTCTACGGTAAATTTGGTTGAACAGCATGAAAATACCCCCATCTCATACAGATAAGGTATAAATCTGACATGATACACCTATCCTTCAGCTGCAGCAAAGAAGCCACGGTTTTATTTTCTCAACTAATTTCACAGACACGTTCGAAAGCAAGTCCAACTCACAGATTCGATACACAGATATTGAAATCAATCGCGTTTGTTTGTTTATCATTTTGCTCCTTGGTACCAGTCATTGTATTAAGAGACAAAAGTCCCTTAATAACACACACTGCTAAAATTGCAGCATCTTTTCATGAACTCTTCTCTGTACTTTGAAAGATGTGAGATGACAAATTGATCATCAATGCATCTGAGTGGTGAAGTAGTTGCAGTGAGTGCTGACAGGAGCCCTTTCTGCTGTCATTTTAAGGTATTGTTAAATATTTACAGAGACTTGTGGATTCATTGTGCATCAGGAAAGTAGTATTTTTGAGGATTAATTTTACTCTTGAACAACAGCGGTGCCCTCGGTCAATCCTAAATGTCAATAAACCACAAGGCTGAACATTTTCCAATCTCTTTTGTTTTTCTTCTTTTTGTGAGAATCATGAACATAAACTTAACAAATACGCATTTCTGACATTTAAAAAATGGAAGTCATCACTGAGTTTATGCTCAAGCTACTTGATTTTTCTTTTATCTGACTTTGTTTATTCTTTTAATTATTTCCAGGAACATTGTTCTGCATAAAAATCACTGTCTGTCCGTGTCACAGATATAAGTACAGTGTCTTCAGGCAGTTTCACTCTATGGGATGGTTTGATACCACCAGTTTTGTTTTGTTTTTCATGTGAGACTTTATAGTTCTGGTTTGATTGACAGCCATGTATTTCCTCAGACATAATTCGCAGCACCCTAACTACATTGATCAATCCATAATCCTCAATACTAGAGTTACAAATTATTTTCTGTACTGGACAACCATGACCTTATCGTCCTACTACAACAAAGATTACAGCAGAAATTCACTTTGTTTAATTTTAAGAATGTTTTATTATAAATGTGGATCATATTTGGCCAAAAATACTCAATAGCTCTGAAGAGTCTACAGTCACTACACTTTATATACTGGCTTATTAAAAATTTGGCTACTCTAGGTTTTCTCAGAGCTATTGAACTTTGTTGACCCAATACGATCCACAATTGTATAAAAAAAAGTTTTTGTACAAAATATTCTTAAAAACAAAGTGATTTTTTTCCAAAAATCTTTGTTATAATACAATGGTGTGACTAAGATGAATCATATCTGAATGTTTGGTCACTTTGACTGAAGTGTTCTCAGAGTAACTCTGATTCATATCTTTAAATAAAAATAATAATAATAAGCTACTTCAATACCTTTCTTGTAGCTTAAACGTATACTCATGTATAACAATAGAAGGAAGTTTGGTGAATGTAACTTATGTATTTTCAGAGCTATTGAGCATATTTATAACAATTTATAAATATAAATTGATAAATTATAAATACAATAATAAATAAATAAAAATAAATTAAAAATTGATAATAAACAAATAAATAAAATATAATGAAGAATGGCTTTCCCCCAAAATATTTTTTGTAACATGAATATGGTGAAGAGTCTTCATTACTGGCTCATTTGTAAACATTTATTCATTTTTACAGAACAGTCTTTTCTTAAAAGACAAGGCAGTCCCTTGGCAGCCGTCTCGCTGCCGTGTCTCCATCTGCAGCTCAAAGACAACGCTTCTCTTTACAAGGCAAAAAACCAATCTTTTTTCTTTTGAAATGCACTTTGGGTCACTCTCTGTGTTAAAACAAAATGATTGAGAAACTTGCTGTCACATTTGAACGTTTATCAGAAGAGTTATTGAGCCCAGAAATCCGGATCTGTGAATATCTTTCTAACTTCACTGAACTATAGTTCCCTGTGTGGTTCAGTCCACACAAACCTGGTGCTCAACTGCTCGGTTCTGTAAAGTTTGAAAGACATTCACAAATGGAGTTGTGGATGTTAGCATCTTCTTAAGCAATTATTAAGCTGAGCATTTCAAAAATATCATCAAAACGACTCAAAATAGCATCTGCTGACAGATTGTCTCTATTTGATCAGCTACCGTCTGCAAACATGCACGGTAGCCGCAGAAACATGTCATCTTTCTAACTGGCACACAGCAGAGCGGGTGTCTTGGAATAAGAGTCGGTTACAAAGGATCAACCAATGAGCATTTAGATCCCACCCACTTACACTGATTGACAGACTCTTTCTGCTGAAAAAGCTCATTATGAAATAAATGTCATTCTGAAAAACGGTAATTTGAAATAAAATTAATCTACTTTGAAAAATATTGATTTTGAATTCAAAGTTTCTGGGAAAAAAAGCCATTTAATGATAGTAATATTCATTCATGATTAAAAAATTTACATTTCAAAATGCTCCTATTAAATAATGAGCAGGTTTTAAAGCTGAATGAAATATATTTAATAATTTTATGGATAGTTTAATATCTGTGTGAAGAATTTAATGATCTTTTAATATATTTATGAGATATTTTCTGGTTGAGTGTCTGATTGCACAAGATCTTATTTATTTATTTAATTGTGAACAGTTTGGGGCTCCATACCGTGCAGCCCTCTGAACTTCTAAAGATATTTCATCCATCATCAGAAAAATGCCACAAAAACATGTTAAAAACATCAAAAACACAGTTTTCCTCAAAGTGGGTTTTAAAAGAAAAAAGTCATTCAGCTAAAGCTAAAGCAAACCCCTTTACTTCTTTCCGATAATAACTTGGAGAGCAGAGCAAAAGTTTTTTTCCTCTCAACACTTGTAAAAATATTGGAACAGGTAGACTAAGCCAACAGATTCAGATATCCAATACAATATTTTTTCCTAGAATACTCCAATACAGATGTAGGCGCATCCCTATGTAGCATGTGACAAGATAACAAAAACAAACAAATCGGCTCTTAATTTAATTAATTCTGCTCAACTGATTGGCAATTTCTTATCATTATAATTCTTTCTACACTTTTTGAAACGCTGTTTCAGTTTTTGTTTTTAACATTTTTTTCTCTCTCTGTCTTGATTTTTGATACATTTGCTTAAAAATGTTCACATGGTCAAAAATGTTGTCTCATACTGTCAGAGGAGTGTATTCAATTATAATTTTGTTAACACTGTAGAAACTTGCTGATGTTGCTCAGATGTTTATTTTCTTTTTTTTTTTTTTGTCTATCCTTTTCTCTTTTTATTTATTTTTTACACAAGATGTTTTCTCTGCTTCAACATTTTTGGTTGAGGGCACCTTGTTACAGGCAGGAGAACTGCAGTTCAGTACACAGACAACCTGGATGCTCTCATTACAGCCAACCCTGCAGAGTGAACAATATCGAAACCGAAAAATAAAATGAGTGAGGCACATGTTTTTATGAGTTCTCTATGTTTGCCTTTTGTGTCCAATTAGACTGCACATGTGCATGCAGTTTCTGCAGTTTACCATGTTATCCGGCTGCTTATGTCTCAAGAGCAACACATAGAGTTTTTAGAAAAAGGTAATGATCATTAATTTGACCAAAATGTCACTGATCTATATTTTATATATAGATGTCCATACCTGAAGCACTGGAAACTGCGAAACAAAGGCTCCTGGCCTTGAGCAGCCGCCTAAAGAGGTCCACAAGAGACAATGAAGACAATGTACGCAACTCAACCTGCGAAAGTGTATGCTCAGTGACAGGGTCAAAATAGCAGAGCAGACCAACAAGACTGGAAAGTGAACAGTACTGGAAAAGTATACGGGAGAAAGAGACAGCACATAACAGCAATGCTCAATGGCTGGTCTCTGAGAAAAGAGCACAGCAACCTCCCTGAACAGAATCCAGTAACCATCACAGTGGCAGACGTCCAAGAAAGAGCCTCAGGTTTGAAAAACTGGATAGTACTGGACCCTGACGTGATACATGCATCAAGAAACTCACTGCACTCCATGAGCGCCTGCCAGCACAAATGAACCAGCTGGGACTCACCCTGAATGGCTAATAGAAGTAAACTACCGACCAATAACCTGTCTCTCCACAACATGGAAGCTCATGTTGGGCATCATTGCAAGCAAAATACATCAGCACATGGATCAATTCATGAACAATGCACAGTAGGGCATTGGTAGGGATATAGAGGAACCAAACACCAACTCCTGGTTGACAGAATAGTCGCTAGACTGCAGGTCACGACACACCAACCTGTGCACAGCTTGGATGGATTACAAGAAAGCCTATGACACACACCTGGATCATTGAATGCTTGGAGCTGTACAACATCAACAGGACTCTAAGAGCCTTCTCAGGAAACTCATTAAACCAATGGCAAGCCACTTGCACAAGTGTCCATCAAATGTGGCATATACCAAGAAGCCGCTCTGTCCCCAATGCTGTTCTGAATAGGTCTGAACCTCCTCAGCCAAATAATCAACAAGACTGGCCGACTCAGGAACGGGGCAACCATCAGTCACCTCTTCTACATGGATGACATCAAGCTATAGGCAAAAAGCGAGCATGGCATTGACTCCCTGATCCACACCACCAGGATCTACAGTAATGACACTGGGATGTCATTTGGACTTGAGAAATGCAGTCGAATGGTGACAAAGAGAGGAAATGTAGTCCACATTGAATAGGTCTCACTCCCAGAAGGAACCATAGCAGACATTGACCTAACCCTAACCCTAAGCCTTGGGCTTTGACTTTCTAAACAAACTGCACACATCAGCTCAATAAACACTGGCATTGTTGGGATTTTGACAAAGAAACAACAATGATGTTTGTAATGTTTGTAAAGCAGCAGTGATGCGTTGCAGATTTTCCTGAACAAAAGCTATATGACTGTCTATTAGTTATTATACCACATGTAATTTTTAGCATATCAAACATTGGAAAAAACGATAGTTGATTGTAAAGATTGTAAAAAAGAACATTTTTATTCAGCTTAATCACATTTTATTCCAGCATCAGCAAATGCATTAAAGGCTATAAGCCATATAAGGTCAAACTGTTACTCAGTACTTTATTATTTGCGACCAGTTACTGTTTTACTCTTACATGAGTAATTGTTTGAATTTCTGCTTGAGTAATTTTTTAAGTAACCCTGCTTAGTTCACAGACTTTTTGTGAACCCGTTCCATGGTACCCTTTTTCTCTTACAGTCTCGTAGTGTATGCTCTTGTGTCGCTAGTCCTTTGTATTTTAATCTTAAAACCCAAATCAAAAACTCCATGTTTGAACTGGCTCTGGCCAACAGACTACTCAGAAGAAAGCGTTTTATTTCCTACACAATGTCAACGTTCACCAGCTTTGGCAGAGCTGCTTGTTTTCCCCTGAGGCTAAGCTAACAGATAAGAACTGACAGGATTCCAAAGTTTTACAAGCAAAGCTATTTGATACAATGCTACGGTATGAGTTTCTACCATGTGACTGTTAAACAGGAATGAAAATTATGGAATATGGCTAAATACATTCGCTTTGCATGATTTTCACGTCCAGCACACGAAGAAACAGCTGATCGCATTTCAAAGCTTCTATCTCCGGGTGTGGTTTCTGTACTGTATGAAAAGCAGGCTACAAAACATCGGAGGCTTGAAACTGAGCTGTCTAAAATCTACAGTAGAAGTGGAACAACTGCTCTACTGAAATCTTTTGTTGGGAATTCTTTAACTGCATCACTCTGTATTCATGGCACACTCTGATCCCCCTGGGAAGATGTGCTTTTTTTCTCCCCCTCTCCCTTTGTGTCAATCAAATTTGCTGTGCTTAACCTCTGTCACCTGTCACTCATCTGATTAAACACAGAGTAATGAGGATTGCCGTCAGGGGAACCGTTGCTGGGTGCTTTCATTAAAGACATCAGAATTTGTGCTGCGTTCTCATCAGTATGTGAGCAGTGCGATTTACCTTGGCACGCTGGTACAACCTCCGGCAAAAATACTGAATCACCACTCTTGGAAAATGTTAATTGAAAAGCTGTATTTTTTAGACTTTTTTTTTTTTTTTTTTTATCAAGAAGTAGTATATTTTAATCGAAGTTTGTTAAGGCGTGATTATTTAAAAATCCCTCCTTTTTTAAAATTAATTCAGCAGACATTTATTGACTGGTAAAGCCAAATTCAAAAAACGCATTTGTGCATTAAAATACACCAGTTAAAATGAGGTACAAATAAAAAGGAGCTGCTGTATCTAGATGATGACAAGTAACAAGATTCAAACAAAAAGGCTGTCAATGAAAACAATTTTAAAAAGTCGTTTTTTTAACAGTCCTGTAAAAAGGTAATTTAACACCAAGTGCAGCAGCAGATCTTTGTTGTTCCCTGTTGGCGGTGTCTGTTCTGACCAAGAAAACAGGGGGAGAGTTTAAAAAAAACACAGTGGTAGATGGAATAATATACAAAGAGCTGAAAGCAAAAGGCCGCTATGGTAGAATATAGCAAACAAAAGAAATGACAAATGCTGCAGAAAGGAAGAGAAGGTTTCTGAAGAAAACAGCCCAGAGACAAAAAAGATCTAAAAAAATAAAATACCTAAACATAAAAAAACAAAGTAAACATTATTGTTAGCATTGAAGGAAAATTGTGTTTTTTGGGGCTTTTTAATATGTTCTTTGGGTATTTATTTAATGTGTATTAAGAAAATTAAGCTCAAAGTTGCTTTTCTGAATATTTCTTTATTTAAATCATTGAGAATCAGCAGCATAAAAAAATGCTGTTTGAGAGATGGTTTTTGTTTTGTAAAAAATACACAGAGCAGGCCACAAACTCCCTGCTCTGCTCCCTTCTGATCCATCCTCTTATAGAGCACCATGTAGAGCTTCGTTTTCCCCGTCTGAGCTGGCATCTGGTTTAAAACTGTACAGCTGGATAGCTCCAATATTGATCCCCAATTGTGTTGCACCAGTAATATTAGGTTGGTGGGGTGGCAGGCTGTAAACTACCAGGAGTGTAAACAGAGTTTACAGCAACTAGAAGGGGAAGTGGGAGCGGGCTTGCTCAGCAGCAAATACAAAAAAAAACAGGTATAGTTTTACAATATGGGACGGATGCAAAAGTAGGACTGAATTCTTAGCAGCCATTACTTTAACAATTTGAAGTATGTAAGAAAAAAAGAACATTTTTTTTTTTAATATAAGTATTCTTTTAGAAATTCATTCATGCATTCATTTTCCACTCCGCTTTATCCCTTTCGGGGTCACGGGGTTGCCGGAGCCTAACCCGGCTACTCATGGGCGAAGGCAGGGTACACCCCTGGACTGGTCGCCAGTCTGTCGCAGGGGTCTTTTAGAAATACAGAGCAAAAAAATGTGTTAAAATTGTATCAATTCTAATGTTTTTGTGTATACTGTAACAAATGTATCCTATGTCAATTTTAAGTAATAATAAATTATCAATAGAAAAAAAATCAATGAGTAATATTGTTTTTCTGGTTTGTCACATTCATTCATTCATTCATTCATTCATTTATTCATGGAAAATGAATGAATGAATGGTTTGTCACAGTTCATGTCTTGGGGAGTTTTAGTAGTCGGGAAAACACCACAGCTAAGTTTTCCCTTGAAATAAACTAGAAACAACTTTTAAGAAACATCAACCGTAACTCAATTAAACTCACAAATTGTTTTTACAAATAGTGAAAACCTAAAGGTGAAATGTGTTCATGCTCATAAATGAAAAAACATTTTAACAAAAAGCTAGAGCGGGATTCTTTTTTGCCCTCCTTACAATTGCCAACTCCATCATTGTCTTTACAGCAGCCATCTATCTTAACTCACTTACAGCAGCTGTTGCTAGGTAACAGTTTCTACCTGCATGTGCATATTAAACTTTGTGAGAAAACTTGAGCTTTTAGGTGACCAATGAATCAAATATTGTTCATTTTTCAGGGAGTAGATCTTTTGAGTCATAATGAATGAAGACTTGTTTTTTTTAGTTGGTGAAAAAAAGAAAGTAGAAGATGTAAGATAAGTCACACTATGCTTTCAATTCTGAATAAATAACCAGTATTAAAGCTGATCATATATACATATAAATATATACAGATTTTTTTTTTTTTATGACTGTCCCAGAAACCCATTGCTGAACTTTTCACAGCAAATGCACTACTTTGTAAATGAAACCTTGAGGGGATTTCTAATTAGGTAAGGAAACAACACGGCGAGTATGGGAGACCAAAATAGGGAGCTGATATTGGCGATAGTGCAGGAAAGAGACTGATTGGAGGAAAAAGAGAAGCTGCAAATGGTAGGAGAGCACTTGAAAGAGGCAAAAGATGGAAAGAAAAATTGTGGAAGATGACAGGAAGTCTGGGGACTTATCTATAATTCATAATGTAACAGCAACTAGAGTCAGTGACATGAAGAACAGTGGGACAGATGCTATGAGAGAAAAGGGAAGACTAGAGATTTTTTATGTGAAATGAAATTGGCTCAGAAAGTCTTCTTATGGTCTTGGAAAACCCATAGAGACCCCAAATGACCAGAATGTAAGAATGATGGAGGGGAATTAAAATCCTCTCACACTTCCAGACCTCTTAAGATGATCAGAGACACCAACAAAGCCAGATTTAGACCACTTTGGGTTTTCGTACCTGACTGACAACCTGCCAGTGCTTCGTTTCCCCCAGATGATATTCCAGAGAGGCCAGGTTCCGTGCTGAAACATTCCAACACAGGAGCTTTTGAGTAGGAATGAGACAGTGATGATATGGCCAGGGAGCAGCCTGGGTCAGCCAGAGCTGCACAACCACTACGTGACTAGACTTTTATCTGAAAGTCCCTAAAGGCCCCACAGTCAATGAGCCCACAGATTGCAGTGCTGCTTTCATTTCAGCAAAGACAAAACATGTAGACCCTTTAGTATCACACAAGCAAAAAAAAATTTTTATTAATATGAATAAAAATGTTCTTTCATAGTTCAGATTTTTTTTTTCAGTCTGTCGGTTCATATGTTCTGTAGATCAATTTAGCAAATGAAGCTTTTGTTCTGTAAGTGGTTTCACAGGGATGTTTCAAGAAAAAAAAAAAACAAAACATCAAACCCACCAAATTAATACAAATGTTTGGGAAACAGACCCGACAAACGACTGCGGAGTAAACTCCAGGGCAGTTAAGAGACTCACTTGAAGCTAATAGCACACTGAACCGGGACTGAACTGTGCGGGTGACGGATAAAGTTCTGCACCGTTTTGACAGAACAATTTTCAGTCACCTCCAGCAGTCGATAAATAAAATCCTGGCTTCTGTTTCACTATCGCCCCAAATAAAGATGCATTTAAGAAAAGAAACAGGGTGCAGATAATGCTGTGTGAGAAAGACGAGTTGGAGACTCACAGGCAGGTGTTAAAACTAGAGGAAGGACTTTTAAAAGTTCAGCGGAACAAAGGACTCTAGAGGAAGAACGGCTGGGCGCCTGGAAGATCCAAAAAAAAAAACCCCAATTCCAAACACAAGGATGCTGGAGGGTTATTAATGGAGAAAAAGTTCAAAGTAACGAGCAAAGGTAGTTTTGACCTGCAGGTAAACCTCTTTTGGGGGAGGTCTTTTTTTTAGCCACAGTGGTTCTAACTGTAGAAAACAGAGATGGGTAAAGTTTACTACATAAAAAAATGAAATAAAAAAAATAAAAACACTTTTAACTGAAGGTTTTTGGACTGTCGGAAACTTTAGGAATTGACCTACACCTTCTAACTGGTCAAGTTTTCTCAGTATTTTTTCAATTTTCTACCTCCATCCATTGACTGTAGAAGATAACTTTATCGAGTAACGTCATGCTAAGAAGATGGCTTACTTCCAGCTCCAAACAAAGGAACTCAGATCAATCGCCATTTTGGTGCCAGATGTCGTCATTAAGCTGTGATCGGTCCGATCCGATCTGAGTCAACTTTTCTACGGCAACCACTGTCGCCAATCAGGAGTGAGTTTGATGGAAGTCAACATCCCTACCACTTGAACGCCTAAGTGATTTATCTGCCTTTAATATATGTGTCATTACTGCAACTGCTAACATGCATTTTTTCTTTTTCATCATTTCATAACATATGTTCCACTGTTTTTATAATTGCACCTGTTCTGTCTTCTCTAACTCCAATCATGCACAGCAGTCAGGTTCCTTCTACCAGAGGGATTAATTGCTAAACAGTAGTCTAAATGTACATTCATATTACGACAGATATTACTTTTTTGCAATGTGTTGGTTGGATTTTGGTAAATATTGAAATATAGTCAAGATGAATTAGCCTAGCTGGAAATATCTGGATCAAATTTGAAAAATAACATTGGTTATAAATTGGCATTTTATGAAGGAGCTAGTTTGTATCATATTGCCAGAAAAGAATGAACTACACTGTGTCATCATGCATTATTTTGAAAATGCTGGTGACAAAAACATTTCTGTGGATTTCCTTTCAAAAAACATCTCTGCATCCCTTATTCTTTGGAAGTGTATGCTTTCATTTAGTAATCGTGCCAAGCATGGCAACCAGGACCATGTTTGATGGTGAAATAAATCCTCTGGAAAAAAAGAGTCCACGGATGTAAAGGGTGATGGTGCATTCAGGTGCAAAGTTTTGTGCTGGAGGCCCAGACATTGTAAAGGGAAGCAGGACTGACATTTCAACTATCAGGCTGTCTCGGCATGCTGAGGCTCCAAATCTATTTCTAGAGCAGAAAAACAGATTGACACATTTAGACGCATGGATGAAGAGAACTATAAATAAGACAGGGGGATGTAAGAACTATAAAAAGGATTCTGCAGGAAGAACAGAGTATCCAACAGAACAGAAATGCAAAGTGGTGAGCACGCTGGATAAACAGACTACCAAGACAAGCACACAAAGAGCCAGTTGAGCATTTTGATTTTGTTTTGTGGAGAAGTTACAATCACTGCATTAATAAACTGTGCTGGTATTCAATTGTCCAGAATAGGGATTGTTAATAGTTGTATTTTTTGTGAGCCGTATGAAAGACCCACTCCCACGAGAACTGTCTAAACATCTTTGTTTTCCTCATCCAAGCTCAAATCTGGCTAAAACTGAACGGCTGGATAGATCCAATGCTGCTTTCCATTTTTGTTGCATCTGTAATATTTGATAGAGAGTGTGAGAGGCTTTAGCGGGAGAGCTTGTTAACAGACAGGAAGTTGGGGCAGGCTTGCTCTGCGCCAACGATCCCACCCACAACTCAGAGGTAAATTTCTGATGAACACCTGCCACTCCACAGAATATATGTCCTAGAAAACTGACACGGGTTTTTGCCTCAAAACGGCATAATCAGAACTAAAAGACCACTGAGAACACCTTTCCAACAGATCAAAAGATGATCGGAGTGGGACTTGAAGCTGTCTTTGGTACTTGAGTATTAGCATGCCGTAAATGGTGAGTGTGTCTGCTAGTTTTTGTTTAAACTAGCATCAACACTGTAAAACTGTCTTTTAATTGAAAATAATGAAATACTCTAATGGACAAATACCTATTAACTGGACGCTAACAGCAATTGAAGATGCTAATGCACAAGTAAGACTGGTAAATGGGGTGAAAAGAGGAGCAATGTCAGTGTTTAACCTGAACACAGTGTGGTGACGGCTGTCAGGCTGAAGAGTTCTTCTTCTTGATTGATGAGGAGCCACAGGTGCACGGCCAGGTGAAAACAATCAAGACCTCAACACAAATGCACACACACACACACACCACAGAAAGGAACAAGTAAAGAAGAGAAGGAAATAAAAATGAAACTATTTCCAAAGAAAAGTGAGGAACCACCTGCAGTAAATGACTGCTGGTTCAACCACTGACTTCTTGACAGTGTTTGGAACTGGTCATCCAGAGGCTCAGTCACAATATTTACCTGACAATGTGGGACGCGTATTTGCCTTACAAGCAGATTGCTATAAGAAATTGTTAATATGTATATACTATAAACTGAAATCTATACACATAAACATATGCATTTATGGATATTCGGTGCATGTGTGTAAAAGTATATAAATTAAATTATTAAATTAAAAAAAGGTTTGTACATCTTGTTGAATATCATTTTCTTCTACCTGGACGTCGCCTTCAAAGAAGAGCAAGCCTGATGGTTGTTGCTTTTCACACCGATTCCCTGCCATCCCCGAATCAAAGCATCTAAATCCAGGTCAGTGTCACGACTGATCCATCCGAGCTGATATGACACGTGTCCCAGAAAACCCTGAAGGTTTTTGATCCCTGCAAGCACCCAATCCAAGTTTCATCTGCAACACAACATGAACATGGAGGGGTGTCTTTCTCCTCTCAATCAAATTCTGATACAGGCTTCTACAGGGGTGAAACCTATCAGTGCATCCAAAGAATCAAAATAAAGCCAAAGCCTTTTCTTCTTGGATGGCCATTGAGTTCTGTTGACTGGAGTAAACACAAAGACCCCATGAGGCTGAATGCTGTTAAGGGTTTTGTGTAGGACACCTTCAGCTGGAGCGCTGCTCTGACCACAATACAGAACAGCCACAGTCTGCAGAGGCATTAGGAGCTGACAGAGTGAGAGTTTGAAAGAAAATTAATGAGTGGTTTAAATTTAAATGTGAATGTTGAAGAGGAGAAGGCGAGCACACAAAAATAACAATACAACACAGACTCATCCAACAAAACATCTTGATTGTGAGCCTGTAACTGTGGCTGCACAGAGAGGAGAGCTGACAAAAAGAGAAAATGTGCCAAACTCTGAGCAGGCACTTAAAGTAGGACGAATGGAAACTATGAGGAAGAAAAAAAATCAATATTACTTTATGCGGGACAAAAATAACTTACTTGCAGGTAAAATATACAACAAGATCAATGATTTATTTTGTGCATTTTACATGGTACTTAAGGCCAAATCAGAATAGTTTAATTAGGATTGCAGTCACAGATACTGTTTAATGCAATATGGAAATGTTTAATATCATTTTTAATACTCATTTCTCATTAACTGGAAACTTTTTTTTCTCCAGGTGATGAGGATTTGGTGAAGTAAAATTGTTGGTTTGTAGAAGTAGAGTCTGATTTGTAAAAATTGAATAAAAGTGAGATTACAAGGTTTTTTTTCATAAATACTAACACTGAGATCTCAATCCAGGCTCAGATCATCATATATATATATATATATATATATTTAACACAGAGCAACATTTTTGCGCTTAAGTTTCTGAACAGGTGCCTGTCTAATTCTAATTCTTAAATGTCCCTTTTACAAGTTTCCTCAGGTCAAAAATGTCTTCAGCACGTCTGCAAATGTATTTGATTGACTCTTCATTCTCTGTCAAATGTTTGCGGCTGGTTGAAACGTTGCAATGGAGATTTTCCCTTTAACGTTAAAGTGGATTTATCTGACTTTTATAAAGTGATGGATAAATAAAGCAAAATAAAATAACACAACCTTTGTAAAACTAGTATTTTCTAAATATAATAAATATGAATCCATGTATTTTTTTCTATCTGCACCCTGGTAGTCAGTATCAAGTGGCACTCTGAGGTTGGGGACCATTGCACTAGATGATGAGATGGGAGTGGATTATCACTCCTGTCCCCTCCCACTCCATGACCAAAGTTATTTTTTACACCAGACTTCCCTACCAGCTCTCTGAACTTAACAGAAGAGTCTTGGATGTCATTTTTTTCAGTCATCTGATTCACCATGGGCTGTAATTCTCCCCATCGAATGAGTTACATTGTAGCCATATAATCAGAAAAGTACAAAAATGGCTCTGCCATTACATTTTTTTGTTGTTGTTGTTCTTATTGGTTGGTCCCTGCTCCCGCAAGAATTTTATACTGTTCTGGTCCTGTGATTAATGGCTGAGACAACTCCCATCCCACTGGAATTCCGGGGAAATCCCATCACTCGTGGGATTGTCAGACTTTAGTGTACACCTTTGCCTTTGCTTACATAGTGTTTTTTTAAAGTACAGCATGGTTTTAATAATATTTGTCTTCCAAAGAGTCTAAACCACTTTTTTAGATATAGTCCCTGTTTTCAATTATTTTTTTGATGAACACAAAAAATATTTCAGTTATTGTCTATTCCAAACCTTTGCTTTGGTACACATGATTTCATTCAGAAACACATTTGTGAAAACACCAGTTGGAATTTGACAAAGAATCTTACATCATAAAATGCTCATTTTGCATTTGTATCTCAACTGCTTACAGCAAGAATGCCATCTCAAAACACTAGCTAGACTGAGCAGATTTTAACAGTATCTGTATTAAACAAAGTGAAACAAAAGGGACAAAAGTAATAAATCATTTGATAAAACACTAAAGTATTTTCTGTAATAAAAATATGGTTATTTTCAATTTATAGCAAAGGGTGCTTCAAATTCATGAGCACTATTAAAATGTTTGAATTATGTATTTTAGCATACAATTGTTAAAAGATTTGAAATAAAATCATAAAGTTATCAGGTTAAATTGATTGTTAAAAACAGCAGCTTTGATTTAATGCCTGAAATTTTAGAGGCAAGTGTGCATGAAGTCTTACAAAGTGCTGTTTTAAGGTAACAGAGTACGTTTCAATGTGGAGCTACCAATGTGACTGAGGCACATCTGGGATATAAAAGTACTCATAAAAGAAACTGATATTACAGTTTTATAACCACAGTGAAATAAGCAATATGTTGTAATTTAAGCTGATACTCCACAGTTACAACCTGCAGACATGTGGGACTGAGCACTAACTTGTTATGAATGAGAATGAAAGAAGAAGAAGAATGTATATTTCCATGGGTTAGAGGAGACTAAAAAAATTAGATCAAAGGAAGCCAAATATTAAAAATTGCTGTGTTTTTGCTCATGCAAATGCCTAATTAGAGTTCTTCTTAATGTCTGCAGGGTTTTAAAAATAGAAACAGTTTCCTAACTATATTGATCGAAATTAGGTTTGTATGAAAATTGACCAGTATTTCCACTTCTGATTACACCCCAAGATAAATAAGTTACTCAGATATGTAACCCAAATCAAATTAGAAAACAGAAGCAACTGGAATTAAAAAGTAAAAATGGTGTAAATGTGCTGATGATTAAAATCTCAGCTGAAGCCTTTCCGTGCTGGTTTAGCATGAGCACTGGCTCCAAAGACACTCATGATGTTTTTCTACAGAGTTGGTGTAAGTGTGCACAGCTGATGTCTTTGTGATGGACTAGCTGCCTGATTTGGGTGCATCTTTACTCTTGGCGGAGGACTCGACTGGGATACACATCCTTGAACTCCTGTGACCCTGAAAACAACAACGTGGGGATATGAATGTCGGGGTGTTGAGTAATTATTGATTTTTTTCATTCAATGATGGATACATAAAGTTATCCCACAAAATTTGCTGTAAATAAACTCTGTACCGGTTTATTAAAATATTGACACACATACTACCTTCCCCCATCAGTTCCCTACCATACAGTGGAGCAAACACAACCAGAGGGGTAAATAATATATTTGTGGAGCTGTACTATAACCTTAACACTTAGAGGTATAACGACTCACCGATTAATTGATGAATTAATATTTATTCCTACGATCCAACCAGATCGATCTGTCTGTGGCAAGGTGTCAATCGAAACAATCAATACAATAAAAAACATGTTTCAAAATGAAACAAATTGATCAAATCAAAATTGGAAATTACCAGTTGGACGAGGCACGGTAAGTTTATTCTACTACAACAGAAAAACAAACAAGTGCCATCATAGTGGACAACCCACATGTGATACCAAGCAAAACATGATCAAATTATCATTCCAGTCCAATGTGTGGAAACACTTTGAATTTAGCAAAGACATGTGACCATACAGTGTGGTAGAATGTTCTAATAATGTTCCTTTTGTGTTATTTTGATGTGGGAAAACAACAGTAGGCTGAACTCTAAGATGCTAAAATGTGAATGGATCTGTCATTAATTCTTGTTTACTTGTTTGTTTGAACACATATTTAATTTATACTTTATTATCTTGCGAGGAATCTGGAGAATTTCACCTGTACTGTTCAGTACCAGAGTCACACTGGCTGAAGTTTTGGCTAAAGATGTCCTGAATCAATTTTAGGTCGGGGAATCAGATCGAATCTGATCGTTCAAAATGAACCAATATCAACAATGAATCATATCTGCGACCACAAATCTTGATATGAAACAAATAGGTGTTAAAATGAATCGTTACACCCTAAATAAAATACAAAGACTATTTTTGAAGTTTCAATTTCTATTTATTGTATTGTTGAACTGCTTTAAGAATAGGAATTCTTCTGCTAGAATTAGAAGCCGCAGAGGTTGTTTAGTGAGGTGTGCTGTAATGTTTTCAACTGAGCTTCAATCTGGAAGTCAAAGATTTGTGACCAGAGTAAACCCCGGACAGGTTGTGGGAGAAAACCACAAGCAGAACAGGGAGCATGGAGGTGCTGTTTAACCCAGGATGACCCTGAAGCAAAAAAGCTAACCATAATATACCCATACAGTTTAAAGTATCTGCCTTTTATATGCTTTCACTGCAAACCTCTCCTTTTAACCAACCCAGCAAAACATCTACAAAACCAAATTATTCCTAACACAAGCTTTTGTTTTGGTTGCATTAAATTATAAACTTCATTGTACTCCCACCAGTCTTAGAAATCCATAAACCAAGTGTAAACAGAATTGGGTGAACCCAAATAGGGCTTAGCTTGTTAATAAATCGTTGGTAAAATCATTACATGCTATAATAAATTGAACCCACCTCTTGGCATTTAAATTGTAGTTAATATTAAATGTTTTTGTTGCATTATAAGATACCAAGAACACATTTAGAGAAACTCGCTCCTGTCAGAGAAAATCTTTATATATTGAACTGCATTAAGAATGCATGGGTGAGATGCTGTGAGTATCGCGAGAGTCGACGAGACGTGTGTGGT